>OU342659.1:951314-1582516 GCA_910589605.1 Chrysoteuchia culmella | reverse complement strand
GGATATGTTTAAAAAACGAGAAAATAGCATAAAATATATGAAATTACCTTACAACTTTTAGAATGTTGATCAGGGGCCCTACCGCGCAAATGTCGTCGGCATCGACAACGACTTCATTTGACAGATGGATGTGACATATTGCTGCTTCTTTTTGGACACAAATGAAAACTTACCAAAGACTAAGAGCAATATGTCAAATCAATCAATCAAATACTCAGTGATTGAGGATTCCGGGAGAGGCTCGCTTCCATCTTCAGCCTTATCAATACTTAACATCAGGTATGATGAAGGCTAAGTCTCCACGTCGTTCTTTAAAAAAAAAAATGAAGTCGATGTCGATGACGACGACACTTGCGCGGTAGGGCCCCAGATCAGTTAGGTATGTAGGTATAGCAATCTGGATCTCCCTCATTCACTCCCTGGATGGCCATTATCAGATCACAGCTCGGTCCATCCTTAGCAAAAACCAAGGCCCCAAAGTTACATCGATTGTATGAAAAACAGCTAGTGTCGTTAATTATGTGACCACCACTCAATGATTTCAAAAGGAAGGATGCGCCCATTGAACATCTGACATAAAACTGTTTCATACCAGTAAAATCAGAGCCATCTGTGAACAACTCACTCGAACTTCTTCCATCGCATAGGTGTATTAGAGGTGGGCAAAAAAGATTACAGAAGTGAACGATTTCGTTCAATTGGAGCTATTTTATCTATCACTCATCCAGTTTATTTAGGGACCTAGTACTATTTTTAAATATTGTTTAATTAATTTAAAATAAAACAGACTTGTTTCAAACTAAAATTACATTTTTTGTCCAATCTGTCATCACTGCATTTTTTTTATATAGAAATAAACGAAAAATATTTTTATAAAGAATATAATCATCTTATAGACGGGCTTTTGGGTAATTTCTCAATATTTTCCATTTAAGTGCATTTTAATGAATATAACAACAAACTTTAATGCAATATTAGACGTAGGTAATAGCACCGTAACCAGTGCAATTATCTTGCTATTGATACGCGGCGTTCGTAGCCTACCTATATTTTCGCTTCACTATCGTTTTTTGAGTTAATTAACTATGGAACTAAAGGCGACTATCCAGCCAGCTGTCCATAAAAAGACTTCACTAAAATGCAGCTGTTAAAATGTGAATATTTCTACAAATACTACCGCCACTAGCGGTAATCGGTGTAAGCGACAGAGTTTTCATACTTTAGTTACATTTTGGTCTTAGTTTCTTTGTTTTAGTTCCATTGACAGCCTACAAGTTTTTGCACTGGCGTTATGTCAATAATACGATCGTTTCATAGTAAAATATTATTTTAAAATTAATACAAAATATTGGCTAGCATTACAAATTATGCGAGAACATTTGGATTTTTAAGCTTTACTGATTACATCTCTCATTATGCCAGCTGCTTGTCAGGGGAATTCTGAACCGACTCCTTTCATACTAGACTAAAATGATTCATTCATTCAGTTCTTTTGCATCGTTTCTAATAATGGCCCATCTCTAGTGCCTTCATCTACTGCCATTAACCCTGCCAGTGGTCGCATGGATTACACATTTGCTCATCCCCGTAGAATAACATCACAATATCACAATTTTCGCATTTTTGCTCACTATACAGGAAAATAGATTAACTTCTTGAAAATGCTTTATCTACAATAGCTTCAAATAATATCAATCGAAAACATTTTATGGTGCTACTCTATGATGTTTATAATATTCTAAAGATATTTATTCCTCGAAGTCAATCTACACTGACGTATATAATGCGCGCGACCCCCTCAATACTCCTTCAAATTAGTGCGTGATTGACACGATGCCAGAGACTGAACTTAGTTTTTCGGAATTTTGGACGTAGTGGTTACTGGGTCCGAAATTCAATCCACTGCCCAATCTTGTCTACACATACCCGGTTGGGTATGTGTAGACAAGATTGGGCAGTAAGTCAGACTGCCCGCACAAATTATATTGACTGCCCGAAAATAGACAGCAAGTCAGTGCTGGACTGGACTGGGTTGTATGAAGTGTCAACACGAGCCCAGTAGCGAGAACATTTACAAGAAAACATGTAAAATAAAATGCGGCTGCTAATGGGATAACCAAGCAATGGCTCTCGATAGGAGCTCTCAAATAATGCATTCTCCCAGTGGCCGCTTTATATGTTCACATCATGTTTTCTTAAAAATGTTTCGCCAGTGGAAACGGGGGTCACGTTATTCAAACTTTAATACTTTCTGAATTCAGTACATAGATATTTTGAACTTAGGTTTTTAGTATGACAGTCAATATTATGACAATATTAACTTCGGAAGAATAAGATATTTTTCTCTATTTTCAATTATATTTGGCATATTTATTTACACCTGTATTCCACGCGACCAATCAGGTAGTTTTGTACTCGACCACTCTAGGGTTAAGACTGTCGTCGAACAATTCATAAGCCAGAAAATATCGTTTAAATAAAATTGTTAGACATGCAATACAAATAATGTAAAGCTATTTACGGATGATACGATATTCCACGGACCTTTTTAACTATTGGGTCATAATTTTTGCACCATTTTACTACACAAATTCGTAATTTTTATGAAATGACAGCCAACGTCTTTCAACTTCAGTCTCCCGTAGACAACTGAATCATCGTTGGCCCTAAACTGATATTTTAGGGCCAACGATTTGGCACGCTTTTTAGCACCGTTGGCCGGGTCCTTACGCTAGTAATATATAAGTCAATGCCACCACTGTATCTCTTCTCGTTTGCGATTGTCATTTGACGACCTGTTTGGCGCAGGGGTACTAACCCCACCTTCTGCGCCAGAGGTCCCGGGTTCGATCGCGGACAAGACAAATATTTGTGTGCATGAACATGTCTATTTGTCTTGGTCTGGATGTTTATTATATATGTATATTATGTATGTATTTACAAATATATATATTTAAGTATGTTTATCCGTTATCTAGTATCCATAACACAAGTTCTTCATGATAATTAACGTGGGCTAAATAATTGATGTGATTGTATGGAAATTTAAACAGACTGATATAATTTAAACGATAATCAGCCTTAAATAAAACCGCTCTAACATCCTCCTTTGTCCCACAGGCAGCATTCTCTTCTTCTTGACCATGTTCCTGATGGATGGCCCCATCGAGCCCAAACCTGAACAGCCAGCCGTCGGTCTGGACAACCGCGCTTACTCCCACGACGAGCTCTCAAGGACCGGACGAGCGTTACCACCAGCGCCCGACGCTAGCCGACTATAGATTGTTAAATATAGGAAATAGAGTTGACACCATGACCTAAAAGGCCTTCGGATAAGGCGCTGATTTGTTTACGTCGTAGAAATAATAACTACAGTATAATCTTAAGTATAACGGACCAAAATGAGGTCCGCATTTTTATAAAATGGCGCGAACGGCAAACCAAAATGGCGGAGTACGCGTTTATAAAACGGCGAAGCGGTGGATTAAGGTATTGAATCAATCAAGAATCATTGAGGTCTAATGCAAATATAGACTATATCAGTCAAGACTCAAGAATAGACTTCTGTTGTCCGGAAAGAACAGCATACTATCTTATGATAGATATACCATCATCATCTATAAACTATTATATTATCGAATTGCAAAATGATGAATTTGTTTTTTTCTATTTCTTGCCATGTTTAATTTTAATTGTAACTTGTAATGTACTTACCTACTTAAAATAAGCAGTACTTAGGTACCTAATCATTTGAACTTATATACTTGTTCTAAGTAGTTGTCTATCTTAAAATCTTATTATTATTACTTACTAGAGATTGCCATACACACACTTTCGGCCGAAATTAATACCCTATCTGTAGATATGGATAGGGTTATCTCAGATAGTTTCCTAGGAAACTGGCTTCGTTGCCTAGCAACCTTCGTAATTTTGTCATATTAATAAAGATATCCTTGGCGCAACTATCTCAGATAGCTCAATCCATATCTACAGATAGGCAATTAATTTCGGGCGTAAAAAGTTAAAACCATTACAATTGTAAAAACAATAGTTTCAAATAAGGTAGGTACAGCATTCAATGTCGTCATTATGCATCTCAAACTGAAAGCAATCACGGAAGTTAACAATGTAATTTCAGCATTTATTTATAAGTTTGCTTCTTTGAGAGAATGTGTTAAACAAGTAATTAAGTTATACCTATTAATCATTGTATTGAATCTATATGAAAAAGTAAGTTGACTAACTAAACTGAGGCTGGTCAGTAAAAACTTACTGGTCTGTAAATTTTATGAATTTTTTGTTGAGTTTTCTTCAGGCGTGAAAGATCAATTCGATAATTTCCTCTAATGGCATGAGGCCGTTTTCTTAGCCATTCATGATTAATCCTCTGTTTTGTTGGTCACAAAAAATGCTATTGAAGAGAATCTCCGAGACTCAAATACCTCAGCATAGAACCAGACTAAAATAAATAAAATCCAGGCAATTCCAAAAAAAAATGTAAGAACTTATAGGTATGTGTTTTTAGATCAAAGTACTTTTTTAATGTAATAAACTTTTATATTTTTAACTCTGTAAATAGGTACCATTTCTATCAAGTGAAACCTCTGGCTACAATTTATTTTCATTCCAACCCAGATTTCCTAGATACAATGCTCATTCATTAGATATTTATTGTATTATGAATGCAGTTAACATTGTGATATGATTTTGTAAATATTTATTGTTTAATTAAGTATTTTTGTGTAAATAAATGAAAGTAAAATGTTGATTATTATTTGTGTTCTATTTATTTATCATCAACAGCAATCAAAACCTTGCTTTTTCCTTGTTTCTTATACTTATAAAGTTTTTCTTTTCTCCTGGATTTCCAACATTTTGTTTCCTCTTTTGATAAAATATATTCACCATTTAACACCACAGAGTTCAATTTATCTGAAAAAATAAGCTATGTAAGATCAAAAGCCTATACTATATTTAATTTTGACCAAAATTAAAAAGAAAACTAAGTATAAAGGCAAGAACTGCCGCCTAATGGTATAGCTTGCGCTATCGCTATAGCTATCGATTTTTAAAACCTCCTACAAGGGCTCTCGCTGAGGCTATCACTTTCATACTAAAAATGCAATAGTGAATCCAATAGGTGAATAGAAATATGTAGTAATTAGTCCAAAACCCTATCGTTGAAGGGTTTTACGAGAGTTTGAAGTTTGATAGCTATAGCGACAGCACAAGCTTTACCGTTAGGGGGTCGGGCCGCTGCTTAGTGCCAAGACATATGCTGAGTGGAGACCATTTTGATGCATGCAAATAATGTTCCCATGATAAAGATAACTGATAACAAGTTATTTTTTTGTTTTGTGTGTATCAATGTCTTTTCTATACTATAAACTAGCATGAACTACAGTGCAAAAATAAGTAATAAGAACTGTAAAGTATAAAAGAACTTAATTTTTAATTCCAAAGAAATAAATTATACCAGAATTTAAAAACATAAGATGGATAAATAAACTATTTCGTCATTGGCTAGCAGGATATCGGTATCCGGAGAACAATGGAATATCTATTGTCTCATCCAAAATGAGAGGTTATCCATTTTGGAATTACAAGCATAACTTACCAGTGTCATTTACATCAGCTATGTCATCAATTTTCCTTTTATTTCGTCCCATTTTCTTGGCTTGTGCATTATGACCCTCTGTGTAAGTATCTTTCGCTTCTTCACATGATAAGTAACTTTCTGAATTCTTGAACAGTTTTACCCCTCCTTTGATCTTACGTTTCCTATTACAACATATACACAAAAAGTCAATTATTATAACATTGAGGCTACAACAGGAATAAAAAGATTTTTTAATCACATTAGTCAACACAGCAGCAGTTTTGGCATCACACATGTTAGCTGTGGAGTGTCGGCTTAGAATAGCACTACCGCCTCTCATCCCGTGGGTGTCGTAAAAGGCGTCTTAGGGACTCAGCCTTCAGGAGACGGGCAGCAGCATCTCCTACAAACTTGGCCATACTGCGATCGCCAACCCGCCTGTCAAGCGTGGCGATTATGGCAAACCCTCCCTATACACAGCAGTGGGTGTTATGTGGCTGAGACAACGATGTTAGCTGTATGTGTTGTTTTGTTATTATTATTTTCCTTTTCTTTTTGTACCTTCTATTGTCTCTAATTATCTTTTGCTTGTGGTGTGATGTCATAAAATAAATGTATTCTATTCTTATGTAATGTAAATACCTATTTCAAAATTACTGCTATGATTCTAAACCCAATGTTTAATTGATTGTTAAACCTGCTGTGCTGTTGACTGTTGAAACAATAAAAGGAGGTCTTACTTGATGCCATTCTTCGCGATGTCTACAAACACGACCTTTTTGTCAATTATAGCAGATATTTTGGCACCAATTCTTTTCTGTATTTCTTCTGGTACTTTAACATCATTATAATGACTAGCGACTTCCAAATATCTCTCGGATTTTGGTTTTATATTATCTGGAAAAGATGAGTAAAAATATATACCGATTATAGTGTAAGTAATTTAAGTAAGAATGACAACAGATTCAAAGCTAATAGTGCAAACCATTTATATTATCTCCTTGTTCCTTTCCTCTTGACTGGTCAATAAAAGAACTAATAAAAGAAATGTCTACTGCTTCTCTAAAACGAGATAAATCCTCATCATCTGAAGAATCCGACATGATCTATGATTTATGTAAGGTACTTATTTACTACTATTTACCTATTTGCTTTTTTCTCAAGAAAAAAATCAAAACGAAACGTGGGGGTTTGTTTTGACTTGCCGTGGTTTTGACATTGACATTGACATTTAATTGTTTACCTGTGTTTACAAAGATACCAGCGTTACCTATACCGTTAACGAGTAAGGAATGATTATTATATTTGATCGATAAAGGAGGAAAATAAAAACTAATTAAGTTGTTGTATCATCAGAGCAGCAGACTATCTATCAAGCAAGTAACTCATTATTGCGGTTGTCCACTTTTCGTAATCACGTAGCGTAGCTATCCAAATTACTCACTTTGTAAACATTTACAAATTGTCATTTTTTTATTTTTTTATTAATTTATTCATGACCTGGATACAAAGTCCTTCAGTCGCATACATTTATAGTAGGTACAAGAGATAATCAATATCAACTTTAGTCTTGACAACAATATAAATAACAAAGAGAAAAAAAGAGACAAAACACTTTTGACATGTAAAAGAAAAAAAAACGACAACTACATACATAAAATACTAACTTAACAATTAAAGTATTGTTTCATAAACTTAAAGGAGACGGAATAAAAACCCCCTAAGAAGCAGCTGGCATAATGAGATTTGTAATCGATAAAGCCTTTAAAACGTAATGTTCTTACGTTATTATTTACATTCTAAAACTAGCCCATTATTTTATATTTAATTTTCAAAATACTTCTAATTGCGTTAGGGAACGAAGCTATTCTTGGCTTGAAGATGAGAACATACCCTATTTTAAAAAAGTGAGTGTCAAGTCAAGTGTCATTGTCAAATTGACAATGTCAATGCACGAGTGATTTTTGATTTATTTTGGTTTTTCTAGAATATTATTTTATTAAATGCCAGATTATGTATGTAAAACGATAAAAAAACACTTTGCCAAATAGCAACAGCGGACCGAACCCTCCTAATATGTTTTCCTTAACCGAAGAGTTATTAATCTAAGGTTTTCCTGGTAGATTTCGGCTAGGGCCCGTACGGCAACCTCTGCAACATTATCATGATCATGACTGCCATACGCTGCTAGTGATTTGAGTTGATAAGCGGATTTACTATTACGAGCGCACGGGCCGGACGCGCGCCCTGTCTACTTCTTACATCAAAGCCTCTGTCTACCACAGAATCTATCCTGGAACCTCCAGTAGCAAATCAATGGAATTAATCGCTTAGTAGAATGATTACGCTTTGTTTTACAGTGAAGACAATTACTAGTGCTGCAATAATTGATGTATGAATAATAATAAAACCTCCATACACTTGGCTTCTATAGAAGAACCTCAGATATTTTTTTACCTCGTAACTCCTAACTTAATTACCTACCCTGGCAGTTGCATGTTGCCAGTTATAAATCGCTGCCTGCTGTCAATATACTTTTGCAAATACAGGATGTCTAGGTATTGTAAAATAAAACAACAATGATTTTTTATTTATTTATTCCTCTACATATTCTACATCCTCTCGCACTAGTACACTGTCATGAAAAGATGCAGGTGGGGTGATGTTCTGCTGATACCGCGCCCATCCAAGGTACCAAACAATTGTCATTACATGAGCACAGGTTCCCATAGTCCTTTTACCCACAATGCAACTGCAGTAGTAACCGCAAATTCTATCCTCCCAGTTCCCACCCAATGGGTTTAAAAGAATATATGTAAAATATATTTTATTACTTTGGTGGCGCGACCTAATCCTCCCTCTGATTAAAACTGCCTCATGTAATGCAATCCCTGAAACATTTACAGTCTCAACATCATCATTAACCTCAACTGCAAATGTTCCATTTTCTCGGATGTGTTCCCCATAGTAGGACCTTGCCTGTTTTATCTGATAGGTACCCAAGCTAAACATAATCAAATCGGACATTTCCATTATGGGGAACACATCCAATGCTGGTACCTGCCCATTGATTCTTACAAAGTTGGCGCGGTGCCTGTTTAATTGATGCTCAATCACATACTCTGCTAGATGATTCGGTACATTATATCGAGATAAAGCCCTTGATAGAAGTGATTGAGCATCACTCCGGTCGGTTAAAACTGGATGAAAATTATTTATAATTGCTCCTGCTATTTTAAAATCGTCCATTGTATACTTCGTCAAACTGTTAAAAGACTCGCTTCTAAATATTTTATAATCCCGTTTAAACCGACCGTTAATAATTTCAACAACCCATCTGCACATAGTCACTTTACGAGATTTATTCGCTTTTACAGTTGACAGTTGTGTTTCTCCAACATCCAGAGTTTCTGGTTTATGTACTACATATCCCAAAGATGTTAGCAGTCCTATAGCATCCCTAAACCCGCGATCCAGAATGAACACATCATCTGGTCTAAAGAACGCCCTTAATGGTGAATTTTCGTTTAGAAATAGTTTTTTTATTATATCAGCGTCCGACATTGTTGCAGGATAAGGGCCAAAAATGTAAATGATATGTCCATATGGTGCCACCATTACAAAAGGTTTTAACAAATTCCTATATTTGTGGAGGCTATATGTTTTCTTTTGAAATAAATAGTTAGAACATTTTTGAAGATAAATATAAGTTCCATCGCAAATAATTATAGGACTGTTTCCATTTGTGCCAAATAATCCTTGGGGAATGAGAAGATTTCTCATTGACAGGCTTTCTCTAGTAAGGCGAGGTAATCCTAAGTGAAGTGGCATATAATATTGTTTTAAACAGCTGCGTGCACTTCTTATGTATTTAATGACAGTGCTTTTGGACATAACAAATAAGCTGGCAATTCTAGTAAGTGGGTCTGATGTCCGCAACTTTATTAAATACATTGCTAAAGCTGTCTTAGGTTTTCTACACACTTCACTTAAGGGTACTTCAATAACACTTAAAATTGCCATGAAATTCAGTATATTTAATCCTGTCCAGTATCAGCATATATTATTATCCATATTTTCGACTTCTTCAAAATTCAAACTTGAACCTGAGCGGTCTTTTAAAAGATTGAGCATTTCCTCAAGTTGGCGAGGCTCAAATTGATTCATAAACTCGAAATTGTTTAAAATGTCCCAATCATACAAAACAATGTGTTCCTCACACACACAAGCTCGTGGTGTTATAAATAAATTATAATCAGATAACACCCTTTGTAATGTCGTATTTTAGTCCGCCATTACATGTTAATTTTCTTGTTAGCACTGTCACTTTGACAGCTGTATTTAGACATTTATCAGTAAAATTATGTTGGCAGTACGCTCGGATAACCTTTGCTTTGTCTTAGGAAAACAATTCGTGGTTTTGACGTTTGTTTTGACATCCGGTCGACTTCACCTTTTCATTTGCCGGTTCTGAGATGGCGAATTATATTTTTTGCTGAAGAATAAATCTTCTTTAATCACACTCAAAATGGGTGTTAGATCCTTTTATAAGGCTAATTAAAGCCTATAAATATGTTCTATTGAGTGCATTTGTTTTATAAACTTCAATAGTTTGCGTTGCATTCTATTATGAGTGCTAACGTCTGAAATTTGTTTCGGGGACGCGGTTGTTCGCGTCCTTTTTCTTTTTATATTACTTTTGATTTGGATCTTCATGTTATCCTGAAATTTGGCTGCGTTCTACATTTTCTCTACGTTGGGATCATGACGGCGATACCTATGCTGGCTTAGAGAAAGATGTGATGAGGTTCACAGGTAACATGGAACCAGGAGGTTAGTTTAATCCTTATTTTTTTAAAAAGTACTACGTTAAACCCGGTGCTATATTCGCAACATAAAATTAGATTAATTTATATTCATGAAGTTAGATTCGATACCATATATTCACAACGTTAGATTGGATAACCCTATATTCATAAAGTAAGATTTGTTAACCATATATTCATAAAATTTGTTTGGGGTAATTTAAATCCACAATAATGTTTAACTCATAGTAACTTGATATCAACGTCTACTAAATGTTATATTTATAAAATTAGATAACCATAAATTTTTGTTTAATTTAGTCTTAATTGCGTCGGCTAAAGGGAAAGCAAGGGAGTTTGGAATAAAACATTGTTCTATAATGTAAGAATTTTATTTCATAGCCACCCCCCTGCAGATTAAAAGCCTAGTCTCACCGATGACATTCCGAGGTAAATTTAGTTTATTTTTTTAATTCGATGGAGCATAACCTCTATCGTGGCGCCCGAGTTTTTTTGTTTAAAAGGTAATTTTCCTTAAATATTTAATTTAGATAAAACCTGTTGAACGCCCGCTTGCAACTTGACAAGCCGGGGGCAACATGACAATTGTCGCCTGCGACCAGGGACTTTTACAACTTGCTTTCTTTTAACCTTATAGTTGTTTTGCATAATTAGTTTTATGATTTGTTTGAGACAAGCTATTTGTTGTGTTAAGCTTGTTATTTTGTTGTTTTGGATGAATATAGCACCTGTTTATTTTGTAATTTTGTTGTTGGAATTTCCACAAATTTTTTTTTGTTGTCACTTTATTTGTTGACTTTACATAATTTAATATTGATAACAATTGTGTCAATAAACAATTTGTTTGTTTGTAAAGAATTAATCTTTATTGATTTTGTTTGTAAAGAATCTTATTTCTTTATTATTTGGATATGCTATTGTTAACTTTAACAATTAGTATTTTGTTTGTCTAACTTAACTATACAGAAACGGGTTTTATGTGTTGAGTTGTATCTCTTTTAATATTTAGAACTTAAAATAAGTGTTAAGCAGTTTACTTTAAGCTACAGTTACTTATTGTGAGTGGATAAAGCACCTGATTTTGATATTTGATATAATAATTACAGATAAATAACATAAATAAATTTGAAAATTTAAATTTAACATATTATTAACTTTCACATTTAACATTAACTTTATTTAACTTCAAAATGGATAAAGCTATTCAGTGTCCACCTGTTGAAAATATTTTACCTGGTGATAGTGTTACTCTTAAATCAGCTGGTACCTGTACTGGTGATGACGGTATGGAGTACGATCAGTTTGATAATGCTGTTAAGGAGAAGCCTGCTCATTCTTCGTCGTTTAATATGATTAATGAAACTATTAGAAAAAAATTACCGAAGTGTTCTACTAAGTTGCCTGATTTGAAGCGTAGCGGAATTTTATTTGAAGGTAAGACTTGTGTGCGAGAGTTCATAGTTCAAGTTGAAGACTATTTTCTTTATAGGAATTTTGATGAATGTGTTTTGGTCGGAGCTTTTTCGGAACTTCTTTCTGGAACTGCTGCCAAGTGGTTTAGAGCAAATAGATTTTTTATTAGTTCTTGGTTAGATTTAAAAGTTGCTTTATTAAAACGTTTTGATAGGTGTGATTTTGACTACTTTTTGGAACATGACTTGCGTACAAGGAAACAGAAATATAATGAGTCACTTCCTGACTTCATTACGGAAATTCTTGATATGTCTAACCGTCTTTCAATTCCTCTTTCGGAAACAACTTTAATAAGTGTAATTAAACATAATATGTTACCCATTTATACACCTTACATTTTGGGGAAGGATATTTCTTCTTTGGATTTTTTTACAGCTTTTGGGAAGGAGTTAGAGCCACTAGTGGACAGGAAGCCGTTTAAGGTACCTGTTAAAAATGTTAAGTTTGAGAAAAGTTATTCAAGTGCTGCTCAGAGCACTATTACTTGTTTGAAGTGTGGAGAAATTGGACACTCGTTTAAAAATTGTTCTAAAATTCCTGGCATAATTTGTTTTAAGTGTAAAAAGTTGGGGGTCATTACTAAAGATTGTGAGGCGTGTGCTTTGGGAAAAATTAGTTCTACCAGTCCAAAAAACTGAATTGGTCGCATCGATCTCCAGTTTTTGGTGAAACTAAGGATGAGTCGATGTGTGAAATTGTTAATCACGCTTATAGTAACAAACCTGACAAAGCTACTTGTAAAAAAGAATTTTCTGATTGGTTAGAGTATTTAAAAACTTTCTTTGGTGTTTATAAGGCTGCTCCTATCCTCTTTGTTAAAAATAATGATTCTAGACCATTCCTACAGTTTAGAGTTGGTAATCGTAAATTTTCTGGTTTGCTGGACAGTGGTTCGAATAGATGTATTTTAGGACATAATAGTCATCATGAATTTTTGAAATTAGGGTTTAAAATTAAAACATTTTCTGAAGTTGTTTCAAACTATACTTACACAGCTGATGGTTCTGCACAGAAAGCTATAGGCACTATTGATATTCCTATTACTTGTGACAATAGTACTAAAGTTATAAATTTTTTGATTATACCTACTGTAGAGTATTCTGTTATTTTGGGATTTGACTTTTGGTTGAAATTTGATCTTGCTAAGGAACTTTGGAAGAATATTACTTTTGTTGAAGATAAAAATGTTAAGTTTAGAACATGCACAGTTACAGCTGCCGCTGAGCTTGCACCTTCCGAAAATAAATTATTGTTTGAAACTATTAAACTTTTTGAAGATATTTCTTATGAAAAGAGAGGTTTAGGTCTTACTCACTTTGCTGAACATAAAATTAATGTTGTTGGTGAACCTTTTAAGCAAAAGTGTTGGTCTTTGAGCCCTGCTATGCAGAAGATTGTAAATGATGAAGTTGATGCTTTGCTTGGGGAGGGAATTATTCAACCTTCTAAATCTCCTTGGTGTTCTCCTATTGTTATTGTAAAGAAAAAAGATGGTAGTCCGAGACTTTGTTTAGATTCTCGTCGTTTAAATTCTATAACTGTTAAAGATTCATATCCTTTGCCTTATACCTCAAAAATTTTGGATAGCCTTCGCGGTGCTCGTTTTATTACTGCTATTGATCTTTCTAAAGCTTTTCTACAAATTTCTTTAGATGAATCTTCTCGTGAAAAGACTGCTTTCGCCGTCCCGGGAAAAGGACTGTTCGAATTTGTTAGAATGCCGTTTGGTCTTACTAATGCACCAGCTGAACTCCAGAGATTAGTAGATAGGATGTTTGGACCTGAATTCGATGGTAAATTATTTCGATACCTTGATGATTTGATTTTAATAAATTTTGAGTTTTCTGAGCATATTGAGGACCTGCGCAGAGTATGTAAAATTTTAAAAGATGCCGGTTTGACCGTCAATCTGAAAAAGTGTGAATTTTGTAAGGAAAGACTCCGTTATCTTGGTTATGTAGTTGATAGAGATGGTTTACACACTGATCCCTCTAAGTTAGATGCAATAAATAATTTTCCCCGTCCTGTAACTGTAAAACAATTAAGAAGCTTTCTTGGGCTATGTTCCTATTATAGAAGGTTTATTTTCAAATTTGCTGATATAGCTTCTCCTCTTACTAAACTTACTGCTGGTTCTAGAAATTCTAGGAAACCTTTGATTTGGAATGATGAAGCTGAAACTGCTTTCGAAAATCTTAAAGAAGCGTTAATTTCTTCACCAGTTTTGCAACATCCAAATTTTGAGAAACCATTCTTTTTGCATGGTGATGCTAGTTCCGTTGGTATAGGTAGTGTATTGTGTCAGGAGGATGATGAAGGAGAACAACACCCCATTGCTTTTTATTCTAGATCTTTAAATAAATGTGAACGTAATTATAGTACAACAGAGCGCGAATTGCTTGCTGTTTTAGATTCAATTGAACGTTTTAGACCTTATGTTGAAGGTATGGAATTCACTGTAGTTACCGACCATTCTTGTCTGAAATGGCTATTAAATTTAAGTAATCCTACTGGTAGATTAGCTAGATGGGCTACCAGAATTTCTCAATTTACATTTAATATAGTTCATAAAAAAGGTATTTTACATCAGGTTCCAGATGCACTGTCTCGTGTAGAAATTGCTGCTATTCTTTCGTCTCCTGCAGATATAGTATTGCCTGAGAGTGATATAGATGATCCCTGGTATAAAAGAATCTTTGTTAATTGTCAAAAGTTTCCCACTAAGTTTAAAAATTTTAGAGTTGGTATTAATACCTTATATAGATATTGTAAAAGTAAATTTGGTTATAGTAATCGTTTAGATTGGAAAATTGTTATTCCAAAAGAAAATATTCTAGATACTATTCGTTCTAATCATGATGATGTTAATTCTGGTCATCTTGGAGTTCATAAAACTTTAAAAAAGCTTAAACAACATTATTTTTGGAATGGGATGTTTAAAGACGTTCATTTGTACATTAAGTCTTGTGATGTTTGCACAGCTTACAAACATAGTACTTCTCCACCTTTTGGCCATATGATAAACCCTAAAAAAGTAGATTTTCCCATGGTTATGCTTTCGGTTGATATAATAGGAATTTTACCTAAAAGTTATTCTGGTCATAAATATATTCTTTCTGTCGTAGATGTTTTTACTAAATATTGTTGGATATTTCCTTTAGCTAAGGCTACTACTTTAGCAATTTGTAAGATTTTTGAAAAAGATATATTTCTTAAGTTTGGTGTTCCTAAAATTATAGTTTGCGATAATGGTACTCAGTTTACTTCTAAATATTTTGTAGATTTCATGAAAAGTTATAACATTACTAAAATATTTTATAATACTTTGTATACCCCTCAAAATAATCCAGTAGAGAGATATAATAAAACCATTGAAACTTGTATATCCTGTTTTGTTAGAAATGATCAGAGAACATGGTCTAAGTTGTTGCCTCATGTTCAGTTAGCTTTAAATAGTAGTGTTAATCTTGCTACTGACTTTACTCCTAATTTTCTCATGTTTGGTAGAGAGTTAATTGTTGATGCCTCGTTGCATAGATTTAGTAATTCTTTTGGTAATTTAGATGAAGTTGGTTTGGGTGAAAGAAATTCTTTTGCTTATTCTTTGAATTCACTTAGTGATATTTTTGTTAGAGTTCAGACTCAATTGTTTAGAGCTTATAAGCGTAATGCGTCTTATTATAATAAAGGTCGCAAAGTTATTTCGTTTGCTGTGGGTGATGTTGTTTGGAGGCGTAGTTTTGTTCAGTCTAATGCTCCGGCTTATTTTTCGGCTAAACTAGCACCTAAGTTTATAAAATGTAAAATTTTAGAAAAAGTTTCAGATAACGTTTATGTTTTGAAGGATTTAGAGAAGGGTTACGTTGGGCGTTACCATGTTAAGGATATAATTAAATATTAAAATTAATTTGTTTTGGAATCTTTCAGGCTCGCCGTTGATGTCTTGTTTTGAAGACTGCACATTTGTTAGAGAAGAATGAGATAGATGTATGTGAGGATATTGTGCTTTGTAAACTTTAGTTGAAGTATGATAAGGAGACTTCAGGACGGATGTCGATAGGGTTTGTTCTAAAGTTTAACTTAGGTCAATTTGGATAGAAAGTAATTTCTCTGGTTTGTTTACCCATAGTAAATGATCTTATTTTGTTTGTTTGTACATTTTGTATAATTATTGTGTACTTTGTTGTTTGAACATTTTGTTGTCTACACTTAAGACTAAGTTGGTTTAGTTATTTGTAGGTCATATTTTAAATAAGTTTATTTTGTAAGTTCTGGATATCCATACCCGGACATGACTTTTTGTTCTGACCAGACAATTTATTCTTTTCAGGAAATTGTTCTTTGGTACAGTTTTTTCTCTCTTTTGGATGACATTTATGTTTGTCCCTGACATTTTGTTCTTTTGGACACTATTTTGGTTGTCCGGAACATGTTCTCTTTTGGATACCACACTTGTCTTTGGTTTTCCTTGACCTTTTGTTTGTTGGATTCTTCTTAGAATTTTTTTGTTTGTTGACTCTGTGCCCAGTAAGTCAGTGGTGTTGTGCTGATCGCAGATGAAACTTTTGGTAGACGTTTTGTCTAACGTTTGGTTTTTTAGTCGTTTTGTTCGACGTTGCCTTGCTTCGTCTTGGGCATTGTTGTCTGTTTTGGACGCGTTGTAGTACGACGTGGGTATGCGTTGTATGCGGTTTTGTGATCGTGATCGATCGCAGGAGCTTTTGAATTGGTGACCGTTGTTGTCCAACCGATTTCAATGGTGATTTTGCTGGTTGAGGGGAGTATGTTTTTAGACTCGGTGACCTTGGTTGTCCAACCGATGCCTCGTAGTTGTAGAGAGTTGTTCGATTTGGTGACATAGTTTGTCCAACCAATTCAACGGGTAATTTTCGTTGCGTACCAATTTGTGTACCAGCGATGGTGCAGGAATCACATTGCGTCAACACCCGCGAGGGCCACCGCGATGCCTTCGTGCGCAACGTCCATAGTTTCCATCACAATGCTTTGTTTTAATTAAATAACCTGTACCTTTTAAGAATCGATGTTGTGTTGATTGAATTCAACGGTTGTAGAGTTTTTTTTGGGTGTTCTGTTTTGTTTTTTTTGACAATTTCATTTGATGAGAGTTGTGTTGACCTTAGAGTCTGAACATTTTTTATGTTAGATTCGTTATTGGTAATGGTGTTGGTTTTGGTTTTGGTTTATAAACACATTGTTGTTTTATTTTGTATGAAATACTAAGTTTGGTGTTGGGTTTTAGATGTTTTATAAACTTGAAAGTTTTTAGCCTTACGTTGTGATTTGAAAATCCCTTGTATTACCTTGATTAGAGTTTTGGAGAGTTTTGTAGTCTTTGGAAAGAGTTTTGTAGAGTCTTTAGAAAAGTTTTGTAGAGTCTTTGGAAAAAGTTTTGTAGAGTCTTTAGATAGAGTTTGTCATAAAAGAAAATGTCTTTTCTTTTATTTTTTTAGGAAGGGACGGGTTGTAATGTCGTATTTTAGTCCGCCATTACATGTTAATTTTCTTGTTAGCACTGTCACTTTGACAGCTGTATTTAGACATTTATCAGTAAAATTATGTTGGCAGTACGCTCGGATAACCTTTGCTTTGTCTTAGGAAAACAATTCGTGGTTTTGACGTTTGTTTTGACATCCGGTCGACTTCACCTTTTCATTTGCCGGTTCTGAGATGGCGAATTATATTTTTTGCTGAAGAATAAATCTTCTTTAATCACACTCAAAATGGGTGTTAGATCCTTTTATAAGGCTAATTAAAGCCTATAAATATGTTCTATTGAGTGCATTTGTTTTATAAACTTCAATAGTTTACGTTGCATTCTATTATGAGTGCTAACGTCTGAAATTTGTTTCGGGGACGCGGTTGTTCGCGTCCTTTTTCTTTTTATATTACTTTTGATTTGGATCTTCATGTTATCCTGAAATTTGGCTGCGTTCTACATTTTCTCTACGTTGGGATCATGACGGCGATACCTATGCTGGCTTAGAGAAAGATGTGATGAGGTTCACAGGTAACATGGAACCAGGAGGTTAGTTTAATCCTTATTTTTTTAAAAAGTACTACGTTAAACCCGGTGCTATATTCGCAACATAAAATTAGATTAATTTATATTCATGAAGTTAGATTCGATACCATATATTCACAACGTTAGATTGGATAACCCTATATTCATAAAGTAAGATTTGTTAACCATATATTCATAAAATTTGTTTGGGGTAATTTAAATCCACAATAATGTTTAACTCATAGTAACTTGATATCAACGTCTACTAAATGTTATATTTATAAAATTAGATAACCATAAATTTTTGTTTAATTTAGTCTTAATTGCGTCGGCTAAAGGGAAAGCAAGGGAGTTTGGAATAAAACATTGTTCTATAATGTAAGAATTTTATTTCATAGCCACCCCCCTGCAGATTAAAAGCCTAGTCTCACCGATGACATTCCGAGGTAAATTTAGTTTATTTTTTTAATTCGATGGAGCATAACCTCTATCGTGGCGCCCGAGTTTTTTTGTTTAAAAGGTAATTTTCCTTAAATATTTAATTTAGATAAAACCTGTTGAACGCCCGCTTGCAACTTGACAAGCCGGGGGCAACATGACACCTTCTTCTTAAATGTTGCGGTACCTGATGCAACTGCAAATTCCTGCATTCAGGTACAAAACAGTGAGTGGAAGTGTTAGGTGTTCTTGCATAATTTGTCAGACGTGTTAAGACTATGTTATCATGTTCAGCTTCAACAGGTGCAGGCTGAACATCATGGTCTACTGCATTTTCAATTTCCTCATGTCTTACAACATTATTGGCTCTTTGCCAGCATGCGTTGCAAACTCGTGCATCATGAGTTGGAACCTGAAAAAATGAAAACTTGTAAAACAAAAAGCAACTTACAATTTTAAGTATGATGGCGCAGTGGGCTTGTGGTTCAGCCTGCGCAGGTGTTGGTAGTGTGATAGGTGACCAAAGATTTATTATCTCCAGCTCGTTAAAACCCTCCAATCTGAATTGGGCCCGCATGGATGGTAAACTTAATATTATTACTTCCATAACTATCTATTAGGAAGGCCTGAGCCCCTGCAGTAGGGACATAAAAATGGCTGGTGATGATGATGATGAAACCAGGAAATATGTGTAACACTACCTGATCTAGTACCATTGAAATACATTTGATAGACGTTTTAATTACCTGGCGAGGATGAATTATATTTGAAATATAATTCCGTTCAGCTCGGCCCTCTGGTAATGGGCGTGATCGTCTACCTCTTCTTTGAGACAGTGAAACACCACACCACACACAAACAGATTGATGGCCAAGTTGTCGAGGCCCCCTGTAGTTAGCATTGGCTAGTCTATTAGCATGTTCCACTGCCACAAATTCAAAGCACTCTTGACACAAATGGTCTTCATTGGATACCTGTAATTTAAAACAATTAATAAAACATCTTTCAGACACCAGTGTCAGTAGAGTACCAACTTTAAAAAAAGTTATGATGCTAACCTCCCGTGTAATCCATTCTTCAATTATAGGTACCATTTCATCACTCAGATCTGTTACAATATAATGTTGAAAATGAGCATGAATTGCTATGTTGCAATTAATGCAGCAAGCCATTATGAATATATATAAATGTATCTGGAACAAAACAAAAACATTAGGCATCAGTGGCAGACCTTACCTTAAATTGTCACATTATTTATCATTTCACAGTGGTTAAGTAGGACATTTCAATAACAAACTTCTAGAATGGTGAATGCAATGATTTCTATGCATTTCTCGAGTTCCAAACTGTTATTTAGGCAAATATAGGCATTGGCTACAAAATGCCAAAGAAGTCATCAATAATGTGAATGAGAAATGCCGGTTTTCTATTTTAATTAATAATGTTTACAAATTAGAGGAAAATACCATTGAAACGTTTTGTAAGTGACACAAGTTCATTTGAAACTGTGTGTAGCTCGAGTAGATGAAATAACATTACTTACATCGGTATGGTTAAAAAAACAGAGGTAACTGTCGTCAAGTATCCAAAACGTACGCACTACAATCAAATCCAATATCTTGCCGTGGTCACGCTGAGCAATTCGGGAGTCAAGAAAAACAAGCTGTGGTCGTCGGAAAAAGGGCAAAACACTGTAAAGTACGCAACGAAAGCACAATACCATCACAACACAACACGAAGGAAGGTGAGAAAGTGAGCTGGTTGACAACCTAACATGTCAATGTCACTTGAGTAGAATGAACAATTTGTTAGAGGCGTGCCAAATAAGTCCATATTACCCGAGTTGAATATCGATTCGGTATCGATTCATTTTCGATATGCGTTTGCATTATATTAATTCGCAAAAAAATTCATGCTAATAACTTAGTTTTAATAACTCTAAAAAATCAATTATATTATCACGTCGTTTTTAATCTCGTAACGAAATATCGAATGAAATACAAGTGTTGCAACAAATCAAAAATCGATATAATTGCCCGCAATACATATCGATACTGTACAACAAATCGACACACACTATCTCTTCTCTACGGCTTGTGCTAAGTGCTAGTGCTGCTATTTAAAACAAACAACATGACCATGTACAAAAAATGAAAAAAATATTTTATTTTCAAAAATTAATTGTGAAAAATTGGCTAGACTACGATTTTTTTTCAACTCATACGAGTTCTGCATATTGCATTCTCCCGATTTTCATTCATGTTGGTCCAGCTGCATTTTAGTGAAGACTTTGTATGGAAATCTAGACCGTCTCCTTTCTCTACACTGTTTACAATATATTTATACAAAGGAATAAAAAAGTCAGTATTGCTAAGAAGGTCTTGAACGCGGCGGGGTACACTGATTTGGTTTTGATTAGGGTTTTGCTAGGCGATTGCGTAAAGTCAATCGTATTCATTTGACAGTTCATATTGTATCATATCGTATGTCATCCCATACAAATTGCTGCCGATTGAATACGATATGAACTGTCAAATGAATACGATTACCTTACGCAATCGCACCCTTGAACTGAAACGGAACTGTCAATGTCACTGAACTTTATTGACCGTTGGTTGGTAAACTTTGAACAATTGAAAACAATGTGTTGTAAATCAGCATCATCTTCAGTACAGCAGTGTGGACATTGTGCATTATTGTAAACCTTGATTCTGTATAGATGCGTTGGAACCAAACAGTGGCCGAGTCTCATTCTTGTGAGAACTGTAATAAATCTTCGGTTTCTTTTAGGATCACCTTTAACATACCAAGGATTCACTGGTAAGTCTTTCTGTATTTCAGCATACCACCTGCCTTTAGTTTCTAACGTAGTGTTCCAATAGTCATTCCACAACTTCCTAAATTTGCCTTGAAGTAAACATAGTAATCAGTAAACGGAAGTTGAAGAGTATGAGTGTGGTCTTGATCATGTTCCATGTGTGTCAAACTGTCGGCAATCTCATTTCCTTCTATGCCACTGTGGGAGGGAACCCAAACAAATTCTACATTTATACCTAGGTTAATAAAATTTTCTATCACACTAAGAATTTTACACAGAATAAAGCTAGATTTGTAAGATGAGGGTCCATCAAATAGGGAAGTTAGTACACTTTTAGAATCAGTTATTACTAAAATATTTACACTATTTACATTATTCTTTATATACATTAAAGATTGCAGAATAGCAAACCTTTCAGCTGTGAATATGCTAGAATTGTTATTTAATTTGATACACTCACAGTAATTAGCTTGAGGGTCATAAAATGCTGATCTAACATTATGTTTGTCTTTAGAACCATCTGTGTATATAAAGTAACTATCATCCCTATTATTTTTAAATTCTATAAAATCAAATTGATTAGATATTATATCTAAGTGGATCTTATTTCTATCATAATTGACAAGACTATTGTAAGAGCATTCATAAATAGGCCATTTATTACATTTGTATGTATTTTGTGATTTAGTTTTAACATGGCTATAAATTTGTATGATTTCAGTAGCAGAAAGAAGTGACTGTGGAGTTAGACTAGAACCTGCTATGGAGTGTAACAGTTCTGTCATTTTACTGAGTTTCAAATTTAAACATTTGTCAGAGGATAAAGCTTTTAACAAGAATCTCTCAGCTAACTGGAGACGCCTAATAAATAAAGGAGGTATGCAAGTTTCTACTTCTAATGAGTTAATAGGGGTGGAGCGCATTGCTCCGCAAATTAGTCTAAGACCTATATTTTGTATAACATCTAATTTCCTGAGATGGGTGGTACTAGCATTCAAGTAGGCTAAACTACTATAATCAAAATGGCTTCTGACTATACTTTTATACAGCATGGTCATAGTCTTAGGGTCTGAACCCCAATAAGTACCTGCCAAATGCCGTAAGAGATTCATAGCTTTCATGGCCTTTTTACTGATATAGTCAATGTGTTTATCAAATTTTAATTGTGTGTCGATAATAACTCCCAAAAATTTATATTGAGTGACAGTAGGTATTTCAGTGTTATTGTATTGAATTTTTATATTGGAATCATTTTTACTAAAAGTTAAAACTGAACTTTTCTCTGGACTTACATCTAATTTAAGTTTATCATGGTAATATGTATACAGTTGTTTTAGAGCATTATTAATATTGCTTTTTGCTATATCTATATTTTGGTTAGAGCTGTATAAAAGCAAGTCATCTGCAAACTGCAAAAAATTAACATTATCTGTATTTACATGTTTTAATATTTCTGATGTGTATAAGTTGTATAATAAAGGAGAAAGTGTAGCACCTTGCATAGTTCCTTTATTAGCTACACTAGGGCCATGCAGCTTGTTATTGTACTTTACATAAATGGTTCTGTCCCTTAGAAATTTAAACAGCCATTGTAGTACAGGTCCTGTTACTCCTATATCATGTAGTACTTGGATAAGCTCTTCTATATTGACATTGTCAAAAGCACCCTTAATGTCTAAGAAGACACAAACCATGTTAGAATTACTTAATTTAACTTCTTTAATATCATGTATTAATGATACAAAGCTTTCAGAGCAACTTTTACCCTTTCTAAACCCAAGTTGCACCTCAGGAATTAGATTATTACTTTCTGAAAAGTAGTCTAAACGTAACTTTATCATGTTTTCACATAATTTTCCCAAACAAGATGATAATGATATTGGTCTGTATGAAGATGAAATATTTTCTGGCTTATTCGGCTTTAATATGGGAACAACACATTGAGTTTTCCAAGCTTCAGGTATGATGAGATCTTGCCATAATTTATTAAAAATGCAGAGTAATATGTGTCACGATTCGGTAATATTTATTTTCATTATAATGGCAACACCGGTGACGTACTGTTTCTGGAGACTTTTTGGCGGGAAGTCAAACAGAGCGGCAGCTTTAAATTTTCTTTGTCAATAAAAGTTAATTTTCACGGCGTAATTACACAAATCCACATCAGAAGACGTAAAACAAACTTAAAATGGGTCCCCCTAGCGATGGGGAGGACCCTGCGGAAAAAAGAAAGAGGAAACGCGAGCATGTTTCCAGCGCTCCATCGGCATCGCAACAAACCGATAAGTATAAAATTTATACTAAACCGAACTATAAGAGACTATTCATAGAAAACAGCTCGGGAGACTTCACGGTTTATGTAGAATCTACCGATCAAGAGAGATTAGGGAATAAAAACCCAATTCTACCATTCCTTTCTAAAGTCCTGAAGCGCCTAGTCCATACCCGATTGTCCACCTTCCTTCTCAACAACCGGCTCCTCAATCCTTACCAATCCGGGTTCCGTGCGGGGCACAGTACCACCACAGCATTAGTGACAGTCACAGATGACGTCAGGTCAGGGATGGAGAATGGCAGGTTAACGATTCTCGTTTTGCTAGATTTTCTCCTCCTCCTCAGTCGTTCACTCTTGGCAGAGTGGTCGTGGTTGATGACGTTGCTTCATTGGCCAAAGCAGCCCCCGCGATGCGTCTCCACTTGTTGCGGTTTTCAGCGTCTCGGGAACTCTGGACTATGGAGGTTTGTGTCGCAGCTTTAATGAGGTCTGTCCAACGCGTAGGTGATCGACCGCGTGACCGCTTGCCCTCTACCTGCCCCTGGACAACGAGTCGTTCCATGGATTGTTCGTTTCGAACAACGTGTCCGAAATATTTGAGGATTCGTATTTGCACAGTCGACGATAATCTCTGCTTGATTTTTAGTTCCTCCATGATCGAAACATTGGTTCTAAACGCTGTCCAAGGGATCCGCAGCAGTCGCCGCCAGCACCACATTTCGAGTGCATCGATTTTGCGTCGGTCTTTGAGGCGAACCGTCCACGTTTCTGCGCCATAAAGAAAGATCGGGAAGACTAAGCTTCTCATTAGGCGGACTTTTGTGGCTTTGGTGATGTTACGGTTGCACCAAACTCTTTTCAGCTTGTCAACGGCAGATCGTGTGATAGCACATCTCCTTCGAATTTCGTCTTCACATCCCCCAGAGTTTGTGATAGTGGAACCGAGGTACACATAAGATTGGACAACCTCACAATTGCCAACCATAGAGATGTCAGGATGGTTTAGTTCAGCTCGGTCCACTATCATCATCTTGGTCTTGTCTCTATTAACCGTAAGTCCGAAGGAAAGGCTTGTTGTCTCTAGACGTGTCAGCAGGTGTTCCATGTCTTCTTTTGTTTGAGTGAGAAGAGTAGTGTCGTCAGCATACCTCAAGTTAGATATTTTTCGACCTCCCACTGAAATACCTTTGTCCCATTGTTCCAGAACGATTCTCATAATACACTCCGTATAGATGTTGAAAAGGATTGGAGAGAGTATGCACCCCTGTCGAACACCAGCGTGTGTATGAAAGCTTCTCGAGTCAACGTCGTCTATCCGAACAGTCGCAGTTCCGTCCTCGTAAAGTCGGCGTATGAGACGAACTAGATGGTTAGGTACTCCCATTTGAATGAGTACGTCCCATAACTTATGCCATTTCACGGTATCGAAGGCTTTGCGAAAGTCGACAAAGCAGATATAGAGTGGGATGTTAAACTCTCTAGACTTTTCAATGATTTGTCTTTATAGATTTTAGCAATGCCTTTAACTCTGTCGATTTTGATATCCTGCTTGGCATACTCCGCTCCATTAACATATCTCCAGAGGTGATTGAGTGGTTTCGTAGTTACCTGTCTGGGCGCCGGCAGCGAATTCGCATTGAGGATACTTTTTCTTCTTGGTGTGATATTTCTGCTGGCGTACCGCAGGGTGGCGTTTTATCTCCATTGCTCTTTGCGATTTTCATCAATACCATCTCTTCTCAATTAGTTTCATCCTACCACCTTTATGCAGACGATTTGCAAATTTATACTCAAGCGCCAATTGACCACCTTTCTGAAGCCATTAATGTCATAAATGGCGATCTGGCGAAGATTTGTGACTGGAGCAGGTCATATGGCTTAAAAGTAAATCCTTCGAAGACTCAAGTCATTATTATCGGCAGCTCCGGATACACTAATAGGATCGACTTGCCTACCTTGCCAGCTATTTTGTTTGACGGTGTCACATTGACTCCCAGTGATAGAGTAAAAGACCTAGGGGTGTACGTCGATAAGAATCTTCTTTGGGGACCTCAATTACAAGAAGTGAGTCGAAGAATCTTTGCTACTGCTGGATCATTGAAAAGGTTACGCAATTTCTTACCCGTTGCCACCAAAACAGCGCTGGCACAATCCCTTCTTCTCCCTATCTTGGACTATGCCGATGTCAGCTATCTAGACCTCAATGAGGAGCAACTGAATAAGCTTGAGCGTCTTCAAAACTTTAGTATCAGATTCATATTTGGACTGCGCAAATATGATCATGTTTCCGAATTTCGTACTAAGCTCAAGTGGTTGCCAATTCGACTTCGCCGGAATGCGCACATTGTTTCCCTACTTTACAATATTTTGTTTAATCCTCTCTCACCACCTTATCTCAAGGAACGTTTCAATTTCCTTCATGACACCCACTCACGGGTTTTGAGATCGTCGGAAAACTTGAAATTGGAGATACCAATGCACTCCACTAAATTTCTGGATAAGTCTTTTACGGTTCAAGCTGCCCGTCTGTGGAACGCACTGCCAGATACAATTAAAGGCGCCCAATCCTTACATAGCTTCAAATTACAAGTGAAGGAACACTATCTTTCCCTTAATACCTGAGACAGTATCCTCTATAATATGTATTTATAGTATATTTATTTAAGTATATGTATGTATA
This sequence comes from Chrysoteuchia culmella, assembly GCA_910589605.1. Lineage (NCBI taxonomy): Eukaryota > Metazoa > Arthropoda > Insecta > Lepidoptera > Crambidae > Chrysoteuchia > Chrysoteuchia culmella. The sequence goes on along the minus strand of OU342659.1, from coordinate 1,556,385 downwards.
TTATTTTTATTATATGTGTAGGTATATATTAATATATATATTTTTGTACATAAATTATTTTTAATCCAAAAACACCATGACTGCCGTAGTAGCCGTACTGCTGAAGTAGTTTTTTTCATTCTTATAAACACATGGTTGCCTGGAAGAAATTGCTCTTTAGCGATAAGGCCGCCATTTGTACCACTCTTGTGTTGTTGATTTTAATTAATGTACCTATGTTTAATGTATTTTTGGGTGTACAATAAAGAATATTTCATTCATTCATTCATTCATTCATTATTTTAACCAGACTCTTCAGCGAAAATGTTAAAGAAAATGATAAAGTGTAAATCACTGGTGTGCATAGAATTAATGCACATAAGATCGGAGTAACATTCAGGAAAGCCACGTCTGCAAACTACTTTTTAAAAATGGATGATTTCTTGTCAAAGAATAAAATGAGGGCATTCGTCCCATCTTATCTAACGGAAAAGATTGGTATACTGAGGTACGTACCCAAAGATATGTCAAATGAAGAGATTTATAAAAATATTGTTTGTGATGCTAAAGTAATTTCCATCAAAAGATTTATGAAAAAACAGATAATACTCTGATACCCTTAACCACTGTCGCTGTCACCTTTGCATCAACAACCTTACCCCAGTATGCTTATATCCAATTATTCCGTTATCCGATTCACCAATACATACCACCTGTCCTGCAATGTTTTAAATGCCTTAAATTCAATCATTCAGCCAAAGTTTGTAGAGGTTCACAGATGTGCTCATCATGTGCTGGACAGCATTCGTATAAGGAGTGTGACGTGGAGGAAATTGTATGCATCAACTGTGGAGGCAACCACTTGGCTATATCTAGAGACTGTCCCATCAAAAAGCAGAAATTTGAAGAAAATAAGAGGAAGTACTCTACACAAAACTATGCCGCTGTGGTGAGTTCTCCACCAGCCCCTAGTGACACGAAATCCTACCCTCCTTTAAACAGAGTAAGTAATATAAATAATGATGTACAATTAGATGTTAATAAAATAGCTAATAACGAAATTATTTTGAATGCCATTGTAAAATCTTTAATAGCTCTAGGTAATAAAAATGATAGCAAAGTTCCCTTAACTACTAAGAAAATTAAAGAGATATTAATATCAAACTTAATTTAATGGATAATTATTTACATTTAGTCCAGTTTAATATACAAAGTTTAAAGAGCAAAAAAACACTTTTACAGAAGTTACTTATAGATAAACAAGTTGACATTTGCTTGCTAAATGAAACTTGGTTCACCGATAAATCAGTAATTCCAAATTTTCCTAACTACAATTTTATTTACAAAAACTCAATTAGTAAACACAATGGTGTAGGTATTCTCATTAAACATGGTTTGAAATATAATTTGTTGAATACAAACTTCCATGAAACCATTCAAAATATAGCAGTAAGTATTAAGACACAGTCCGGAGATATTACAGTTCTTTGTGTTTATTGTCCACCTCATAGTGGCAGATTTGACTCTAATAAGTTAAGAAACATTTTAAATAATATTCCCAAACCTTGCATAATTATGGGTGACTTTAATGCACATCATATTAGTTTTGGTTGCAACAGTAATAATAATAGGGGAAACAATTTGTATAATTTAATAGATGAATTAGATCTTTGCATTGTAAATGATGGCACACCAACAACTTGTCCACATCCTAATAGACAAGCTTCAGCAATAGATATTACTCTTGTTAGTCCCTCCATTGCTCATTTGTGTGACTGGTATGTTCAGGATGATCCCTTAGGCAGCTACCATTATCCAGTATCTCTTCATTTGAATGTCCAACCATCCCAATATGAAGTGGGTCCTGTGGAAGAAAAATATATCTATAATAAAGCTAACTGGCCAGAATTTTATACCCTATCTGAAACTCTGTTTTCTGAATTAGACATTGAAAATGAAGATAGTCTAGAAGTGTATAATAGTTTTGTAAATATTATAAATGATTTAAGGGACCTAACCATCCCTAAAAGACAAAATATAAATCAAAACATCCATAGAAAGCCTTCTCCTTGGTGGAATCCAAAATGTGAAGATGCTATTAAGTCTTCAAAAGAGGCATTACATGAATACAAACTTAATCCCTCCATTGACAATTATATACAATATAAAAAATTAGATGCTCAAAAGAAATTAATTATAAAAAATGAGAGCTCAGAATCTTGGAAAAATGTATGTAGTAGTTTTAATAGAATGACACCTGTTTCAAGAATATGGAATTACATTAAAAAATTCAAAAAAATTGGGAGTAACAACCATAATAAAAACTTTGATGATGAATGGGTTCCTGGCTTTTTAGACAATTTATCCAGCAGTAACAATTTCAATGAAGATAGACTTTTTTCATTATTCAATAGTGCTGATGAAAATACAATAAATTCATTTCTGAACGAACCATTTACTTTTAATGAGTTAACTAAGTCATTACAAACTAGAAAGAACACAACACCAGGTTTGGATAATATTCCATATATATTAATAAAAAAGTTACATCCAAATGCGCAAAACATATTACTCTGCATTTTTAATAAATTATGGCAAGATCTCATCATACCTGAAGCTTGGAAAACTCAATGTGTTGTTCCCATATTAAAGCCGAATAAGCCAGAAAATATTTCATCTTCATACAGACCAATATCATTATCATCTTGTTTGGGAAAATTATTTGAAAACATGATAAAGTTACGTTTAGACTACTTTTCAGAAAGTAATAATCTAATTCCTGAGGTGCAACATGGGTTTAGAAAGGGTAAAAGTTGCTCTGAAAGCTTTGTATCATTAATACATGATATTAAAGAAGTTAAATTAAGTAATTCTAACATGGTTTGTGTCTTCTTAGACATTAAGGGTGCTTTTGACAATGTCAATATAGAAGAGCTTATCCAAGTACTACATGATATAGGAGTAACAGGACCTGTACTACAATGGCTGTTTAAATTTCTAAGGGACAGAACCATTTATGTAAAGTACAATAACAAGCTGCATGGTCCTAGTGTAGCTAATAAAGGAACTATGCAAGGTGCTACACTTTCTCCTTTATTATACAACTTATACACATCAGAAATATTAAAACATGTAAATACAGATAATGTTAATATTTTGCAGTTTGCAGATGACTTGCTTTTATACAGCTCTAACCAAAATATAGATATAGCAAAAAGCAATATTAATAATGCTCTAAAACAACTGTATACATATTACCATGATAAACTTAAATTAGATGTAAGTCCAGAGAAAAGTTCCGTTTTAACTTTTAGTAAAAATTATTCCGATATAAAAATTAAATACAATAACACTGAAATACCTACTGTCACTCAATATAAATTTTTGGGAGTTATTATCGACACACAATTAAAATTTGATAAACACATTGACTATATCAGTAAAAAGGCCATGAAAGCTATTAATCTCTTACGGCATTTGGCAGGTACTTATTGGGGTTCAGACCCTAAGACTATGACCATGCTGTATAAAAGTATAGTCAGAAACCATTTTGATTATAGTAGTTTAGCCTACTTGAATGCTAGTACCACCCATCTCAGGAAATTAGATGTTATACAAAATATAGGTCTTAGACTAATTTGCGGAGCAATGCGCTCCACCCCTATTAACTCATTAGAAGTAGAAACTTGCATACCTCCTTTATTTATTAGGCGTCTCCAGTTAGCTGAGAGATTCTTGTTAAAAACTTTATCCTCTGACAATTGTTTAAATTTGAAACTCAGTAAAATGACAGAACTGTTACACTCCATGGCAGGTTCTAGTCTAACTCCACAGTCACTTCTTTCTGGTACTGAAATCATACAAATTTATAGCAATGTTAAAACTAAATCACAAAATACATACAAATGTAATAAATGGCCTATTTATGAATGCTCTTACAATAGTCTTGTTAATTATGATAGAAATAAGATCCACTTAGATATAATATCTAATCAATTTGATTTTAAGAATTTAAAAATAATAGGGATGATAGTTACTTTATATACACAGATGGTTCTAAAGACAAACATAATGTTAGATCAGCATTTTATGACCCTCAAGCTAATTACTGTGAGTGTATCAAATTAAATAACAATTCTAGCATATTCACAGCTGAAAGTTATGCTATTCTGCAATCTTTAATGTGTGGGCACTCAGTATCATTTATTTATTGTACACACATATTACATTTAATACATAAAAAACAAACTTAATATAAATATCTATAACTTAAAGTATTAAAAGTTATATATTAAGTAATTTACATCTAATAAATAATTAAAATAAACTTTAACTATATTTACACACTTATTACATTTCTTTTATATATATTTATTACATTTCATTTCATTTACACAATACAAGTATTCACACTGCACACAAAACTCATCCGGCATTCCGTGCTACCTGATTGCCGTCCGTAGCAACGGACTCGCGCTCTCGTCGATCTCGGCCTATTGTTCTAACATTCTTTCGAGAACCGGTCGGCGCACGCGCAGCCTGCGTGTCGCCCCGCGCGCCAGTCAGGATCATAACCCGACGCAAACCGCACGCCGCTTTTGCCTCCGTCGCGACTTTGTCGAGTGTCACCGCCATCCGGACGTTTATGCTTGCTGTATTGTTATAATATAAACTTTTCACTCTCTCCGCTGTCTCTTCTACTTTTCTATAAACTGTGCTTCGTGCTTGTCAACTGTTTCTCCTTCTGTGTTTTGTGCTTTGTGCTATTTGTGTGCTTGTGCTTGGAACATTATACCATCACACGTAAGTCGGACTTTAATTTCATAACCGAACTTAAAACCCCAAACTGGTGACCCCTATCGAACACTATAAGCTCAGAACAAGTGCAAAAATGAGTGACAGCAGTGACTCTGCAAAAACTACTACCTCGACAGCCGCCCAACGTCCCGGTCGCCGTCATCGCGAAGAGCGCGTGTCCACTCCACCATCCGACATTTGCCGCGTCGGAATACGAGTCCCGCCGTTTTGGCCTGAAGAACCTGAGATATGGTTTGCGCAGGTTGAAGGTCAATTCGCCATATCCGGTATTACATCAGACGCCACGAAGTTCAACTACGTGATCGGCCATTTGGATCCGCAGTTTTCTAAAGAGGTCAAAGACATCATTGTGGCCCCACCGCTCGAAAACAAATATGAAAAGCTTAAGTTCGAGCTCATTAAGCGATTGACTGCTTCGAGGGAGAAGAAGGTGCAGCAACTTCTCATGCATGAGGAGTTAGGTGACAGGAAGCCATCACAGTTCCTGAGGCATCTACAAAGTTTGGCTGGCTCAGAAGTGCCGGAGGATTTTATACGCACTATATGGTGTAGCCGCCTTCCTAGCAACATTCAGGCACTCATAGCGTCACAGCCCACTACGTCCTTAGAAGCGCTAGTGGACTTAGCCGACAGAGTACAAGACATCGTGTCACCTATGCGTCAAGTAGCTGCCGCAACCGCACCAGCAGCATCATCGTCGAGCACTATGGAGACCATGGCACTAGAGATAGCCGAGCTGAAACAAGCTGTCAAAAACTTGACACTCCAGCTTGATCGCCGTGACAGAGAGTCCAGACCACGGCACCGCTCGAGGGACCACCAGCGAAGCCGTTCATCTTCACGATCCAGTTCCAACTACCGCAGATTCCCGATATGCTGGTACCACTACAAATTTGGCTCAAAAGCAACGAAGTGCATCCAGCCCTGTGACCATGCGAAGTCGGGAAATGCTCAAGGCAGTCGATAATGGCGACAAACGACTGCCCGTCTTCCAGTGGTCGCCTTTTCGTCACTGACCGCAAAACCAAAACACAGTTTTTGGTGGACACCGGAAGCGACCTCTGCGTGTACCCGCGATCTGCGCTACACGAACGACGCCAGAAGACTACGTACCAATTGTCGGCAGCCAACGGTAGTATCATCGACACATATGGTTTTCTCCAATTAAACTTAGATTTAGGCCTTAGACGTAACTTTACTTGGAATTTTGTCGTTGCTAACGTAACCAAAGCCATTATTGGAGTTGATTTCCTTAGGCATTATAATTTAATTGTTGATGTTAGTAACCACCGCTTGATCGATAATTTGACCTCACTTTGTACCGTAGCTAATGTTAATAATGCTTTAAATTCGGTGTTGTCGGTCAAGGTCCTGACAGGCGATACACGATACCACGCGATCCTTAACGAATTTCCCGAGATCACGCGTCCGTCTGGTACACCACGTGTTACACCGCCACACAATACAGTGCACCACATTCGCACCACTCCAGGCCCACCTGTCTTTTGTGCCCCCCGCAGGTTAGCTCCCGATAAGCTGAGGATTGCTCGTAACGAGTTTCAGCTGATGTTGGAGAGCGGCACCGCGCGTCCTTCAGAAAGCCCTTGGGCATCAGCGCTGCACCTAGCACCCAAAAAAGACAACAGCTGGCGACCCTGCGGCGATTATCGTGCTTTAAACGCGCGCACCATACCCGACAGGTACCCAATCCGACATATACACGACTTCGCTCACAGCATCTCAGGCTGCAAGGTGTTCTCCACGATAGACTTAGTGAAGGCCTATAATCAGATCCCGGTCTTCGAGGAAGATATCCAGAAGACTGCCATCACGACACCCTTTGGCCTGTTCGAGTTCCCTTACATGACCTTTGGTCTAAGGAACGCAGGCCAAACTTTCCAAAGGTTTGTCGATGAGATGACGAGAGGGCTAGACTTCTGCTACTCTTATCTTGATGACTTCCTCGTCTTTTCCCGGAATCAGGCCCAGCATGAGGATCACCTTCGTCAACTGTTTGAGCGGATGAAAGAGTACGGCATTTTGGTCAACACCTCTAAGTGCGTATTCGGAGCATCTGAAGTCTCTTTTCTGGGATATCAAATCTCACCGGAAGGTACCAAACCTCAGGAGACGAAAGTCCAGGCCATTAAAGAATGTCCACCCCCAAAAAACATACGGGAACTTAGGAGATTTTTGGGGATGGTAAATTTTTATCGGCGATTTTTACCTAACGCCGCGCAGAGTCAAGCACCCCTCAACGCTCTCCTCACCGGTTCAGTCAAGGCTTCGCACCCGGTAAGTATCACGGGTCCAGCACGGGCAGCATTCGAGCAATGCAAGCAGGAGCTCTGCAACGCAGCAATGTTGTCACACCCTGACTGCGACGCCCAACTTGCTCTCGTCACAGATGCTTCTGACATCGCATTAGGAGCAGTTTTGCAGCAAATGAAGGAAGACGTCTGGCAACCCTTGGCATTTTTCTCACGCAAGCTAAGCCCAGCACAGCGGAAGTATTCACCTTACGATCGAGAACTTCTCGCCATTTATGAAGGCATAAAATACTTCCGCCATATGCTGGAGGCCAGACACTTCATAGTGTACACTGACCACAAACCGCTTAGCTTCGCGTTCAGTGACCGGAAGCGAACTTGCTCACCCCGTCAGTACCGCCATCTCGATTATATATCGCAATTCTCCACAGACATCAGACACATATCCGGTCGCGACAACGTGGTTGCTGATACTCTTTCTCGCATCGAGGAGATCCAACCAGCCATCGACTATGAAGAGTTGGCAAAGTCTCAATCATCGGACTCTGAGCTTGTCAATCTTCTCACCGAACAGACATCACTTCGTCTGAAAAAGATCCCGCTAGAAGGCAACTGCCATATATACTGTGACGTGAGCAAGTCACCCCCCAGACCGTTCGTGACCAAACCATTGCGAAAGCAAGTTTTCGACTGCCTTCATAGCTTAAGTCACCCCGGCCCGAACGCAACTGCTAAATTGGTTGCGGAGCGTTACGTGTGGCCGGGTATTCGCAAAGACTGCCGTAAGTGGGCGCAATGCTGCGTAGATTGCCAGCGCGCCAAGGTGAGTCGCCATGTGTCTGCTCCATTGGGCACATTCGATTTGCCTCGTGCTAGGTTCTCGGTGGTCCACATTGACCTAATCGGACCTTTACCACCTTCACAAGGCTACCGCTACTGCCTCACTTGCGTGGATCGCTTCACACGATGGCCAGAGGTTGTCCCAATAGTCGACATGACAGCGGAAACGGTAGGTCGCGCTCTATTATCTGGTTGGATTGCGCGTTTCGGATCTCCAACCGACATAGTTACTGACCGCGGTCGACAATTTGAATCCAACCTGTTTGCATTCTTGGGAAAAATAGCTGGATTCAAACATCGTCGAACCACGGCCTACCATCCAGCATGTAACGGTTTAGTCGAGCGGTTCCACCGACAGCTAAAGACCGCCATAGTATGCCATGCCGACAACAACTGGACCGAGTCTTTGCCATTGGTCCTACTCGGCATCCGCTCAGCGTTCAAAAAAGACTTGCAAACCTCTTCAGCGGAGCTACTTTATGGCGAGCCCTTACGCCTACCGGGAGAATTTTTCCAAAGTAAGGTGCAGACAACTACCGACGTAACAGATTTCACCGCCCGTATCCGATCTTTTGCAGAGAAAGTACAGCCATCTCCAGCTTCACGTCACTGCAGTGATAAAATTTTCATGTTTAAGGACCTTAAGACTTCTAGTCATGTATTTCTTAGGGAAGACTTACTAAGACCCGCATTAAGTCCTGCGTATTCTGGTCCCTTCCAGGTTTTAAAAAGAGGGGACAAAGTTTTCAAAATTTTAGTAAGGGGTAAATCTGTTTCGGTATCGATTGACCGCCTTAAGCCGGCATACATTTTCACCGAAGCCGTCCCCAACAGTAATAGCAATAGTCCAGCAAGTGCCAACGAAAACCCTGAACCCGAACCAGAAATCATTAAAACCACCCGTTCGGGCAAGCGTGTCAGATTCCCCGACTATTATTGCCCGTAGTGACGGTCTCTGGAGGGAAGTGATGTGGGCACTCAGTATCATTTATTTATTGTACACACATATTACATTTAATACATAAAAAACAAACTTAATATAAATATCTATAACTTAAAGTATTAAAAGTTATATATTAAGTAATTTACATCTAATAAATAATTAAAATAAACTTTAACTATATTTACACACTTATTACATTTCTTTTATATATATTTATTACATTTCATTTCATTTACACAATACAAGTATTCACACTGCACACAAAACTCATCCGGCATTCCGTGCTACCTGATTGCCGTCCGTAGCAACGGACTCGCGCTCTCGTCGATCTCGGCCTATTGTTCTAACATTCTTTCGAGAACCGGTCGGCGCACGCGCAGCCTGCGTGTCGCCCCGCGCGCCAGTCAGGATCATAACCCGACGCAAACCGCACGCCGCTTTTGCCTCCGTCGCGACTTTGTCGAGTGTCACCGCCATCCGGACGTTTATGCTTGCTGTATTGTTATAATATAAACTTTTCACTCTCTCCGCTGTCTCTTCTACTTTTCTATAAACTGTGCTTCGTGCTTGTCAACTGTTTCTCCTTCTGTGTTTTGTGCTTTGTGCTATTTGTGTGCTTGTGCTTGGAACATTATACCATCACACGTAAGTCGGACTTTAATTTCATAACCGAACTTAAAACCCCAAAAATGTATATGAAGAATAATGTAAATAGTGTAAATATTTTAGTAATAACTGATTCTAAAAGTGTACTAACTTCTTTATTTGATGGACCCTCATCTTACAAATCTAGCTTTATTCTGCGTAAAATTCTTAGTATGATAGAAAATTTTATTAACCTAGGTATAAATGTAGAATTTGTTTGGGTTCCCTCCCACAGTGGCATAGAAGGAAATGAGATTGCCGACAGTTTGACACACATGGAACATGATCAAGACCACACTCATACTCTTCAACTTCCGTTTACTGATTACTATGTTTACTTCAAGGAAAATATTAGGAAGTTGTGGAATGACTATTGGAACACTACGTTAGAAACTAAAGGCAGGTGGTATGCTGAAATACAGAAAGACTTACCAGTGAGTCCTTGGTATGTTAAAGGTGATCCTAAAAGAAACCGAAGATTTATTACAGTTCTCACAAGAATGAGACTCGGCCACTGTTTGGTTCCAACGCATCTATACAGAATCAAGGTTTACAAACTGACTTTTTTATTCCTTTGTATAAATATATTGTAAATAGTGTAGAGAAAATTTAAGTTTATGAAACAATACTTTAATTGTTAAGTTAGTATTTTATGTATGTAGTTGTCGTTTTTTTTTTGTTTTACATGTCAATAGTGTTTTGTCAGGATTTTTCAATAAATTTTTCTCTTTGTTATTTATATTGTTGTCAAGACTTAAGTTGAAATTGATTACCTCTTGTACCTACTATAACAATATGTATGCGACTGAAGGACTTTGTATCCAGGTCATGAATAAATTAATAAAAAAATAAAAAAAAAAAAAAAACTGTTTCTGGATAAAGTGGTGGGGAGAAAAAGGGTGGTGTGCTCGGTGAGTCGAGCAGTGTAGGGAGTTGCTTGGTGGTTGCTTTTGTGATTCGTCAGAGTGATCAGACGTGTAGTGAAGTCTATGTCAGTTATTAAAATTAGCTTATTGTGATTTATATATGATTTATATTTCTATGAAATAAAGAAGTGTCGCTGGAAGTGTTGCTGGTTTTATTACATATGTTTTGCGCATTTGGATGTAACTTTTTTATTAATATATATGGAATATTATCCAGACCTGGTGTTGTGTTCTTTCTAGTTTGTAATGACCTAGTTAGCTCATTAAAAGTAAATGGTTCGTTCAGAAATGAATTTATTGTATTTTCATCAGCACTATTGAATAATGAAAAAAGTCTATCTTCATTGAAATTGTTACTGCTGGATAAATTGTCTTAAAAGCCAGGAACCCATTCATCATCAAAGTTTTTATTATGGTTGTTACTCCCAATTTTTTTGATTTTTTTAATGTAATTCCATATTCTTGAAACAGGTGTCATTCTATTAAAACTACTACATAAATTTTTCCAAGATTCTGAGCTCTCGTTTTTTATAATTAATTTCTTTTGAGCATCTAATTTTTTATATTGTATATAATTGTCAATGGAGGGATTAAGTTTGTATTCATGTAATGCCTCTTTTGAGGACTTAATAGCATCTTCACATTTTGGATTCCACCAAGGAGAAAGCTTTCTATGGATGTTTTGATTTATATTTTGTTTTTTATGGATGGTTTGGTCCCTTAAATCATTTAAAATATTTACAAAACTATTATACACTTCTAGACTATCTTCATTTTCAATGTCTAATTCAGAAAACAGAGTTTCAGATAGGGTATAAAATTCTGGCCAGTTAGCTTTATTATAGATATATTTTTCTTCCACAGGACCCACTTCATATTGGGATGGTTGGACATTCAAATGAAGAGATACTGGGTAATGGTAGCTGCCTAAGGGATCATCCTGAATGTACCAGTCACACAAATGAGCAATGGAGGGACTAACAAGAGTAATATCTATTGCTGAAGCTTGTCTATTAGGATGAGGACAAGTTGTTGGTGTGCCATCATTTACAATGCATAGATCTAATTCATCTATTAAATTATACAAATTGTGTCCCCTATTATTATTACTGTTGCAACCAAAACTAATATGATGTGCATTAAAGTCACCCATAATTATGCAAGGTTTGGGAATATTATTCAAAATGTTTCTTAACTTATTAGTGTCAAATCTGCCACTATGAGGTGGACAATAAACACAAAGAACTGTAATATCTCCGGACTGTGTCTTAATACTTACTGCTATATTTTGTTTCATGGAAGTTTGTATTCAACAAATTATATTTCAAACCATGTTTAATGAGAATACCTACACCACTGTGTTTATTCATTGAGTTTTTGTTAATAAAATTGTAGTTAGGAAAATTTGGAATTACTGATTTATCGGTGAACCAAGTTTCATTTAGCAAGCAAATGTCAACTTGTTTATCTATAAGTAACTTCTGTAAAAGTGTTTTTTTGCTCTGTAAACTTTGTATATTAAACTGGGCTAAATGTAAATAATTATCCATTAAATTAAGTTTGATATTAATATATCTATATATTAATACAGGGTTACAGGGAAAGTCGTACTGAATATTAAAGGACGTTATTATTTAGGTCATTTCTGATGAATTTGATCCTATAATATAGTGTCCGAAACTTAACCGTTATGGAGATATTGATATCTTTAAGTTTTTTTTTAAATATCCCAATTTTTTTGCTTTTTTGCCAATCTTTTTATGATTAAGACTTCTAGGGTTCGTTTTTTTATGTATTTAGTTAGAAGACATGCCAATGAATAAAAATGATCAACAAAAACTCAACCCTCCATTAACAGCTTAAAATAACTGCACGACAACGGTATAAATTAAATAATTTTTGCTAAGTATTCCTAACTTTGAAGCGATATGATAAAAAAAAATTGTATGGAACTTATTCTGCAGATGATTTTAAAAACTTCTACGTCTTCTTAGCTATTCAAAAAGGTATAACACTAGCTATTAAATAGGCAAAACATTGACCAAATAACAGTTCAGTTAGCAAAGGCTACATTTTTGGTTTGAGGTATAAATAGCTAAATCACGAAAATAAAACAAAAAAATCAGTAATATTTTTATAATTCATGTTCAACATGGCCGCCACTATTTCTTATACAAATTCTCATTCGTTTTCTTAAATTACTTTTTACAACAGATGTTTGCAGGCTCCGCCTCATTTCCTCAGCCGCATCAATAATTTTTTGTCGTAAAACCTCGATATTTGCGATTGGTGTCATTTCGTCGTACACTAGGGTTTTCATATGACCCCACACATAAAAATCCATCGGCGTTAAATCGGGACTTCTTGCCGGCCACGGTATGGGTCCACCTCTTCCAATCCACCGGTGTTAAGCACGGGGCTTAATAATAATAAAAAATATTTCTTTTTCAATAAAATTATAATTTACTACCAACGTGACATTTTCTTCTTATACAGCAAAACAATGACGTAAACAATCAAAAAGTAAAAAAGAGTAAAATTCATAAAAAAGGTTTGCGTCGGCAACACAGCCGCCCCCGGTGTCGAAGACACCGAACTAACTACATGCCGACCCTTGTATTGACGACTAAGCAAATACTAAGTTGCCAGGTGGCTAGAAATGCGGCTTTGTACTATACACGATGAAGGGGCGGCTAGGCTGCCTTTGACAGATTGGACAAAACCACTAGTCGGCGCACTGGGCGCTTGAGCACGCCGGTGCTCGTGCGGATTTCTACAGATCGGACCACACCGTCCTTTCCAGGGAACGTTTTGGCAACGCGCCCTTTAGGCCAGGTTCCCCGGGGCAAATTTCCATCCGCTACGAGTACCAGGTCTCCTTCACTAACTGGACGCGTTGGGCCAACGTTTGTTCTAGGGACCAACGTTGGTAAGTATTCTTTGACCCAACGTGACCAGAAGTGATCCGCAAGCCGAAGTCCCTTTTTCCAACGGGCCCGCCGAATCAAATCGTCATCGATCACATTAGCGACCCGAGAATACGGTGAGGAGGCACCAAGAAGAAAATGAAATGGCGTTATCGCCTCGGGTGCTTCCGGATCGACAGCGACATGAGTCAGCGGGCGAGAATTTACAAGGCCCTCCGCTTCGGCCAGCAAGGTGGTGAGAACATCTTCCTTGGGAGAGCGCTGATGAAGGGTGGCCGTCAAAGCAGTTTTGACTGTCCGAACCAGCCGCTCCCATGCCCCGCCCATGAAAGGTGACGCCGGGGTAATGAACTTCCACCGAATTCCGCGTTCTGTTGTGAACTCCGCTAAAGCAACTGCCAGGAGTCGATTGGCACCCACAAAGGCCGTTCCGTTGTCGCTCCAGATTGTGTTCGGAACTCCTCTTCGAGCGATAAAGCGTCGCAGAGCCATTATTGCGGAATCCGCAGACAAATCGTTGACGACTTCTAGGTGGACTGCGCGTACTGTGAGACATGTAAACAATGCCACGTATCGCTTCTCAGTGTGGCGTGCTACCGTGATGGTAAGAGGTCCGAAATAGTCAAGCCCGGTGAAAGTAAAGGGCCTGCAGTGGGAGGCCAATCTCTCTGCCGGTAGATCGCCGATCGGTGGCGTGCACGGCCGTTCCTTAGCAAGTCTGCATGTTATACACCTGCTGGCCACCTGTCTGACGGCTGGTCTAAGTCCGACGATGTAGTACTTCTGCTTAAGCTCATTCACGACCAGCTCGTTGAATCCGTGCGCGTCCCGCTTGTGGTGATACGCTATGAGCAGTTGGGCGATCCGTTCTCTTCCGTCTAGTATGGCTGGTTGGTTGGACACGCTTCTATCTTCGGCGGTCGTGATTCTACCTGAAAGGCAGAGAAGGCCGTCTTGGCACAGTTGCAGCGTTAGCCGTCGGAAGCGGTTTCCGTTCGGAAGGCGTTCTCTGCGTAAAATATGGGCGTATTCCTTCCCGAATGTATTGAGCTGGGAGCGGAGAAGAAGAAGACGTTCGGCCTTTTCCAGGTCTTCCGAAGTAAGCGGAGCGAGGGCCGAAAGGTCTAAAGGGGAACAGGGACCACGGTTTGGGGGTAAAACTACTCTACAACTCGACATGAAAATATTAGCGCACTTTAGAGTACGCGCTGTTGCACGCAAAAGGCGTAACCAGCCGCTAAATCGAGAAGCGTCCGCTACTACCGGATTAGGTAAAGCCGGAAATTGTAGGCTGGTGCAAGCTACCGATTCCAGGCAGAAGGTAGAGCGGGTGCCCTTCATCTCCTCTGGAACTGGCGCAGGTGTGATCGATGGTTCCGGGGGCCAGTCAGCTGGAGGCAAATTGAGAAACGATGGACCCGAGAACCATCGAGAAGAGGTCTCAAACTTTTGGGAAATTCGCGTCGCATCGTCGGCGATGTTAAGTGCAGAGGGCACGTATCTCCAGTCCGCGACATTTGTGATCTCCGAGATCTCTCCCAATCGGTGCGCTACAAAAGTTTTATAAGAGCGAGCGTCGCTCCGTAGCCATTTTAGAACCGTTAGGCTATCCGACCAAAAGAACGTTTTATCCGGTTTTCGGACATGGGCCTCCACTACATAGGCCGCGAAACGGGCGGCTATTAATGCTGCTTGTAGTTCGAGGCGGGGAATAGAGAGGGGTTTGAGAGGAGCGAGCCGAGCCTTGCCGCCGATCAAGCTGAGCATCACGTCCCCGCCTTCACACTCAAATCGCCAGTAGGCGACACAGGCGTACGATAATTCACTAGCGTCGGCGAAGACGTGAAGCTCAGCGCGGTGAGCTGACTTCGAGCGCAGATAGTGCCGCGGTATGCTACCGTTCAGCAGGTCGGAAAGCTCGCGTGACCACCTCTCCCACTCCATGACAAAACGAGGTGGCAGTTCGTCGTCCCAATCGATTCCTAGCTTCCAAGTTCGCTGGAAAATGACTCGTCCTTTAACCACGACCGGGGTTAAAAGGCCGAGCGGATCGTACGTGCGCATGAGGTGTGCCAACACTGAACGTTTCGTTAACTTCTTCGGGAGTTCTAGTAAACTATTACGTGCAAATTGAAGCGTGTCAGTGTTGACATCCCAGATCACACCCAGGATACGGACGACGGGTGGGGGAGAGCTAGGAGCGAGCAGGTCTGGTGGGAGACCAACGAGGGCCTCTCTGGAGTTTGAGATCCACGATCGCATCTCCAGAGATGCTTGCGCGTGTACGTGTACGATGTCGACCGCCAGACGTGCTGCCTCCTCGGTAGAATTAAGGCTCCCCAGGTAGTCATCACAATAATGGTTTCCGATTATAGCATCAGCTGCATTCGGAAAAAATGCTCGATGCTCCTCTGCGTTACGGTTTTTCAAATAATTGGCCGTACATGGGCTAGAGGTAGCACCAAACATCATAGAAGCCATTCGGTACTCCCGAATAGGCCGAGAGGGATCGGGGCGCCAGAGAAATCGTTGAGCGTCGCGATCCTCTTGGCGAATTTTCGTTTGCGGAAACATCTCCCGGATATCCGCATTTAAAGCGACTCGTCCTTCACGGAACCTCATTAGGATCGACAGTAGAGGTTGCAGAAGGTCCGGCCCTGGCAAAAGCAATGAGTTCAGGCTCACTCCCAAAGATTTAGCCGCGGCGTCGTGTACAACTCTAAGCTTTCTCTTTTGCGGGTGAACTACACCGAAGTGAGGCAGGTACCAAACCACGCCGGTGCCTATGGGTTTGCCATCGCAAATTTCCGCGTAGCCCTTCTCAATCATGGCATTGATATTGTTTCGGTATGCCTCGGCGTAGGCTTGATCCCTGCTCATCTTTCTTTCGAGGCTGAGAAAGCGCGAGTGAGCTAACCCGTAACTGTCAGGGACGGAGCCGATATTCGGCTTCCAGATCAACCCGGTCTCGAACCTGCCCGAAGGAAGCCTGCGTGTGGTATTTTCTAACGTGCGGATCGCTAGCTCATCCATGGGAGAGTGATAAGTTTTTGTAGAAATACCTATCGAGTCTACACGAAAATACTCCCGGAGCTGGGCGTCCAAAGAGGCATCGCCAGAATCCACGTCATGTTCGCTGACTGAGCAATGGTTCACGAATGCTGTCGGTGAAGATTTACTTTTTAAGGAGCCATATAGGACCCAGCCAAGCGACGTCAGTGCTGCTACAGGCTGTGTGCGCGTGCCTCGCCGAATAGTGAAAGGTACTGTTAACTCCCAATTATCCACACCGATTAGCAGGGTAGGACGCGCGTCTTCGTAACAGACCTCATCGCATATGTCAGTTAGGTATTTTAGTTGTCTGACCTCAAGCTGTTCGACGGACTGGCTCTTTAAATTGAGATTAGGTATTGCCCTGACGCCTCTGAGGTTGTTGGATTCCGACGCGTGCCGACCTTTTATCTCGACGTCGATGAAGCTTACCTCCGTCTCGGTTGTCATGCCTCCTACGCCCTCGACCCTTATTCTACTTCTACGACCCTCAACCCCGAGGGCTTCAGCAACGGATGCGTCTAAGAGAGTTGCCGTGGACCCGTCATCCAACAGGGCGTGCGTTTCAAAGTCACCCTTGGGGCCGTAGAGCGTCACCGGCACTATCTTTAAGAGTGGTCTTTTCGTACAAGGTGACCAGTTGTGAGCGACTACGACTGAAGTATCTGAGCAGGGCAATGACGAAGGCGCAGGCGCAACTTCCTCCGCAACATGGGCTACTTCTACTCGAGGGACCCTATGCAAAAGAGTGTGATGAGAGCACGGATATTTGCAGGGCCTTTCCTTACAGGCGAACTTTCTGCACCTTTTATATTGGTGGGAGCCCTTTTCAAGGCACTTGTGGCACACCTTGCTCTCATGGACCCATTCCCACCTTTCGTCCTCGGAGAGAGCCTGAAATCTCTTGCACTCCCTTACATAGTGTCCCTTCGAGCAGAAGAGACATCGAGGAATAACGATAGGGGCAGACCCCTTTACTTGGTTAGATGGGCGCGAGACGGGGGTGGCTATGGCGGTGTGGCATGAAACCTTTGTTACCAACTTGGGGCGCTCGAGGACACCGTATTTGACCCGTTGATCGGCCACACACAAAAGAAAATCGGCTAACAATTCTAGCTTGTATTTACAATGGTTCTGCTGTTTCGCAAAGTAACCCCAAAAGGCACGTAGGACGGGCGTCAACTTAAGCAAAATTTCGTCGCAAAGCTCGGGTGAGGCTAAATATTCCGTTCGATTAAGTAACTTGACCACCTGTAAGCAATGCGAAACCTTTAGCGCGAAGGAGTTCAACTCCTTGGCGCTGTCACTAGATAGCTTAGGTAGAGCGCGCAGAGTGCATAACTCGGCCAAGATGATTTGCTCCGGCCGAGCAAAGGCGGTTTCCAAGTGACGTATAATGTCTTGGGGGTCCCGCGTGGCGGCCAGCATTATGGCGACAGCGTCACGCGCGGCCCCGCGCAGCGCAAAGCTCAGGCGCGCAATATTTTCTGACGGTGACAACGACGGGCTGGTTTCGCCATAGACCCTCTTGAAAACGAGCCAGTCTGTCGGCCGACCGTCAAAAAATGGCAAAGGACTCACCTTAGAGTTTCTGGCGGCCTTAGTGGCCGCGGTCGCAGCAATTTCGGCGAAGGCCTCCGTAAAACGTAATGTATCGGTTTTTGAGCTATCTTTATTATCTTTGTTATAAAAATTTGCGTGGTGAGTGCCTAATGTGTGACGCGGTGCATAGGAGGGGGCCGTCGCCGTCGGCACCGGCTGCTCGGATGTAGCAGCTACGAAGTGCGGACCACAGGCCACCTCGGGCCTTGGAAGTGCAGACGCGCAGGTAGCGCGCACGTAGTTGCACGGCATGGGCGCGTGAGTGGCGCCACTGGGCCCTAGCGGGTGCATAGCGGGCGGTGCAGGCGCGTGAGTGGCGCCGCCGGGCCGTGGTGGGTGCGTAGTGAACGCCGGCTGCGTTAGCGTAGCAGATATAGGGCATCGACTATAAACGACCTCTGGCCTCGGAGGTGCGGGCTCTTGAGCGGAACTGCACGAAAAAAGCATAAAATTAGACACATCGTTATAAATTGGCGAAGCGTTGGTAGTATCAATGCGATCCTCCAGAGGGAATCGCATTGGTGGTTGGTGGTTGTAACCAATGCGATCCTCCAGAGGGAATCGCATTGGTGGTTGGTGGTCCTCAAACCCGGCGTAAGAGTGTGCTCGGTTAGAGCACGGATACCGTGCCGACGGCGTGGGAGCCCGGCTGAGGTTCGATACAGCGTGAAGGGTGCCTTTGGGCTCCGAGTTTAGGCGAAGCGATGGCGCTAAGGGGGGCTGTATCGAAATGGGCTCAAGAGATTGGCCTAATGAGCTTATGTCAACCTGGGCGGTTACAAGCCTAGATGGGCCGGGTAATAAAGGAGAGGCGTCAACTTGGGGCGTCGCGCGCGCCTCTAGGGTCGCGTTGTACGGCACCGTGTCACCAACCTGTAAAAAAGGTAAGTTAGAATAACCTTGGCTAAAGACAGGGTTAACTACGGCGGCATTCCCTTGGGTAAGAAGAGGGTTACCTACAGTAGCGTTCTCTGGGTTAGAAGGAGGACTAATTACGGCGGCATCTAACCACCTATCGACTGTAGAGCGTCGGCTAGACTGAGAGCTGCGACTGGAAAGAGCGGCTATTTGAGCTTCTAGCTCTTTTTCAGAAGCTGCACGCTCTGCGGCGGCGATTCTAGCTTCGCGAACGGCGATTCTAGCGTCGCGAGCACTTTCTTGCTCGCTTTCGAAACGCTCAATTTCTACAAGCCGTTTAGCGTGTTCCGCTTCTAGCGCTAGTCTCTGAGCGGCTCGAGTCGATGAAGTTGTAGAGCATCTGCCTGTACTATCCTTTCGTTCTTGGTCGGTCTTTGCCATTGACCGGGTAAACATTTTTGTAAATTAAATTGGAATACTTACCGGTCACGCAAGTACTTACTGATCCTTAGTCACTTCTGACACCACTTGTTAAGCACGGGGCTTAATAATAATAAAAAATATTTCTTTTTCAATAAAATTATAATTTACTACCAACGTGACATTTTCTTCTTAGACAGCAAAACAATGACGTAAACAATCAAAAAGTAAAAAAGAGTAAAATTCATAAAAAAGGTTTGCGTCGGCAACAACCGGTTTGGGTAATTTTCATCCAACCATGCTCGAACACTTCTTCTGTAGTGCGCTGGGCAGCCATCGTGTTGAAAGAACATATTTTGTCTTATTGCCAGAGGTAAATCGAGCATTAAAGAGTATAACTCCTCCCTTAAAAAGTTCTCGTACATCTCGCCATTCAAATTATCGGGCAAAAAGTATGGCCCTATCAAATAATTAGAAATTATGCCCATCCACACGTTGAGACTGAATCTCCTTTGCGATCCTTTTAATCTTTTTTTATTGGGATTACCTTGCGCTTTGGGAGCCCAATAATGGGCGTTATGGTAATTTGTGATACCGTCTTTGTCAAACTTAGACTCATCTGTCCACAAAATTTTCTTTAAAAAAGCCGGATCATCAATATCGGCATTTAGCATAAATCTGCAGAAGTCTAGTCGCCTCAGCGGGTCCCCTTCTTCATTTACGTGCACTGGCGTGTAATGGTAAGGGTATTGGCCAGAACTGTGCATTACGAACCAGGCTTTCCACTGGGAAATACCGAGCCGTCGAGCAACAACAGTTGTTGACGTGGTTGGGTTAAAGATGCCAGGTAGTAAATCGGATTCTTTTGTATCGACGCCCCGTTATGTTGCAATACCAGTTTGGACTATTAAGATTGTAAATTCCTACTGTACGATGTATTGTACATTACTAGTAGATGTTGAACATGAATTATAAAAATATCACAGTTTTTATTTTTTTATTTACGTATTGAAGCTATTTTTACATCAAACTGAAAATGTAGCTTTTGCTAACTGAACTGTTATTTGCTCAATGTTTTGCCTATTTAATAGCTAGTGTTATACCTTTTTGAATAGCTAAGAAGACGTAGAAGTTTTTAAAATCATCTGCAGAATAAGTTCCATACAATTTTTTTTTACCATACCGCTTCAAAGTTAGGAATACATAGCAAAAATTACTTAATTTATACCGTTGTCATGCAGTTATTTTAAGCTGTTAATGGAGGGTTGAGTTTTTGTTGATCATTTTTATTCATTGGCATGTCTTCTAACTAAATACATAAAAAAACGAACCCTAGAAGTCTTAATCATAAAAAGATTGGCAAAAAAGCAAAAAAAATTGGGATATTTTAAAAAAAACTTAAAGATATCAATATCTCCATAACGGTTAAGTTTCGGACACTATATTATAGGATCAAATTCATCAGAAATGACCTAAATAATAACGTCCTTTAATATTCAGTACGACTTTCCCTGTAACCCTGTATATCTATTAATATTAATATATTAAAATATCAGAAGTATCTATCATAATTTTGATGATTTGCTATTATCACTGACAGAACTCAAGTTTAATCCTGATCTAGTAATCTTGACCGAGTGCTGGACAAGTGAAAACAAACCAATACCTGTCTTGTCTAATTTTGGCTCGTATCATAGTACCCGTTATCTAAACCAGAATGATGGCGTTATTGTATATATTAAAAACGGCATCTCAGTGACTGTTAAAGAAGTTATCTTAAATGATGCATCATGTTTGCAAATTGAGACTTCTAACTACACTATTCTAGCGATTTATAGATCACCATCGGTCCTCAACGCAGACAGATTCATCATTTCACTAAATGCTCATCTTTTGTCAATTAAATCTCATAAATGCATCATAGCCGTAGGTGACATTAATATTAACTTAATCAATGACCCAAATGAGCTAAACCATGTGAAGAAAAATCGACTCGATTATCTTAACATGCTGAGCACTCACGGTATCCTGCCAGGGCATACTCTGCCCACTCGGGACAGAAGCTGCCTGGATCACGTGATGCTCAAGTTAAAGGGAGGCAGGTCACGAGCTAAAGTTTCAGTACTTACCACATCTATAACAGATCACAGTATGACTTTTTTGCATCTTACAAATGTTAATATAAAATCTAGAACTTGCAAAGTCATGACTATCACTGATTATGCCGGAGCCCTGTCTAGTCTCATTTGCAAAAATCTTTCTGAACTACTCCTCCTTGATGACCCGGAGACAATTACTGATAGTCTGATCGCTAAAATTTCTGATGCCTTAAAGGAAAATACAAGTGTGAAAACAGTTCCTAAAGGTAAACGGGCTATTAAGCCTTGGATGACGCAGGGTATTTTACGCTGCATTCGAAACAGAAATTGCATGCAAAAAAGATTACGCTCTAATCCTGATGACGAGGTTCTCAAAGTCACTTATAAAAGGTATCGCAATTTTTGTTACAAACTAATAAGAAAACTGAAACATAACTATGAAAGGCAACTACTAGAAAAATCTATTAAAAATTCAAAGATTCTTTGGAAAAATGTAAAGACTGTCACTCACTTAAGCAAAAATCACACTGACAATGATAAACTTTTAAATATAAAATCTACCCCAAAAGAGTCTGTTGACAATGTTAATACATATTTTGCCAGCATAGGAGAAACCCTTGCAAATAGCGTCACTCCGCTAAGTTCTACACAGTCCCATTTTCTATCACAACATTTAGATGAGAAACAGCTAACATCTTTTGTCTTCATGGACACTGATTCGCAGGAGGTACATGCAGAGCTTATGAGCCTCAGATCGGATAGTGCTCCTGGATGGGATCAGATTCCAATTAGTTTCCTAAAACTAGCTAGTACCATACTGGCCCCATATATCTCACATTTGGTAAACAATTGTTTTAGAAAAGGTATATTCCCATCAGCATTAAAACTAGCTGTCGTCACTCCAGTTCATAAGAGTGGGCGCAGAGATGATGCAAATAACTATAGGCCTATTTCTGTTTTGCCCGCATTGTCCAAATTGATAGAAAGGCTAATTAATAAAAGACTTGTTGGGTATTTGAACAAATATAGGATCTTGTCAGACTCACAATATGGGTTCCAGTCTGGTAAATCAACCCAGGATGCAGTAATGGCATTGACGTCGCTGATCTCTGATCAATTGGACAATGGGGGTAAATGTCTCGCGGTATTTCTAGATATTAAAAAGGCATTTGACACCGTTTCTGCTCCCATTCTTGTGCAAAACCTGGAATCTGTCGGTATAAGAAGTACCCCCCTAAAATTATTTGAAAATTACCTAAGTGGGAGAAGGCAGAGGGTACGGTTAGGACAGTTTCTGAGTGAAGACGCTGATCTGACTTTTGGAGTACCACAAGGTTCCGTATTGGGACCTACATTGTTTCTCATTTACATTAATGCTTTGTGTAAATTGAACCTCAACAACTGCAGAATTTTCTCCTATGCTGATGATACTGCCTTGGTTGTGACGGGCAGTTCTTGGGAAAAGATAAAAATAGACGCAGAAGCTGCTCTTGCTACTATTGCGCTTTGGTTGAGGAAAAATTTGCTCACGTTAAATACCACTAAAACCAACTTTATTAGTTTTACAATTAATAGTAGAACACGGCCACTTTCCAACTATAGTATTAAAATTCATGGATGCGACAGCACGCGTATTAACTGCAATTGTCCTGCTATAAATAGGGTTGCTAGCATCAAATATTTAGGAATTATGGTTGACGAGCGCCTATCGTGGTATCCTCAAATTGAGTTGATCGCTAGCAGAATCAGAAAGATGATCTGGGTCTTCAAAAATCTTAGACATTCGGCTAGCAAAGAACTGCTTACTAAAGTTTATGTTGCCCTTGCTCAAGCTGTCGTGATTTATTGTATACCAGTCTGGGGAGGGGCTTCAAAATTTAAATTTCTTGAAGCTGAACGTGCGCAGAGGATACTTCTCAAGGTCATGTGCTTCAAAAATTTACGATTCTCAACACAAGCTCTCTATTCTTTGGTGGGTGTATTGACTGTCAGACAACTTTATATATTACACATAATTTTAACTAAACACAAATCGTTACCAGTGAATACCGAGATATTACATAAAAGAAGAAATTATAATGTTGTTAAGAGTAAAAAATATAAAACACATTTTGCAATGCAGCAACACACTAGTCAATCGACACATATTTACAATAAAATAAATAAAATTCTCAAAATTTACACTAAGTCAAAATTTGAATGTAAAAAACTTGTAACTAATTATCTCTTGAAATTAAGCTATGATGAAACGGAGGGCATTATTGTTAATCTTAATAAATAGAAACTTTAGAAAATATAGGAAATATATATACAGAGTTAAAAAAAAAGAAGTCTTTGGTTTTTGTTTAAATGTGGCAGATAGACAGATAATCTCGAATTTATTTGGTACTTTAAACAATTTTTGTCATTACAAACGCTCAGTTTGGTATGTAAATGATAATTCAGGTATATATTCTTGTTGCACAGTTTTTGGTATATTTGTATTTAGAACATTTAACATTTGCATATTATGTATTCTTAGAATAAGTAAATTAATATAGTTAGTTAAGTTTCCATAACAACCCTAATTTTGTTATGGGAGAGTGGCTGCTCCTGGCACAAGTGTTCACTCACTTAAAAGGAGCAAGTCAGCCTCGGTTTATTGTTAACCTTATCAATTTATGGAAATAAACATTTTTCATTTTTTTCATTTTCATTTTCATATCTTTAATTTTCTTAGTAGTTAAGGGAACTTTGCTATCATTTTTATTACCTAGAGCTATGTCAATGATACGACGATGATACTGATGATAATCGTTTAATGCAGATCACTCGTATGACATCTGATTATAAAATATATGAAAAATTTGAAAATTAATGTTTACGGCGCTGTGTCGCTGAGCCAAGTAGTCCTCTTCCTCCGTGCCCCACCAACGACGACCCTTCCGCCTTCCCTCAGTCCCCGCGCTGGCCCGAGCTGCCATCGCGTACATCCTCCCCCCCCTTGAGGCTCTTGGGAATCTGCTGGTTCCAGAGCGCAGACTTTAGTAAGCGCTCTCCTGACGACGCCTTTCGTGGTATTAATATCGGCGACTCGAGATACGCCGTCTGGTCCAGGGTATAGCGTCTGGATTCGGCCCATTAGCCACTTTAATGGTGGTAAGGATTCGTCTCTGATGATGACGAGGTCTCCCGGCTTCACTGTTGCACCTTTTTTCCGCCATTTGACGCGTTGCTGTAGTTCGGTTAAGAATTCGTTGGTCCATCGACGCCAGAAATGGTGCCGCAGTCGCTCGATGAGTTGGTAGCGGTTGACGTTGATCTTTTCGGTGGTCGGTGAAGGAAGCGCTGTCAACGGACGACCGATCAAAAAGTGCCCAGGAGTTAATGGTCTGAGATCCGAAGGATCAACAGACAGTGCTGTCAGTGGCCGTGAATTTAAAATTGCCTCAATTTGTGCGAACAATGTGGAGAGTTCCTCAAACGTTAATTTACTATTGCCGGCAACGCGTTTCAAGTGAAACTTAGCCGCTTTAACACCCGCTTCCCAAATTCCACCGAAGTTCGGCGAGTAGGCCGGTGAAAATTTAAAAACTATTCCCTCACTGCCCGCAAAGTCATCTACTGTGGCTTCAGATGATTTAATTAATCTCGCTATTTCGTTACATGCCCCAACAAAATTTCGGCCATTGTCGCAGTAGATGGTACGGGGTTTGCCACGACGAGCTATAAATCGACGTAAACATAACATAAATGCATTTGTGCTTAGTTCGCTAACGACTTCTAGGTGCACAGCCTTTGTGCACAAGCAAACTAAAATGCATAGATAGCACTTTGTGGTTCTTGCTCCGCGACCCTTGCGATTGGAAATAAAAATGGACCTGCAAAGTCGGTGCCACAATTTTCAAAGGGAGGAGCTGGAGTAACTCTAGGCGTCGGTAAGTTTCCCATGATTGGTTGGAGCGTCTGAGCTTTAAACCTTCTACACTTAACACATTTGTTCACTGTTCCAGCACTAAGACGTCGTCCTCCGACCGCCCAAAAGCGATCTCTAATAGAACTGAGTAACTGTTGAGGACCGCAATGAAGCAAACGAAGATGTTCTGCTTGGAACAATAATTTGGTGAACGTATGTTTAGAATCAACTAGAATTAGATGAATTTTATCATATGAGCAATGAGCATTTTGGATTCGCCCGCCCATTCGTAAAACGTTACTATTATCAAGAAAGGGACTTAAAGGTAAGATATTTGATTTTGGATGTAAGCATTTTAGTGTTGACAAAGCGTGAATATCTTTATCAAAAGACTCTTTTTGTGACTGTTTAGCGAGAAGTATCAATGAATTTTCCAATTCAACAGCCTTAAGCTGACCATTAACTTTAATATTGGTTTTCTTACAGTTTGATAGAAATCTAAGGACATAAGCAAAAATTCTTTGTAATTTTGATAATTTTGAGTACTTTTAAAATGGAATGATGTTATCGCTATAATATTGTATTTGTAAATTCATACACCTTTTTGTTTCAGGTAGATCGTGATAACTATAATAATTCATAATTCATAATATATTTATTGCAAGTCACATTATATAACGAGATGATACAGTAATATTTAAGTAAACATGTGACGCCCTGCAAGGGCATAGCAATACCACTAGACTAGTGGGCTTTAAACTATTACAATACTTAATGATATTTAAATTAAATTACATTTATAGTTTTGAAATCACAATAATAAAACAGAGAATTATAATATTTGTCCATTCCAGGAATTAAAAATACTCAGATACAGAACTAGGATGGGTAGCAGGCCATTTAGCAGTGGACTGAAGAAGAAAAGACGGACCATGCCACCACAAGGAATTGTCGATCAATTGATGCGAAGCTACACCCCTTGACGCCATGTCTGCAGGATTGCTATGGGTAGGTACATGACGCCAGGCTAACACATCGGTTAACGCACGTATTTCTTCAATTCTGTTACACACGAAAGTTTTAAGGGTTTTAGGTTCAGTTTTTAACCAACTTAACACAATGGTGGAATCACACCAAAATATACATCTAGATATGGAAACCCTAAGTGATTTTCTTACTTTTTCATATAAACGAGCACCAAGGAGCGCACCCATCAATTCAAGTCTGGGAATTGTTAATTCTGGTTTGATAGGAGCCACTCTGGCTTTAGCAGCCAATAAATTAACTTGAACAGTTTTAGTAGCAATGTCTATTGACTTAACATAAATGCAAGCTCCATACGCTTTCTCAGAGGCGTCAGTAAAACAATGTATTTCTATTTCAGTTGGATTATGTGACAGAACATATCGAGGAACATTAAGAACAAAAAGTTCCCATGTGCATTTGATTTCGTGTGGCACTAAATCATCCCAATCACATTTCAGACGCCACAAATCTTGTAGTAAAATCTTAGGAATGATGGTACATGCAGATAACAGACCCAAAGGATCAAAAACCTTACAAGCTGTCGAAAGAATGCTGCGCTTAGTAGCTTCAGAACAAAGTTCAAGTTCTGTAGAAAACTGAAGAGTATCAGACGTGGGAGACCACTTCAAACCGAGGACATTGGAATCTTTACAAAAATCTTGAGACTGATCCACAACAGACATGTCCTATAAGATTTCAGGGATATTTGTGCGAAACTTTCGTAAAGGGAAACAGCCTTCCTCTAATTTTTTTTATCACTTTGTTTACTACTATTTTAAGATTTTCTTTAGATGAACACCCTGTATTTAAATCATCAACATAGAAATCGTGTTTTATTACTTTAGCTACATCGTCATCAGTACACTCACTAGCTAGTTCTAACAAGCACCGGGTACTCAAAAATGGAGCTGACGCGGTTCCATACGTAACTGTATTTAGCTGATAGATTTTAATCGGTAAATCTGGTTCTGGCCTCCACAATATTAACTGTAAATGACGTTGAGTTTCATCGACTACGATTTGACGATACATTTTCTCGATGTCAGCAGTGACTACAAAAGCATTTTGGCGAAATCTCAATAAAATTGACAACAAATCATCTTGCACTACGGGTCCAACTGGAGTGACGTCATTTAATGATTTACCCGAAGAAGTTTTTTGAGACGCGTTAAAGACGACTCTTAATTTTGTTGTCTCACTTTGTTCGCGTAGCACTGCGTGGTGAGGTATATAATAACCGAAATTAGGACGTGAGACTTCAGATAAATGACCCAAATCCTCATATTCTTTTAAAAACTCATTATATTTCTCTATGAGACCAGACTTTTTATTCCTTTTTTCTAAGTTTATAAATAACTTCTGCGCAATGTAAAAGTTGTCTGCCAATGCCTCTTCAGGGGATTCCCGAAACGGTAACTTAACACAAAATCTCCCATTAGGAAGTCGCTTAGTATTATTCACAAAATGACTTTCACAATATTCTTCGTCTTTTGTTAAGAGTTTGGAAGCCGATGTGGGGAGCTCTTCAATCTCCCAAAACCTAGCCAACGACTCACGGATTTCGAAAGAAAAATTGCATATTTTAATTTTTGATGATGGTGACAACGTGCTGACTGGTCCAGTTACTAGCCAACCAAATTTGGACTCCTGCAATACAGGTTTATTGGGTCCTAATTTTATCTGATTCGAGGCTAAGATTTCCCAAAACACATCAGCGCCTAACAAAACATGTATTTCGGAAGGTGAGGAGAAAGTAGTGTCTGCCAAACTAAGGTGTGAAGGTAAGTTGAGCTTAGTCACATCTATAGGTACACTAGGAAGACGTCCAGTTATTTTAGGGATTACGAGAAATGACACATCAATATTAAATTTATTTAATCGCGATTTTACTTTTAAATCACAAGTCTTGACTACACTGGACACCACAGTATCATTTACACCGCATATCGAAACAGGTTTAGTTTCTGTACATGAGATATTCATAATTTCTTTTATTTTTTCAGAGAGAAAAGACGATTGACTACCATTGTCAAGAAGCGCTTTTACTGGGTAAGATTTTTTGGTAACACTATCAACAATTTCAACTTCAGCTGTACACAATAACACATGCCCCGGAACAACAGCCGACAACGATACACTAGGAACTGCCAACGGTGACTCATCTGAGTGTGTATTTGCAACTTTGGAGCTCGTTGAAGGACTGTAAGTATTAGTGTTCCCTTGATAATTATGTGTGTCTTTATGTAATAATGAATTGTGACGTTTTTTGCAGACCTTGCAAGGACCTAATCGACAGCGCGGTACAGAATGACCCGAACGAAGACAGTTATGGCATAAATTATTTTTCTTAACTATGTCCCATCTATCAGACAATGTTAATAATTTAAATTTGTCACAGGTGTAAACAAAATGATCTTGGTGACAGTACACACAACTTACGTTTGTCGTGGGTGTATTTGATGCGATAAAGGATTTAGTTAACCTCTGATCTCTGTTTACATTTTTATCTGATTTAATTGGATCTACTCTGCCATACTGAATAGTTTCTAACAGATCCGCCCGGTTGCGCAAGAATTCAAAGAAGTCAGCAAGAGAGGGAGATAGTTGTAATGTGTTCCTATGTTCCTCCCATTTACGACAAGTAGCACCATCCAACTTGGAGGTCATGATATAAATAATTAAAGTGTCCCAAAACTGAACTGGCTCATTTAGTTCTTCCAATGATCGCAAATTCTTTGAATAATAATCCACCATGTATCTTATAGATTTATGAGACTCCTTTGACATTACATCAAAGTTAAATAAAGATTTGATATGGTTATTTATTAAAATCCTTTTATTGTTAAATCGTTCACACAGTAAATTCCATGCCATTTCATAATTTGAAGACGTAAAATTGATCGATTTTATTACTACAGACGCACTTCCTTCTAAAGAATTGCGCAAATAGTGAAATTTACTTATTTGGGGGATACTATTATTATTGTGAATTAAGGACTCAAAAGTATCCCGGAATTCTAACCATTTCAAGTGGTTGCCATCAAATGTTGGTAATTTAACAGTAGGTAGTTTTACATGAACGTTACGCCGATCACAAGAATGCGAACAAGAACCACAACAGTCACTATGACGTGAATTATCTGGGGGGCTAAAAAGGATGTAACGCGTGATATTGCTAAAAGTAATTCATTAGCAGAATTTCTTGCAGATCCTAAACGATTCCTTTAATTTTCGTAAAATAGTACTTTTTTTTTGCAATTCGTTAGCAGAATCTATTTTGGTGGTAATGTTGCCACCTAAAAATAATAGAAAACCGTACTTGATAGCAAATAACCGGTGTTGAAAAAAGATGAAAACTGTTACTTCAACTTACTAAGTAATATTTATTAACGAAACTAACCAACAAACACAGAAAAGTTTAATTAAAAGTACAAACAATGAATGTGAAATAGTCACAATTTTATCTTATAATGGCAACAAGCTAAATATCACGTGACACGCCAAACGTCAAATTGACGTCGATCAATCAAGTCAAAATATTAAATTATTTTGTTTTTATGTAAACTTTTATAAAAACTTCAAGTTTAAAGCTCAGTTTGGAATCACTTATTAGATGAATCTCGGTTTCTTGTATACCTACTTCAGCACATTTCAAATATTGTTTTTTGGGACATTCTTTCATGGAAACGACTGTCTACTTTGATCATTGACTTGTAAATATATGGACCAGCCATACCTACAAAATTAGCGTGCATACCTATATTATGTTTGGCGCATAATATGGCCGCTCACCCTAGTGTTGTACCATATTGAATAGCTGATATCGAAATAGTTACAATTAAAACTTATAATAAATATACGTTTTAAATATTAATTTATACTCCTCAGAACATAAAAAGGCCGGCTTAGGCCCAGAAATGGATTTAAAACCAACTACTTCACTTGCTTTTTTAAGCATTTATTTGGCAATTGGGGTGGGAGGTTACATAATGTAGTGCGAAGTCCATCTCCAATAGTCTTACGTGATTATGTAATTGGGTGTAGCGCGTTTAATTAAGTTTAATATATAGATAAATAATTATTATAGTATTTCAGATCTTTCGGGCCGACAGTTCGTACGATAGACGTTAAAAATTTTCCCACTTGCGAGTATCGTTCCGAAGTAAGCACCAAAAGTGTTAGCGCGCTAAAGCATGTGGCCGCACTTGCGTGTATCGTGGCATTGTCCGAAGCTTCGGGGCGATACACGTAGGTACGGCCATAGCATAAAAAGGGGCTAAATTTAATAATCAAACTCATTCTTATGGAATAATTTGGAAGGTAAAAGCATTTTTTTTTAAAGAAAACAGCTCATTGTCTATGTATGCCTATTTTAAGCTACATTAAAAGTAATTATTACTTAAGCAATTATTTTGTATGAAAGTAATTGTATAAGTTTGAATTACTTTTACTCAAGAAGTTAGTTGCCTTCTATTATAAATACGAGAGTTCACACTTCTATTTATTATAGTCAAGTGTAAGTAACTACCTACCTAGTTAATTAAAAGTAAATTATACTTATGCATTTTTTTCATACAAAATAGTTACTTAAATAATTACCTTTATTGACGTATTACTTACATTACACTTGACTATAAACACGTATGGTATACAGGAGTGAGAGGAGGAAAAATAAGTTACGTTTGATTGTTTAAAATATAGTATTACTTTTTTATTCATTTCTAAATAATACCAATTTAATAAAATAATTTCTAAACAATACTGTATCACAAATTTTTTAGCATGGTATCGGAACCTAAGATCGAGATAACCTTGATAATCGATTTAATAAGCAGTCCATCCATCCATCTCCAAAGATCCAAAGATTCTTTAGTAAAGCCAGTTTCAACATTTACATGTTGGTACCATTTACTTAGTGTCCGAGGGTGTGATAAACAAGTGTTTTAGGTTTTCCTCATAAAATTTTAAGTTTTTGATAATTATAAATGGAGAGCAAGGGCGAATTTCCTGTTTTCTTCGCCATACTTTTCAAAGGTATAGAGATTTGGCTTTGGCAATTTGCCTCTTCAAAAAATCTTTTGATCCTGTACATTCTTCCAAAATAACAGTTTCATCAATATTAATTGATTTTCTTCTTTGAAGATCTTCTATTACATTAACGAATATAGCAATCTTTTTATCGTCTTCATACCCTTTCGTTTAAATTTTTTACTTTCTTCTTTAAAAGAACACTTTTCTGCAAGACTTAAATATATTTTTTTTTTAATCTGAAAATAAAAGGAATGATCAGGTTTAAAAGACTACTTATAAAACTAATAATAATTAACCTAGCCTATATTACATTAAGTCAAATATTATACAGTTTATTTATACTGACCATCGCATTGATTATTGTGAGATTGACTTGTTAGTATTTGTTTTTGCCTGGTTGGTTGAAAAATATTTGATAGGCTGAAAATGAACAAAAGAATCATTAATTACTTTCAATTTAATTTAGTTAATGATAAGGTCATGTGTGTAATTTTTTTTATCACTATTATACTGTACTAAAGCTATGTTTAATAGCAATTTTATAGCTACGTAAAGTAATATCACACATAGCTTATGTACAGTAAGTCAAACAGTAAAAAACAAGCAATTTAATTCTCTTACTTTTACTAAGACAATTATAAAACATATCCTCACCGTAGTAGATGTTGACGCACCTTCTAGTGAACTAGTCATTTCTCGACTCTTTTGATTCTTCAAACAGATTTGATTAGGCTGAAAATATATAAATAGCTTTGATACAACTTCTACAAACTATAATAGGATTCAGAATAAGATAGAAGAATACACTATTCTGCTTTATAAAATTATTTACAATGTAAAAATCACTTACCAAAAGAGTCACGCAATCTTGTTACATCGAAAGTTTTCATCAAAATGCATCAGTGCAAACATACCAAATTTTATGTCGTGTGTTTATATTTTCTTGACCAATAGCCTCTATCCATTTCTGCTTCGAAATTTTGTTCGAAGGAAATCTATTTGACAAAACACCATTGATGAATAAAATGACAAATGTATCGATATTTCAACACAATCCATGACATCACTAATTTTACAAATGCAATACAACTCGAACTTTAATATGAAAAAAACTTCGAAATACCACAACTTAAAACAATATATGTCCTTATAATCTTTCAAAACAACTTTTTCTTATATTTCATTACACAATATCGTTTTAGATTCAACAGTAATTGTGAAAATTTAATACTAACCTATGGAGAGTCAATGAAGGTTGATTAATGTTTTTCCTTGCACCGTACTGCTTAACACAACACGAAGGCATGATGTTCCCAACTCTAGCAAGGTTCTGAATGGAACAGAACCAGGTTTTTGTGCGTATTTATCAAAAAATAAACAAAACTGTTGAGAGTTAATAAAAATTTGACAGCAGATCTACCACAGAACTTGGAACTAAAGATGGCGATGCCGGCACGCGTCAAAACGCTCATGACGTCACATGAAAATGTTGCCAAAATGTGTACTGTGCAAACACTATCCGTCTCTTTACCCATACGCAAACATAGGTGAGTTAGAAAGAGACAAACATCGATTTGATAAGAATGTATCGATTTAATATATATTTGTATAAGCAAATTTTATATAGATCTATAGGGCGCCTCCATAGTTCTGTTGTATCTCTATGACTTTGATGTATCGAAGAATTTTCTAAACAAGTAAGTTAAACCTTGTTACGTACCTTAGATTGTACGTTAAAACTTTGGTCAAAGAAAGTGCTAACATTGTACGCCGCAAGTTGTGTATAAATAAATATTTGTTGTGCTTGTGCTACAAGTTCGTAGGTACCTACCTACCGCTATAATACAATTCTTATGTTTTGCAGAAATAACATGGCCCTAGTCCATTTTTTGGAGTTTAAGGAGATATTCTATTGGAGTTACAAGGATAGTATAAGAAACTACAGAAATAAACCTCGAGGTAAAGTGCCGGAAAGAATTGACTAACCTATCTATTTAAACTCCGAGGGTTTTGGCACATACAGCAAAGGAATGGTCCATTGTAAGTACTCATTCTATAATAATGGCATGATAAATATACCTAGGTAATCTGTTAGGTATTGATTTTTTGCAAATATTTACTCCAATCTCGAAAGTAATTTCTCAGTTCATTACTTCTATTATTCATATTATGATAAAACTTGATATACTTTTCTTTTGTATCTTTTAAATGCAATATAGGTAGGTAACATAATTATTTTTGAATGCTAAATACAATTTTACTGATATAGGTATGTAATTTTGTCATTAATACATATAATCATTGTATGCTTGGTTTAACCACAGAATACTTAATAGTACAAGTACAACATACATTTGGTATCATTTTGTCTAATTTAATATAATTATGTACAAACAACAGATTAATTATTGTAAACTTATTAATTTCATGATCCGTTGAAAACTATACTCTATTAGTTATAAATCTTAAGAGCCGCTAGTAGAACTAGCATCTGAATTTTGAGTTTTCAATTGTAGTTGCTTACATGCTGTAAACAACCGGAAGTCTATTAATATTGGTATTTCACATGACTATATTACTATATCAAAATGTATTTACATGCTATCGGAGATCCTTCCGAAGCAGTCATTGAAATTTAAGCTAAGTTTAAATAAATGTATTTTGTTTCAGCTCGCTTGCTGCCGACTCTGATAGATGAGGCGCAAAGGCGATACTGTCTCAAGTTGACCCGGAGAGGACTGTGCTCGGGCCTATTAGTGTTATCAAATCTTAGGCGAATAGTTGGCCGAACCATGGGACATCTGTTTGATTGCTATTTTATGAAAGATGTTTTTTATTATATTATTTTCTAGGGCAAGAAAGCAATGATATATTCTCAAAAACTTTAATATTTCAAATAAGTATTGTTTTGTTATGTTATATTATAATTTATAAGTTATCCTTTAATACATATCAATATTAACTAACAGTGTCTTTAGTATTTGCTATAAGCATAAAAATTATTAAACTAAGTTTTTTCAACAATGATTTCTTGATTATTTTTAATTAGATTAGCATTTATTGTAGAACTCGTAGTTATTAGTGGCTCATTATTGTTATTTAAAAAAGAATTTTACTTTAAAAGTTAAATATGATTAATAATTAAATGAATTACTTAATTTTTACCTATCATATGTAAACATACCATCATAAAAATGATAGGTACAAATAAAAATGAGGTAGTAATTAATTTGATGAGTTAAAGTAAATAAGTACTTGTAATAATTAATATAATATTTAAAACTCTGGCATTGATATTGTTATTCCTTAGAATTGATCAAATAGTAATTTCTGTGTAATTGTTAGGTACTTATGTACATAGAGTTTATAAACAAAATACATAGCTGTAAAATCTCTTCTTATGCATGATAGACATAATTGTTGGGTTCTTATTTGTAATAAATAATATGTTATATTTGATTGAAAATAAAACAGTAGTAGAAACCCATTTTTTATTTACTAAAAAATCTTAATCTAACGAGCAGCTAGATGGTCATCCCTCCTCGCTGTAGTGGTAAATAATAATTGTATTCCTTATGTGCATATTTATGGCAGGCTGCTCCTTATGGGGTGTTAGTGGCTACGAAAGCATCCTCATCATTACAAATGTGGGTCTGTGCAATAATATCTGAAAAACTAAAACCAATCGTTAGCTTTTAAAGGTTTAATAAATAGAAGGGATCTAAGCCTACAATTATTTACAACATAAATAATTATAACTTTTGTGTGTAACATTAGAAGATATCTACTTATTTTTAATGATAAAACTTTTGATGCTTTAAGTATTTAAATTTTAAGTATTCAAAATGTGGGTTCGATGTAGAGAGCCTACCTCTATACCTACCTATTCTTGTACTGTTTTAAGCATTCAAGGAGTGATAGGTATCTATAAAAGAATCTTCTTAGAAAAGCACTTAAGAGGCATATAATAACTCGGAGAATGTAACCACTATAAGGTAAGTCACTAGCGGACTACACATTATCAATATATTGTCAATATATTGACAATATATTGACAATAAAATGTTATTACTTTCAAGCAATGTGACGGAATGATGAAAAACGATGAAATGACGGAAAATTTTGATATTTCGTAAAAATATCAATATACTGTCAATATACTGTCAATATATTGACAATATATTGACAATATATTGTCAATATATTGTCAATATATTGATGACCTTGGAACGCACATTATTCCACGGTATCGACCGCGACTAGGGATGCCCGAGTTTTTGCTATGAATCGATCTTTTGGATCGCATGAGAGCGTAACCCAAAAGATTGATTCACGAGCTTGAATCTAGATAGATTCAAGCTTTCCCCAACCTATTATTTAGTACCTAATAATAGTAAAGTAACCTCGGAATGTTCTTTATTCTTTTTAGTAACTAATGAAAGTAAAGTAACCTCTGGTTGTTCGAAAATAGTAGGTAGGTAGATTCTAAAATAATAGCCTACTTAATCGTTTCAGACTTTAATCGGTTTACTTATCTTCCACTTTGTATGAGAAGAGGTGCATCTTCTAATATTTATCGCTTAACATATTTAACTCATTGCTACCTTTGCCTGCATCTAACTCTGAGTCAAATGTTAATTTAACTCGGCGCAAGTTGGTATCTCATTGGCTAGCAGATCAAATTATCACAAATATAATTTGGTATAAAGTTACAAACTTTATTAAAACACCTAATCAAGGATTAAAAATCCAAATAGTTAGTTACTTCTCACCTTCCCTGCATTCTTGCAATTGTTGTTAAGATATACTAGCTGTTTTATACTAGCTGCTGTTTGCTTCTTTTTATGAATTTATCAGATATATAGATCCGTATAGATCATGATACATAGATCTATAGATAATCCTACCTAGTCTTCACCAACCTATAACAATAATTTAGTTTTTAATATTCTCTCACAAAACAAATACACTTAAAAGTGCAATAAGAATGTAATGGACTGGGTTTGTTTAATATGATCATAACGAAACAATTAATATTTAAATAATACGTATTAATTTAAAATAATCAAAATCAGCAGTCGCGCTATAATAATTACGTGTTTTTGTTTATTTCTGTATAACCTTTAAGGTAAGATAAAAATTATTACTAAGCAACTTTCCTACTTGATATTCATTTTTTCATTCATGAAACATTTTATTAATTTGCATCACGGGCACCGCCAGTAATTACGAATCACATACTCGTATTTCACTATCTCCACTGCTTAAATACTACTACCAACTCAAAACTCGCAACATTGTGTTGCCATATAGTGAAATTGGTAAGTTTCTCAATAACACGTTTTCTACTCTTTTGTGTTATTATAATAAACTAGACTTATACTTAATCTTAGGTTTTTTTATCTTTGATTCAATAAGAATTTGATCCCTATTCTTATCTTAATTAGCTTGAAACACTTCATTCCAATTTATTTATTTATTATTCTATAAGTTTAAAACTATTTTTAATGCATGCGAATCGGGTTCGAATCCCGTCAGGGCGACATGAGACAAGTTGTTTTTTCGAGTATATTTTCTTCTTTAATATTTATCATTTAAAAATAGCATTGTAAAATGCAAAATTTAAAAGTTATAGCATGCGAATTGATCTATAGACGGATTTTTAATTCAGTAGAGTAATTTGAATCTTGCTTTAAACTGTTTCTCGTAACGATTTGCGCAGATCCAGTTCCAGTTCAGTAAGCATTGATTACATTCACGCACACAAATTAATAATTATTATCATTTTAGGTAGCTAAATTTTAATTCAGCATTATTTTAACAAAGTGAAAACCTACGTACATCTTAAGTTTTGGCGCGCACTGTTCATTGAAATAATATCTATCTCATGTGGAATGATGAATTCTATGTACAAGTTGATGGAGTAGCAATGGGTTTTCCTGTATCCCCCATAGTCGCCGACATATTTATGGAGGATTTCAAGGAGAAGGCGCTGGCTTCAGCACCAGTGTATCCCAGGTTCTACAAACGGTACGTAGATGACACTTTCACTGTACTACCTAGAGATAGTGTTTCTGCTTTCCTTATCCATCTTAACTCTATTCACCCAAACATTAAATTCACTATGGAGTTAGAAGCAAATAATAAACTAGCCTTCCTAGATGTACTTGTTATTAGGAATCCTGATCAAACTTTGAGCCACACAGTGTATCGGAAAGCAACACATACAGACAGATACCTAAATGGTGA
This sequence comes from Chrysoteuchia culmella, assembly GCA_910589605.1. Classification (NCBI taxonomy): domain Eukaryota; kingdom Metazoa; phylum Arthropoda; class Insecta; order Lepidoptera; family Crambidae; genus Chrysoteuchia; species Chrysoteuchia culmella. Next base: position 1,518,806 of record OU342659.1, on the reverse strand, counting down.
CTCACACCATCATCCTTCACAGTGATAGCTACCGTAGGGAAATCTTTGTTTTAGAGAGCTCGCGGCATCTGTGACGAGAAACACCTGACTGCTGAGCTTCGACATGTCGAGCAAGTACTAAGAAATAACAAGTTGCAAGTACCACGTAGATGTCACAGAAACCGCGCCAAACCAGTCACAATAGAACGTCAACCTGCCACATTATACCATTTGTGAAAGATGTCACAGACAAGATTGGGAGAATTCTAAAGCACGCTTCTATAAATACTTACTTTAAGCCGCCCAAGAAGATCAACCAATTCCTACCACCAGTCAAGTGCAACATACCCTTTCAAGTTGCAGGTGTCTACAAACTGGATTGTGACTGTGGGCTCTCCTACATCGGGCAAACAAAGAGAAGCATAGCTGACGTGAAAAATAGGCGCGAAAACAAGTCTGCAGTGTGTGAACACGCTTTTGAGGGACCCACCCACTACATCAGGTTTGATAAGCCACAGATACTCGCCAGGGAACCAAAATTTGTCCCCAGAATGCTACGTGAGGCCATTGAAATCACCAAATATCCAAACTTCAATAAAGATGATGGGTGGAAGATTCTACCAGCTTGTGACTCTATTCTTCATAAATTAAAGTCTCAACCCAAATCACGCACTGCAAGACCCAAAGATACGGTTAGCTCTTTTTGTAGATTAATATAAAAAGTAAAGGTGGAGATAACATATCTTAATTTCTTTATAAACGTGGAGGTCGGCCAGCTCTCGAAGTTTTCTTGGCAGCTTCTTTCTTCGAAGGTCCTCTCAATTTGTGAACTGCCAGTAGAGTCTCTAGTTTTCTCTTTTCTTAATAATAAAGATTTAAAATAATAATTAAATCAAAATATCAAATCAATAATAATTGTTGCCGTAGTAAATGTCTAACCGTATCCGAACGAAAAAATAAATTAAATTTTCGAGGGTAGACTTATAAGTAGCCAGTCATCCCGTGACCACGGCAGCTGAAAAGATGCCGAAACATCGGGAAAATAAAAAAAAACCCCTAAAAAACCTAAAAATACGGACAATTTCAACTTAGTTCGTGAAATATAGCGCGTTTGATATCCGTAAAAGTTGTTTTATTTCAAAGTGAAAACCTGTCAAATCACTCTACTGAATCAATAATCCCACTTATTATATTTAGAACATAAAGCAAGCCATTCATAAAGAAGAAGAAGAATAGTGAAGATCGGATGCCCGTGAATCTATTGAAAAGATCGGAGATCGTATAAAAGATCGATTCAGATCGGGCATCCCTACCGTGACCGACCGGGGACGGGGAAGTCCCGACTAGCATGCCTCTTTATTATTTTGTTTGCCCGATCGATTCAGCATCCCTACCGCACAGTGGGACGGATTTCAGATTTGCGGACGTAGGACTTTTTTGTCGAATATCATAATTTTTTTTTATGCTAATCGATAGTCCTAATTAAGACGATAACATTTATTTGCCGCAATTTTGTTGCAAAAGTTATGACTAACGAGAAAAATTCAATTTTCACAAAAGTTGTATAGGACCATAACTAACTTGCTCTATAAATACCAAGTCTTGGCAGATCTCAGCCTGATATTTGGTAGGGTTAATCTATGGGTGTTTATAAATAGCGCGAGTGCCACATACATAGTATTGCCCCGGACGTCCCCGTTTTCCAGATATATAAGGCTGAACTGAGGTACTTTTTCTACTTTTTCTTAGGCATTACTTAACTCCAAATAGTTGTAAAAAAACGGAACAACATAAATATTATGAATTGTATGTTAATTTTATTAATTATCAACCAGACTATTGGATCAGGTGACATCATATCACAAAATCAACATATGTAAAAACCAAATTTGAGTTGAGTCCTTAATAGTTTAATAGGTTTAATTTACAAATCAGCCCCCTAATTGTCTAATTTAAAATCTATCACAATCCCTTTCAGAGTATTGTGATTGTGATATATTCGTCTGTCATTATTGCTTAGACAGTTCAATTTCGTTTATTCCATACCTTTTAAACGCGTCCCGATCACAATCCCTTTCAAATCTCAAATAGTGACGGCCTGAAAATCTTTCAAATTACGAATTGAAAGGCATTGCGGTTGATTTTAAATTAGACAATTAGCCCCCTGGTTTGTATTGTTCCAGCTTAAGTATTAACAATTGAATTATTCTATGTCGCTAAAGTAAACAGGTATGTGTCAAATGAGGATAAATTGCATAATCTTCTTTTGTCGTCCGACCCTAAGCTTACAGTATTACGACCAAGAATGGCCAAACTCAAGAGGATGCCTCTCTCTCCTGAAGCTCGGAATCTTTTGATACTTACCACTCAAGATGTGTTTGAACCTGAATTTATAGATACAAGCAATTTAAGTGATATTAGCGACATAGAATAATAACTCAAGCTGGAACAATACAAACGAGGGGGCTAATTGTCTAATTTAAAATCTATCGCAATCCCTTTCAATTCGTAATTTGAAAGATTTTCAGGCCGTCACTATTTGAGATTTGAAAGGGATTGTGATCGGGACGCGATTTAAAAGGTATGGAATAAACGAAATTGAACTTTCTAAGCAATATGACAGACGAATATATCACAATCACAATACCTCTGAAAGGGATTGTGATAGATTTTAAATTAGACAATTAGAGGGTTGATTTGTAAATTAAACCTATTAAACTATTAATGACTCAACTCAAATTCGGTTTTTACATGTGTTCATTTTGTAATATAACGTCACCTGATCCAATAGTCTTGTTGATAGTTAATACAATTAACATACAATTCATAATATTCACGTTGTTCCGTTTTTTTTACAACTATTTGGAGTTTAGTAATGCCTAAGAAAAAGTAGAAAAAGTACCTAAGTTCAGCCTCATATATCTGGAGAACGGGGACGTCCGGGGCAATACTATGTATGTGGCGCTCGCGCTATATATAAACGCCCATAGATTAACCCTACCAAATATCAGGCTGAGATCTGCCAAGACTTGGTATTTATAGAGCAAGTTAGTTATGGTCCCATACAACTTTTTTGAAAATTTTATTTTTCTCGTTAGTCATAACTTTTGCAGCAAAAGTGCGGCAACTAAATCTTATCGTCTGAATTAGGACTATCGATTAGCATAAACAAAAAATATAATATTCGACAAAAAAGTCCGCAAATCTGAAATCCGTCCCACTGTGTACCGTGACTGACCGGGGACGGGGGAGTCCCGACTAGTGATGGAACATTTTATGAATAGCATGAATAGCATGCTAAAAATCATATGAAATGATTGTCATTGTGATAAATGTTAAACAAGAAAATATACTAGAAAAAAAGCAACTTGTCTCATGTCGTCCTGACGGAATGTGTCAAGTTGCTTTTTTTCTAGTATATTTTCTTGTTTTAATATTTATCACATAAAAATAGCAAAATGTAAAATTAAAAAAGGAAATATATAATGATTTTCATTATTCACTTTCCTTCACATTGACTGCTACAATTCCACACTGTGAAAATCGCAGATTGCTCCTTCTCTTCACGAGTTCCAATTATAATGAAATATGAATTATGATGAATGATAGCTGACAATATATTGACAATATACTGATAGCCGTGGAGCACGATCTGCTTATAAACAAAAGTGCCACAAATCCAAATTAAGATTTTTTCAGTAGAGCACGTTGAAAATTAGCTTTAAATTTTATTTGTTTTTCGTCAACATATCACTATACTTTTAATGCTTGCTTTTGTGTTATACATCATTGATTGTTTATATCCCCTACAACTCAAAAGGCATGTGGCAATCCCTTAAGCATATAATATATTTTTTTAAATAATTTTAATTATTGGATGTGTACCTATTTTAATTACCTATCTCTTCTTTATATCACCTATAACCCAAAAGGGATGTGGAAATCCCTTAGGCGTATAAAATATTGCTCACGAATTTTTTTTTTTAAGAATAGGCTAAGTACTTCTTTTTAAAATAATAATCATGCTTTGCCGAACATTGTTGACCAGTGTTATTAAATGCCCCACTGCTGGTATGTTATCTTTACTTTCCCGTTTTACTAGCCATAAAATGATGAAAAAAAACCGGCCAAGTCCGAGTCGGACTCGCGCACAGAGGGTTCCGTACAAACCCGTAGGTATATAAGTAAAAGTTCACCCATCACTACAATCTAGTCATAGTTATGGTATTTTTATTGCAAAATGAAATTTAAAATTTTCAATAAAAAAAAATTATGAACTAAAAACTTACGGATTTCTCAATTTTTCCTTTGTCTGTACTATAGGACGTTACTTCGTACCAAATTTCAAGATTCTAAGTTCACGGGAAGTACCCTGTAGGTTTTGATTCCCGTGCAAGTTTCGAAAATTTGTGGAAATCTACGGCATAAACAGCTGTATCTTTTGATTACTTTGGCTTAAAGTTTGATTTTTTCACAGCTCCAAGGGACAGTAGACCTGAGTATTAGATATAAATTTCAGTTTGATACCTTCACACGTTCCTGAGAAAAACGGTCTTGACAGACAGACGGACGGACGGGCAACAAAGTGATCCTATAAGGGTTCCGTTTTTACCTTTTGAGGTACGGAACCCTAAAAAGACTGAACTTAGCTGAAATAATAATAATGAAGTAACCAAGTGCCATTGAATTCAACACCGTTAAAGACTTCTTTTATTTTAATAGTAAAAGTAATAGAAATTTGCGCTTATAGATGGATTGTAAATGTTTTATTTTGTTGCTATTTCCATTGTGCGCTGGGTATCCTTGAGCCTTTTTTAAAAGACTTATATTTAGATAAATCAGAAAGGCATATTTTAGAGCCGCATACATAACGTTTTTTGGCATACTCATCATAACGAATAACGTGCTTACAGAATAAATCTTAAGGCTTCCTTTTTTTCCTCACAACCGCTTTTGTAATAATGGTATTTCGATAAAAAAAAAAATGTGTAAATGTTTTCACTATAACGATTACTAATCATAACATTTATTGGCATATCAATCTTTACCATAAAATATATGGAAAATACTTAACGTTAACAAGTATACAATGCATACATGCACTGTATGCAAGTGCAAAGCAAGCAAGCATGCAAGCAAGCTAGCATGCAAAGCACGCATGCTCTGCCTGCTCTCCCTCCGCGCCTCCGGGCTCTAAATTGCACTCTAGTATTACTACAAGTAGACCTACAAGTACCGGCCGACCAGCAAGGTGACTACGGCAGGTCGGGATCGGGACCTAATTCCCTACCAAACTCGCTAACTTAAATATAAACTATTACTCTTAATAATTGTTTATGGTTACAGATGGTTTAAACGGTATAAATCCATTATACATTTCATATTTTATGATAAATTGTCTTAAGTCGTATGACAATTATGCCCTTTAATTTGATGGTTATTAAAATTATGTTAAAATAAATTATAGTAAATAAGAATTATGCCGATAAAACTATTCTGCGTCCATAAAACACTGCTTATTATAAATTATGCGAAAAGACTTTAGGACAAAACTGTTATGCCAAATGATGTTATAACTAAAATAATTATGCGACCGAAAGGACACCCATGTTTCACAGCTTTTTCAAAGCTCTCAGAATACTGCCCACCCAAGTTGGATTCGACGAGAGATCTCTTTCTTGAAGCTGAAAATCTATACTCATAAAACGGACAGACAACGCAGCCAAGCGGCTGAACCTATTAAGCAGAAATTTTGCATACTGGATCCTTTAACGATATGGGCGAGCACTGAGAAACTATTTTAATTAATTTTACGGGATAGGGAATAAATCTTCTATACTAATAAAACAATACCGTGACAGACAGAAAACGCACAGCCAAAACAGCTGAACCGATTTTGCTGAAATTTTGCATGCAGGATCTTTTAACGATGTAGGCGAGCACAATATTGTGACTGACTGACAGGCAACGCACAGCTCAAACGGCTGAACCGATTAAACTGAAATTACTGATTAGCTAGAATTCTATAACGATGCAGGCAAGTACTAAGAAAGGATTTTTTGGTATTCCCACGGGATAGAGAATAACACAGGATTGTGTTGTAACCTAATTCCCTGCGGACGAAGTCGCGGGCGGAAAGCTAGTATAAAATATGAATAATTATACATCATGAAGCAAAGATACTACCTACTAAACAGAAATTCCAAGTTGCATCAAAGCCGTTTGCCTTAAAAAAGCTCAGAAGCACAACAATGTTTTGAGCAAAATAGATTAAAAGAGCGCATGAATAAATTTTTAATTAAGAGGTCGATTTTGATGTATGTACTGTGTCTTTTTGAAATATGAAAATATGGGTGATTTAGACCTCATTTGTTTCATAAAATTGATTTTGGATTTTTATGATTTGTGGCTCTTTTGTTTATAGGCAATGATATGAGTAATAATGGTGTGCATTACCCTGGCAGACTATAAAAGATAATAGCAAAAGTTGATTAAAATGTAGTTTTAAAGTTATTTGGGAAAAACTGCTTTTAATGCAGTATAATAAAAAACTATTAGGCACTAACTAATTACAGATTAAATGTATTTAAACAACTTATTCAGTATTTGTTTTTATTTGAGACACTTTTTTTACTTAAACGTAATTGATTTTTATGATTTAGACTATTGATTGATACTATAAAAATGCAGGATATTATTTTTATAATTTAAGCCGGTTCGATTCCCAATGCAGACAAGTATTTATAGAAAAACGTTGAATGCAGTTTAACTTGTTTTTTTTTAAATAAAGGAATGTTGTCATTACCTATGCTATTATCAACAATATTTAAGGTTCTTTCTCTCCAATTACCGTCTCTTTTTTCCTCACTTTATATTATGTAATAATAGTATATTTAGAAAATAACTAATTGATGATTATAGGATTCATATTATTATAAACATGAATCCCAACATTGTTCTATTGCTATAGCAATTTGACATCCAACTAGAGTTAAATAAAAAAAAGACTGAGTTAATCGTAATGTTTTATAATAACATATTAATCTCCTGACCGTTATCGGTCACGTCACGGCGTCTACAATCTGGCTAAATGAGATTGTTGCTCGTGTGCCTTCATGTGACTGACAATTCCGATCTGAAATCGGATCGATCTGATCTGAAATTCTGTTTAACTTACTTACTAGTTTATATTATTTACCTAATTAAGCCACGAAATAATGGTTTTTAAATTATTTTGGCCGAGGACACGGAACCTATATAAAATATCAAAGTTGAACTGTATTGAATTATACTTTGAACACATTCAATATACTGGTGTGTGCTGATCGAGTCTCGTTTTGCACAAGGGTAGTGTAAATATTTTGCGATTTACAACCCGATTCCTCGCTCGTGGGAGAGTAAATTTAATATATTTTAATATTTTCGGTAAATAAGTATGAGCATGAATGAAAATATCACGTCAGAGATCTTTCTGCGCACACTTAATAATGGTAGCCCATAATGCTGGACTGCAGTACTCTAAGATACTGTGAACTTAGGAGTTGTAAATGATAACAGTGAGTTTAGGATCCTTCAAAATTTTCATCTGTCGTGTGATAAAGCCTGATAATTTAGACGATTTCCTAATTAAAGAGTCTATGTGATACCGAAAACTAAGAGTATTGTACTGATATCCTTGGCTGCAGATGTGAAACCATGCAATGCCGCCAACTGGGAACAATTTCTCAGGTATGACTCACACCATCTCAAAAGCAAACCGTAAATAGTCTTTCACTCAAAAATTACTGAACGGATTAACATGAAACTTTTTTAGTCTTTCACTCAAAAATTACTGAACGGATTAACATGAAACTTTATAGTAGTATAGCCTATATATCAGAATAACACATTGGTTACAAATATCCCGATATTCCTATGGTAGGTAAGTATTTAACTAGAACCACGTGGCGGGTGAAACCACGAGCGGCCGCTAGTCATTCATAATATTTAGTAGGAATGTTATAAAGCTAATGAGTTTGTTTGTTTGAGCACGCTTATCTCAGGAACTATTAGTTCGATTTGAAAAAAACTTTTCGTTTTGGATAGTCCATATATCGAAGCATGTTTTGGATAGTCCATATATCGAAGAATGTTATAAGCTATTATATATTATCACGCTACAATCAACAGGAGCGGAGCAATAATGAAAAATGTTGCAAAAACGGGGAAAAAACGTACGCTGTGTAAACGGTTAAAGTTACGTAAAAATAATGTATAATGAAATGGTTCCCCATTAAAAGTTCTAAAAAAAGTCCGCGACAGCATATTTTTTTTATTACCGTATAAAAAGTAATTTTACAATCATTGAAAAATAACAGCGTAAGAAATCCACAGAGGTTTATAGCAACGCTGTTAGAAGCTCGCCTTGGCGTTAAATACCATAAAATATACTAAATATCACTTACAAATAAAATTAGACAACAATACAAAGGAACAAGCTAGGCGCATTCTAAGGTTTCAAACAAAAATTAATCTATGTTTTAAGGTTGACTTACTATAACCATTTTTATAAAGATAAAAAACGTTCTAAATTAATGCATAATTTGTATAGCTGTTTTCATAAACATGATATTAATCTTTATCTAAATAAAAACGTAATTCGTCACGTCATGTATTTAATTTTGAATAAAATTTCCCTTTACATCATTTCATTGTAATGAATATCTGAGGAAATATCATAGTTTTAAAATAACTCCCTACAAAATTCATTCGCGTGCTTACTATAAACTGATATATTCCGGACGTTTAAGCTAGAACGTTACACAAACAAATAGCGCCCTTCTTGCCGTGGCCGGTTTGTATTTGAGCAATACTTTTTCTAATTATGTATTCTTGTATGAAATACTCAAGTAGGCAGTCTCAAAATTGCCTTGGCAATTGGCAATTTGCCAAGGCAATGCAAATTGGCATTTTGGAGACTGCCCATTTGAGTCTTTAGCGTAAGGAAAACTTAGTGCATGAGTGTTGAATAGATGTTTGGTTATAGAATAACGGAAATAAAATAAAACTAAATTAACTTTAACACTAGTGGTTTATTTATTTAGGTTTTTAATTAGGTAGGCACTGCCTAATTGCCTATATGGAATGCACGATCCTGTTCAAACGTCACTCCACCAAAATCTCTTTGTCTCCAAATAACGATAAAACTAAATTATAAAATTATAAATTAAATTATAAAAAAATCATACTAGTGAACAAAGTGCTCCTAATGATACAGTAGTTAACAAATAGTCTATCCTAGTCTCACCTCTCCCAAGCACAGCATTTTGCCAGGGTAATGCACACATAATAATGTAAATATATTGTCAATATATTGTCAATATATTGATAATTAGTGGGGAGATTTGGACGAAATTCCGCGAAATGTGGATTGACAATATATTGACAATATATTGATGAAAATGGAATGACAAAATACTGATAGTGTGTAGCCCGTTACTAGTAGTAGTAAAATGTAGTATTATGTACCTATTTAGTTACTTACCTTGGAGGAATTCGTCCAAGCTTGGAGGCAGTAGGTCTTTATTGGCGTCAATGAGACGAAAGAAGCCGACGAACTCGGTGTCTGGTACTTCGAAGAATAATTTGATTCTTCACATTGCCATACTTTGTCTACGATATATTAAGCGCTCCTTAACACAGGCATTCTTCAAAAAGTGTTCGTAAAGTGGTAACTTTGTTAAATAAAATAAATTTTATGGAAAAAACACACAACATGTACAAAATGAATTGTAAGAAGTTGCTCCTTAGTATCTTTTTGTAATTCTGTTAGTTGACGCTTGAGCAATTCCTATTTTGTGGAGCATTTTACGCTTTTCCATACAAAACTGTCACATGAATGAATTGCAAAATATGAATCAAATTCAATTCCTATTGTGAATTGCGAGAAAAGTGCCATTTTACGATTCTGAATCTGAATTGTAATATGAATCTAACGAGAATTGCAAAATCCTTGCTTTTTAACCAAGGCTTTTTTAAAAAAGCAAGGATTTTGCAATTCTCGTTAGATTCATATTACAATTCAGATTCAGAATCGTAAAATGGCACTTTTCTCGCAATTCACAATAGGAATTGAATTTGATTCATATTTTGCAATTCATTCATGTGACAGTTTTGTATGGAAAAGCGTAAAATGCTCCACAAAATAGGAATTGCTCAAGCGTCAACTAACAGAATTACAAAAAGATACTAAGGAGCAACTTCTTACAATTCATTTTGTACATGTTGTGTGTTTTTTCCATAAAATTTATTTTATTTAACAAAGTTACCACTTTACGAACACTTTTTGAAGAATGCCTGTGTTAAGGAGCGTTTAATATATCGTAGACAAAGTGTGGCAATGTGAAGAATCGAATTATTCTTCGAAGTACCAGACACCGAGTTCGTCGGCTTCTTTCGTCTCATTGACGCCAATAAAGACCTACTGCCTCCAAGCTTGGACGAATTCCTCCAAGGTATGCAACTAAATAGGTACATAATACTACATTTTACTACTACTAGTGACTTACCTTATAGTGGTTAAATTCTCCGAGTTATTATATGCCTCTAAGTGCTTTTCTAAGTAGATTCTTTTATAGATATCTATCACTCCTTGAATGCTTAAAATAGTACAAGAATAGATAGGTATAGAGGTAGGCTCTCTACATCGAACCCACATTTTGAATACTTAAAATTTAAATACTTAAAGCATCAACTTTACAAGTTTTATCATTAAAAATAAGTAGATATCTTCTAATGTTACACACAAAAGTTATAATTATTTATGTTGTAAATAATTGTAGGCTTAGATACCTTCTATTTATTAGGTTTAAGAATTTTTTTTATTTCTCATAAGAACATTATAGTTCACTTAAAATGAGACCTATAACTACGTATACTACGTACACAATATGTAATTTTTATGCGCAGCGCAGCCACGTTACAAAAATTAATTTAACGATAACATTAACAAGCACAATACAAACATGCAAATTCACGCCACAAACAAGCGGTCACTTTTTATATTGCTACCTTCCCTTTAAAAACATTAGTTCTCCGGAGCGAAATAGTAGTAGTAAAGAAACAATACAGGCAGATATTCGATACAGCCGAACGGAAAACCTTGGAGTCGATAACACAAATTGTTTTTTTTTTAGTTGTCTTTTTATGGTTATATTCTAAAATTATAATATATTATTGAAATAAAGAATAGTTTTTTTTTGTAGTCATTGTATTGTATGCTTAGTTTATTAATGTAATTTTATAGTTCATTTGTTATGTGTATTTTTAGTCGTCTTTTAAATATTTTAATGTTTTCACTATTTTTAATCTCTTCAGGCAATTTATTGTAATAGTTCACTCCTTCGTATGTTAAATTTATTAAACCTTTAAAAGCTAAAGATTGGTTTTAGTTTTTCAGATATTATTGCACAGACCCATTTGTAATGATGAGGATGCTTTCGTAGCCACTAACACCCCAAAAGGAGCAGCCTGCCATAAATATGCACATAAGGAATACAATTATTATTTACCACTACAGCGAGGAGGGATGACCATCTAGCTGCTCGTTAGAAGATTAAGATTTTTTAGTAAATAAAAAATGGGTTTCTACTAATGTTTTATTTTCAATCAAATATAACATATTATTTATTACAAATAAGAACCCAACAATTATGTCTATCATGCATAAGAAGAGATTTTACAGCTATGTATTTTGTTTATAAACTCTATGTACATAAGTACCTAACAATTACACAGAAATTACATGCCAATACAACAAAATCAATGCCAGAGTTTTATTTATTTATTTGTTTATTGGGCAGTCAAAAAAACATGTACTAACAATATGTAATAAATTAAATGTAGAATCTTAGTCTAAGTACAGTTTCTAATTATAGACAGCCACGGCATGCGATTACGAACTTCAAAAAATAAAAATAAAAAAGACAATGTAAAAATCCAATACATGCTGCGGAAGGTTAAAATCAGGTTGTTACAAAATCATCTAATTTAATTTAATTTAATTGGGGTTTACGTTACTAATAATAGATTTAACAATTTCTCTATATTTTCTCAGGCTGAGGTGGAATATGTCCAAGTCTTCAGAATTATTTGACCGGGATAAGCTGTTGTATTGCTTCTGGATCCTATTCAAAGTTGAGTGACTGCCCAGATTGCTCTTAACACTTTTCTGTACAAAAATGTTGAACCTGCTAACCCGAGGCAGTTTTTGGGAGCGTTGATTTGAATCTGATCCAGAAGGTGAGAACAATCCAGCCCTCCATTCATTAGTTTGTACAAAAACATGCTATCGAAAAGGAGCCTTCTATGCTTGAGGCTTTGGATCTTAAAATATTCAAGTCGACTCTCATAAGAGTTTTAAATATTATATAAATTATTACAAGTACTTACTAACTTAACTTATAAAATTAATTACTACCTCATTTTTATTTGTACCTATCATTTTTATGATGGTATGTCTACAAATGATAGGTAAAAATTAAGTAATTCATTTAATTATTAATCATATTTAACTTTTAAAGTAAAATTCTTTTTTAAATAACAATAATGAGCCACTAATAACTACGAGTTCTACAATAAAAGCTAATCTAATTAAAAATAATCAAGAAATCATTGTTGAAAAAACTTAGTTTAATAATTTTTATGCTTATAGCAAATACTAAAGACACTGTTAGTATATTGATATGTATTAAAGGATAACTTATTTTTTTATAATATAACATAACAAAACAATACTACTTATTTGAAATATTAAAGTTTTTGAGAATATATCATTGCTTTCTTGCCCTAGAAAATAATATAATAAAAAACATCTTTCATAAAATAGCAATCAAACAGATGTCCCATGGTTCGGCCAACTATTCGCCTAAGATTTGATAACACTAATAGGCCCGAGCACAGTCCTCTCCGGGTCAACTTGAGACAGTATCGCCTTTGCGCCTCATCTATCAGAGTCGGCAGCAAGCGAGCTGAAACAAAATACATTTATTTAAACTTAGCTTAAATTTCAATGACTGCTTCGGAAGGATCTCCGATAGCATGTAGATACATTTTGATATAGTAATATAGTCATGTGAAATACCAATATTAATAGACTTCCTGTTGTTTACAGCATGTAAGCAACTACAATTGAAAACTCAAAATTCAGATGCTAGTTCTACTAGCGGCTCTTAAGATTTATAACTAATGGAGTATAGTTTTCAACGGATCATGAAATTAATAAGTTTACAATAATTAATCTGTTGTTTGTACATAATTATATTAAATTAGACAAAATGATACCAAATGTATGTTGTACTTGTACTATTAAGTATTCTGTGGTTAAACCAAGCATACAATGATTATATGTATTAATGACAAAATTACATACCTATATCAGTAAAATTGTATTTAGCATTCAAAAATAATGATGTTACCTACCTATATTGCATTTAAAAGATACAAATGAAAAGAATATCAAGTTTTATCATATGAATAATAGGAGTTATGAACTGTGAAATTACTTTCGAGATTGGAGTAAATATTTGCAAAAAATCAATACCTAACAGAATACCTAGGTATATTTATCATGCCATTATTATAGAATGAGTACTTACAATGGACCATTCCTTTGCTGTATGTGCCAAAACCCTCAGTGTTTAAATAGATAGGTTAGTCAATTCTTTCCGGCACTTTACCTCGAGGTTTATTTCTGTAGTTTCTTATACTATCCTTGTAACTCCAATAGAATATCTCCTTAAACTCCAAAAATGGACTAGGGCCATGTTATTTCTGCAAAACATAAGAATTGTATTATAGCGGTAGGTAGGTACCTACGAACTTGTAGCACAAGCACAACAAATATTTATTCATACACAACTTGCGGCGTACAATGTTAGCCCTTTCTTTGACCGAAGTAGTTCGTTTTAACGTACAATCTAAGGTGCATAACAAGGTTTAACTTACTTGTTTAGAAACTTCTTCGATACATCAAAGTAGACAGTCGTTTCCATGAAAGAATGTTCCAAAAAACAATATTTGAAATGTGCTGAAGTAGGTATACAAGAAACCAAAATTCATCTAATAAGTGATTCCAAACTGAGCTTTAAACTTGAAGTTTTTATAAAAGTTTACATAAAAACAAAATAATTTAATATTTTGACTTGATTGCTCGACGTCAATTTGACGTTTGGCGTGTCACGTGATATTTAGCTTGTTGCCATTATAAGATAAAATAATTCCTTAGCAGAATTTCTTGCAGATCCTAAACAATTCCTCAAATTTTCGTAAAATAGTACTTTTTTTGCAATATTGCTTTTTTTTTTTTTTTTTTTTTTTTCGTTCCTAAGAACAGGCTAGGGTCATAGACCATACTGCCTCGTCATTAGTAGGTTTGCAATATTGCTTCAATTCAATTCGTTAGCAGAATCTATTTTGGTGGTTATGTTGCCACCTAAAAATAATAGAAAACCGTACTTGATAGCAAATAACCGGTGTTCATTTTTAATCAATTTTTATTATTAAAAAAGATGAAAACTGTTACTTCAACTTACTAAGTAATATTTATTAACGAAACTAACCAACAAACACAGAAAAGTTTAATTAAAAGTACAAACAATGAATGTGAAATAGTCACAATTTTATCTTAAAATGGCAACAAGCTAAATATCACGTGACACGCCAAACGTCAAATTGACGTCGAGCAATCAAGTCAAAATATTAAATTATTTTGTTTTTATGTAAACTTTTATAAAAACTTCAAGTTTAAAGCTCAGTTTGTAAATCACTTATTAGATGAATCTCGGTTTCTTGTATACCTACTTCAGCACATTTCAAATATTGTTTTTTGGAACATTCTTTCATGGAAACGACTGTCTACTTTGATGTATCGAAGAAGTTTCTAAACAAGTAAGTTAAACCTTGTTATGTACCTTAGATTGTACGTTAAAACGAACTACTTCGGTAAAAGAAAGGGCTAACATTGTACGCCGCAAGTTGTGTATGAATAAATATTTGTTGTGCTTGTGCTACAAGTTCGTAGGTACCTACCTACCGCTATAATACAATTCTTATGTTTTGCAGAAATAACATGGCCCTAGTCCATTTTTGGAGGGAAGGGCTATTGATTAGTAACCCACGATTTTCGTCGTGGGACGGGGAAGGGGGGAGGGGGGGAGGGGAGGCCTTCCCCCCTGTACTATCCCCCCCCCTCGGAAATGGATAGTTTTTGAGATATGAATTTTTGAAAATTGACTAAACTTAACCTCAAAATGTATGAAAAATATAATTCTTCATAATCTGCTTATTGAAAGTAATGGATTCCGAGCGTCTCCGTCACTGCGGGAAGTGCAGCCCCTGCACCCCTACGTAACAAACCGCAGGCACTTCGTGTTCGCCTACGCAGCTTCGACTTTTTGGTCGCCTGCGGCGACCAGTCTCAGCCGCTTCGTCTCACATGGTGCCTGCGATTTGTTACAGCGGGTGGGGGCTGCTCTCCCTCCGTGCCTCCGGGCTTTTATATACACTCTAGGGGTAGGGCAGACTAGTACCACGTGGTGTCGGGGTTGACTAATTCGGTTCTGTCACTAATTTTGACTTATTCAACACTATTCCGTGTTGAAAAAACTACAAATTAAGCAAGGTCAGTGTGGAGACAGATGACTGACGTATTGACTTGACAATGACAGTTGGCTGACAGTATCACAAAATGGCCGTCACAGAATTGCGTTTTGTTTATAACAGCAATTTGAAAATTATGTAAAAAAATATTGTCTGTGACTATTTATATAATTTATTCTTTAGTAATTATGAATAATGTATACTTTGAAGTTAAATAGTACTGTAAAAGTATGTAAATCTGCATAAAAAAACACCACAAGGCGTTAACACAACACGTAATAAAACGCAATACACGTAAAATAGTGAATGTCAGTCGCAAAACGTCAAAAATCGAAGTATTTTTTACGATTTTCAATTAATTATTACAAAAAAACTACAAGTTTCCGAAGTCTGATATTTAGTGAATATGTGTTAAAAAATATAATCTTTCGAATGGTAAACATCTGAAATTGAAAATCGTGGGTTGCTAATCAATAGCTGAGCCAGTACTCATTCTATAATAATGGCATGATAAATATACCTAGGTATTCTGTTAGGTATTGATTTTTTGCAAATATTTACTCCAATCTCGAAAGTAATTTCACAGTTCAGTACTCCTATTATTCATAATATAATAAAACTTGATATTCTTTTCATTTGTATCTTTTAAATGCAATATAGGTAGGTAACATCATTATTTTTGAATGCTAAATACAATTTTACTGATATAGGTATGTAATTTTGTCATTAATACATATACGGTCGGTTTCAATAACCTAACTGCTGTAAGAGATAGGCTTACTAGAGCTTTGTTGCCTAGATATTTTTGTTAATCAGCCCAAAATAACCCAAAATAACTAAGTAACGTAACCAAGATAGACCTATCTGTTGTAAGGGATAGATTATTGAAACCGGCCGATAATCATTGTATGCTTGGTTTAACCACAGAATACTTAATAGTACAAGTACAACATACATTTGGTATCATTTTGTCTAATTTAATATAATTATGTACAAACAACAGATTAATTATTGTAAACTTATTAATTTCATGATCCGTTGAAAACTATACTCCATTAGTTATAAATCTTAAGAGCCGCTAGTAGAACTAGCATCTGAATTTTGAGTTTTCAATTGTAGTTGCTTACATGCTGTAAACAACAGGAAGTCTATTAATATTGGTATTTCACATGACTATGTTACTATATCAAAATGTATTTACATGCTATCAGAGATCCTTCCGAAGCAGTCATTGAAATTTAAGCTAAGTTTAAATAAATGTATTTTGTTTCAGCTCGCTTGCTGCCGACTCTGATAGATGAGGCGCAAAGGCGATACTGTCTCAAGTTGACCCGGAGAGGACTGTGCTCGGGCCTATTAGTGTTATCAAATCTTAGGCGAATAGTGGCCGAACCATGGGACATCTGTTTGATTGCTATTTTATGAAAGATGTTTTTTATTATATTATTTTCTAGGGCAAGAAAGCAATGATATATTCTCAAAAACTTTAATATTTCAAATAAGTAGTATTGTTTTGTTATGTTATATTATAAAAAAATAAGTTATCCTTTAATACATATCAATATTAACTAACAATGTCTTTAGTATTTGCTATAAGTATAAAATAATATTAAACTAAGTTTTTTCAACAATGATTTCTTGATTATTTTTAATTAGATTAGCTTTTATTGTAGAACTCGTAGTTATTAGTGGCTCATTATTGTTATTTAAAAAAGAATTTTACTTTAAAAGTTAAATATGATTAATAATTAAATGAATTAATTAATTTTTACCTATCATTTGTAGACATACCATCATAAAAATGATAGGTACAAATAAAAATGAGGTAGTAATTAATTTGATAAGTTAAAGTAAATAAGTACTTGTAATCATTTATATAATATTTAAAACTCTGGCATTGATTTTGTTATTCCTTAGAATTGATCAAATAGTAATTTCTGTGTAATTGTTAGGTACTTATGTACATAGAGTTTATAAACAAAATACATAGCTGTAAAATCTCTTCTTATGCATGATAGACATAATTGTTGGGTTCTTATTTGTAATAAATAAATGTGTTATATTTGATTGAAAATAAAACAGTAGTAGAAACCCATTTTTTATTTACTAAAAAATCTTAATCTTCTAACGAGCAGCTAGATGGTTATCCCTCCTCGCTGTAGTGGTAAATAATAATTGTATTCCTTATGTGCATATTTATGGCAGGCTGCTCCTTTTGGGGTGTTAGTGGCTACGAAAGCATCCTCATCATTACAAATGTGGGTCTGTGCAATAATATCTGAAAAACTAAAACCAATCTTTAGCTTTTAAAGGTTTAATAAATAGAAGGTATCTAAGCCTACAATTATTTAAAACATAAATAATTATAACTTTTGGGTGTAACATTAGAAGATATCTACTTATTTTTAATGATAAAACTTGTAAAGTTGATGCTTTAAGTATTTAAATTTTAAGTATTCAAAATGTGGGTTCGATGTAGAGAGCCTACCTCTATACCTACCTATTCTTGTACTGTTTTAAGCATTCAAGGAGTGATAGATATCTATAAAAGAATCTACTTAGAAAAGCACTTAGAGGTATATAATAACTCGGAGAATGTAACCACTATAAGGTAAGTCACTAGTAGTAGTAAAATGTAATATTATGTACCTATTTAGTTACTTACCTTGGAGGAATTCGTCCAAGCTTGGAGGCAGTAGGTCTTTATTGGCGTCAATGAGACGAAAGAAGCCGACGAACTCGGTGTCTGGTACTTCGAAGAATAATTCGATTCATCACATTGCCACACTTTGTCTACGATATATTAAACGCTCCTTAACACAGGCATTCTTCAAAAAGTGTTCGTAAAGTGGTAACTTTGTTATATAAAATAAATTTTATGGAAAAAACACACAACATGTACAAAATGAATTGTAAGAAGTTGCTCCTTACATCTTTTTGTAATTCTGTTAGTTGACGCTTGAGCAATTCCTATTTTGTGGAGCATTTTACGCTTTTCCATACAAAACTGTCACATGAATGAATTGCAAAATATGAATCAAATTCAATTCCTATTGTGAATTGCGAGAAAAGTGCCATTTTACGATTCTGAATCTAGGCGGTCGCTCGAATTCAACGCCATTATCAGGGCCGGAAACTTGCTTAGAACCTCATTGTGTGGTTTTTAGAAAATCCAAATAATGTTAATTAATATTTTATTATTATTTGTAAGTTACTTAAAGACTACAAAAGATTCCTTATTTTTTGAAGCAAGAGGCTTTACTAAATGCAGTGTATGATTATGATAATATGATTACGATATTATTATAAACTGGGGGGCTAAAAAGGATGTAACGCGTGATATTGCTAAAAGTAATTCATTAGCAGAATTTCTTGCAGATCCTAAACAATTCCTCTAATTTTCGTAAAATAGTACTTTTTTTTTGGCAATATTGCTTCAATTCAATTCTTTAGCAGAATCTATTTTGGTGGTAATGTTGCCACCTAAAAATAATAGAAAACCGTACTTGATAGCAAATAACCGGTTTTCATTTTTATTCAATTTTTATTATTAAAAAAGATGAAAACTGTTACTTCAACTTACTAAGTAATATTTATTAACGAAACTAACCAACAAACACAGAAAAGTTTAATTAAAAGTACAAACAATGAATGTGAAATAGTCACAATTTTATCTTATAATGGCAACTAGCTGAATATCACGTGACACGCCAAACGTCAAATTGACGTCGATAAATCAAGTCAAAATATTAAATTATTTTGTTTTTATGTAAACTTTTATAAAAACTTCAAGTTTGAAGCTCAGTTTGGAATCACTTATTAGATGAATCTCGGTTTCTTGTATACCTACTTCAGCACATTTCAAATATTGTTTTTTGGGACATTCTTTCATGGAAACGACTGTCTACTTTGATGTATCGAAGAAGTTTCTAAACAAGTAAGTAAACCTTGTTATGTGTTTTAGATTGTACGTTAAAACGAACTACTTCGGTCAAAGAAAGTGCTAACATTGTACGCCGCAAGTTGTGTATGAATAAATATTTGTTGTGCTTGTGCTACAAGTTCGTAGGTACCGGCCTACCGCTATAATACAATTCTTATGTTTTGCAGAAATAACATGGCCCTAGTCCATTTTTTGGAGTTTAATGAGATATTCTATTGGAGTTACAAGGATAGTATAAGAAACTACAGAAATAAACCTCGAGGTAAAGTGCCAGGAAGAATTGACTAACCTATCTATTTAAACACTGAGGGTTTTGGCACATACAGATTAGGAATGGCCCATTGTAAGTACTCATTCTATAATATTGGCATGATAAATATACCTAGGTTTTCTGTTAGATATTGATTTTTTGCAAATATTTACTCCAATCTCGAAAGTGATTTCTCAGTTCATTACTCCTATTATTCATAATATGACAAAACTTGATATTCTTTTCTTTTGTATCTTTTAAATGCAATATAGGTAGGTAACATAATTATTTTTGAATGCAAAATACAATTTTACTGATATAGGTATGTAATTTTGTCATTAATACATATAATCATAGTATGCTTGGTTTAACCACAGAATACTTAATAGTACAAGTACAACATACATTTGGTATCATTTTGTCTAATTTAATATAATTATGTACAAACAACAGATTAATTATTGTAAAATTATTAATTTCATGATCCGTTGAAAACTATACTCTATTAGTTATAAATCTTAAGAGCCGCTAGTAGAACTAGCATCTGAATTTTGAGTTTTCAATTGTAGTTGCTTACATGCTGTAAACAACAGGAAGTCTATTAATATTGGTATTTCACATGACTATATTACTATATCAAAATGTATTTACATGCTATCGGAGATCCTTCAGAAGCAGTCATTGAAATTTAAGCTTAGTTTAAATAAATGTATTTTGTTTCAGCTCGCTTGCTGCCGACTCTGATAGATGAGGCGCAAAGGCGATACTGTCTCAAGTTGAGCCGGAGAGGACTGTGCTCGGGCCTATTAGTGTTATCAAATCTTAGGCGAATAGTTGGCCGAACCATGGGACATCTGTTTGATTGCTATTTTATGAAAAATGTTTTTCATTATATTTTTTTCTAGGGCAAGAAAGCAATGATATATTCTCAAAAATTTTATCATTTCATATAAGTATTGTTTTGTTATGTTATATTATAATTTATAAGTTATCCTTTAATACATATCAATATTAACTAACAGTGTCTTTAGTATTTGCTATAAGCATAAAAAATATTAAACTAAGTTTTTTCAACAATGATTTCTTGATTATTTTTAATTAGATTAGCTTTTATTGTAGAACTCGTAGTTATTCGTGGCTCATTATTGTTATTTAAAAAGAATGTTACTTTAAAAGTTAAATATTATTAATAATTAAATGAATTACTTAATAAATGAGGTAGTAATTAATTTGATAAGTTTAAGTAAATAAGTACTTGTAATAATTAATATAATATTTAAAACTCTGGCATTGATTTTGTTATTCCTTAGAATTGATCAAATAGTAATTTCTGTGTAATTGTTAGGTACTTATGTACATAGAGTTTATAAACAAAATACATAGCTGTA
The DNA here is from genome assembly GCA_910589605.1 of Chrysoteuchia culmella. NCBI lineage: Eukaryota > Metazoa > Arthropoda > Insecta > Lepidoptera > Crambidae > Chrysoteuchia > Chrysoteuchia culmella. The sequence continues at coordinate 1,497,610 of OU342659.1, read as the reverse complement.
AAATCTCTTCTTATGCATGATAGACATAATTGTTGGGTTCTTATTTGTAATAAATAAATGTACCTACTTAACTATTATATTTGATTGAAAATAAAACAGTAGTAGAAACCCATTTTTTTATTTACTAACGAGCAGCTAGATGGTCATCCCTCCTCGCTGTAGTGGTAAATAATAATTGTATTCCTTATGTGCATATTCATTTCAGGCTGCTCCTTTTGGGGTGTTAGTGGCTACGAAAGCATCCTCATCATTACAAATGTGGGTCTGTGCAATAATATCTGAAAAACAAAAACCAATCTTTAGCTTTTAAAGGTTTAATACATAGAAGGTATCTAAGCCTACAATTATTTACAACATAAATAATTATAACTTTTGTGTGTAACATTAGAAGATATCTACTTATTTTTAATGATAAAACTTGTAAAGTTGATGCCCTAAGTATTTAAATTTTAAGTACTTACCTACTCAAAATGTGGGTTCTATGTAGAGAGGTATTTGGTACCTATTCTTGTACTACTTACTTTAAGCATTCAAGGAGTGATATATATCTATAAAAGAATCTACTTAGAAAAGCACTTAGAGGTAGATAATAAGTCGGTGAATGTAACCACTTTAAGTAAGTCAGTAGTAGTAGTAAAATGTTAGTATTATGCACCTATTTAGTTACTTACCTTGGAGGAATTCGTCCAAGCTTGGAGGCAGTAGGTCTTTATTGGCGTCAATGAGACGAAAGAAGCCGACAAACTCGGTGTCTGGTACTTCGAAGAATAATTCGATTCTTCACATTGCCACACTTTGTCTACGATATATTAAGCGCTCCTTAGCACAGGCATTCTTCAAAAAGTGTTCGTAAAGTGGTAACTTTGTTATATAAAATATTTTTTATGGAAAAAACACACAACATGTACAAAATGAATTGTAAGAAGTTGCTCCTTAGTATCTTTTTGTAATTCTGTTAGTTGACGCTTGAGCAATTCCTATTTTGTGGAGCATTTTACGCTTTTCCATACAAAACTGTCACATGAATGAATTGCAAAATATGAATCAAATTCAATTCCTATTGTGAATTGCGAGAAAAGTGCCATTTTACGATTCTGAATCTGAATTGTAATATGAATCTAACGAGAATTGCAAAATCCTTGCTTTTTAACCCCCCTGGTAATATCCCCAATGCAAGGATATTATTTTGTCCTGTATTTGTACTGTTTGGTGCAATAATCTTAATCGATCGTTAAACACCTGAAAAGATGTTTCTTTCGAATGCAAGGGTATTCCTAGCATTGATGTAACAACGCTGGCCTACAGCGTCTTAAAAATATAAAAGTATTGGAGAATTTCGACGGTGGTTCGCAAGTCTCGGTAGCTCAGCGGTTAGAGCATTGGACCGGATTTCCAAAGGTCGCGGGTTCGATTCCCGTCTGAGAACTCACTTGTGGCCGAGTTAATTTTTTCCAATATTATTCTATTTAAAATTTACCATAAGTATGTAATGTATTTAAACAGTTGGATTAAAATCATTATAGCTGTCCTGGGGGGCTAAAAAGGATGTAACGCGTGATATTGCTAAAAGTAATTCCTTAGCAGAATTTCTTGCAGATCCTAAACAATTCCTCTAATTTTCGTAAAATAGTACTTTTTTTTTGCAATATTGCTTCAATTCAATTCGTTAGCAGAATCTATTTTGGTGGTTATGTTGCCACCTAAAAATAATAGAAAACCGTACTTGATAGCAAATAACCGGTGTTCATTTTTAATCGATTTTTATTATTAAAAAAGATGAAAACTGTTACTTCAACTTACTAAGTAATATTTATTAAGGAATCTAACCAACAAACACAGAAAAGTTTAATTAAAAGTACAAACAATGAATGTGAAATAGTCACAATTTAATCTTCTAATGGCAACAAGCTAAATATCACGTGACACGCCAAACGTCAAATTGACGTCGAGCAATCAAGTCAAAATATTAAATTATTTTGTTTTTATGTAAACTTTTATAAAAACTTCAAGTTTAAAGCTCAGTTTGGAATCACTTATTAGATGAATCTCGGTTTCTTGTATACCTACTTCAGCACATTTCAAATATTGTTTTTTGGAACATTCTTTCATGGAAACGACTGTCTACTTTGATGTATCGAAGAAGTTTCTAAACAAGTAAGTTAAACCTTGTTAGGTACCTTAGATTGTACGTTAAAACGAACTACTTCGGTCAAAGAAAGGGCTAACATTGTACGCCGCAAGTTTTGTATGAATAAATATTTGTTGTGCTTGTGCTACAAGTTCGTAGGTACCTACCTACCGCTATAATACAATTCTTATGTTTTGCAGAAATAACATGGCCCTAGTCCATTTTTGGAGTTTAAGGAGATATTCTATTGGAGTTACAAGGATAGTATAAGAAACTACAGAAATAAACCTCGAGGTAAAGTGCCGGAAAGAATTGACTAACCTATCTATTTAAACACTGAGGGTTTTGGCACATACAGCAAAGGAATGGTCCATTGTAAGTACTCATTCTATAATAATGGCATGATAAATATACCTAGGTATTCTGTTAGGTATTGATTTTTTGCAAATATTTACTCCAATCTCGAAAGTAATTTCACAGTTCATTACTCCTATTATTCATAATATGATAAAACTTGATATTCTTTTCATTTGTATCTTTTAAATGCAATATAGGTAGGTAACATAATTATGTTTGAATGCTAAATACAATTTTACTGATATAGGTATGTAATTTTGTCATTAATACATATAATCATTGTATGCTTGGTTTAACCACAGAATACTTAATAGTACAAGTACAACATACATTTGGTATCATTTTGTCTAATTTAATATAATTATGTACAAACAACAGATTAATTATTGTAAACTTATTAATTTCATGATCCGTTGAAAACTATACTCCATTAGTTATAAATCTTAAGAGCCGCTAGTAGAACTAGCATCTGAATTTTGAGTTTTCAATTGTAGTTGCTTACATGCTGTAAACAACAGGAAGTCTATTAATATTGGTATTTCACATGACTATATTACTATATCAAAATGTATTTACATGCTATCGGAGATCCTTCCGAAGCAGTCATTGAAATTTAAGCTAAGTTTAAATAAATGTATTTTGTTTCAGCTCGCTTGCTGCCGACTCTGATAGATGAGGCGCAAAGGCGATACTGTGCTCGGGCCTATTAGTGTTATCAAATCTTAGGCGAATAGTTGGCCGAACCATGGGACATCTTTTTGATTGCTATTTTATGAAAGATGTTTTTTATTATATTATTTTCTAGGGCAAGAAAGCAATGATATATTCTCAAAAACTTTAATATTTCAAATAAGTAGTATTGTTTTGTTATGTTATAATATTATAATTTATAAGTTATCCTTTAATACATATCAATATTAACTAACAGTGTCTTTAGTATTTGCTATAAGCATAAATTTATTAAACTAAGTTTTTTCAACAATGATTTTTAATTAGATTAGCTTTTATTGTAGAACTCGTAGTTATTAGTGGCTCATTATTGTTATTTAAAAAAGAATTTTACTTTAAAAGTTAAATATGATTAATAATTAAATGAATTACTTAATTTTTACCTATCATTTGTAGACATACCATCATAAAAATGATAGGTACAAATAAAAATGAGGTAGTAATTAATTTTATAAGTTAAAGTAAATAAGTACTTGTAATAATTTATATAATATTTAAAACTCTTATGAGAGTCGACTTGAATATTTTAAGATCCAAAGCCTCAAGCATAGAAGGCTCCTTTTCGATAGCATGTTTTTGTACAAACTAAGGAATAGAGGGCTGGATTGTTCTAACCTTCTGGATCAGATTCAAATCAACGCTCCCAAAAAACTGCCTCGGGTTAGCAGGTTCAACATTTTTGTACAGAAAAGTGATAAGAGCAATCTGGGCAGTCACTCAACTTTGAATAGGATCCAGAAGCAATACAACAGCTTATCCCGGTCAAATAATTCTGAAGACTTGGACATATTCCACCTCAGCCTGAGAAAATATAGAGAAATTGTTAAATCTATTATTAGTAACGTAAACCCCAATTAAATTAAATTAAATTAGATGATTTTGTAACAACCTGATTTTAACCTTCCGCAGCATGTATTGGATTTTTACATTGTATTTTTTATTTTTATTTTTTGAAGTTCGTAATTGCATGCCGTGGCTGTCTATAATTAGAAACTGTACTTAGACTAAGATTCTACATTTAATTTATTACATATTGTTAGTACATGTTTTTGTTGACTGCCCAATAAACAAATAAATAAATAAAACTCTGGCATTGATTTTGTTATTCCTTAGAATTGATCAAATAGTAATTTCTGTGTAATTGTTAGGTACTTATGTACATAGAGTTTATAAACAAAATACATAGCTGTAAAATCTCTTCTTATGCATGATATACATAATTGTTGGGTTCTTATTTGTAATAAATAATATGTTATATTTGATTGAAAATAAAACAGTAGTAGAAACCCATTTTTTATTTACTAAAAAATGTTAATCTAACGAGCAGCTAGATGGTCATCCCTCCTCGCTGTAGTGGTAAATAATAATTGTATTCCTTATGTGCATATTTATGGCAGGCTGCTCCTTATGGGGTGTTAGTGGCTACGAAAGCATCCTCATCATTACAAATGTGGGTCTGTGCAATAATATCTGAAAAACTAAAACCAATCTTTAGCTTTTAAAGGTTTAATAAATAGAAGGTATCTAAGCCTACAATTATTTACAACATAAATAATTATAACTTTTGTGTGTAACATTAGAAGATATCTACTTATTTTTAATGATAAAACTTTTGATGCTTTAAGTATTTAAATTTTAAGTATTCAAAATGTGGGTTCGATGTAGAGAGCCTACCTCTATACCTACCTATTCTTGTACTATTTTAAGCATTCAAGGAGTGATAGATGTCTATAAAAGAATCTACTTAGAAAAGCACTTAAGAGGCATATAATAACTCGGAGAATGTAACCACTATAAGGTAAGTCACTAGTAGTAGTAAAATGTAGTATTATGTACCTATTTAGTTACTTACCTTGGAGGAATTCGTCCAAGCTTGATGGCAGTAGGTCTTTATTGGCGTCAATGAGACGAAAGAAGCCGACGAACTCGGTGTCTGGTACTTCGAAGAATAATTCGATTCTTCACATTGCCACAATTTGTCTACGATATATTAAACGCTCCTTAACACAGGCATTCTTCAAAAAGTGTTCGTAAAGTGGTAACTTTGTTATATCAAATAAATTTTATGGAAAAAACACACAACATGTACAAAATGAATTGTAAGAAGTTGCTCCTTAGTATCTTTTTGTAATTCTGTTAGTTGACGCTTGAGCAATTCCTATTTTGTGGAGCATTTTACGCTTTTCCATACAAAACTGTCACATGAATGAATTGCAAAATATGAATCAAATTCAATTCCTATTGTGAATTGCGAGAAAAGTGCCATTTTACGATTCTGAATCTGAATTGTAATATGAATCTAACGAGAATTGCAAAATCCTTGCTTTTTAACCCCCCTGGTAAACTTATGCTTCATCAGAATAAGTGAATTTTAATAAAATGTTGTAATAGTCTTGTTATTAGAAGTAGAGATACAAAAAATCTAAGATCATAAAAATGAACAAACATCTATAAAGATGTTTCTTTCGAATGCGAGGATATTTCTCTCATTGATGAAGCGACGGTGGCCAACACCGTAGAACGGTGAATATACTAGAAGAATTCGACATGTCCTCATAGGTCTCTGTAGCATAATTGGTTAGTGCATTGGGCCGGACTCCCAAGGATGCGGGTTCGAATCCCGTCAGGGCGACATGAGACTAGTTGCTTTTTTATAGTATATTTTCTTGTTTAATATTTATCTCATAAAAATGAGTTACAAAAGGTGTACCTAGACTTGTAGTGCGTTTCCACCTTCAGCCTTATCACCACTTAACATCAGTGTCTTTTAACGCATGATAAAGAACCTATATCTTGCTTACACCTTAGTGGGGTAAGCAAGACAGCATGACGTATCATATCATATTGTGTGATATAATGATTGTCATGCTAGGCAGGCTGGTGTGATGAAGGCTAAGTGCTACACTGTTGTGGATACTTGAAATAAAATAAAATAAAACTTTGTTTTTTAATATTATGTAAAGATTGAAGTTACATAGTTCAAAATTGCAAATTTTCAGGATCTACTGAAGTGGAACATGAGACCCCTCAAATTGAACCATCCTTTTCTTCACAACACTCATCAGGTAAAACAAAATATTCATAGTCCATTATATTTCTTGTTACTGCTATAAATTTTGTACAGAAAATACATGTGATTAGATTGGAACTTTAATTTTTGTTAAATTATTGTAAAAATTAATATTGTTATTTTTCAGGGCTCCATGAAGCGCAGAAAACCTTTTTAGAAGATCACTATTCAAGGTCTGCAAAAGATTGTATTACGCCCGAAGAAATAGGTTCCTCTGCTACACCTTGTGTAATCAGGTACTGTATACAATATATACAAATTATTGAAACTAATGTAATTAAAATAAATTAGTCATATTATATCATAATATGATATATATTATAGTTATTTATTACTGAAAATGAAGTATTAGGAAAATAACAACCCGTCTCACAATTTTTTTTCTAATACTTCATTTTCAATGATAAAAGTTGCATTGTGAATGCAAAAAAGTTAAATTAATTTGATATAGTTATTTGATACAAAGCTGTGACAGTACCTTGTTAATTCATCAAAAATCATATTTTCTGATACTATTCCAGATGCTGTTGTTGGTGTTCTGACCGATTATTGCCCTGAAAAGTCCATAATAAAGAAAACTGTCTCTAAGAAAGTCCCAGGTAAAGTAATTTTATGTGTATTATTAGTCAGATTTTAAACTGTTGTGTATTGCGATATAAAATCGATATAGAATCTATTATAAAATAAGTTTCTTTGTTGCTAACTTATTTTCTAGCTGTCCGGAAAATAATAAACTACTTATTATATTATATTATATATTATATGAAGTGTTTTGTGGATAGAATCAAAGGCTATTAAATTAATAATTAATATTTCATTCTAAGACTTTGACTTCATTATTTACTGAAGTATAGAATTCTTTTATTTCTACAGGTTCATCAAAGAAGACACTTAACGTGGGATATTACAAGACTACACAAAAGAAAATAAAAAATCTGCAACGTGAAATCTTTAGGTTAAGAAAACGGTGCATTTCTTTTAAATCCAGATTGAATGCTGCATCAAAACTGTCAGACAGCGCAGCTTTTCAAAGAGTTATGGCTGAAATGTCTTTGCCAGCAAGACTTTTTACAAGTATGCAGTATAGAGAAGCAAAAAAGAAGCCAAAAGGCCGTCCACACTTGAAGAGAAGATTTTGTCATTATCATTTTATAAACGAAGTCCTAAGGCATATACTTTGCTACACAAAACTTTTACCTTACCATCAAGTAAATCTTTAAGAAACCTTCTAGGTAAAATAAAAATAGGCCCAGGGATTAATAATCTCATTTTAAAAAAAATTTGTAACACTGTTGCTGACATGAATGAGGACGATCGTCTCTGCGTAATAATGTTTGACGAAATGTCTATAACTCCTCACATACAGTATGATGCCAACGTCGACGAAATGAAAGGATTTGCGACAATTGGGAACCAAACAAAGATGGCAGACCACGCTCTAACCTTTATGGTAAGGAGAATAAAGAAAAACTTCAAGCAACCAGTTGCATACTACTTCACCCAAAATCTAAACAAAATAGATTTAAAAAAATGTATTAAAGAAGTACTCCGCCATGTCAAGAGCACTGGTTTGAAGGTGGTAGCAACTCTTTGCGACCAAAGCACCGTCAATGTTGGCGCCATCGAAAGCCTCATAAAAGATACAAAAGAGAGCTATATTAAAAAAGGACAACAGTGGCGTGACAACATATTTATGGTGGATAAAATGAAAATAATACCTATTTACGACGTGCCTCATCTAATAAAGGGTATTATAAACAATTTAATTACTAAAGATTTAAAGTATGTCGATTTCGACGATGAAAATAAAGAGAAGATTTTGAAGTGGGAGTACTTTCAGCAACTGTATGAAGCCGACAAATCTCAAGGAGAGCTGAAATATCTTTTAAAGTTAACAGAAGAACACGTAAACCCAGAAAAAATAAATAAAATGAAGGTAAAAACTGCTACTCAGTTATTTAGTCACTCGGTTGCTGTGACAGCAAATCATTTAACATCGCTCGGGGAACTGGACCCGGCGTGTCGGCAAATTACGCCTATTGTTAAAATGCTTGACAGTTTAAATTGTAACACATTTGGTGTTGTAAATGGAAAGGTATTTAGGTCTGGGGTCAAAAGAAATTCTCCTCATCATAAGCTCTGGCGAGATGGCCTTAAATTTTTGAAAAATATGAAATATATAGAAAAAAAGAGGGGTGGATCTAAAATTCGATTAGTTGAGAAAGTTGTACCATCAATTTCAAACTTTATTAAAACCATTGAGGGAGTACAAGCTATTTGGAAACTTTTACATGAGAAGTACAGTTTTGATACAATGCTTGTATGCTTGGTTTAACCACAGAATACTTAATAGTACAAGTACAACATACATTTGGTATCATTTTGTCTAATTTAATATAATTATGTACAAACAACAGATTAATTATTGTAAACTTATTAATTTCATGATCCGTTGAAAACTATACTCTATTAGTTATAAATCTTAAGAGCCGCTAGTAGAACTAGCATCTGAATTTTGAGTTTTCAATTGTAGTTGCTTACATGCTGTAAACAACAGGAAGTCTATTAATATTGGTATTTCACATGACTATATTACTATATCAAAATGTATTTACATGCTATCGGAGATCCTTCCGAAGCAGTCATTGAAATTTAAGCTAAGTTTAAATAAATGTATTTTGTTTCAGCTCGCTTGCTGCCGACTCTGATAGATGAGGCGCAAAGGCGATACTGTGCTCGGGCCTATTAGTGTTATCAAATCTTAGGCGAATAGTTGGCCGAACCATGGGACATCTGTTTGATTGCTATTTTATGAAAGATGTTTTTTATTATATTATTTTCTAGGGCAAGAAAGCAATGATATATTCTCAAAAACTTTAATATTTCAAATAAGTAGTATTGTTTTGTTATGTTATATTATAATTTATAAGTTATCCTTTAATACATATCAATATTAACTAACAGTGTCTTTAGTATTTGCTATAAGCATAAAAATTATTAAACTAAGTTTTTTCAACAATGATTTTTAATTAGATTAGCTTTTATTGTAGAACTCGTAGTTATTAGTGGCTCATTATTGTTATTTAAAAAAGAATTTTACTTTAAAAGTTAAATATGATTAATAATTAAATGAATTACTTAATTTTTACCTATCATTTGTAGACATACCATCATAAAAATGATAGGTACAAATAAAAATGAGGTAGTAATTAATTTTATAAGTTAAAGTAAATAAGTACTTGTAATAATTTATATAATATTTAAAACTCTTATGAGAGTCGACTTGAATATTTTAAGATCCAAAGCCTCAAGCATAGAAGGCTCCTTTTCGATAGCATGTTTTTGTACAAACTAATGAATAGAGCTGGATTGTTCTAACCTTCTGGATCAGATTCAAATCAACGCTCCCAAAAAACTGCCTCGGGTTAGCAGGTTCAACATTTTTGTACAGAAAAGTGTTAAGAGCAATCTGGGCAGTCACTCAACTTTGAATAGGATCCAGAAGAACAGCTTATCCCGGTCAAATAATTCTGAAGACTTGGACATATTCCACCTCAGCCTGAGAAAATATAGAGAAATTGTTAAATCTATTATTAGTAACGTAAACCCCAATTAAATTAAATTAAATTAGATGATTTTGTAACAACCTGATTTTAACCTTCCGCAGCATGTATTGGATTTTTACATTGTATTTTTTATTTTTATTTTTTGAAGTTCGTAATTGCATGCCGTGGCTGTCTATAATTAGAAACTGTACTTAGACTAAGATTCTACATTTAATTTATTACATATTGTTAGTACATGTTTTTGTTGACTGCCCAATAAACAAATAAATAAATAAAACTCTGGCATTGATTTTGTTATTCCTTAGAATTGATCAAATAGTAATTTCTGTGTAATTGTTAGGTACTTATGTACATAGAGTTTATAAACAAAATACATAGCTGTAAAATCTCTTCTTATGCATGATATACATAATTGTTGGGTTCTTATTTGTAATAAATAATATGTTATATTTGATTGAAAATAAAACAGTAGTAGAAACCCATTTTTTATTTACTAAAAAATGTTAATCTAACGAGCAGCTAGATGGTCATCCCTCCTCGCTGTAGTGGTAAATAATAATTGTATTCCTTATGTGCATATTTATGGCAGGCTGCTCCTTATGGGGTGTTAGTGGCTACGAAAGCATCCTCATCATTACAAATGTGGGTCTGTGCAATAATATCTGAAAAACTAAAACCAATCTTTAGCTTTTAAAGGTTTAATAAATAGAAGGTATCTAAGCCTACAATTATTTACAACATAAATAATTATAACTTTTGTGTGTAACATTAGAAGATATCTACTTATTTTTAATGATAAAACTTTTGATGCTTTAAGTATTTAAATTTTAAGTATTCAAAATGTGGGTTCGATGTAGAGAGCCTACCTCTATACCTACCTATTCTTGTACTATTTTAAGCATTCAAGGAGTGATAGATGTCTATAAAAGAATCTACTTAGAAAAGCACTTAAGAGGCATATAATAACTCGGAGAATGTAACCACTATAAGGTAAGTCACTAGTAGTAGTAAAATGTAGTATTATGTACCTATTTAGTTACTTACCTTGGAGGAATTCGTCCAAGCTTGATGGCAGTAGGTCTTTATTGGCGTCAATGAGACGAAAGAAGCCGACGAACTCGGTGTCTGGTACTTCGAAGAATAATTCGATTCTTCACATTGCCACAATTTGTCTACGATATATTAAACGCTCCTTAACACAGGCATTCTTCAAAAAGTGTTCGTAAAGTGGTAACTTTGTTATATCAAATAAATTTTATGGAAAAAACACACAACATGTACAAAATGAATTGTAAGAAGTTGCTCCTTAGTATCTTTTTGTAATTCTGTTAGTTGACGCTTGAGCAATTCCTATTTTGTGGAGCATTTTACGCTTTTCCATACAAAACTGTCACATGAATGAATTGCAAAATATGAATCAAATTCAATTCCTATTGTGAATTGCGAGAAAAGTGCCATTTTACGATTCTGAATCTGAATTGTAATATGAATCTAACGAGAATTGCAAAATCCTTGCTTTTTAACCCCCCTGGTAAACTTATGCTTCATCAGAATAAGTGAATTTTAATAAAATGTTGTAATAGTCTTGTTATTAGAAGTAGAGATACAAAAAATCTAAGATCATAAAAATGAACAAACATCTATAAAGATGTTTCTTTCGAATGCGAGGATATTTCTCTCATTGATGAAGCGACGGTGGCCAACACCGTAGAACGGTGAATATACTAGAAGAATTCGACATGTCCTCATAGGTCTCTGTAGCATAATTGGTTAGTGCATTGGGCCGGACTCCCAAGGATGCGGGTTCGAATCCCGTCAGGGCGACATGAGACTAGTTGCTTTTTTATAGTATATTTTCTTGTTTAATATTTATCTCATAAAAATGAGTTACAAAAGGTGTACCTAGACTTGTAGTGCGTTTCCACCTTCAGCCTTATCACCACTTAACATCAGTGTCTTTTAACGCATGATAAAGAACCTATATCTTGCTTACACCTTAGTGGGGTAAGCAAGACAGCATGACGTATCATATCATATTGTGTGATATAATGATTGTCATGCTAGGCAGGCTGGTGTGATGAAGGCTAAGTGCTACACTGTTGTGGATACTTGAAATAAAATAAAATAAAACTTTGTTTTTTAATATTATGTAAAGATTGAAGTTACATAGTTCAAAATTGCAAATTTTCAGGATCTACTGAAGTGGAACATGAGACCCCTCAAATTGAACCATCCTTTTCTTCACAACACTCATCAGGTAAAACAAAATATTCATAGTCCATTATATTTCTTGTTACTGCTATAAATTTTGTACAGAAAATACATGTGATTAGATTGGAACTTTAATTTTTGTTAAATTATTGTAAAAATTAATATTGTTATTTTTCAGGGCTCCATGAAGCGCAGAAAACCTTTTTAGAAGATCACTATTCAAGGTCTGCAAAAGATTGTATTACGCCCGAAGAAATAGGTTCCTCTGCTACACCTTGTGTAATCAGGTACTGTATACAATATATACAAATTATTGAAACTAATGTAATTAAAATAAATTAGTCATATTATATCATAATATGATATATATTATAGTTATTTATTACTGAAAATGAAGTATTAGGAAAATAACAACCCGTCTCACAATTTTTTTTCTAATACTTCATTTTCAATGATAAAAGTTGCATTGTGAATGCAAAAAAGTTAAATTAATTTGATATAGTTATTTGATACAAAGCTGTGACAGTACCTTGTTAATTCATCAAAAATCATATTTTCTGATACTATTCCAGATGCTGTTGTTGGTGTTCTGACCGATTATTGCCCTGAAAAGTCCATAATAAAGAAAACTGTCTCTAAGAAAGTCCCAGGTAAAGTAATTTTATGTGTATTATTAGTCAGATTTTAAACTGTTGTGTATTGCGATATAAAATCGATATAGAATCTATTATAAAATAAGTTTCTTTGTTGCTAACTTATTTTCTAGCTGTCCGGAAAATAATAAACTACTTATTATATTATATTATATATTATATGAAGTGTTTTGTGGATAGAATCAAAGGCTATTAAATTAATAATTAATATTTCATTCTAAGACTTTGACTTCATTATTTACTGAAGTATAGAATTCTTTTATTTCTACAGGTTCATCAAAGAAGACACTTAACGTGGGATATTACAAGACTACACAAAAGAAAATAAAAAATCTGCAACGTGAAATCTTTAGGTTAAGAAAACGGTGCATTTCTTTTAAATCCAGATTGAATGCTGCATCAAAACTGTCAGACAGCGCAGCTTTTCAAAGAGTTATGGCTGAAATGTCTTTGCCAGCAAGACTTTTTACAAGTATGCAGTATAGAGAAGCAAAAAAGAAGCCAAAAGGCCGTCCACACTTGAAGAGAAGATTTTGTCATTATCATTTTATAAACGAAGTCCTAAGGCATATACTTTGCTACACAAAACTTTTACCTTACCATCAAGTAAATCTTTAAGAAACCTTCTAGGTAAAATAAAAATAGGCCCAGGGATTAATAATCTCATTTTAAAAAAAATTTGTAACACTGTTGCTGACATGAATGAGGACGATCGTCTCTGCGTAATAATGTTTGACGAAATGTCTATAACTCCTCACATACAGTATGATGCCAACGTCGACGAAATGAAAGGATTTGCGACAATTGGGAACCAAACAAAGATGGCAGACCACGCTCTAACCTTTATGGTAAGGAGAATAAAGAAAAACTTCAAGCAACCAGTTGCATACTACTTCACCCAAAATCTAAACAAAATAGATTTAAAAAAATGTATTAAAGAAGTACTCCGCCATGTCAAGAGCACTGGTTTGAAGGTGGTAGCAACTCTTTGCGACCAAAGCACCGTCAATGTTGGCGCCATCGAAAGCCTCATAAAAGATACAAAAGAGAGCTATATTAAAAAAGGACAACAGTGGCGTGACAACATATTTATGGTGGATAAAATGAAAATAATACCTATTTACGACGTGCCTCATCTAATAAAGGGTATTATAAACAATTTAATTACTAAAGATTTAAAGTATGTCGATTTCGACGATGAAAATAAAGAGAAGATTTTGAAGTGGGAGTACTTTCAGCAACTGTATGAAGCCGACAAATCTCAAGGAGAGCTGAAATATCTTTTAAAGTTAACAGAAGAACACGTAAACCCAGAAAAAATAAATAAAATGAAGGTAAAAACTGCTACTCAGTTATTTAGTCACTCGGTTGCTGTGACAGCAAATCATTTAACATCGCTCGGGGAACTGGACCCGGCGTGTCGGCAAATTACGCCTATTGTTAAAATGCTTGACAGTTTAAATTGTAACACATTTGGTGTTGTAAATGGAAAGGTATTTAGGTCTGGGGTCAAAAGAAATTCTCCTCATCATAAGCTCTGGCGAGATGGCCTTAAATTTTTGAAAAATATGAAATATATAGAAAAAAAGAGGGGTGGATCTAAAATTCGATTAGTTGAGAAAGTTGTACCATCAATTTCAAACTTTATTAAAACCATTGAGGGAGTACAAGCTATTTGGAAACTTTTACATGAGAAGTACAGTTTTGATACAATGCTTGTATGCTTGGTTTAACCACAGAATACTTAATAGTACAAGTACAACATACATTTGGTATCATTTTGTCTAATTTAATATAATTATGTACAAACAACAGATTAATTATTGTAAACTTATTAATTTCATGATCCGTTGAAAACTATACTCTATTAGTTATAAATCTTAAGAGCCGCTAGTAGAACTAGCATCTGAATTTTGAGTTTTCAATTGTAGTTGCTTACATGCTGTAAACAACAGGAAGTCTATTAATATTGGTATTTCACATGACTATATTACTATATCAAAATGTATTTACATGCTATCGGAGATCCTTCCGAAGCAGTCATTGAAATTTAAGCTAAGTTTAAATAAATGTATTTTGTTTCAGCTCGCTTGCTGCCGACTCTGATAGATGAGGCGCAAAGGCGATACTGTGCTCGGGCCTATTAGTGTTATCAAATCTTAGGCGAATAGTTGGCCGAACCATGGGACATCTGTTTGATTGCTATTTTATGAAAGATGTTTTTTATTATATTATTTTCTAGGGCAAGAAAGCAATGATATATTCTCAAAAACTTTAATATTTCAAATAAGTAGTATTGTTTTGTTATGTTATATTATAATTTATAAGTTATCCTTTAATACATATCAATATTAACTAACAGTGTCTTTAGTATTTGCTATAAGCATAAAAATTATTAAACTAAGTTTTTTCAACAATGATTTTTAATTAGATTAGCTTTTATTGTAGAACTCGTAGTTATTAGTGGCTCATTATTGTTATTTAAAAAAGAATTTTACTTTAAAAGTTAAATATGATTAATAATTAAATGAATTACTTAATTTTTACCTATCATTTGTAGACATACCATCATAAAAATGATAGGTACAAATAAAAATGAGGTAGTAATTAATTTTATAAGTTAAAGTAAATAAGTACTTGTAATAATTTATATAATATTTAAAACTCTTATGAGAGTCGACTTGAATATTTTAAGATCCAAAGCCTCAAGCATAGAAGGCTCCTTTTCGATAGCATGTTTTTGTACAAACTAATGAATAGAGCTGGATTGTTCTAACCTTCTGGATCAGATTCAAATCAACGCTCCCAAAAAACTGCCTCGGGTTAGCAGGTTCAACATTTTTGTACAGAAAAGTGTTAAGAGCAATCTGGGCAGTCACTCAACTTTGAATAGGATCCAGAAGAACAGCTTATCCCGGTCAAATAATTCTGAAGACTTGGACATATTCCACCTCAGCCTGAGAAAATATAGAGAAATTGTTAAATCTATTATTAGTAACGTAAACCCCAATTAAATTAAATTAAATTAGATGATTTTGTAACAACCTGATTTTAACCTTCCGCAGCATGTATTGGATTTTTACATTGTATTTTTTATTTTTATTTTTTGAAGTTCGTAATTGCATGCCGTGGCTGTTTTAGATGAAAGACTTCTCTGATTCAAATCACAAATTCTATATTTCCATAACATTACAATTATCTCTAAATCTCAGTGCCGACATCTTGTATCTGTCATCGCTTAACTAGGGTTGCCAACACGTTCCCTTTTTTAATAAAATTAATAAACCTACTTCTATTAATACAAAAATTATGTTGAACACAATAATATCAAGTTGCTTTAATCACTACAATATTAAGATAGTGTACGTTATCTAGGTACTAAAACAATTTATATAAAATAAAATCATAAATTATCTTTCTACTTTAACAATAATAGTCCTTAAGATAGGAGGGCTTACGGATTTCCCTCTTAGGTCTAGGAGATGATACATCTTGTTTACTAACAGGTTGGGAACTAATATGAGATGGAATAACATTGTGTTCTATTTGAAAGGATGGAGGAGTGTCCACGTTAAGAGAGTTTTGGGGAAGACTGTGGATAATGACATCAGGATCTGTATCTTTTTGTATGCAACTCATGTACTTAGAACCTAATTCTGTATCAACAACTCCTTCCCTAACCACTGGAGGGCTTGCCTGAGATGGAGGAGGGACTTCTAAAGGGCGAATATGTGCTAGATCGCGTCTGTATGAAGTATCATTGACATTAACCAAATAAGATCTATCAGAAAGGACATCCGCCACAGTTCCAGGGGTCCAAGTTTTACTTACTGATGGTTGTACTTGTACTGAAACCGGCTGACCAATCTCTAAAGTAACTGCCTTTTTTGCCCTGTTATCAAATACTTTTTTAGTGTCTTTTCGTCTTTTTTCTATATCTGCAGAAACATCATTTACAACCTGTGGTCTCAATAGGCTAGGAACCACTGGCAAAACACCTCTGGTTCTCCGAGAGTAGAGACGTTGCACTGGGCTGGAATTTAATTTATTGGGTGTATTTCTTATACATAGTAAATTG
This sequence comes from Chrysoteuchia culmella, assembly GCA_910589605.1. Lineage (NCBI taxonomy): Eukaryota > Metazoa > Arthropoda > Insecta > Lepidoptera > Crambidae > Chrysoteuchia > Chrysoteuchia culmella. The sequence continues at coordinate 1,480,818 of OU342659.1, read as the reverse complement.
AGCCAGAAATCTTCATTTCTTTCAGCAGACTTAAGCATTAATTTCTTAGCAATTTTGACTGTAGCTTCTGCCTTCCCATTGCCCTGTGGGTGATTTGGGGATGATGTGACATGAACAAAACTCCATTTCTTAGAAAATTCTGTGAACTCATGATTAACAAAGTTTGTACCACCATCGGTCACCACCCTTTCAGGTATACCATGTCTAGCAAAGTTCTTTTTGCAACAGTCGATTACAGACCTCGCTGATAAATCTTTAAGTATATCCAGTTCAAAGAAATCTGAGTAATGATCTACTGTAACTAAGTATTTTATCTGTTTGCCATTCTGAGTAAAGAAGAATACATCCATTGAAATTATTTGAAAAGGATATTCAGGAATCTTATGTGTTTGCATGGTAAACTTTTGCTGACTAGATTGATATTTATTACATGTTTGACAAAATTTTATCATTTCCTGAATGTCCTTAGACATTGAGGGCCAAAATACTGCATCTCTAGCTAACTTTAAAGTATTTTCTATACCAGAGTGGGCCTTATGTAACTTTTGCAGAATAATTGTTCTAAAACTTTGAGGAATTAAAATAGCTTGGTTTTTTAATAACAGTCCATGATAAGTAGTTAAATCATTTTTAATGCTATAAAACGGTTTCAAAGCATCCGGTATATCCCTCAAATATTTAGGCCAACCATTTATAACATACTGGATAAGTTTTTGGTAATTCTTATCCTGGCTTGAATGTAATTGAACCTCTTTTAAGCAACTATCAGAAATTGGCAGATTCATTAAAGGGTTAACATTTTCTATTATTTTAAATATCCTCATATCTTTAGACCTGTCTATATCTTTACAGTCCAAGTAAAATCTAGATAGTGCATCTGCCATCACATTTTCTTTTCCTGATACAAAATGCAATTCTAGACTATATCTTTGTAAGGTTAACAGCATAGATTGCAACCGTTTTGGTGCATTTAAAAGAGGTCTTTTAAATATGTTTAGCAGAGGTTTGTGATCGGTTTTAATTATGGTTTTAGCATTACCTACAATCAGCTGGTCAAACCTGGTACAAGCAAAGACTACTGCAAGTAGCTCCTTTTCTATCTGAGCATATTTCCTTTCAGTAGGTGTTAGACAGCGAGAAGCGTATGCCACTGGTTGGTTTTCTTGAAACACCGCCACACCCAAAGCTCCTTCGCTAGAATCACATTCAATCATAAGTGGTTTGTTTTTATCATAATATTTTAAAGTTTGAACATCACTTATTAGGCTTTTGAGCTTTTCAAACTCTTTCTGGGCTCTACTATTCCAGTTCCAGAGTGTGTCCTCATGAGTAAGCTGTCTTAGGTGTGAGGATTCAAAACTTAATTTTGGAATGAATCTACTCAGGTAAGTCATCACTCCAAGAAAGCGTTGTAGTTCTTTCTTATTCCTTGGAACTGGTATGTTTTGTACAGCTTCTACTTTGGATGGATCTGGCTGTAGGCCCTGATTTGTAAACACATGACCATAGTATTTAACTGATGTCTGTAGAAGCTTTATTTTATCTTTATTAAGCTTACAATTAACTTGATTTAGTTTAATTAATAAATTTTCTAAATTAATATTGTGATCTAACACTGCCTCAGACATAGACTCCCCTACACCATAGACTAATAAGTCATCCACTAGTACTTCTACTCCCACTAACCCTTGAGTTATTTCACTCATTTTCATTTGGAAATAATCTGGTGAAGAAGAAATACCAAAGGGTAGAACTTTCCATCTATATTTGCCAAAAGGGGTCCAAAATGTTGTAAGTTTACTACTTTCCTCTGATAAATTTAAATGCCAAAAACCTTTTTTTACGTCTAAAGTGGAAAAAACTTTTGCTTGACCCAACTCGGGCAGAATTTCATCCACTGTAGTAAACTGATAGTTGGGTCTTTTAATGGCTTTATTTAATGGAATGGGATCCAAACATATACGGAAACTATCATTTTTTTGAATTAAAAGGATATTGCTTACCCAGTCTGTATGTGATGTTTCTTTCTTGATAATGCCTTCTTCCTCTAACTTTTCCAACTCTGTTTTCAGTTTAGAGCGGAGTGCTACAGGTACACGGCGTGGCTTTTGGATCACCGGTGGAATCTCTGCATCAACTTCCAGTTCTACTTCACCTGAAAAGCTTCCCCTACCTTCAAAGACTGTTTTGTATTTGTCAATGATTTCATGAGTATTTTTAGAGTATCTGCATAACACTTCTTTACAGAACTTAACTAAACCCATTTCCAGGCAAACCCTACAAGACAGAAGTGGAATGTGTTGACAGTGAACAACCTGAAAAGTTACTTTATAAGATTTGTTTGTAAGTTTTGCTCTTAACACTAAATCAATTTCACCATGTATAGAAATATTATGTCCACCAAAACTAAATAAACATTTATTAGAGCGTCTCATTTTTCTTTTAACATACTCTTCTCCCAGCATGTTTTGGATGTCCTGTAATCCTATAAGACAGTCATCAGCGGCTGTGTCAAGCAAGCAAGAAGTCTCACACCAGTCTTTATCTTTTCTTCTTCTTCAATTATTTGTTTTACCTGCTTCTTTTTCTTGCATACATTTTCATTGTGGTTGCGGCCCTTACAATTAGAGCAGACTTTACCCCAGGCCGGACAAATCTCTTTCCTAAAAATATGTGTATTTCCACAGAAACGGCATTTACCTTTTTTAGTTTCTGTAACTTTCTTTATGTTCTCCTCTGGGATGCGCCCAGACATATTTTTCAGCTGTATATTGGTCGCTTCTGCCGACCTGCATATGTTAACTGCTTCCTCTAAAGTCAAGTTGTTTTTCTTCAATAATTCTTTTTTAATGTGCATGTCTTTTATTCCTAAAACGATTTTATCACGAATCATCTCATCTCTGTCTTTATAGTTGCATTCTGCAACTAGTTTTAATAGATTACTGTAGAAAATGTCAAATCCTTCATCCGTTTGATTATGGCTCCAAAATATGTACCTATTATAAATTATATTCTTTTTGGGCACCATTTTCTCTCCTATTATCTTGAGAACCTCAGTACACGTGAGGCCTTCGTCCAATTTGAGGCCAAAATATCCATATTTAGACAAAGCCTCTTCTCCGATGGCGCCAAAAAGTACACCGACTTTTCTTGGTTCGTTTGCTGCCGGCCATTCATCCATGCGGGTTGCGCGACAATAGTTTCTCCAGGCTGACTCGAAGGCTTTGTAAGCATCTTCCGGATCTATATTTGTGTTAACCGGAGATGGCCATGGCACATTGACATTGGTGTTCATAGCGTTAATTTGTTCTTGCATAGATTGCAGGAGCTGCGTCTGCAACCGTATCACCTCTGCGTAATCCATATTCTGGACACCACTATGATCTTGAGCCATGTCCTTTTCTTTAATTTACCGCTGCCACCATGTTTTAGATGAAAGACTTCTCTGATTCAAATCACAAATTCTATATTTCCATAACATTACAATTATCTCTAAATCTCAGTGCCGACATCTTGTATCTGTCATCGCTTAACTAGGGTTGCCAACAGTGGCTGTCTATAATTAGAAACTGTACTTAGACTAAGATTCTACATTTAATTTATTACATATTGTTAGTACATGTTTTTGTTGACTGTCCAATAAACAAATAAATAAATAAAACTCTGGCATTGATTTTGTTATTCCTTAGAATTGATCAAATAGTAATTTCTGTGTAATTGTTAGGTACTTATGTACATAGAGTTTATAAACAAAATACATAGCTGTAAAATCTCTTCTTATGCATGATATACATATTTGTTGGGTTCTTATTTGTAATAAATAATATGTTATATTTGATTGAAAATAAAACAGTAGTAGAAACCCATTTTTTATTTATCTAACGAGCAGCTAGATGGTCATCCCTCCTCGCTGTAGTGGTAAATAATAATTGTATTCCTTATGTGCATATTTATGGCAGGCTGCTCCTTATGGGGTGTTAGTGGCTACGAAAGCATCCTCATCATTACAAATGTGGGTCTGTGCAATAATATCTGAAAAACTAAAACCAATCTTTAGCTTTTAAAGGTTTAATAAATAGAAGGTATCTAAGCCTACAATTATTTACAACATAAATAATTATAACTTTTGTGTGTAACATTAAAAGATATCTACTTATTTTTAATGATAAAACTTTTGATGCTTTAAGTATTTAAATTTTAAGTATTCAAAATGTGGGTTCGATGTAGAGAGCCTACCTCTATACCTACCTATTCTTGTACTGTTTTAAGCATTCAAGGAGTGATAGATATCTATAAAAGAATCTACTTAGAAAAGCACTTAAGAGGCATATAATAACTCAGAGAATGTAACCACTATAAGGTAAGTCACTAGTAGTAGTAAAATGTAGTATTATGTACCTATTTAGTTACTTACCTTGGAGGAATTCGTCCAAGCTTGGAGGCAGTAGGTCTTTATTGGCGTCAATGAGACGAAAGAAGCCGACGAACTCGGTGTCTGGTACTTCGAAGAATAATTCGATTCTTCACATTGCCACAATTTGTCTACGATATATTAAACGCTCCTTAACACAGGCATTCTTCAAAAAGTGTTCGTAAAGTGGTAACTTTGTTATATCAAATAAATTTTATGGAAAAAACACACAACATGTACAAAATGAATTGTAAGAAGTTGCTCCTTAGTATCTTTTTGTAATTCTGTTAGTTGACGCTTGAGCAATTCCTATTTTGTGGAGCATTTTACGCTTTTCCATACAAAACTGTCACATGAATGAATTGCAAAATATGAACCAAATTCAATTCCTATTGTGAATTGCGAGAAAAGTGCCATTTTACGATTCTGAATCTGAATTGTAATATGAATCTAACGAGAATTGCAAAATCCTTGCTTTTTAACCCCCCAGGACCCAGTTGAAAACTTTTTTGGCAGTGTCAGGAGTTTGGGAGTACGAAATGTATCCCCAAACACAATTGGTTTTGAGGGAGCCTTTAAATCCCTCTTATTAAATAATTTTAGTTCATCACAATCATTAAAATCAAACTGTGAACAAGATGTTTGTACATTTTTACAATCTGTAGACTTTTTAATTAGCAAAAGTAACTGTAATGTAGAGGAAACTGAGCAATCAAATGATATAGTAATAAATGAAGAATTATTAAATAATTGTACCGAAACAATTGTAGGCATTGGTCAAAAAAGTTATGTTTGTGGTTGGGTCCTAAAAAAATGTTCATAAGAATAACAACAACATGTTCAAATATAAGTTCTCTTATATTTGAACATTTTGGCTATGGCTAACTATGGCACCATGGTAATTTTAATACTCAATACTCAATACTCAATTATTTATTGCGTTTTTTATTATTTTTTAGTTCACCTATAAGTATTAAAGAGAACGGCATATGAAAGTTATTTCTCGTTACTACAGTATGTAGTAGAGATATACTATGTGTAGGTATGTAGCTATTTATAGTAGAAGTTCGGCTGAACTGCTAAGAGATGGCGTTAGGTTTGCATTGTAAAACTGGTTGGCATTGAAAGCTTGCAAGAGGGCTCTCTATTCCCTCCCAGTGTATTACCTTACTCTATGGCCATTACTTTTCGAAAGTAAACGCGCACGGAATAGAGTTACTTATATATAGGGTAGCGCACGGTGTCGCACAGAAAAAAGCTTTGAGTTAGGCGGTCGCACTGCTGATTGCTGCTGTGCGCGTGCGATCGAAAATTAATTAGGGCGAACGCTAAAACACGGGCGGATGCGGACGCGGGTGCACGCGTCGGAAGTCCGCCGCGGGCCACGAATCCGCGAGCGGGTATCCGTCGCGAGCGCCCGTCTCATTTAGCGCTGCTAGTATAATTTTGATCTCGAGCGTGTACAGTTGTGTCGAGTAGATCACCATGGATTATTTGCTAATTTATTATTTGGCAAAAAGACGTCAACGCAAACAACGTCGACGGCCTAACCCGTTCGTGACAAGCAGGCTACTCAGCGGAGAATTGAGGGACAATGAAAAAGAATTTTACAAATATTTGAAATTAAGTACAAGGACATATGATAAATTATTTTCAAAATTAGAACCGTACTTGAAGGTGAAGACTCAAAGATCAAAGTCCACGATATATAAACTTCAAGCTATGCTTCTTGACGGGCATCTCTATCTTTATATAATTAATTCGCCATCCCATAAGACTGGCTGAAATTACACCTCAATTATTACACGCTCTGTATCGATGTTCATGGTTGTACCTAGCCTCCGACGTGTGCCGTGGCATCTAGCGGCGCTCGACTGATTTGTAGAAACAAACCCGCGAGCGGACGGCCGTTGCGTGCGCCCGCGCCGTGTGCCCGCCGCCCATTGACTTGTAAATATATGGACCAGCCATACCTACAAAATTAGCGTGCATACCTACAAAATTAGCGTGCATACCTACAAAATTAGCGTGCATACCTATATTATGTTTGGAACATAATATGGCCGCTCACCCTAGTGTTGTACCATATTGAATAGCTGATATCGAAATAGGTACAATTAAAACTTATAATAAATATACGTTTTAAATATTAATTTATACTCCTCATAACAAAAAAAGGCCGGCTTAGGCCCAGAAATGGATTTGAAACCAACTACTTCACTTGCTTTTTTAAGCATTTATTTGGCAATTGGGGTGGGAGGTTACATAATGTAGTGCGAAGTCCATCTCCAATAGTCTTACGTGATTATGTAATTGGGTTAAGCGCGTTTAATTAAGTTTAATATATAGATAAATATATTAAACTTAATTAAACTATTTTATAGTATTATAGTATTTCAGATCTTTCGGGCCGACAGTTCGTACGATAGACGTTAAAAAAATTCCCACTTGCGGGTATCGTTCCGAAGTAAGCACCAAAAGTGTTAGCGCGCTAAAGCATGTGGCCGCACTTGCGTGTATCGTGGCATTGTCCGAAGCTTCGGGGCGATACACGTAGGTACGGCCATAGCATAAAAAGGGGCTAAATTTAATAATCAAACTCATTCTTATGGAATCCGTTTGAAAGGTAAAAGCATTTTTTTTTTTAAGAAAACAGCTCATTGTCTATGTATGCCTATTTTAAGCTACATTAAAAGTAATTATTACTTAAGCAATTATTTTGTATGAAAGTAATTGTCTAAGTTTGAATTACTTTTACTCAAGAAGTTAGTTGCCTTCTATTATAAATACGAGAGTTCACACTTGTATTTATTATAGTCAAGTGTAAGCAACTACCTACCTAGTTGATTAAAAGTAAATTATACTTATGCATTTTTTTCATACAAAATAGTTACTTAAATAATTACCTTTATTGACGTATTACTTACATTACACTTGACTATAAACACGTATGGTATACAGGAGTGAGAGGAGGAAAAATAAGTTACGTTTGATTGTTTAAAATATAGTATAATTTTTTTATTCATTTCTAAATAATACCGATTTAGTAAAATAATTTCTAAACAATACTGTATCACAAATTTTTAGCATAGTATCGGAACCTAAGATCGAGATAACCTTGATTACCATTGACGATTTAATAAGCAGTCCATCCATCCATCTCCAATGATCCAAAGATTCTTTAGTAAAGCCAGTTTCAACATTTACATGTTGGTACCATTTACTTAGTGTCCGAGGGTGTGGTAAACAAGTGTTTTAGGTTTTCCTCATAAAATTGTAAGTTTTTGATAATTATAAATGGAGAGTAAGGGCGAATTTCCTGTTTTCTTTGCCATACTTTTCAAAGGTATAGAGATTTGGCTTTTCTTCAAAAAATCTTTTGATCCTGCACATTCTTCCAAAATAACAGTTTCATCAATATTAATTGATTTTCTTTGAAGATCTTCTATTACATTAACGAATATAGCAATCTTTTTATCACGTCTTCATACCCTTTTGTTTAAATTTTTTACTTTCTTCTTTAATTAAGAACACTTTTCTGCAAGACTTAAATATATATTTTTTTTAATCTGAAAATAAAAGGAATGATCAGGTTTAAAAGACTACTTATAAAACTAATAATAATTAACCTAGCCTATATTACATTAAGTTAAATATTATACAGTTTATCTATACTGACCATCGCATTGATTATTGTGAGATTGAACTTGTTAGTATTTGTTTTTGCCTGGTTGGTTGAAAAATATTTGATAGGCTGAAAATGAACAAAAGAATCATTAATTACTTTCAATTTAATTTAGTTAATGATAAGGTCATGTGTGTAAAAAAAATTATCACTATTATACTGTACTAAAGCTATGTTTAATAGCAATTTTATAGCTACGTAAAGTAATATCACACATAGCTTATGTACAGTAAGTCAAACAGTAAAAAACCATAAATTTAATTCTCTTACTTTTACTAAGACAATTATAAAACATATCCTCACCGTAGTAGATGTTGACGCACCTTCTAGTGAACTAGTCATTTCTCGACTCTTTTGATTCTTCAAACAGATTTGATTAGGCTGAAAATATATTAATAGCTTTGATACAACTTCTACAAAACATAATAGGATTTAGAATAAGATAGAAGAATACACTATTCTGCTTTATAAAATTATTTACAATGTAAAAAGAAGCTCATACCCAACTGGTCCGGACTTAACTTTTCGAGTACTTATTGTTTTACCAAGGTCTCGATTTGCTCCGTCATTTCCGGCGACTCGCGTGTACTGAAGCGGTGCAGGTTGACCTGTGTTGGTGGGACAAGCACAGGCCTGGAGGTAAATGGCAGACGCATCCCTGATATCATATTCAGGATAGCCTTCGGAGCCTGATGCGCCTGCCACTGCCCCCGATACGCTCGGAGACAGCCCCCGTAAAAGTTGAGACTGACAGGACAGTCATTTAAATTTTTTCTTGTCATCGTTCGATTGCCCTTCTTTTCGATTGAACTTCCGAAATTTCGAGACATTGACTGCTTTGACACTTGTGGATATGGGGTCTGGTTTTGCGACCCTTTGCCTTTGATCTGAACGAAAGGGTTTCCTGTTATTAGGAATTTCACGAGAAGGTCCAGCTTTGGGAAAGCTTTTTTGACTCACGCGTTTGGACTCATCGACACTAAACCAGGGCCGAATCCATTTGTCCATACCTCCTGTGCTTTGTATGTAAGACTGCAATGCACTGTTATCAAATAGAAATTCCGAGCTAGGCGGGATTTTGCGCAATCCATCACGTAAATGTTTGTTAGGTATTTCCGCCAGGATACGCTCACGACGCGACTCAAACTCAATGCTCAACGCTTGCCACAAACAATTTGCATTATATCTTCACTAGTTTTATGGAACTTGGACTTTACGTTAAACAATTCAGAATTTTTTTCATAAACGCTTGTAGCAGTAAGCTCGGTGTTAGGCGTTGCTGCCCAGTTAACAAACTCTTGTAATTGTTGTTTAAGATGCTCATGTTGAGAAAGCAACGCATTACTAATAGCAGCTAAAGATCGTTCCGTTGGGGCCATGTAATCTTTGCCTTTTATAAATTGACGAAGTTCGTCGTTGATACCAAGTTCTATAAAGCCAGGGTGCGCACTATGGGTTTTTAAAACTTCCGAATAACGGACCTCTTTCCAATTTGAATTATTTAATTTTTGCAGTTCCTCTAACCCCTTAACGCGAGAGGGGTCTGAGCTGGGCACTTTAGGGTCTTTAAGTAAGGTATTTACTTTGCCAATGTTTAATTGGAGGTTATTTTCTATAATCGCCGCAGGGCGTTGTAAAAAAGATTCTTGTGAATCAGATTTAGAAGGCTCATTACTATTGGTTGGAGGTACGCTGTTCGCATTATTCTTTAGAAGATTTGTTAACACATTCATTTGATTCAAAAGGCAGTTAAAATGTTCAATATCCAACATACCTTGCTTATTTCGTTTTACCTCCGGTTCGGAAAAAGTGTCCGAACTCGCCTTTCGTTTTCTGCTCGACTGCTGGTCCGTATTGTCCGCTTCATTTTGTGAGGGATGGTCTTCGCAATCACTGTCAGCCATTATCAAGTATGCTTCGTTTTCGTTTTCACTTGAATCGCGGTTACTCATTATAAAAATGAAAAAATATAACGTTAAATTGACTTTCGGATTACAAATGAGCAGTATTTCTGCTTATGATGTTGCTAGTACGAAAGTTGACGACGCTATGGAGGCATCGAGTGCAAAAAACTCCTAAGGTGACTAGAAATGGCGCCAACCGGAAGTAAGTCTTACGTATTGCCATTTATTTGACAGAAACTGATATAAAGGTAAGTCTATTGACTGTAACTTGCTAGACCGGAAGTCGACGAACTCTCACAGATGCTGTGCATCGTCACATGCCGATAATAATAAAAATGTATCGATTTAATATATATTTGTGACAATCCGTCGCCCGTGCCCGCGCTCCGACGCACGCGCCTGCGCTGCTCATACTATTTTTCATTATAGACACGCGAGCGTACGCCCGCGCGAGTTTTAGCGTTCGCCCTTACTCTCAGTTTATTGTTCCAAATATCGGTGAAAACTCAAAATAATAGTGCCTACGAAATCACAGTGTCCGACAGTGTCATCTAGCTGATTGGGAGCTCCCAAACTTTGGTAAGCTGCATGTTTTTGCCTTCCATTTTTCTTTTCCTATTGTTCCTAGCAATAACCCGCCTCGGTGTCACAAACTAATCATCAAAAACTCTTTTACACTCAATAGGGTAGGATCGGCAACAGTGGCTCGGTTTTTTTCGGACACACAAATTATGAAGAAAAAGTTGAAGTACCAATCTGAAAATCACAGTCAACATGCTTTAGTTATTAATGTTTCTTCCTACATTATTACTTTTTTAAACAAGGCATTATTATAGATGTCCGAAGATGTTTTAAAAAAAATGGGAAATGAGCCACTGTGTACTGGTACTGGGCTACTGTGACTCGACCCTGTAGTACACAGAGACTCTAACAGTACACAGTTGCTCACCAATACAAAATTGAATGAAAAACATTTATTATATTTAATCACATTTATTCGTTCAGGTATGTCAAGTATCTTTAAAACAATAATTATGCGTCAAAATCCGTCGCATAATCGTTATAATAAGAATAAAATACTGATAAATTGAGATCAACCAATTCCTCTGACCTTTTTCTTTGTTGTTTGAGATCGTTTAAACATTTTTAATTTTAAGCAAGTAACCTAATAGACAACATAATGGCGATTAGAATTACAAAAATCAAGAAAATTAACAAAAAAATTGTTTGTGCTAACAGTCGTGTGCAAAAGTGCTCGACCCTTGTAGTACACAGTGACTCTAACAGTACACAGTTGCTCATCAGCACAATATTGAATGAAAAACATTAATTATATCCAACCACACTAATTCGTTTAGACACGTCATAATTATCTTTTAACACAATATGCATCAAAATTAAGAAAAAAAGACTAATAAATTGAGATCAACCTATTTTTTATTTGACCTTTTTCTTTGTTGTTTGAGATCCTTTAAACATTTTGATTTTTATTTAAATTTAAGCGAGCTACATTAATAATCAACAGTAGAATAAAAGTTATCACAAAAATAACAAACTAAAAATATTGTCATGTATTATTAAAGGTTGTTTTTAAACAAATAGGACAAATTATCAGCCTAAAATGCCGAGGTAGGTACATTAATAATTAGGAACAGTTATACACATATTAAATTATAAAACACAAATTAATGTCTTCTTCTAGATAATTAAAAAACAAAGAATACCTACCAGGAATAAATTAATGGCATTAAATATTATTTTTTCTTATGTAAAATTAGACTTTTCTATTTATATGTACAAGTACGCAGTGACTCACTTAAGTATACAGTGACTCATGTAAGTAAACAGTGACTCACGAGTCACTGTATACGTTTGTATTTTGAGCCACTGAACACGCTGTCGCCATTTTGATTTCACGGGCGTACCATTTTTAACAGATATGACGAAATGCAAGCAATTCCTTGCCATTGCCTAGTAAGTGCGATTTAAATAGAATGGCGGCTGTGAAGTATGCTGCGAGCGCCGATGCGCGCAGGTACAGTCAAAACGAAAATTATTAGTATCGATTGCAACGTATTGTCAAACATGTCTTGTAGCTAGCTTGTTTAAACATGAATGTACGGTCATTAACCGCACAATTTTATAGTTACCTATTGTTGTCGGCGGCGGTCTCAAAGCTTGTATCAAAGTCATAAGGTTGCGATTTTGTTCTTCCATTAATTTACGCCATCGGTCGTCGTTAGAATCACGCACGTCATGGTTCGATGCACATGGGACGTTGAGATCACATCCCACTTCTGATAACGGAATCGAGTCAGGACAATCGTTATCAATGGGCTCAGACATAATGAAAATGCAAAATTACTATTCACGAATGTATTTCACAATGCTTTTCTATCTTAAAATAGGAAACGCGGTAGTTTTGACACGGAGCTTCGTTATTTCGCTTCACGGTTGCACAGTTCTAAAAATAGAATCCCTCGATCGCAAAAACAACAAGTCACCCGGCCAATCTCGCTACCCCAGCGCCGTGCCAACTCCACCCATTGACTTGTAAATATATGGACCAGCCATACCTACAAAATTAGCGTGCATACCTATATTATGTTTGGCGCATAATATGGCCGCTCACCCTAGTGTTGTACCATATTGAATAGCTGATATCGAAATAGTTACAATTAAAACTTATAATAAATATACGTTTTAAATATTAATTTATACTCCTCAGAACAAAAAAAGGCCGGCTTAGGCCCAGAAATGGATTTGAAACCAACTACTTCACTTGCTTTTTTAAGCATTTATTTGGCAATTGGGGTGGGAGGTTACATAATGTAGTGCGAAGTCCATCTCCAATAGTCTTACGTGATTATGTAATTGGGTTTAGCGCGTTTAATTAAGTTTAATATATAGATAAATAATTATTATAGTATTTCAGATCTTTCGGGCCGACAGTTCGTACGATAGACGTTAAAAATTTTCCCACTTGCGAGTATCGTTCCGAAGTAAGCACCAAAAGTGTTAGCGCGCTAAAGCATGGGCCTCATTTGCGTGTATCGTGGCATTGTCCGAAGCTTCGGGGCGATACACGTAGGTACGGCCATAGCATAAAAAGGGGCTAAATTTAATAATCAAACTCATTCTTATGGAATCCGTTTGAAAGGTAAAAGCATGTTTTTTTTAAGAAAACAGCTCATTGTCTATGTATGCCTATTTTAAGCTACATTAAAAGTAATTATTACTTAAGCAATTATTTTGTATGAAAGTAATTGTATAAGTTTGAATTACTTTTACTCAAGAAGTTAGTTGCCTTCTATTATAAATACGAGAGTTCACACTTGTATTTATTATAGTCAAGTGTAAGTAACTACCTACCTAGTTAATTAAAAGTAAATTATACTTATGCATTTTTTTCATACAAAATAGTTACTTAAATAATTACCTTTATTGACGTATTACTTACATTACACTTGACTATAAACACGTATGGTATACAGGAGTGAGAGGAGGAAAAATAAGTTACGTTTGATTGTTTAAAATATAGTATTATTTTTTTATTCATTTCTAAATAATACAGATTTAATAAAATAATTTCTAAACAATACTGTATCACAAATTTTTTAGCATGGTATCGGAACCTAAGATCGAGATAACCTTGATAATCGATTTAATAAGCAGTCCATCCATCCATCTCCAAAGATCCAAAGATTCTTTAGTAAAGCCAGTTTCAACATTTACATGTTGGTACCATTTACTTAGTGTCCGAGGGTGTGGTAAACAAGTGTTTTAGGTTTTCCTCATAAAATTTTAATTTTTGATAATTATAAATGGAGAGTAAGGGCGAATCTGTTTTCTTCGCCATACTTTTCAAAGGTATAGAGATTTGGCTTTGGCAATTTGCCTCTTCAAAAAATCTTTTGATCCTGTACATTCTTCCAAAATAACAGTTTCATCAATATTAATTGATTTTCTTCTTTGAAGATCTTCTATTACATTAACGAATATAGCAATCTTTTTATCACGTCTTCATACCCTTTCGTTTAAATTTTTTACTTTCTTCTTTAATTAAGAACACTTTTCTGCAAGACTTAAATATTTTTTTTTTAATCTGAAAATAAAAGGAATGATCAGGTTTAAAAGACTACTTATAAAACTAATAATAATTAACCTAGCCTATATTACATTAAGTCAAATATTATACAGTTTATTTATACTGACCATCGCATTGATTATTGTGAGATTGACTTGTTAGTATTTGTTTTTGCCTGGTTGGTTGAAAAATATATGATAGGCTGAAAATGAACAAAAGAATCATTAATTACTTTCAATTTAATTTAGTTAATGATAAGGTCATGTGTGTAAAATTTTTTATCACTATTATACTGTACTAAAGCTATGTTTAATAGCAATTTTATAGCTACGTAAAGTAATATCACACATAGCTTATGTACAGTAAGTCAAACAGTAAAAAACAATCAATTTAATTCTCTTACTTTTACTAAGACAATTATAAAACATATCCTCACCGTAGTAGATGTTGACGCACCTTCTAGTGAACTAGTCATTTCTCGACTCTTTTGATTCTTCAAACAGATTTGATTAGGCTGAAAATATATAAATAGCTTTGATACAACTTCTACAAACTATAATAGGATTCAGAATAAGATAGAAGAATACACTATTCTGCTTTATAAAATTATTTACAATGTAAAAATCACTTACCAAAAGAGTCACGCAATCTTGTTACATCGAAAGTTCTGTAGAAGCATTTTTCATCAAAATGCATCAGTGCAAACATACCAAATTTTATGTCGTGTGTTTATATTTTCTTGACCAATAGCCTCTATCCATTTCTGCTTCGAAATTTTGTTCGAAGGAAATCTATTTGACAAAACACCATTGATGAATAAAATGACAAATGTATCGATATTTCAACACAACCCATGACATCACTAATTTTACAAATGCAATACAACTCGAACTTTAATATGAAAAAACTTCGAAATACCACAACTTAAAACAATATATGTCCTTATAATCGTTCAAAACAACTTTTTCTTATATTTCATTACACAATATCGTTTTAGATTCAACAGTAATTGTGAAAATTTAATACTAACCTATGGAGAGTCAATGAAGGTTGATTAATGTTTTTCCTTGCACCGTATTGCTTAACACAACACGAAGGCATGATGTTCCCAACTCTAGCAAGGCTCTGAATGGAACAGAACCAGGTTTTTGTGCGTATTTATCAAAAAATAAACAAAACTGTTGAGAGTTAATAAAAATTTGACAGCAGATCTACCACAGAACTTGGAACTAAAGATGGCGATGCCGGCACGCGTCAAAACGCTCATGACGTCACATGAAAATGTTGCCAAAATGTGTACTGTGCAAACACTATCCGTCTCTTTACCCATACGCAAACATAGGTGAGTTAGAAAGAGACAAACATCGATTTGATAAGAATGTATCGATTTAAATAAAGAGCCTTAACGAATACACCAGCTATGCATTGTGTACATAAAAATAAGTAATATAACCAAAAATAAATGCTGGGAAACTACTTTCATTTTCATCGATCAAAAATAATAAAATTCACTACGAACGCAATGTAAAGCGCGCAACACCCCCAAGCCGCCCAAAGCAACATACTGATTACTGCCACAACCACGACAGTACGCGCGTGTATAACTGAGTGCGTGTGTGTGTGTCACGGCGCGCCGCGCGCGCGACCTACTATGCGGCCACTACTCGTGTCTTTATAGGGTTTTAAAATTATCATAACTTTTTGTTTTTATCAAAAGTAATCTCTTTTTAAAGTAGTTCGATAGCGCATTGGGTAAACGTTGCGGCCTGCGAATCTTGCGGTTAAGCAACGTTCGCAAAGGCCGGTCAGAGGATGGGTAACCAAATACTTTGTATCTCGAGCTACTTTGTGCTTCGGAAGAAACGATAAGCCGTTGGTCCTGGCTGCATTTGCAGTCGACAATATCCTCTAATCCGCATTGGGCCCGCGTGGAGGATCATGGCCCAGTCTCCTTGACTATTCTTAAGGAAGACCTATGCCCCAGCAGTGGGAACATTAAATGGCTGACGACGAATCACTTATTTCGTGATTCAAGAAAAGATTTTGACAATGATTTTAAAGGGAACGATCGATATTGACGGTAATGAACCGCACCTTAAAATTTAGCCTAATAACTGCCCGATAGCTTAGTGGTTCAGACGGCTGGCCGCCCGAATAGCGGAACGACCTAGCTAGGTTCGATTTCCGCGTTTCACGTTTTGCGCTATCGTACAAGTTCGTCAATTACCTACTTATCTGCGTTGCCTTGATAACTTAGTAGTACATTATAACTCAATTCCAATTTCCGAAATTCGATGCTCGGATGAAACATTTGAATTTAAATAACAGTTTAGTGTTTTAAATACAACATAACAAAAACTTATAAAAACTTTTTTTTTTAATGATTTTGTAATTTTTGCATTTTTCATGCTATTTTTATACTTATGGTAAATTTTAAATAGAAAAATATTGGAAAAAATCACTTGTAGCCGAGTTAATTTTATTCCAATATTTTTCTATTTATAAAAACTGTTTTATGATTGCCGTAAGTAGTTAGTAAGTACTTACCTAGTCTTCTTCAACAACTGGTCTTTCTGCTGCGGTTCAAACTGCCGCCCACCAACGTGGAGACAGTAGCGTGCCCGTTTCACGGTGTGTTCATGCACACGCTATAGGATGCCTTCCCGAACCGACCGTTGCTTAACGTTGCTGAACCCGATGGATTTTATAGGGCCGCTGCCTGTCCCTTTTCAATACTCCGTGCACTGTCATGTGTGATACTACATGCCGAGCGCGATGACCAGGCGGTGGCAGGTCTTATTTGGACGCCACCACCCTCCGAGACGGGCACAATCGGCTGGTGGTCCAGCAAACGCTGTACAGCTCTGGTAAAAACACGAGGATCGCGGGGCTGAACTGCGCTGGGGTGTTCAACTCCGGTACAGTCGCAACGCCTCAGAGGCATTTCCGCGGGCCATACCATAGCACATAAGCATGTTCACATACTCCCGAGCACTATACGCATGCCAAGGCATCTTGAAAGATTGCTTTGCTTTATCACTCACTCGATAACACTGAGCAAAAAATTACTCTCTCACACACACAACACAAACACAACACACCAACACGAGAACAGTAAGTAGGTACTTATTTTACTCGAATTCGAAATTTCGGGGCTAAAAAACTGCATGTACGCATTCGATAACGTAAGAAACCGAACTGACAAACATAGCAATGGCGGTTTCTGGGCAGGCGGCGGCGAGCGAGAAAGGCAGTAGTTACTTTGGCAAATCTCTTTGATTTCGCCGCGCCGCGAGTCGGGTCGCACGCGCCGAGGAGCCACTGGTTTCTCGCCCCTCCGCCCCGCGCCCGACCGACAGACACCGAGCGCACCCGACCGCACGCTCGTCCCGGGCGGCCGATGCGAAATGCGGCGAGACGGGCGACAAGTGTGTGCGTTACCCTCGCAAAATGTGTGCTTTGAACCTGTGCTTTAGAGAGCACAGGTTCAAAGCACAGGTTTAAAAAAAATACCAATCAGAGACCTTAATTGGTTTAAATTTGTTTAAACATTAGTTTTTGAATTAGTTAACGCAAACCAATGTAATTAAATGGTTTTGAAAATCAGAAAAAACGTACTTGCAAGTAAACTAGTAAACTTTTAACCAAATAAATAGCTGCAAAAATACCCGTGGTAAACACTTATTACGTCAAGAGTTTTAGATATTGTAGTTTTACACGATATAAAACTAAAAAAAAAATTATAAATTTTAGACTGGTCGTACTTTAGCAATCGAATACGCAGTTCTCATAACATTAAGAAACATGACTAACATTAAACAAATTAAAGTGATTCACGAACACTCGTTCCTGTTAATTTCAGCTTTCAATTACGGCTATCATGAAAGTTTAAACTAAAACATTCTACAAAAATTCTCTGAAAAGCCGACCAAATTGTAGAGGTCACACGAAAGCGACCGCACCATACATAAGCGTTGCCACCTTAAATGGACGGGATAATACGAATGTTTTGTAAGTACAGTTGAGTACAAAAGTTTTTGATAAAAATCTAGTCTTGCTCGAGAACTGAAATAAACAGGAATGAATGTTCTTCAATCACTTTAATTTGTTCTTAAGCCTACAGCCATAAGCCATGTTTCTTAATGTAATGGGAACTGCGTATTCGATTGCTAAAGTACGACCAGTCTAAAATTTATCACATTTGTTTTTAGCTTCATATCGTGTAAAGCTACAATAACTAAAACTCTTGACGTAATAAGTGTTTACCACGGGTATTTTTTGCAGCTATTAATTTGGTTAAAGTGTACTATTAAATACGTTTTAGCAAACGTTACTAGCAACTACGTTTTTCTGATTTTCGAAACCATTTAATTACATTGGTTTGCGTCAACCAATTCAAAAACTAATGTTTAAACAAATTTAAACAAATTAAGGTCTCTGATTGGTATTTTTTTCAAACCTGTGCTTTGAACCTGTGATCTCTAAAGCACAACATTTAGTTTGGGTAACGCACTCGCGACAAGTACCTAAGCTAGAAGTCCGTGTCAGATACAATTGCTTTGTATTGATCACTTGTTAAAAATTATTTCGAAGTAACTAGCGATAACAGCATTAAAAAGATTAAACTCTTGTTTTAAAGTAACGTAAACGTAACTGAAAAATGATATTTTTTATCCATGATTGAATAAATAATGTTGTATTATTTCATGACTATTCACTAGACTTGTGGGTTTTCGCGTGTACGTTTCATTGAAATGAAACACTTACGAATCTAACTGCACGTTTATTAGAGTTATCAGATCACAAAAGAGATTATTGTGTTTTGTTTTAGGTTTTGTTTTCCGACGGTTCGACACCTTTACAGGGGCCGTGGTCACGATGGGACTTATTTCTTATCTTATCGCATTTAAGTTTTACATGTTCGATTTTAATCTAAAAATAACTTAGATAGTTACCTACTTAATCGTAAAATGGAAAATACCTACCTAAACTATCCTGGTAAAATTAAAGAATAATGTGTAATTTATCGTCGGCCATTAAATGTCTTCACTGCTTTGGCATAGATCTTTCTTATGGATAGTTAAGGAGACTAGGCCATGACACTCCACGCGGGCCCGATGCGTATTGAAGGGACTGCCGTTGCAGCTGGGATCAACGGCTTAACGTGCCTACCGTTCCGAAGCACAAACGAAAGAGCTCAAGATAGAAAGTATTTGGTCACCCATCCTGTGACCAACCATTGCGAACGTTGCTTAGTCACAACATTCACAGGCCGCGGCTCTTGCCCACTTAGTCATCGAGCTTCTACCAGTAATTTAAAACGTCTGGGGTGTAAAATTCGATTAGATCTAAACGACAAGCCGTCGTGCTTTGCGCGTCGCCGCGGCCGTGCCTTGGTGGTCTAGTTGATGGGAGCGTCCGATCCCAACTCTTGAGAGCGCGGGTTGGGCTCCTGCCCGTGGCGGGTTTATTCTTCTCACAACTTTTGTTATTTATTCGTATCGCATTTGTTTAGTGCCGAAAAACCTTTTGGACACGTTGGATAGTTACCTACTTAATCGTAAAATGGAAAATACCTACCTAAACCATCCTGGTAAAATTAAAGAATCATGTGTAATTTATCTCGGCCATTAAATGTCTTCACTGCTTTGGCATAGGTCTTTCTTATGGATAGTTAAGGAGACTAGGCCATGACACTCCACGCGGGCCCGATGCGTATTGAAGGGACTGCCGTTGCAGCTGGGATCAACGGCTTAACGTGCCTACCGTTCCGAAGCACAAACGAAAGAGCTCGAGATAGAAAGTATTTGGTCACCCATCCTGTGACCAACCATTGCGAAAGTTGCTTAGTCACAACATTCACAGGCCGCGGCTCTTGCCCACTTAGTCATCGAGCTTCTACCAGTAATTTAAAACGTGTAAAATTCGATTAGATCTAAAGGACAAGCCGTCGTGCTTTGCGCGTCGCCGCGGCCGTGCCTTGGTGGTCTAGTTGATGGGAGCGTCCGATCCCAACTCTTGAGAGCGCGGGTTGGGCACCTGCCCGTGGCGGGTTTATTCTTCTCACAACTTTTGTTGTTTATTCGTATCGCATTTGTTTAATGCCGAAAAACCTGTTGGACACGGATGAAAATTTAAGTGTAAAAAGTAAGAAGCTAGATAAAAATGGAGATTTTGAATAATTGTGAAAAGTAGAAGTTACGTTATTTTATTATTATTGAATTATCTACAAAATTGTCGGTGTGTATTTAAACGGGCCTATACCTAGCAGTGTGGGTGTCATGTGGCTGAGACAACGACAACGATTTAAACGGGCGGGCGTCGGGTGACCGACCGCGAGCAGTGGTTGACCGGAACAGCTGATCATGCGAATGTGTGTGTGCGCTCGCTGTGTAGCCGCCGCGCGACACGTATTTTTGCGAGCATTTGGAGTTCATTGCGGCTCGTCAAGTTCAGATGCATTTTTCGTTAGGAATTTCAAGAAAAATCATGAAGTTTATTAATAGGTATGTTTTATAATGTAATTTACTAACTGATTTTATCAAAAAGTCTCAAAAAGATTTGTCACTTTGTTGGTCAATAATACTGTAACTATTGATTTCCCAGGTATGGTTCCATACAAAAAAATCTTCGTAATAATAGACAGAATACGAGACTTTCGTTTTCGTTAAGGGTCAATTTACACCCAGTATATATTTGTATAATCAAATTTTATATAGATCTGAAGTGGTAAATGGGTGACAGGTAGGTACGTACGAAATGAGAATTAGTCCTTTTCAATACAGCACAGAAGAAACATTTAATTCACGTACACACAGTTCACACAAACACTACAGCGATATAGAAGGGGTACATAGATGAGAGAAGAAACAGTTATAGAGAGGAAGAAAAGCACAATATACAGAGTAACTATAAGATAACAAGCGGTAAGCAAAAAGGGTGCGCATGCGCAAGGCGTCGGAGCTAGTACACGACTGGCGGTCGCGGGCGACCGCGGGGTATAAGGAATGTGAGGCGCGGGGCGGGCGACCGAGCGTCTAAAAATAGACTCCGGCCGGCGCGCCCGGCGTAACTGACCGAACCTGTTAGCTATATACAAAAATAAAGACTGTCTGCGCGTGCACAACATTAAATTATTAACATATTAACAATATTTATTTTTTTATGTGAAATTAAAAGGTTGACAAAATACACAATTATAAAATACAAATAAAATACAATAAAAATAACAATGTGGTACGCCACAGATCTATAGGGCGCCTCCATAGTTCTGTTGTATCTCTATGACTCCACCCAAGCAAAACTGCTTGACTCACACTAGCACACACACACTAGTGTGAGTAATAAGTTCGTACACTGCACAGTTTCGGTGTGCCTCGTCCTCCCCGCCCTAATGCCCCGCTGACACCTTAAATTCGCTACTGCGACGCTACTTGTGACTAACTTCACAGACGCCATCCTACTTGAATCGGACGTATAAAAACGTCACTGTTCGGTACATGTAGGTAGTTGCGTTTTAAATATTGGTTCGGCTCAATAATTTTGATGTAGGTTGGTCTGTTCGGTCTGCCACTTCGCCGCGGTGACATGTCGAAAGTCGCTCCCAGAGAATTATAGTGTTTTTATTAAATACGGTTCGGAATTCAGATATATTATATATATTTACGGTGAAAAGACAATTTGGTGTCGAGTGTACCTTTGTTCCTGGCTGAAAGAAGACCGGGGGCCCCCTTTGGATGCAGTGCCATACAGGACACAAGGTTTTTATAGTGCAGTTATTTTATTATATATATTGTTATTTCCTCTGGGCGTTAGGAACCTTCGTTTAACTCCGCGTAGCGCGGATACAGTCACTTTCCATCTTTCCATCTAAACCAAAATAACGTCTTAAATAAGCGTCAATTTGGATATAGAAAAGGGATTGGTACTGTGGATGCCATTGATTTGTTATTGTGTGAAGTGCTTACAGAACTCAACAAAAAATTAAAAGTTGCTGGTGTATTCCTTGATCTCACCGCCGCATTTGATATGGTGGATCACAATTTACTAATTGAAAAACTTGAGCACTATGGCATCAGACATAATGCAATGAAATTACTTCACGCATACTTACACAATAGACAACAATATGTGGAGATGAAATCCATACAATTCAGTCAGGAAATAGTGACTAAATCCAGGATAAGGACAGTAAAACGTGGTGTTCCGCAGGGATCGATATTAGGGCCATTGCTTTTTGTAATATTCACAAATGATCTGTTGAATGTTATGTCTGATAGTGATGTAGCACTTGTGGTTTATGCGGATGATACAAACGCTGTAGTTTCTGCGCCATCAATAGAAACCCTCTGCGCTAAGGTTGACAACGCTCTGGTCAATTTCAATGATTGGTTCTCCAGCAATAAGCTTGTGCTCAACGTAAAAAAAACGCATGCTATGCTGTTCAAAACAACTGCTAAAAAACAGCATGAGATAGTAGTTAAATGTGATGGACAAATAGTGGAATTCAAGAATAGTGTCAAGTTCCTGGGAATACATATTGATGAGTGTCTTAATTGGAAACAAGAAATTAAATCTATCGAAGATTATGTTAGTTCTGCCTGCTACGCCATTAGAAGTTTGAGAGACGAGCTGGAGACAAAAGAATTACTAACAGTATACTACTCTCTTGTTGAGTCTAAGCTTAGATATAGTATTAAATTCTGGGGAAACAGCTATGACTACAATCTTAAGAGGGCATTTGTGCTCCAGAAAAGAGCTATTAGAACCATAGTCCGAATACCACCTTGGGAATCCTGTAAGGAACATTTTAAGAGACTTAACGTGCTGACGCTACCTAGTCTGTACATACTGGTTGTAGTTTTAGATGTAGTAAAACATAGCTATAAATATGAAACCGAAGCCACTAAGGAAGAAAGATTAAGCACTAGAAGAAAAGATATAAAAGCTAAACTCCAACCACACCTCAATGTTGTGAAGCACTGTAGTAGGTATCAGGCAGTAAAACTTTTTAACGCACTGCCTCTAGAGTTAAAAGTCATTGAAGATTTTTATATATTTAAATCGAAACTTATAAAATTCTTATTAAGTGGCTGTTTTTACTCACTTGACGACTTTATCGGTAATCCGTGCATTTTTACTCAATAATGTTTTTGTATTGTAATGTTATGATTTTTATTTTATTTTGCTTTACTTTGACATGGAATTATTTATGATGGGTTTGACATTTATATACTTATAGATTGTTTACGTATTTCACACTTTTAATGTTATTAATATTTTATTTAAATTGATGTTTTAGCTTTAAATCTCAATTGTAATTATTTATTTTTTTTATTTTCTATTTTTAGTGTGCAACATTCAGACACAATTGTAAAATATTGTTATTGAATTAAATAAATTGAAATTGAAATTCCATCTACATACTAACAATTATCAAAGTCTTCAAATTTAAGTGTATTAAAACACGTGTAACTTGCCTTAAATAGTAATTTTTCAAGCACGAAAACAAATACAGGCTTGTATCACGACCGAACGGCGCCGGAGCGGGGGAATAATAAATAATAATAAATAAATATTTCTTACACTCACACCAATTAACCTAGCCCCAAAGTAAGCACTGTAAGGCTTGTGTTATGGGATACTAGGGTAACGGATATAAATACATATAATTATACATAAATAAGTATTTATGTGTAGAAAAATATATATAAACGTCCATGACTCAGGTACAAATGCTCGTATTCATCATACAAACATTTGCCCCTACCGGGATTCGAACCCGGGACCCCAGAGTAGGCGACACCTTGAAACCGGTGTACGAACCACTCGACCACGGAAGTCGTCAAATCATCACGGAATCACTGGTTCATACGTGTTTGGCTGTCAAGCGCTACCAATAAATGAGAGAGACAAATAGATATTGTTGTCCTATAAGGGAAATATCGTCGCGAGTCATTGTACCCGACTGAGTCACCGTTCCCGACCCGACCCTAAAACAAACCGCGCTAACAAATTACAAAATTATTATTTCACCCGCGTGGTTCCCGCGCCCGTGGGAATATAGGGATAAAAAGTATCCTATGTTCATAACCAGGCCTTTTACTATCTATGTACCAAATTTCATCCAAATCCGTTCAGTAGTTTCGGAGCCTATTCAATGGAAACAATCAAATCTTTCCTGTTTATATAAACCTCCTTCAAAAGGCGAAAGATAAACAGAAAGAAAAGAATTACGCATACTGCTGGGTGCGTATGGAAATTCTCCCGTGATACACGTAACTTCCGAAGAAGCGTTAAACAAGATCATATAAGTGCTATTCCTATCTATACTTGTAGTTATTATGCTCGCGAGTGTTCATTAATATTAAGTTTGTTTGTATCCGTACTTTATCTAAATACTAACTTTAACTATGTCATCCAATGTTCTAAAGAAAGATGTATTGAATTGGAATATCAATGCTATTTTACTCATGGTTTCTGCGTTCCATTTCTTGTTTTTGTGATAATTGTTCTAAACTATCCAAACCAAATGTTTTATTTTATCGCTGCTTGCATCATGGATTGCACGTTATCTACTTGATTTTGAGAGCTGAGTTGTATTGCACCGTTCAATGTACGGTTGACTGTACTTAATGTATTCCGGACTGATTTAGTGTTTGGCTTGGAATTTATATTTTGTTACAGTCGATACTTTGCAAAGTACCCTCTTTTCGTAAACGCAACTCATAATATTTTTTTGCTATACCTAAATGAAGGTTTCGCTATGTCAGTTATGGTTTTATATTCTGTTCGGTATGTGATTTATTGCAATTTAAATATGTATAATTATATTAACTTCGATCATGTTGTTTTCAGCCTTATGTTGAATAGGTATGAGCTTGTAAATCTCAAAATGATCCCTGGTGACTAACGGCAATCGAATCTCAAATATGAAGTAATCTCTTGTCATTTTTGCTTTGACCTTCAACAAGTGATATAGTTTAGGCAGGTCACTCAGCATGTTATTGATTGGTAATGCTAAGTCCTGTTTGGAAATCTGACCTGATATGATATTTAGTTCATTTCTTAGTTGTTTTGGTGATAAGAGGTGCACGTTGAATGAGCCATGGTGAAGGTCGGCTATTGTATCTAAAAGTTTGTCTTGAACATTTTGAAGATTCAGCAAAACGTTGTTGACTATTATAGCTGATAATGCAAAGTCGTTTTTATTAGTAATGTCTTGGATATCTTTCTTCATTGAATTCATTGTTTTTTGGATGTTGATAATATGCTGATTAATTAATTTGTGTTGTTTATTCATGGTTGCTTCAACTCTTTGTAGTAAGTTGTGTTCAGCTTCAACTATAGAGGTCTGATTTTTCCATAATAATCCCATGTGTCTCTGATTCATTCGTAGTAATTCGATATCTCTCTGATACTGTTCTGCGAATTGATCGTCAAGCACGCCGAACAGGGAACGCGCTATACTACCGACTCCGTTGATAAGTTGAATTTCTTAAAAAAATTAACTTAAGTATCTTTTCATAATTTTTGTGTAACTTGCTTCTATTCTTGTTAACCTCAAAGTGACGTCACTTAGTTTTTATTATCAGAACGTCAGAGGCATTTGTACTAAGACATTAGATATTTATGTTAACTCATCATTATCAGACTATGATATTATAATTTTAAGCGAAACATGGCTGCGTTGTGATATTTTAGACTCTGAGCTTTTTAATGACGATTTTTGCATTTATAGGCGAGACAGAAGGTCTAGTGGCTTCCATGGTAATAAATCTGGGGGCGGAGTTTTAATTGCTGTGTCGAAAAAATTTCACTCATGTAGGTTGTCTAACTATGAAAGTAATTGTGAAGATATCTGGGTAGGTGTAGATATTTACTTACGGCCGGTTTCAATAATCTATCCCCAACAAAAGGTAGGCCTATCTTGGTTACGTTACTTAGCAACCGCTGTTATTTTGGGCTGAATAACAAAAATATCTACGCAACAAAGCTCTAGTAAGCCTATCTCTTACTGTAGATAAGTTATTGAAACCGACCGTTAGACAATAAGCTTGTCAGATTGAAGATTTGCGGCGCTTATCTTCCCTCACCTATTAAAGAACATATATTGACTTCTTTCATTAACAACACATGTCAAGTACTTGAGAACGAAGGTCCGTCACTTATAGTGGGCGACTTTAATTTGGGAAAGATATCATGGACGCCATCAGACTCTACAAACTTAGTTGGATCTCATACTCAAATAGCAGATTAAATAACTTGTTATTGGATTTCATTTCTTTTGCTAACCTAAATCAATATAATCATGTAAAGAATAAAAATGACGTTGTCTTAGATTTGGTGCTTAGCGACAGATTGTTAACTGCTCTGAATCATTGCGCTACCCCTCTCAGTAATATAGACCCACATCACCCACCAATACAATTTTATATGTGTTCTCACAGTAGCTTAGCTAAACCTAACGAAACTATTAGTAAATAACATTATACTGATTATACGGAGAGTGAGCAAATAAACTAATTGTTCGAATCTCGAACAGACGAACAATCGAATTGATAAAAACAAATCACTCATTAAGATCTATCAATGAACCTCTTTGCCAGACAAAGAAAAAAACAATGAACTGTGAAATTGATTTATTTATTTATTTATTTACACACACAAAACTTATAACTATCATTACAGGCACTATGTAACCCAATGCGATAGTTACAGCATTCTTGTTACCATTTATGATAATGACTACATTTAACTTACAACCTATGACTTATAATAACAAAGTATCCAAGTAGCTAAATTTGTGAATTCACTCAGAGAACAAATGAACAAATCCGTTTCTTTATCGATAAGGTTGACAGTGCGAAAGGCGCGCGACAGTGGGGACTCGCGTAGTAAGTTGGTGCGAGCTCTAGGCACCACAAGTAGATTAGGTCGACGCCTTCGCCCTCTGTATTCATTGGGAACACAAATACGCATCATCCCTAACACTTCCGCATTATTTATCTTGCCCCTAAGAACTGTAAAGAGATATGTAACCAGTCTGAGTTCTCTCCTTACACTAAGTTGGTTGTACCCTACCATACCCAAAACGAATAACGTTGGGTACTGCAATGGGTAGAACGGGTAAACTCCGTACAGCTTTAAGTATAAGTACCTCACAAATTTGTTCTGTACCCTTTCCAACATAAGGTTATATTTTTGCTCATGAGGGGCCCAGATCATAGCATTAAATTCTAAATTACTCCTTACTAATGTATTATACAAGGCTATTACGGCATGTACATTTGTGAAATTGTTTACCGTTCGCAACATAAACCCCAGTGTTCTAAAAGCTTTTTTGCAAATGTCAGTTATGTGTACCTTAAAAGTTAAATCAGCTGTAAACTTAACGCCTAAATCCCTAACTTGCACAACCCTACTTATAGGCGCTCCACTAATATTATAGGGGTAATCTATGGGGGTCTGTTTGCGTGTAAAAGAAATCGCATGACATTTAGATACGTTGAATTCTAACATGTTCTCTCGACTCCATTCAACTACCCTATTTATGTCATCCTGAAGTTTGTTACCATCCTCTACGTTTTCTATGCGCAGTAACAACTTAAGGTCATCCGCAAATAATAAACACTTTGAATGCTTCACGACATCACTGCTGTACAATTTCAAAACCTAGTAAGGGGCAGGAGACAAATTTTACAGGAGAGCCAAAAAATGAGTTGATCACTTTGAGAGCTTGCCGCGCTGAAACTAAAAGAGCTGGTATGATGAGTCTTGGATCAAAAGATGCGGTATATCCTTGGCTATCTACAGAGTATAACTATATACCATAATAAATGATAGATCAAGTTTTATAGCACTTACTTATTGTTAAATTGTTTTTTTAACTTGGACTCAGCTGGTTTTACAATTTAAAAACCTAGCAAGTGTCGTTACTAGGTTTTTAATTTTGTTTTAATTAGTTCCTTAGTCCTCAAACTACTATTGAATGAACCTAGTAAGTACGTGTATATTTTAAATAAAACTCGTTTTTTTAATAATTATTTAATTTATGAAAAAATATTATAGAAAAAAGTTATCAGTCGGTAATCATTTGCCCTCCTGAAACTAAATCTTCGGATGCGTCACAAACAGGTATTGTAGTTTTTGTAGTGCTTGTCTGATTGGGACTGTAGACGTCTAATAAATAAATAAATGAATAAAAATAAAAAGAATAAATGGTGGAATACCGTCAGGTCCAGTAGATGTTTTTGGCTTTAGCTGTTTAAGCGCGGTAATTACGTCACTGAGTTGTAATTGCGTCAAGTGAACCCGAGCTGCCCCGTTGCCCCCGTCGATGCGAAGCCATTAAAAAAAAAAAGAAAAAAAAATAGGCGACCGCGTCTGAACTCAACAGCCTAATACAAGTGCAAGGTCGAATTTGTTTTTCACGTGCCAGTTAGTGCAATCAAGCATGTAATAGTAGATTGTTTACCAAGGGCTGTATGACATCCATAACAGTCGAGTGTTTTGGCGCCCGAACGAAGTGAGGGCGCCTATAGTTCGAGACTGTTATGGGTCCATACACCCGAAGTAAACACTCTACTTTTCATTTTGAATATGAGGAAAGTAAAAACAAACAGAATATTCTAAAAAAAATTTTGTAAGGTTTCTACGATTTTAATTATTTTATAATGTAGCAAAATAAGCTGTATAGGCTTCTGTGCCTTTGCCTAGGTACATACCTTTGGTAAATAAAAGTCCAAAGAGATTACAGATATCGATTTGACATCTATTCTTTTTTCAAATTTATTACAGCCCTAGGGCCATGTCCATTTGGATTGAGGAGCCACTCCAGATTTTGAGGACAGCTATCACCCTTCATTTAGTAGCCATGAAAATAATTTTGTAGGTCAAATTCTGGAATTTGTAGTAAAATACATCAAAAGTTATATCACTGCAAAGGTGGCTCCTCAATCTAAACATCTAGATTGAGGAGCCACCTATAACTCGTAATGTATTGAATGTAGGTTACTGAAAATTATGTATCATTTTGTATCTATTACGTAGAATATCTACTACAATTTTGAGCACATTAATTTTGAAATTCAAGAAACTACAACACTTTTGTTGTGGCTCCTCAATCCATATACAATAGAGTAAATTTTTGGGAATATTTTCGGTCAATTCACATATTCGACATAATGATAATTTAGAAGGAAGTAAATTCTATTGCCTACAAAATGAATGAAATACTAAAACATAGTAATTTCCGTAAACAAACGCATATTATTTGGCTCCTCAATCCTGACGTTTAGCAAACCAATAATTTACTATATTTACCTGAAATCACAACGAAATCAAAAGCTAGAGACTGTAACATTTAGTAGGCATGTATACTAAATGGCTATATACAATTCATTTCTGTATTCCTTTTAATTACTGAAAAAAAAGCTTTTTTGATAAAGCTTAAGGTTTCTTTGCGAGGGGTGACCATATATTTTTTGAGGGTAATTGGAAATTATTTTTTACTTACCTACCAATTACATACAATTATTTAGTAACGTTACGTTCATTAGTGATTGAAGCTTTCTTGTATGGGAAGTAAACAGTAAATTCATTAGGCATAACTTGCAGTTCTATTAATCATAATTTGTGGTTAGTACCTACATATTGATTGACTGATTAAGTGCAGTTTGGTTTCCTGTTTACAAGTAAGTACGTTTTTGTCTTCTGTTCATATTTGTGTTATTATTGGCTTAATTTTAACTACCTTCAGTATGTTTGGGTACGGAGTTTACACATTTTAAGGACAGAAACTGCCCCCTTATAACAAAATGACTGAGTGGCCATTAAAACCATAATAACATTGAATCTGCAATAATTTGAAATAGACATTGTCCAATGCACATGTACCTACATGATGTTAATAAGTTAAATGTCAAAACCTACAACTTTCTCCATGAAACCCAAGTAACCCAAGTTGAAATCACAAAAAAAATTGTGATTACTTGGTTTCTCGCATTGAAGTTAATTAATTTACCGACGACCGATTTGGAGCAGGGGTAAGTTATCTGCCTTCTGCGCCAAAGGTCTCGGGTTCGATCCCCGAACAAGACAAATATTTGTGCGCATGAACATGTCTATTTGTCTTAGTCTGGGTGTTTTCTATGTATATTAAGTATGTATTTACAAAAAAAGTATTTAAGTAGGTATATATTTGTCCGTTATCAAGTTCAAGTTCACGTATACACAGTTTCTTAATGAAATTTACTACGGGCTTTGATAATTGGTGTGATTGTAAGAAGATATTTATTTATTTTATTTATATTTACACCCTAAAATAAAAAGACATTATATCACCTAAGTAATCTAATTAAGGATTTATTTATTGTTCAAAAGAATAGATAATACATTATTTACTTAAATGAGAAAATGCAAAAAATATAAATGGGTGGAAGAATACTTAGGTAATTAAAACATAATGTAGGTAGACAAAAAATGTTAGGACGAGCGACTCAAAAATATTATACGAGTCACTATTGGGCAAAATTTAGTTGGACTAATGATTATAATTATTAATGATGATTTGACGACCGATTTGGCGCAGGGGTAAGATACCTGCCTTCTGCGCCAGAGGTCTCGGGTTCGATCCCCGAACAAAAAAATATTTGTGTGCATGAACGTGTCTTATTGTCTTGGTCTGGGTGTTTTTTATGAATATTAAGTATGTATCTACAAACAAAAAAGGTATTTAAGTATATATTTATCCGTTATCAAGTTCACGTAGACACAGTTTCTTAATGAAATTTACCACGGGCTTAGATAATTGGTGTGATTGTAAGAAATATTTATTTATTATTTATTTGATGGTCCCT
The DNA here is from genome assembly GCA_910589605.1 of Chrysoteuchia culmella. NCBI lineage: Eukaryota > Metazoa > Arthropoda > Insecta > Lepidoptera > Crambidae > Chrysoteuchia > Chrysoteuchia culmella. The sequence goes on along the minus strand of OU342659.1, from coordinate 1,449,872 downwards.
TAGTCAACGTTGTTCAGTCATAATCATGGGTACTTTCTCCCTTTTTCAGGATTTAAATTACTTTTGTTACATTGTTGTGTTTATCTGTCCTGGGAATGATTAAACTCAAAACGCGTGTAAGCTCAGAACTACTGTTTATGAATAACTTACGAAATGGAATAAATCAGTATAGGAATATTCTTGTTTCAGAACTATTATGGCGAAAGGCCGCAAATCCGTTGTTCACCTTGCGGATCAAAAACAAGTATTTATTAAATACGCCCAGATACTACAAAATCCTAATATTAAAAGCAATGATCCAATTTTCTTAACTATTTCCAAAGAACTTGATTTTAAAATGTCACCGCTAGCCCTTTTTCTATCATTAAAACGGAACAATTTTTATTTTTTTGATGTTGAACTTCCTGGGCAACAAACAACTGGTGAAGGTCTAAGTACCAAAAGTACTAGCAGTAGTCTTACAAATATATCAAGCATTGACTATGATGAACTGAGCCAAAAACAAAACGAAACAAAAACATTTTCTTATGAAATTGACTTATATGACTGGAAAAAAATTAAACCTATATACACATATCAAAAGCGAACAGGCACTTCCACCTATAAGAAATACATGACGATGCCAAAGTACAAATGGAGTAATCTGCTGAAGATGAAGATTTATGAACATAGTAAGCTTCCTTGTACCTGGACTTTGAAGCGCGAAAAAGTATCAAAAAGCAAAATCTTTGTGAAGGGCAATTGTTCACAATGTACTGCTTGCATTAGAATGGAAAGTTCTAAAAGTACAGACAAAATTCACACCGTTTACTGCAAGATTACGAATATAGACAGAACTGTTAAACACAATCCAAAGAAGAAATCCAAGCTAACACCGTATTATAGGCAACAATTAGCCAAAGTTTTAAAATACAAACCTGCTATAGTCGTTCACAATGAGCTAGCTTCAGATATCTTAGTTAATAAAAAAGATGAATCTAAGGTTACAACTACACCAACGTTGCCTTCTGTTTCGGCTTTGCGGCAAATCAAATCTGAAGTCAGGAGAGGACAGTGGCTGCATCCTAATCCGATTATGTCTTTGGTGATTATGGCAAAAAGTACACATAAAAATGTAATTCGTTCTCTTAGTGTTCACCCTAACTTCTTTATTTATTATTGGAACGAAGAACAAATAAATTATTATAATAAATATCTACATAAATTGGAAAGAATAACTATTACAATAGATGCTACAGGATCATTCTTCGAAACAATGCGCCTTTCCGATGGAACGCAGATTACCAAAAGATTATTTTTATATGCAGGTCTTATAACAGCAAATCCGAAATTCAAATCTGTACCTGTACTACAAATGGTCACCGATGCACATGGCAAGGAATCAATATTACATTGGATAAATCAATGGAAAACTTTAGTTGGTAGATCACCTCACGAAATAATTTCTGATGACTCCTCTGCCCTCATTGCTGCTAATACTGAAGCTTTTACGGAGTTTAATAGTACAAAAGACTACTTAACAAATATGTTTGCAATTTTGGAAGGACAGTCTTCAGAAATCCCTCCAACGTTTATACGACTTGACACTAGTCATTTCATTAAAACTGTGCACAATTTAAAATGTTTTAATGATGTAGATTCACATATAAAATACTTTTATATTCGCTGCATTTTGTATTTAAAAAAGTGCGAAGATTTTCAAACTGCAAAAGAAGTAATCTTTGACATGATTCAGGTTTGTCTTTGTCAGTACGATGATGATGATACTGCAGGGTCCGTTTGTGAAACTGCCCTAAACAGACTTACAATGCGAGTGAAAAACATTGATTCGCATCATACGGCGGAAATCAGTTCTATGGATAACGAGAAATTTATAGATGTTATGTTTGAAGAACATCACTCTAAGGACATTAATTTTTTTATTTGGTTGGATGAGATAATAGCACAATGTTACAAACAATCAGTCGAAATCAAAGGAAAAAATAAAAATTCATATTTTTTCCCAACATTTGTGTCTGAATTCAGAAGAATTCTCGCTAAACTTCCACTATGGTCAAATCTTCTGTGTCCGGTTTTTAAATCTGATAATACCGATCCATCGTCGTCTGGAGTTGAGAGCTATTTCAAAACACTGAAACATCTACTATTTCAAACGAAGTTTAAAAAGTATCGAATCGATGAATTTATAAACTTACATTCCAATTACTTGAACTCGGAAATAGCACTCGCTACAAATGATCTCGATAATGACATACAAAATAAAGACGCTCAACGCTGTCGAAAAAGAAAGCTTCCACTTACAAAACCTCAGACGAAGTCAAAAAAACGAAAACAATCAAAACCTTTGAAATCAAAGAAAAATATTCCATCTTTTGCCACTGAATCAATATTCTCTGATCGTCCTTCTTTTATTGAAAATTGGAAAGGTGAAGCCGATGCTAATGCCACACCACCCAAAATAAAAATTAAATTTGTAAAAAATGGCAACCTATGCGATTCTGTACCTATCGGAAAAAATTCTATTCAAGTGGATTTAAGAAATACGTGTAGCTTTGATTCGGTCCTATATCTATTAAGCGCGGCCTATAGTCAAAATATGAGTTTCCAAGAAAGATTAAACAACTACCCGGATGAATTGATTCCACAGTATATTAAACTTTTATCGGATTCTTTTTCCAATGACGTTGATATACACAAAATAAGATCTGAAATCGGGGTTCTTTATTTTGATACAATAGAAAAAACCTATTGTGACTTTGCTTGCAACGTGAGCTTCATTTACGAACGCGTAGCTCTTAAGTATTGTTATAGTGCAATTTTCACTAAAAAGTGTATTAACGATTCATGCCTAATGACTCCGATATCCAGACTTGTCGGATTTTTGCCTTTAAATTTTAATATCATTTCTGTATTTGGAATCAAAGGTTTAGAAGATGCTATTTGTATTGCAGAAGATAAAAACACATGTAAGTCTTGCAACAACCAAACAACTGTCTGTAAATATACACTTTCAAATACGGTTTCGTTCGATTTGAATGGTTGCAAGAAAATTATTCTGAAGGAGATACCAGAATCTATAATGATTTTAGGCAGCTCATACACATTAATGGGCGCTATAGAATTCATTCCTGGAGTTAGTATCACTGACATGGGTCTCTATAAATGTCATATCCTAGCAAAGGATGAGATGTTGTGTTATGATGACTACGAATCCAGAATTCGTAAGAGCACAGAAGACCCAATTGTAATCCATTCACTAACCTACATTTTGTGAAAACAAATTATTAAATTTGATAAATTACTTATCCTAGTTTCATTCACATATTATGGTCACCCCTCGCAACGAATCCTTAAGCTATATCAAAAAAGCTTTTTTTTCAGCAATTAAAACGAATACAGCAATAAATTGTATATAGCCATTTAGTATACATGCCTACTAAATGTTACAGTCTCTAGCTTTTGATTTCGTTGTGATTTCAGGTAAATATAGTAAATTATTGGTTTGCTAAACGTCAGGATTGAGGAGCCAAATAATATGCGTTTGTTTACGGAAATTACTATGTTTTAGTATTTCATTCATTTTGTAGGCAATAGAATTTACTTCCTTCTAAATTATCATTATGTCGAATATGTGAATTGACCGAAAATATTCCCAAAAATTTACTCTATTGTATATGGATTGAGGAGCCACAACAAAAGTGTTGTAGTTTCTTGAATTTCAAAATTAATGTGCTCAAAATTGTAGTAGATATTCTACGTAATAGATACAAAATGATACATAATTTTCAGTAACCTACATTCAATACATTACGAGTTCTAGGTGGCTCCTCAATCTAGATGTTTAGATTGAGGAGCCACCTTTGCAGTGATATAACTTTTGATGTATTTTACTACAAATTCCAGAATTTGACCTACAAAATTATTTTCATGGCTACTAAATGAAGGGTGATAGCTGTCCTCAAAATCTGGAGTGGCTCCTCAATCCAAATGGACATCTAGGGCCGCCACATATCACTTTCAACCCGCATTTTAGGCAAGTTATGAGTTACTTTCAGAATATGAGACATGAAAAAAATATTTGTGCTCTGAAATGCAGAACCGCATCCTTTACAGTCTTGTTTGATAATTTATGATCAAACGAACTTACCTGGTACGTGAAGTTCGATCATAATTACTCGATGGGCTTCGTTCGAAGATATTAGCATAATAACACATGTAGTTTCACTCTTAGGCTTGCCATTTTGCACTATATTTGGAGATTTAAAAAATAAAATAAAAAAATTATAATATCTAATGTGGGGTACTTACGGAATCCTGCGCACACTGTCATTATGTTAGGAGAATTGCTGAGCTGTAAATATTTCACGACTGGGTTTTTTAGCTGTGCCGAAAGGGGGGGTGGGATGCTAATATCTTCGAACGAAGCCCATCGAGTAATTATGATCGAACTTCACGTACCAGGTAAGTTCGTTTGATCATAAATTACTCTCGTGCTTCGTTCTCGATATTAGCATAATAACACATGTAGATATTGAGAGAAAATAATTATTTGTGAAATATTTAAATAGGATGGTAATAATGATCTAAAATTAAATAATATAGTTTGAAATAAAATATGGCAATTTAATGACAAAACAAAAACTGATTAGATATTATTCTGGTATATAATCTTACTTTTTTATGTATTCAATATATTTCTACCGAAATCACAATCAACATTTGTATTAGAAATTATTCTATTGTAATATTTTGCAAACACTGCGGAGTTAGGACTCCATCCAGCAGTTTTTCTTATTGCATCTACATTAACACCGGATTGAAATGCTTTCGAAGTGGCAGCATGTCTTGTGCTGTGTGCAGAGTATAATGAAATATCTATACCACTACTTTCCAACATACTTTTTACCCACTTACTCAAAGTTTGGGATGAAACTTTACGATGAGGTTTTCTAAATGAGATAAATAACAAATTTTCATCATTACGTAAGTATTTAGTTTTGTCTAAATAAACGCGTAAAGTATCTGCGGGACATATTTCGGGTCTTTGTGAGTAAAAAGGTAACGTAAGTATTGGTTGAACAGAACCTATTCGAGATGTTTTTATTAAATTAGGAATTTTAATGGTTATACTAGAATCTGAAAAGATGAAATTTTTTATATTTATAATTGAAAATGTTTGCATTCTGTGGGCCGTGACTAAGGCTAGCAATGTTATTAACTTTTTACTTAATTTTTCCAGATTAAGACTTTCATTAGGGTACCAATCAGCAATAAAATTTAAGACAAGGTCAATATTCCAAGTTAGATTATACTTAGGCAAGGCAGGACGCAATCGAAACACTCCTTTCAAATATCTCTTTATCAAATCACTATCTATAATATCTTTACCAAACAGTAAAGCCAACGCCGACCTACAACTATTAATTGTGCCGTACCTGCCGCCTGTATTATAAATGTGTGTAAAAAAGTTAAGGACATTGGTTATAGTGGAATCATAAATGCTAATGTTATTTTCTTGGCAAAATTTACACCACTTCTTTAAACATGTATCATATTGTTTAATCGTGTTATCAGAGAGGGATGAAATCATTATAGGAATGGCTGATCCCGGAACACCTTTTTGGAGAAGCGAAGTGCGGACAATCTCCCGACAACCAGCGTAATCGCGCGGTGTACTGCACGTTCGCTAGAATACGAAACAATTAAATCATTATGAGATCTCAAAATTAAGGGTTTGGCATCTAATAGTTTTATGAACAGAGGGTACCATGGTTGTGTTGGCCACTGTGGAACAACCACAATTCCGGTCGCTTTATCATTAATTATTTTTCGTAAAGTTTTCAAAATTATTGAAATTGGTGGAAACGCATAAAAATACATGTCGCTCCATGATATAGTGAATGCGTTAATTGCAAAGGCATCAGGATCTCTATGCCATGTGACATATTTTTCACATTTGTGATTGATCCTGCTTGCAAATAAATCTATTTGGGGAACACCAAAATGAAAAGAAATTTTATTAAAGGCATCTTGAGACAGTTCCCATTCTATGTCGGGATGCGATTTTCTCGACTCGGCATCTGCAATTGTATTTTCAGAAGAACGAATGTAATCTGCCCATACTTTAATTTTACGAATTTCACACCATTGCCATAAGTCCTGTGTTATTTTAGTTAAATGAGGAAAACGCACCCCGCCCATCCTATTGATATAGGATATAGCCGTCGTATTATCAATACGTAATAATATTTGGCAATTATTATGGTTTTTTGCGAAACATTTAAGACCTAAGAAAGCAGCTAGAATTTCTAGATAGTTTATGTGCATGGAGCGCTCATATTCGTCCCACGGACCGCTAGCAGTATCATCACCGCAGGCGGCGCCCCACCCAGTCGTTGAGGCATCAGTAAAAATTTCCAAGGAATATTTATCACTTTCTATGTGTCTAACCGAATGATCAATGACTTTTAGCCACCAATCGAAAATAGGAGATAGTTCTTTCGGTATAGTCATAAACTTATCATAATTATCGTCATTTAAAAGATTCAAATACTTACACCGTTCAAAATCTTTCGTATAAAGCCATCCGTACTCAACTGCTTGGCATGCAGATGTAAGAAGCCCCAAAAACCTTGCAAATTCTCTTACCTTACATCTTTTTAGTTTCATGAATTTTAAAACCTCTTTTTTAATTTTTTCTTTTTTATCCTGTGGTAACTTTACTTCTAATCTTTTCGAATCAATAATACACCCCAAAAATTTGCAAGTGTGTTTGGGGGTAAGTATGCTTTTTTCAAAATTAATTATAAATCCTAAGGAATCCAATAGTAATTTTGTATCATTTATATTTGATAGACAATCTTCATAAGACAAACCGAGCAAATATAAGTCATCTAAATAGAAAGTGGATAAATATCCTTTGGATCTTAATAGTTTAGCAACAGGTTTAAGTATTTTTGTGAAAATGTATGGAGCTGTATTCAAACCAAACGGTAAGACACGAAACTCATATAGGTCACCATTCCATTTAAAACGTAAATATTTTCTAGAATTGGGATGAATATTTATTAAAAAATATGCGTCCTTTAAGTCAATAGTACCCATGAAGCAATCTTTTGAAACTAATTTTAAAGCAGTTCTTAAATCTTCAAGTTTGAAGTGTTGAGTGTCAATAAATTTGTTAAGTTGTTTTAAATTCAGTATGAGACGTTGTTTACCATTTGATTTGGGGATGAGAAAGATGCTAGATATAAATTGACCTTGGCAAGGTTGACACTGTGATATAGCTCCAATAGATATAAGGTTTTCTATAGACATTTTGAAATTTTCAAATTCAGACCAAGAATACTCGGATTCTTGGGGAATTATAGTTTGAACTACTGGCTTTGAAAAAATAATTTCATAACCTGCGATCCACGACAGTATGATCGGGTTATCAGTAAGCATAGACCATTGATGATAAAAATGAGAGAGGCGGCCCGCAGGCCTTACCGTTTCTAGGGTTTGCGACGTGGTTGTTGCTGTCGTGATGATGTCCTGTATCCTCTGTGCTGCGGCGGCATCGTCGTCGGTGTTGTCGTCGGTCTCGGAGCTGTCGCAAATGATGGCCGAAAGCCTTGCGCCCTTCCCGTCTGTTGTGGCCGGCGGTTCAGCGGAAGGGCTCGAGTGTTTAAATTTCTTGCAGCTGGTAAAGTAGATTGAGGAGCGTTTGTTTTAAAAGCGGAGTCTGTTCGAAGCTCGGCTCCTGATTTGTTTATGGTCCTTGCTGACTTCAAAGTTTCAGCTAAATTATTGCCGAACAGCATTTCGTCTATTTTAGTTTTTTCTAGTTGGCCTTTCATATCTTTTTTGACAGTAGATAAAACAAAATATCGCCTTGACATCGAATCATTGTGCTGTATATCAGCTAAAATTCGCGCTGAGTCCATTAATAATTTCAACAACTCTTGATTTTTATCATTTGTGGCCAAGAGTAATGTAATTGCTTTACTGAGCGATGACAGGGCACACGATGTTAGTGTTTGTTTATATTCAATACCCTTGTCACGCTTAAGTTGACTTTCTATTAATGAAGCTTTAATTTCGTCATTTAGGCCAGGTGCCTTAATTAGCTTGCAATTACTAGGGACTAGATACTTTTCCCTAAGTTCTTTGCGACCTTCTTTAGTGAGTCCCGTAGTGGCGATGTGTTTTAACCTAATTGCCAGGTCATTGTGTATATTCTCGCCGTATTCTTTAATAGAAGTTGGGTCCTCACCGAGTATTTCCAATAATTCTGGATCTAAAGTAGGTAGGTCGGTCTGTTCTACCATATCTAGAGGTGATGTGACCGTTGTAACTACTGCAGGTTGCTGCGGCGGTGGCAGCGGTGGGACAGAATGAGTAGCTGTGGAAGGTGGCGTTCCAACGCCACCAACAGCTTGCACGGCGTGTATTTCGGGATGAGGCATCTCAGGCGCCTTTGAGTTATCTTCCGGAACGCACTGATTATGCTCCATAATATCATTCCAGTATGAACAGCCGGGTTGTGGTTCTGAGACCTCTTCATCAACAGGAAGGTCGCATTCTGTGATAAACATATACTTTCGTAAGTATACGAGTAAGTATATTTTAATAGGCAGTGAGACTCCTTTTGAGCAACACGCAAACAAATCTTTGCTAAGTGAGATATTATACAAAGCGATGGAAATACCCCATAGGTAGATCCGAGTAGCTTGTATTTAATTGTTGGAAATAGAAAGCCCCTAGAGGACAGTCCGTTTTTCCATAATTTCAGTGTTTATTTGCACCAAACTTCATATTATGTGAACATAAAATTAAAATACAATATTAATAACTGATAAAAATTAGTCACTGTTACATACCCATTTCTTTACGAAGCGAATAATTATCATTTTCTGATGAAGAAGACACAGAAACAGTATGACGCCGACGTCCACGTTTAATTTTTCTTTCTAATTTCTTTAATTTCCTCGCCAAATAATCATATTCCTTGTTTTCACATTCATCTCGTTTACGTTTAGGCATTTTGCAACTAAACTAACTAAAACTTAAATGAAATAATCAAGATATTAAGCAAAACCGAATAACGATAACGAATCGTGCGAAACAGCGAAGCACTAAAACGTGAATGACAGTGTGCGCAGGATTCCGTAAGTACCCCACATTAGATATTATAATTTTTTTATTTTATTTTTTAAATCTCCAAATATAGTGCAAAATGGCAAGCCTAAGAGTGAAACTACATGTGTTATTATGCTAATATCGAGAACGAAGCACGAGAGTAATTCATTTGAATTCTGCTTTAATTTTAATTCAAACCAACACTAGTTATCTGCCCTACCAGAGACTGTTTGTCACCAATTTTTTTGTCAAGTTTGGAAGCTAAGAAAGCTAAGATATTTTAGTTGCATCTTGCATCATCTAAAAACGCAATACCTGTCGGTATTTTAAACAGGGTATTAGAGAAACTCTTTGAGACAGTCACATAACGACTTATATTTAGTATGGAAATTGGAAAGTACATTTTTTTATCTTTTGGTCGTATTTCGAGACACATGTTTTTAGTTCAAAGTCCGAGTCATTAAGCACTGATTCTGAGTTGCTTCTCTTTAGTTCTTCGTGTATTTTTGTTACATCTTGCATTAATTGCAACGTTTCCATTGAATCGCATTCCGTCAGTTTGTCTCGTGTCATCATATTTTATAATCAATGGAGAGCCTTGCTGCGGCGAGGGACAATGGCGGCGCAGGCGGCACGCAATCACTTAGCACGTCACTGCAATCTGTGTCATTGCGTTTATTGCCCGAAAATAGGGTAAAATGCGATATGAAACTCCAAATAAATGAATGATTACTATATGCAAATATTATTCAAACAATCAAATCAATATTTTCATACAGTCACACCAATTATCTAGCCCACGTTGAGTTTCATGAGAAACTTGTGTTATTGATACCAGATAACGGATAAACAAACATACTTATATACTTTTTTTGTAAATACATACATAATATACATATACACCCAGACCAAGACAAATAGACATGTTTATGCAAACAAATATTTGTCTTGTCCGGGGATCGAACCCGGGACCTCTGGCGCAGAAGGTGGGTTTAGTACTCCTGCACCAAACAGGTCGTCAATTAATTTATAAGAACCCCTATATATAAGTCAATGACCCCTGTTCAAGTTTGGACATGGTAATTATAAGTAGGTACAAATACATATAGAGGCCAGTGCAACAGACATTAAAATGGCTAATATAATGTTTTATCTAGGTAAAAGACACAAGGATTAATTTTAACCCATTTTTGCTTCATGGTTTTTAGTTTTTATTACAACCATTTTTACTTTTTTTAAGTTTAAAAAAGGAAAGTGTTTTCTGACTCAAACATTTCTTCCAGTTTCGTACAGTGTCTGTGTCTGTGTTAAGTATTATCTACATAATTATTATGTATAATTAATTTATATAAGGGGAAATAGTTTTTAATAATAAAATTTTAAGGGGTGGTCAGGCCAAGTGTTTGCAATCTAAGAAAAATAATAAAAAAATCTAAAAAAATCTTTTTCTCCTAACAAAAAAATTAAATTACGAGTTCGTAATTTACCTACTAGTTAATATTTTAAGTGTATTTTATTCATTATCAAACTTAATTAAACCTTGAATAATGAAAAAAAAACCATTAAATAAACTATTTAAAAACAGCTGATACTAAGCTACACTGCGCTGCGCGCGGCCCGCCGCGGCTCCGGCCGTCAACCCGGCCAGTCAGCTGAGAGCCATAAGTACCTACCTACTATGCAGCAAAGCTACCGCCTGGGCTGAGACCCAATTATTTTCTTTTCACAACTAATTTGAACGATTCGTTTCTAAGGTACAGTTAAGGCAAACAATCAAAATGCAAGATCCAGACAAGGCCACATTGTAGTGACAAACAACACATGTTATGAGCGTTGAGGTGAGTATTATGCTGTGATGAGTCTTATTTAAGCTGTGACGTGACTTTATTATTCAAACTTCCCTATTAAAACAAATCAAGTTTCAAATAAGTTTTGGTTAATAAATAGGTGTAGGTAAGTATAAGTAGGTAAGTAGTACTTACATGGCGTCGAACAGCAATCCAGTTTACTTAATAATAATATGCGTACAGCAAAAGGCGATAAGCTTTCCATCACACTTAACAGGCTTTGGATTGACAAAGTAATGTAATAATAATTATGTATACGGACAGTTGTTAATTGGTTAAAGGACCTAGATACTAGAATAAGTTTTATGTTCAACACAAAATTATCATTACACTAATTCGGCGTGTTTAAAAGTTCATCGCCTATTTTACAAGTACTATTTACAAATAAAAAAAAAACGATCTACAGAACTGTTGAACACGATCGCCTTGTCTTTCGATGCACAAGTAAGCACGCTTGCGAACGTGTATGGCCACTTTAAACACTCTGCAAACACATTACAAACGGCCATGTTCTCGGAAACGGTACACGGCATTCAGTATGGTGCGGTGACTGAGGCGCACTCCGAACCTCTCCTCGCAAAGCCGCGCAGCACTGCTTAACACTTCGCTACTTTCACAGTAACAAAATACCATTTCAAGGTACTCTCGACTAGTATACCTCCTAGGCATTTTTACTAACGCGCGTCGCGACCTGATAGCACAGAATGCACAAGGAGACTAACTAAAGAAAATATCAAATCTAAGTAAAGTGCGAAATTTCACGTGATTGAACACGAGGGTGGGACACGAGAAAACAAGAAAAAAATATTCATTATTTTTTCAGGCCCATATTATCTTGGTTTGCATTGCTTCGCAACTTTTTGTTTAGTCTGATCACATAAATGTCTGGGCAACATCTTGCTCTAGTAGGCCTTATCTCTTACTGGGGATATAGCTAACTTGAATGAATGAATGAATGAATGAATGAATGAATGAATGAAATAGTTTATTGGGTACCAAAAACATAGAAACGAAACAAATAGAAAAATAATTAAAAAAAACCGTAAACAAAAATCCAAAATTAAAAATACTTAGAGCTAGGTACCCAATAGGCCTCTGCTCAGTATAAGCCGCGAGACAACGTGAACGTGTGTCACCGTGGCACTGATATTCTGCAGATACCTGCTGAGAAAAGGGCGCGTGACATTGAGCAAACAAACAATTACAGTAAGAAATAAATATATATGCATCTACTTATAGAATTATATAATAATAATAAAAAAAACAGACAGAACAACAGACAGTAACAGACATTAAACAAAAAACAAAAACCACTAAATACTAGGCGTTTTAAGCAGAACGGCATTTTTTAAACGTATATACTACGGTATCCTTTTGAGCTTCCAATAAATGTCTTTTATAATTAGTTCTAAAAGTGCTAATTGTTTTGGAGTCTTTAAGAGGTGGAGGGATGTTATTCCAGCACTTTGTAGCCATATACCGAAAGCTACCTCGAAACGCACTAGTGCGATGTGGGTAGCCCCTCAATCGTAAAGCAATACGTTCTGGACGCTCAGAGAAATTTAGTTTTCTGTACAAATATGAAGGACTTTTGTTTTTGATAACTCCAAACAGCAAACAAGCAAAGTGAATTTCTCGTCGATTCGCCATATTTAATAGGGCATTCTCATTAAGATATGGAGTGACATGAGCTCGCCGCGGGATAGAGAAACAATACCTCGCACAAGCATTTTGTACCCGCTGTATAAGCCTTTTAGTGCGAACTAGAAGACACCCTCCGATGACCGTGTCAGCGTAATTTAGTTTCGACAAGATTAAAGTTTCACAGAGATGTATTCGCAATTCGACACTTAGATACTTTTGGATTTGATATAATACCTTCAACCTGTAAAAACACTGTCTGACTGTATCTGATACATACTTCTCAAACCTCAAACCACTATCAAGCAGAACCCCTAGGTTTCGAGCTTCGGTAACATGTTCAATTGTGTCTGATCCAATTCTGACGTCAAGTGCTTGGACGTTCATCCGTTCTATCTGCGACTTGGTACCATTAACAACGAGCTTAGTTTTCGTCGAGTTTAACAATATTCCTCTCAGACCAAACTACTATACGTTCCAGATCTTGATTCACCAATTCAGTCGCTGCTGTGACATCGTGTGGTTTGAATGTTTTATAAATTTGTAAGTCATCTGCGTACAAGTGAAATTTACAGTTTTTTATACATTTGGGAAGGTCAGCAGTGTACAAAATAAAAATGATAGGCCCAAGGATCGATCCCTGAGGCACCCCACGACTAACAGGTAAAGTAGCGGAATATTGTTTTGAGCCATCGCGTTGCGTTACTTCTACCTTTTGACAGCGACCGGTGAGGTAGCTTGAGAACCACTTGATTGCAGAGTTATCAAAGCCATAATACTTTAGCTTTGCCAAAAGTAGCTCACTGTCGACAATATCGAATGCACGGGAGTAATCAAGCAAGACCAGAACTGCACTCTCACCAACGTCTCGACCTGCTAAGATGTCATCAACGACGTCCATAAGTGCAGTTGACGTGCTCATACCTGCTCTGAAGCCTGACTGTTTTTCTGGCAATATGTCACACTGATGTAAATATGCTGTTAATTGAATGCAGACAACTTTTTCCAGTATTTTTGACATGAATGGTAAAATGCTTATCGGTCGAAGGTCTTTCAGTTCAGTCGGGTTGTTAATTTTAGGAATAGGCTTTATAACAGATTGTTTCCATAGGTCAGGGAAGATACCATCTGTAATAGACTTATTGATAATTGCTGTAATTATAGCCAATGTTCGCGGTAATGTTAGCAATATCATGCTCAAAGAGATTCCATCAACGCCTTGGGCATTCGATTCAATATTTTTAATAATATTAGAAACTGTAGTTTCAGTTACAGGCTTCAAAGTGAAAACACTACTACCAAATCTATTCGATTCGAAATAGTCCAATGTTTCCCTGCGATCTGTATCATTATGAGCTGGGAGTTTAAGAAAGTGGTTATTTATTTTATCAGGATCTGAGATATTATCGGGCAGCTCAACAACTTTTCTTTTGAAATCGACATGACGCTTAATATTCTTCCATAGCGTACGAGGATTTTGATATTGATTATTTATACAATGTTTAAAGTATGCGGCTTTCTCACTATGTAAGGCTGCTTGGACTATGTTCTTCAGGTCTTTATAGTACTTCTTGTGACTATCAACTTTAGTGCTACGATACCTGACATGTGCATCATCTCTTAGCTTCATCATGTCTTTGACAGTGCCAGTTATCCAAGGATAACTTTGTTCTTTGACTAATGATGTTTTCATAGGAGCATACATGTCAAAGAGTTCTTTAATGTGCATATTAAAAATATCCAGTGCGTTGTTTACATTTTCACATAACAGGTTCTCCCAGTTTACGGCATTAACAGTTTCATTAAAAAGTCCCAAATCGATGTCTTTTAGCGGCCTGTATGTTATCCATTGAGGGGGTAGTTTAGGTTTTTTCACATTTAATTCAAATGATACAAATGCGTGAGAGCCTAGGTCTGGCATATGATCAACAGTAACCGTATCAACTTTTGTAGTGCTAAAAACAAGATCAAGCAATGTTTCGGAGTGGTCAGTAAAGTGAGTTGGTTGCGTCACATATTGGTTGAAATTCATAGAATGACAAAAATGTAATAGTTTAATTGAGTTGGATTCTTCGGGCTTTAGAAGATTAATATTAAAATCACCCATTAGAACAATATGATTATACGCTGACAAACCGCTCACAGTATCCGATAACACATCCAGAAATGTATCAACACTCACCCAATGGGGTCGATATGCTGTTCCTATGGCCAGCTTATAACCATTCAGATTAAGGCCTAACCACATCTGTTCTACGGGGGTTGAAGACGCGTGTTCAAGAAATCGCACATTAATACCACGCTTGATAAAAAAACCAACTCCACCGCCACGCGAGCGAGCACCGGGTGGACGCGGTATGTGACGCAGCCTGTAGCCAGGAGGTGCGGGAGCTCGAGCCTCTTCGCCCGCTCGTAACCAGGTCTCATTAATGGCCACTAAATCTGCTCCGTGCCGCTCCATAGCAACCAGAAACTCGTCGTGACGGGTGACCCAATGAGCCTGGATTGAAAAGTCCCAGTTTCAACCTTTTGAGTTTTAAAAACTCCAAAACAAATGCACTCGATATTTGTACGTACTTGCAATTATTTAAATATCTTTTTAGAATACCAGTATGTCGCCAACTCAACCGTAAAATTGCGTTACCCGTAATTATAATAAAAGAAGAAATCAAAAACATATTATCAACATTTTTCCTAAACCATAACATAAAAT
This sequence comes from Chrysoteuchia culmella, assembly GCA_910589605.1. Classification (NCBI taxonomy): domain Eukaryota; kingdom Metazoa; phylum Arthropoda; class Insecta; order Lepidoptera; family Crambidae; genus Chrysoteuchia; species Chrysoteuchia culmella. Next base: position 1,434,548 of record OU342659.1, on the reverse strand, counting down.
CTATATAAAAGTTGTTATTAACATTAATCAAACAGTGAGTATGCCACCTTATATTATATTTAGTAATCAGCACAATAATTATAAAACATAGGAAATACACTCTAGTTATACTAACACATAGCAAAAACACAGATAAAAAACGACTGCAGTCTTTACCCCTTATTGATAATATTGATATGATTCACACATAGAGGCTTTCGTCGTGCGTGATACGTTAAAACTTGTATAAGTAATTAAGTTTATTACAAATTCTTTCACAATTACAAAGTGATTTTATGCAAGCCATCGTCTACTTCTAAATTAAGACATAAGCAGGCCATACACGCAGTATGGCCTGCTTTAGGAAAAATAATGTCATTTTTTTTATGAATCTTTCTACAGAATAATGAAACTAGGATTACAGAATTTACACACCCAAATTGACTACCGTAATAATTTACAATAGATAGATAAGAAGTTTACTTGCTACATAAAAATTAAAATCAATAGGCAAAGTGGCAGCTCTAAAATAGCGGCTTTTCTATTGATGATTCATATTGCATGCGGTTTCATTGATCTACCGCCACTGACATCGCCGACAAACGATGCCGCCACGGCCGCCAAACGCTGCCTATCGCTTTTCGGCACCGTCCGCGCCGCTCGGCGGTCAATCAAAAAAGTTAGTGACTCGAAGATGATTGTGGTGTGCAGACGTGCAGTTGCGCGCCGCGTGCGGGCTGCATTTTCGTTTACGATATCGATCGGCAAAATGTGTACTAATAAACAAGAAAAGTACTAACCAGACAGTGTCTCAGTGAGTGTAACAACAAATTAGTGTGTAACCTATCAATCAGTGCAATAAGGTTAATTAAGGAGTGTTGTGATGTATGAGTGAATGTGGTCGACAGCGACACAGGATAATGTATCCCTTTTTTGTATGCAGAATATGCAGATGATATCATCTGAATGTAACTAACTATTAAGTAAGTGAATGTAACTATTAAGTAAACTGGATTGCTGTTCGACGCCATGTAAGTACTACCTACTTATTAACCATAACTTATTTGAAAACGGATTTTGTTTTAATAGGGAAGTTTGAATAATAAAGTCACGTCACAGCTTAAGGTGACGCATCGCTAAACAATAAAATCTAAAACGGAGCGTTTGCGCCCGCAACCCGCACACACCTCGACACTTTTACGCGGCTTGCGAGTAGCAGTCAACCGCGCGTGACCGCGCGCTAGAACAGAGGCGTCTTAGAGTTGCCCATAAAACTTTTTGTTTTTAATTTTTTTACATTTTGTAATTTTGAAATGTGGACACGCGTCAAAATCTTGACGTGTCTAGATTACGAAATAATAAATGATAACAATTTTGATACTGGACACACGTTTGTCCGGTCTCTTGGGTCGAGTTGATGAATAACCCCTTGTATCGTACAGGTACGTGATCAATCATAAAGTACTTTACCTTTTTCATTACGAACTTGTTTTGCGGCTCCACTGTTTGATTATTGTGTTAGGTATTTTTTAATATTTTTATTGCAAATCAACTAAGTGCATATAGTTACAGAAATAAAAAACCTTAGTGTTTGAAAATAAAAAAAGTTTAATTAATTCAAAATAATGGCAAAAATAGACAAAAAATAATTGACACAGATAATAATAATTTACAAACAATTAACATAATATAACTTTTATCCTACTTAGGTGATTAAAATAGCTGCTGAGCATCAGCCATTGTGATAAGAAAATATAATTTGTTACGCAACTAGCTTTCTGCCCGCGGCTTCGCAACGTGGACTACACGACCGTATCCCGCGGGAATGTGATATTTTTTCGGGGTAAAAAGTAGCCTATATCCCTCTCCAGGCTACAAAATAGCTGTGTCCCAAATTTCAGACAAACCGTTCAGCCGTTTTGGCGTGATTGAGTAACAAACATACAAACATCCAAACATCTGAACTTTCACATTTATAATATTATAGTAGAAAGTAGAATATAAGTCGGATATAATTTACACTAACGAGATTATAAATGTAATAATTTACATTCGATTTTTTTTTATAATTACATTTTTACATACCTAGTATTTTTGTTTTACTTATTCATAATTTACTTAATTATTTACAAATTTACATAATTTATATTTTACTTATTGAAAGGTTACATGATATTATTTACAAGTTAACATAGGTATTTACTTTTTATTACATATTACAATTTGTTTTATATAAAACATATATAATTTTATATTCTAGCTAGCATTCAACTGTTATTCCCCCACAATGACAAAATTGACACAGTACCTCAATGTCAAAATCATATACATTCCGTTTTGCTTCGCCGTAGTCGGGTAAAACCGTGGGGCGCATGCAAAAGACTTGATGATAAATTTTACAAAATGCGCCACACGTTTTTAGGTTCAAAATTTCTGCAATATGGTATTATTAATCTATGCTGAGAAAGTATTTTATACTTTTTAGTCCGTTTTAAAAATGAGTTTTTTTATGAAAAAAAGTATTTTTTCAGTAAATTATTTCTTTACTCCTTTAGATAAGAGATAAGTTTCTTTTAATAACCTTGCCCTCAAAAAAAAACCTAAAAATAAAGAGAGCTTACTGCTGCATAAGAAGTGTAATCTAATGTTATGTCTGGAGATGCGCTAGTTTCTTTAGATGTTTTTTCTGTCTGAAACATAAATTGAATACATACTTATTTTTGTACATTTAAATATAAACTGAGTTGGAATCATGTGAAAATTAACAATAATCAAAATACCTACTATACATTTTGACATGCTTTCCACGTTACATGTAAGGTCCTTATTATTCTTACCTGCAGTTCTACAATAAATATTGTTATTAGTGAAATTTCAATCGTTAAAATTATTATACCACATATATACCAATAGTAATAAAATCTTACGTAGGCAACACATTTTGTAACTCTGCATACATCGGCAAACTATTGTCTTGTTTTCTATAAAATACAAAAATATAAATTATAATATTGGGTACAATAAATTTAAATAAAGATCTGATATTTGAAGGAAACACATCTTTAAATTAGTATGTAGGTATACATACCCTTCTGTGAAATCGACTGAAATTATTTTATTTTCACCTAAATCTAAAGACGACTCCATGGCTTTACTCCCCGAACTTTGTTCTAATTTCCTGAAATATTTTTATTATTTGTAATACTGCTAAGTGAATAATTGTAAATAGTTTTACAGAACTTTCGTGATAACGGGGCGAAACGCGATAATCATTGTGAAGTAGGTACATGATAATATTTAGGTATTACTGTTTGAAGTGACGACAGTTTTTATATTATTTATATTCACAACCGGGTACCACTTAGAATTCTCAATCACTGAGGACCGTTGTAACCACTGCTGCATCATCGCAGCCGAAAAGTCAAACAGTAGGTACAGAAACCAATACCTACCAAAAAGTAGGTATCTCCTAAGTATATAAAACTGGAAAACATTTAATTTTATTCTATTAGAATTGTATAAATATGACGATTACTCACCTTTTCTTAGTCATATTCTTACATTGCTCAATTAAACAAAGTTTCCTTTTCCTTTTAGAAAATCGTTGACATTTTTTTCCCATTTTTAATTATGAATAATCGCACGTTATTGTTATAAATTTAGCGCAGTGATCTATGGCGCGCGGTAGCTCCACTGGCACAGACCCGTCGCTGACAATGGTCGGCAGCGGACTGAGGGTAGACTGACTGCATACAAATACGCGGGCGCACTAGCTCATACCATAAGGTCGTATACGACAAAACGGTTTTTTTCGTTTCATTTAAAAACTACAAACCATTTTAAAAAATCCAACTGGCATTTTGAAGTGAGTGTGTAGACTAATCTACTAAGAAATTTTAGAGACTTAAATCGGTCTAGTTTACCTGCAAAATGCAAATCTCTGTTTTTAACGAGGTTTCTTTGACATTTTTTTCTCTGTTATAAAAGTTAACGAATCGTGTTTCTGCAACTGACAAAATGACGTCAATAAAATGAAGAATTAGTTTTTCAAATATCACTTTCATATGTTTTGTAATTGCTGTGAAAAATCGAGATCCCTGCCGCCAATATTACCGATTCGTCGTCTTAAATAAGACTCATCACAGCATAATACTCACCTCAACGGTCATAAAATGTGTTGTTTGTCACTACAATGTGGCCTTGTTTGGATCTTGCAATTGATTGTTTGCCTTAACTGTACCCACAGATCACCTCCAATAGATACCGCATTAGGAGAATCTACGCGCTCCCATGCATCTATGGTTTTGCACTGATATGTAGTTCCACATATACGCGCAACGGCAGTGACGACCAAGAGTCAGACCTGTGCGCGAGCCTTTCACGAGACACTTTTATTAACATTTTAATAGTTATTTATACATAAATAAACGTCAACATGTCGTATTGTTGCGTGAAATGGTGTGGAAAGAATTCCAGGACATCAAACTTTAAAAAAGATGGCATAACTTTTCATCGGTAAGTAAAAATAATACTACTTTATTCGTGACGGAGCTCAAGTTACGGTGGACATTAAGATGGAAGACATCAGCACGCGTTGATGTCTTTTGTCATTATCCCTTTCTCTCATTACCCATTTCACTATATTTATCCCGTTCTGGCATAGACACGTGTAACAATAGTGTTGCACCTGTATACGTTTCAGTGTGTCGATAATGCAAAACGTATGAAAAAAATAATTATTGTTATTGCTGTAGATTTCCAAAGTGTCCTGATAGAAAATCAAAATGGATCAATGCCACATATCGCGGTGATAAATGGTTCCCGAGCAATAACAGTGTTATTTGTTCAAGACATTTCGAGGAGGATAGTTTTCACTATATGAAGGATAGAAGACGAGTAATGGAAACAGCTGTGCCTACTTTACATTTGCCAATTGGACCTAGTTCTGCAGAAAGCAGCCATATGAGGAAAAGTACGAACGGAGTTATGAGCGTTTTTCTGTCGAATGTTGCCCTTCAGTTATTTATAACTTTTTTGTTTATTTTATATTTCAGAATTATTAGGAAAAGTATAGCAGTTTTTTATATCCTATCCAGTATTTCGTATCGTTTATCATAATACCAATAATAGCGTTTTTGACGTGGCTGTTTTATGCAAAATAGCTTATTTCATCGGAAGTACAATAATGAGTAAACCAGCCACATAAGTTGGCTGTGTTCTGCATTAATTCAAAATGGAATAACAGTATATAAAAGACAGACAAGAAAATAAACAAAATGTTGTATTACTGGTTTACTCCTTTAAAGTATTTACAAACCTCTATGATTTAATGTAAAATAATATTTGTGTTTGGTAAGAAAAGTAAAAAATCGTGTTAGAAGTCTTTATAAAAAATAAACGTAACAAAATGTTTATTGTCTTCTTACATTAATGAACACTATTCATATTGACATTACAAATAAAACAAAATCTAATCAATGCAATAAAAAAATTCCGCTCTCACTGTTCCTCTTCCAAATTAAAATCCAACTCAGCGTTAAACCCGTCAATATCATCATCAATTATACTTCTCTCAATGTCACCGAAGTCCTTATCGTTCGGTAAGTAACTGTGGCCTGGCATCAAATATTTAAAAGTAATAGATTGAAGGTTGGGTTTCATCTCAAGCACTACTTTCATCATGTGTGTTATAAGGACTATATCATCGGCAAAACGAAGGAGTGACAGATACTGGCCATTAATGTTGATCCCGAGTCCTTACCAGTCCAATACCTTTAAAATGTCCTCCAACGCATCTGTGAACAGTTTCGGAGAAAAATAACGTCTCCCTGTCTCACACCTCGGAAACTGCAGCACCGCCCAGGCCTCTATCGAATTGAAGGCTTTCTCACAGTCCACAAACGCCTAGCAAAGTGGCAAATGACACTCCTCGATCTTCTGTATAACCTGCTGCAGAGTATGAATGTGGTCTATGGTGTTAAAGTCTTTTTGGAACCCGGGTTGTTCGGGAGGCTGGAAGTCGTCCAAGCTGCGAACGAGACGATTCGAAATGACTCTCGAAAACAACTTATAGACATGGCTTAGAAGCGAAAAGCTTCTGGAGGACTTTGAGGAACGGCTTACCGCCCGCTCTCTTCTAAGAGCGGGCGGTAAGCCGTTACTCAAATCACTAAAGAACTTCTGTTCTTTAGTGATTTCGTGATCACCTGCCGCCTTGTTGTTTTTGAGCTGTTTGAGAGCCATTCTAATCTCGGACAGGCCGACGTCCGGGATATCTTCGTTAAAGTGTCGGGTAAGCTTGGCTCTGGGGTCTTTAGCCTTGCTTTCAACAGATGACTGCGTGGAATATAACTGTCCATAGAAACTCTCGATCTCCCTCAGGATTTCAGGTTTCGTAGAAATGATGCGACCCTCGTCAGTTTTGAGCTTCGTCATCTGGCTTTGCCTAATAAACAGATCTCTCGCGAACGCTTTGGAGCCTTTATTCCGCTCAATAGCCTCTTTAATACGGTTCGTATTAAATTGGCAAAGGTCGCTTGTCAAAGTCTTAAAGATCTGCCTATTTAGCTGCCGATAACGATGAGCATCTGCTGAGTTCTAAAGCCTCATTTCACGTCTCTGATCCATGAGTAGGAGTGTGTGGTCGGAAAGATTCTTTAATTTGGGGCGGCGGGTCTTAAAGTACTTAGACCCTACCGTACGGATAGTATCCACCACCGTGTTGTGTAGATCGTCCACATCTATGCTGTTCTCAAGGGCTTCGAAGCGGTTTTGGAGCTCGAGTTGAAAGCTCTCGGGGTTTTGGATATGGGCCGGTAATGGTCGAAGCGTAGACTTTATCAGCCGCGATCTTTCCAGCTTAACGTTGATATTCAACGTGCGGTGATCGCTCGCCGTCTTGACGGTGTTGATCACTGTGATATCATTGAATATTTGCTTTTTCGTCGACATGATAAAATCTATCTCATTTTTTACTTTACCGTCTGGACTGATCCAGGTCTACTTTCGGCTTTTTGAAGAAGGAGTTTATCATGTCGAGGTTCTCCTTCTCAATAAAGTCGGCCAGCATCTGGACTCTGTCATTCCGTTGCCCAACTCCAAATTGCCCCCACTCTCAACTCGTAACCGCAACGTTGCCCCAACTTAGCATTAAAGTCCCCCGTCACAACGGTTTCGTGGGTTTGTTGTGGCTATGCATGGCTCTACAAATGTCCTCATACATAGCTTCCACTTCGTCATCTTGGTGTGTCGATGACGGAGCGTAGACCTGTATAGCTTTCAGCTCATATCGTTCGGATATTCTGAGTATCAGGTACGCTACCCTGGTCGAATAAGAAATAATACTTATTAATTAAATAGTAGACGTATTTCGGTCAGCATAGCTGAGACAGTTCTTTAAAAAATTATAAATTCGAAATTGTAAAATGATAGCTGTAGGCGGCCTTAGTTGCCTCAAATCAATATTATCTATTTTAAAATGGTGGATGTAGATCAAGTAATATAATCTATCTTTCTTCATTTAGCATGTAGGTACCTTCCTCATAAAATATACATGGTTGGATATAGAACAAAGCAAGGTGCAAAGTTTCTTAATCTAGCTTTGTACCATCAGATTCAAAATAAACTGTTTATGTATATAGTACATTTCAATATTTTGTATTTCGTTCATATCATCACTGACATCAAATCACGAATGAAAACAAACCCCTCCCGCGAACTGCCACCGCGCCGCGCCCCGCCTGCGCTTCGTTGTAATAAAATAACAATAACAGTAATGTAGTCGCGCGGATCCAAAATCACAGGAATCTAAAGACGTAACGTAAGTAAACCAAAGTAGATGAGATGTAATTCAAACAAGTAAAAGTTATACGACCACGCTCAGAGACGTCATAAGCTAATATTAATAAACAAGTTTAAAAATCATCCTTATTGGCATAAATGTAAGTGTCACAATTTTTTTTTAAAGTAACCGTTTAGTTTGATGTTTGTTTCTGAGAACGGCGGTTAACGACGTATAAAATAGTAAATTTTATTAACATTAAAATTTGATAAAAACAGCCTGGATGACGTTGGAAAAAGCCAAGTATGGACTCTTAACAAATATACAATTTACAGAAAACAGCCAACCCTACACTGGCTGTTTTTTACGAAACTCGATCCCCGATACCTCCTCACAAATTTGAAATTTGTACGAAACAGCCATGTAGTAGGCTGACTTATGCAATATAGGTTAGGCAGTTTGTGTCAAAATTGGCTGCATTTTACACCATGATGACTGTTTTTTACAAAATATTTTTTGTTGAATGGCTGCATTTGACGGCTCATATCTCAGCCGTAAGAAGAGATATCGAAATGGCTGTCTTTGCAAAAAATCCGGCATGTCGAATTTAGTAGGGCTGTGATAATAACTCGATTTTCGAAAAAGTGCCACTTGGCTGCTTTCTGCAGAACTAGGTCCAATTTTGGTATGTACTACCCGCGCAGATAAAGAATGGGATTGAAAATGGCATCACGTTTAATTACATCCCGCTTCCACATACCGTTAATGAAAAAAATATTGTCTGTTAGTTGTTTAAGATTTATACTTAACTTATACTAAGTTACCTACCTACTTATCAAACCTACTGTTTGTTATTTTGTTGAAGGGGTTTTCGCGACTCCTAGAGGAACCTCCCTTCTTTATTGCCTCCTTCGGGAATCGAACCCGTAAAAGTGAGATTTTAAATAGATGGACTTTAATAACCTAGGAGCGTCGAGATCGCAGCTTGTATAAGCCTACCTCCACTATTAGGTATGTGGTGAGTGCCACGCGACCAGAATCCGGTCGCTCGTAAAAATTATGAGTGAGTCGGAGGCCGGAATACGGTCTCGAGGTTTGCGCTCTTTTTCTCATTCGGCGTGCGCTCCAAACGTGGCGCGCGGCAGAACGCTCGAACAATGGGCACAAGCGGTAGCCTTTGCGGTAGCGATTTCAGTCGCTACACCATTATTAACTGTTTCGTTATTATTGTTACTTACCTACTTAAAGATGACGTGCGCACGCGGCAATAATAATTTATTTGTAGGTAGTTGTTTGAAGATTAAGCTGAAATTTTGCATACAGGATCCTTTTAACGATGTAGGCGAGCACTAAGCAAGGATTTTTTGATACTCCCACGGGAACGGGACTGCGTGGACGACAAATACCATTTGGCAAAATGACGTCATTCACGTCATTTTATCGAAGAGTATTTGTTGTTTGTAAATATCTTCTCATAAATAATAATAATAACTTTAGGTATGCCAACAAGTTTCTATGTTCTTTTTAAACTTAGTGAGCCGCCATTTTTAGTCCCATTCTTTATTTACGTGTGATGTATTTGTAAACTATATAAAGACTGTAACCTGTAAAGAAATGATACATCTGGCCATACAAAACTGTTTTTAACACGTTTTTATCAAGTTGATTTCTCGTTTCTTTGTTTATCCACGAATTTATACTACGATTTATAGATTATATAGATTTTTTTATAGCATTGGGGTAAAATTAATAATTTGTTTCCAATGTATTTTCATGTAGAGCATAGATTAAACATTCATTTTCAGGCTTCCTCTACGAATAACAGGGCTAATATTTCAATGGAAAAAAAGACAACAAATCCCGAATCTGAGAGATTATTTTCCCAATTGGTATGGTTTTTAACTCTTTGGTTTGGTTTTTAATCACTTTTCAACTCGAGATAGAGACTCACATAATAAAAAAAATTCAGATTCCTAGTTCGTCATCATCACAACACGAAAAGGCTTCTTCTTCCAAGAATCTTTCTTTGTCCCCTGCAACTATAGAAACTCCAACAAAAAAAAGAAAAATACATCCCCTTCCAGATACACCATCAGCTTACGATACTCCAACCAAAAAACGCCTTTGCAGAAGAATTATTGAATTAAAAAACACAGTACAAAGAAAAAATAGAACTCTAAAAAATGTACGAGACTGTAATAAAAGATTGAAAAAACAAATAACATCACTTAAATCATTGCTAGCAGACTTAGAAAGAAAAAATTTAATATCGGAGGAAAATATAAATATTCTTAACTCGGTAGGAGTAAAATGCAGTGAAATTATCAAGCGTCAAATGATAAAAGGAAAATCTGGCACTGTAGTGAGAAAAAAATATTCTCCGGAACTTAGAGCGTTTGCTTTAACTTTAAATTTTTATTCTACCAAGGCGTACCAATATGTGCGAAAAACCTTTAACACGTGCTTGCCGTGTGTTAAAACTTTAGGAAAATGGTACAGTTCTATAGATGGAAGTCCAGGATTTACAAAAGAAGCTTTTACGGCTTTAAAAATCAAAGCAGAGCAGTCCAAGACGCCACTTTATTGTTGTATAATGTTCGATGAAATGAAAATAAAAGGTAAGGTGGAGAAAACATACGGGTATGTAGATTTTGGAGGAAGTATTGATTCCGATTGTAAAGAAGAATGTACAGATGCATTAGTTTATATACTTGTTCCTCTACATGGAAAATGGAAGATACCTATTGGTTATTTCTTAATTAAAAAGGTTTCGGGTGAGACTAAAGCATTCTTGCTTACTAGAGCAATTGAACTCTGCAATGAAGCTAATATTAACATCAAAGCTGTGACCTTTGATGGATGTACAGCCAATATAGCAATGGCAAAAATACTTGGATGCAATTTACACCCGGATAATATAAAACCTGTTTTTAAAGTAAACAACAACGAAATAGCGATATTTTTGGATCCAGCTCACATGATAAAGTTAGTTCGAAATAGCTTTGAACATTATGAAAATGTTAAGGACGCTCAAGGTCGTAATATTTCCTGGAACTACATTAAAGCACTGCATGAGTTGCAAGAAAAAGAAATGTTTCACGCAGCTAATAAACTCCGAGCTGAACATTTGATGTTTAAGAAAAACATAATGAAAGTTAAACTTGCAACACAATTGTTTAGTAGGAGTGTGGCCCTAGCCCTTAAATTTTCTAAAAATACATTGAAACTGCCACAGTTTCAGGATGTAGAAGGAACAGTTGACTTTTTGCTTATTATAAATGATTTATTTGATATATTAGACTCAAAAGTGCACGGATATGAATTGAAAAGGGCTATTAACAAAGAAAATGCTGACCTTATAATAAATAAACTCAACAGTTGCAAAGACGTGTTAATGACTCTGACCGTTAATTTAAATAACAAACAGATAAGATTAATTGATTCCCCACGATATACAGCATATTTAGGTCTATGTGTTTGTATAGAAAGTACATTTTTTTTATATCGTAACTTGATAGAAAATGATCAATGTCCATACATATCATTACATCGAATAAGTCAAGATCATATTGAACTGTTTTTTTGTAATATAAGATCTCGAGGAGGAGCAAATGACAATCCAACAGCAAAACAGTTTCATGGAATTTATAGGAAAATTTTGGTACATGTAGAACTACAAGACATTAACACTGGAAATTGTGTAGCCCTTGAAAAAATGTCTATACTGCATTGCACATCGGCAGTTAAACGTATCAATTTAACCACGGAAAGAGCTGATACGATGGATACTGAAGAACCTACTCCAGATTATTTTATTGAAGCTTTACAACACATCACACTTTCGCAGTTTTCAGAAAGCATTATAGAATATATTTCTGGAGCCGTTGTAAACTATTTAATAAAATCTATAAAATGCAATATCTGCGTTAAAGCTTTAGTGTCACTGGATCAAAAACAAACAAGTTTAATTTATGCAAGGGATACAGGTGGACTTATATACCCTTCTAATACAGTAAGTAAAATTTGTAGAAGGTGCGAACAAGTAATCCGAAGTTCAATGAAAAAAGATTCGCTTTCAAAAATCTATTATAAGGATAAGTTACGACTTGTAACCCAAACATTGATAACTTTTGTTAATGAAGAAATGTTTCCTGAAATATCTTCACATCAATATGATCACGAGAGCTGCAACCATTTGATCGATCTAGCTAAAAGTATAATGGAAAAATACATAGACATTAGATTACTTTATCTCACCAGGAAAACTGATCCTAAAGCTGCGGTGAGGAGAGTATATACCAAGCTTGTGCATTTTAAAAATCAATAAAAATATAGTTAGATGACGGTTTTTTTATTCTTATGTGTTTTCCTGTTGTGGGCTATAGGCATTGCGTGAGTCTTGAGACAAAATTTACCCTATTAAAAAGTATCCTTTGTTTAAATCTAGGCTATCTACTGTCTGTGTACTGTGTGCCAAATTTCAACCAAATCCGTTCAGTAGTTTTTGCGTGAATAAGTAAGAAACATTCATATGCTTCCATCCAAACATCCTCACAAACTAACTATCGCATTTAATGAGATAAGATTTCCAAACAGCTTGCTTCCAAATAATAAGTATGTAAATACATGATTTCCATTATAATATTTGTAATAGAAACATTTATAAACATGCATACTAATAATACTTATAATTTGAATAAAATTAAATTAGTTATAATTGTCCGTAACATAATTATTAATTTATCGATAAACTATCGACATTGCTTAATACATTGTACATCACTAGATGAATGAATGACATTGAAATAGCCAATAGCGTCGCTGCCGTTAAGTCCCCCGCAACCCGTTCCTACCTCCTAAAATTGTGACTTTAAACTAGAACAAAATGGTCAACATGCGGTATCTATTGGAGGTGATCTGTGACTGTACCTTAGAAACGAATCGTTCAAATTAGTTGTGAAAAGAAAATAATTGGGCCTCAGCCCAGGCGGTAGCTTTGCTGCATAGTAGATAGGTACTTATGGCTCTCAGCTGACTGGCCGGGTTGACGGCCGGAGCCGCGGCGGGCCGCGGCGCGCCGCGCAGCGCAGTGTGGCTTAATATCAGCTGTTTTTAAATAGTTTATTTAATGGTTTTATTTTCATTATTCAAGATTTGATTAAGTTTAATAATGAATAAAATACACTTAAAATATTAACTAGTAGGTAAATTACGAACTCGTAATTAAATTTTTTATTAGGAGAAAAATATTTTTTTCGATTTTTTTATTATTTCTCTAAGATTGCAAACACTTGGCCTGACCACCCCTTAAAATTTTATTATTAAAATCCATTTCGCCTTATATATTTCTTAGACCATAATTGGCTCGATATCCATAACTCTTAAGGAGCTCTAGTTGTTTAATATTAATTTATTTAATGTGTGTCAATGTTTGATACCTACTCAATAAACTTTCATTCATTCATTTATTTTGGCACTAAATTAACTGTAATGAATCTTAAACTTCATTAAAAAAAAACAATAGTTAATCGCTTACCTACTTAATCTTCTTAAAATAAAACAACTTTTACGGATATCAAACGCGCTATATTTTCACGAACTAAGTTGTAATTGTCCGTATTTTTAGGTTTTTAGGTTAGGTTAGTTAGGTTATAGGGGTTTTTTGATGACTGTAAAGGTGCCGAAACGTCGGGAAAATCAAAAAACCCCTAAATAAAAAACCTAAAAATACGGACAATTACAACTTAGTTCGTGTAAATATAGCGCGTTTGATATCCGTAAAAGTTGTTTTATTTCAATGAACAGGGGCCTTACCATCAACTGTAATGCAATTCATTGTAGGTTGTGAGAGTGGGATGCTGCCATATGGCGCGTCTAGCGGCGTCCCGCACTGACTACCTAAAAGTAACCTAAAATGAATCGCATTACAGTAGGCCCCCAGTGCGCGCCAAAACATAAGATGTACGTATATTCATCTTCTTAATTAAAATTTACTGCCACAGTAAAAGCAGTAAATCTAACTTCAAGAAAGTTGATTTTTATGTGCCATTATCTAGCTAATTCGTCGGAACTCGGAACATTATCTCTGTCATAATTAATAATTTACAATGGCATTTAAATTACACGCCTCTGACAATTCAATTGCAGCTACAACAGCCACGGAAGTTCTGCTTAAATTAGGGTTCCCACTTTTTAAGGCAACGTTTCAATGACATAGAGTTTTTCCACGAAGCAAAGGGAAAACTATTTTGGAGCAATATTGCATAACTATTTTACGACACAGAATATATATTAGTACCTTACTGTACAGAAATTTCACTCCCGAGTTTAGGTATGATAAACGCAAGCGTCCGGTCACCGGACTAGTCTCAATAGGCTGGCACTCGCTCGACTAGTCGCACGGGCAGACAGTTATTGTACTATGAACGCTATACGCAATGCAAAAGGTTGAAATTAGGTTGTTTTCCAGATGTTTTCGGGGATTTTGCGCCGCTTGTATGGAAGTGAGACAGGCCTGTTAACGAGCCTTAGCGTGGCCTGGCCTGACAACGTAGACCAATTTTAATGAATTTCAGCATAGATATAGATTAGACCTCGGAGAAAGAAAACTACTTTATAAATGTCTGGAATATCTTGAAGTGTTCCAACTTTATATATATTTATTTTAAAAGCTTACATCTTACATTGTTTTCTAAATTAAGAGCGTTTACGTCCTTTTGCGCCGTTTTGCTCAAAAACTTAATTTTTCAAACCTCTTAATATCTATGAATATTAACTTTACAAATATGTTAATTACATATATCATTAGGCGATCTTGTCGTCAAAATAGTTAGTTGAAAACATTTTTGAATTTTTGGATATTTTGGACTTTAAAACAAGATAATTGAAAAGAGCAAGAATTTGTGGTAGAAACAGTAAACACTTTATAATTGTTACGCGTTTGTTTATCAGACTTTTTGTACTTTTTTTGTTTCCTGATGTTTTTTTAGACTCTTGCAAAGGCATGCCAGTTACGGCTTGTATTTAAAAAGTATTATTCGCGCAAAGACAAATGATAAACTGAACGTGGCTTTCAATTGTTGCAGAATAAGTCAAGATGTTCCAAGGAGGCACCAGGACGAAGCTGCAGAAGTACTACAAGTGGTACGTGCTGGGCCTGGTCTCCATCGGCTACATCATCGGCGAGCTGGGACATTACCTCATTGGTGAGGTTTTTTTTAACTACGGGGAGACGCTTTGGTTCCTATCCATCATCATCATCAGCCTGTGGACGTCCACTGCTGGACATAGGCCTCTCCTAGCTCACGCCTATTGTGGCGTTCATAGGAGGTTATTAGCCTACTGCTACCACGCTAGCCAGACGGGTTGGTAGAGGGTTTGTTTCAAGTTTTCCTTCTCTCGCACAGGTGTTTAACTCTTAGTCGACTCTTCATCCGACAACATCCCAGGCATGTAAGGGAGTGGTGACACTTGTATTCTTAGGCCGTCACCACACGGCACTCCATCATACCTGATGTTAAGAAATGATACGCTGAAGGTGGAAGCAAGCCTCTCTCTGAATTTTTTACTAGTTCAGCCGGAAATATTGTAAGTAACTAACTAACGAGTACAAGTTCAGGGAAAGAGCAAATAATCGAAGGAAACGTTCCTTTATTTTTAAAAAGAAACCAAGTTGCATTCAAAGTTTTTTTTATATATTTTTTAAAAGTCGAAAGCACAACGAAACGAATAAAGAAATCTATAGGGTCAAACATAATTCCCCCCAGAGGCGGTAGGGGAAAAAACTTATCATATATTTTAATAATAATATTATGTATTTTTGTCTTAGTTTGTTCGTAGGCGTTGTACAGTCGGTGAACTTTCCGGTCGAACAGTAGTTTTTTCGGGAAGCTTTAGTTAAAAAAGTAAAAGATATATAGACTACGTTTATATCCCAAATAATAGACCATTCAGAGGTGCAACATTTGAAAAAAAAAATTTCTTCAAGTTTAGTACTTTTCGAGAAAACATTTCCCAAAAAACTTTACTAGACAACCGGGAAGTTCCTTATTGTACCTGCGTAAGCCTTATTAACTTTTTAAACCATCGACGGACATAACGCAATCGATCTAGCATGTATCAAGAAACGTATCGATCATATCCTTAAGTGTTTTTTATTATAAAGCTCATGAGGAGATGATGTCATTAGCGTGTGTTACTAAAACGGATACAGACAATTATCTTCCTTTTCATCGTAGTAAACAAAAAAGCTTTTTTTGTTCTGTATAATTTTATCTCAATCTATTTATTTAATAAATTAAAACACATCTTTTGAAACGCTCGTCTGGTTCATTGTACTTAATTATTCGACTATTACCTGCGAACATATACTATTACGTATTTATACGCGCTTTTTAATAATACATTTGGTTTTTATTGCTTGCCAATTTAAATAGTTTTTTTTACTACTCTTGAGAAATTTCCGAGTTATTCCCAACCGATCCCCTGGTGGATCTGTTTTATACAGATTAATACAACTTAAATAATACAACTTTTGGTCATGAGACCAGGGGCCCTGTTTCATAAAGCTTGACAAGTCGATAATGTGTCAACTATGCTCGAACATACTTTTTTTTCACTGATCTACGCAATTTTAACCTTTGTCATAATTGCAGAAGGTAGGTTTTCTATAAAAGCAATCAGTAGGTTTTATATAAAGTTCTCTGTTTCAAAATCCTATTACGAACTCTTTCGATCATGTGAGAATTTATAAAAGAAATTTAACTATCACTCCTCATCCTGATATAGACCAAGAATGCCTATCAAAAAAAGTGCGACAATTTGACAAATGTGTCAGATTTTCCGATAACAGATAAGTAAGACCAAATGTTTTATGAAACGTTCAATTGTAGCATTGTCGCGATAATTATGTCGGCTTTTCATATAGCACCAATGTTTAATGAAACGTATAATCGTCAAATTGTCACCTGCCACCTGTCGCTGACAATTGTAATCTTTATGAAACAGGGCCCAGGAATCAAAACTTGTATTATTTCTGAAATGGTTTGTCAACCAACTAAATATAATTTAATATAAAGTATAAATTACAAATTGTTTCAGTTATTTAATGGTTAAACAAACTTACCTGTGACGTTTGACCATAATTATACTAGGTGTTACATCCGAAGAGATTCAGTAATCACTATGTAGTCCACTTCTCAATGTACTAGGCATCGCACAGCTTTTTAGAGTTATAATATAAGAAAAAAAAAAAAGTTGTATTGTTTCTTCCGGCCGCCCCGCCCCTGCGCCTGACCTGTTCTTACGTCATTAATTTTAGAGAGCTGGAAAACAAGAATTCCACCTTTTTCGCTTTACTTCTCTAAGGGTGTGAATACCATTATTGGGGGGGTGGGTACTGAATCTCTTCGGATGTAACACCTAGTATAATTATGGTCAAACGTCACAGGTAAGTTTGTTTAACCATTAATTATACTACGGTGTTACATCCTTCGGATTCAGTAATCACTATGTAGATGTTTAGCGCTAAAGCGAAATAGGTGGTTACGGGAAAAAGAGGCATAGAAGGAAAGAGTCTAGTTGATTTGCATGTAATTCTGTATTCTTGGAAATCAGTCTTATAATTCTCTAGTTGATTGTTTAATTCTCTTAATCTAACTTTTTGATCACATATAATCAGATACATTCAGTTTTAACAAAAAAAAATATCTCATAAGAGTCGCTGCAAATTCACTGTCTTGATCATGTAGTGTTGGTCTATTGTAAAATTTGGCGAATGTTAAAGAACTACCGGACCAGCCTGCAGTTCTCTTGATCAGATCTACAGATAAACCTCTGCTTAGTGCAGCAGAAGTTGATGCGTGGCGAGTGCTATGTGCCGAGAAGATACTAATATCGACTCCGGATTCAGCAAGAATAGATTTTATCCATCTACTTATTGTTGCACTGCTAGCATTATGAATAGGCTTCCGAGTAGTAAGAATTAGCTTGTCGGTATGTGGTACGTGTCGATATTTACTTGTCATCACTAGATAAGCAAGAAGCGTCTTTGCAGGACAAATTTGAGGTCGTTGTGGAAAGAAAGGTATTACAAGACGTGGCATTGATCTTCCCGGCGCTGAAGTTTTTATGAGATCGGTTATAATTATTTCAATATACGTTTCGTTTGTTTTAATATTAGACAAACGGATCAAGGAGAGCGTCTGCACACGTTGTGCGGTCGACAACGCGAGAAGAGCTACTAACTTTTTACTAATTTTAAGGAGGGATAGTTCATGGTTGGGTTGCCATGATTCTGGTCCATGATCTTTTTAAACTACAAGGGGATATTGATTGTCTTTGTGTTGTGCGTGGATCATATTGTGACTCATAATAATTATTACAATTATTGTAATCCTCATTTGTAAATAAACATTTTTTATTTATAGTCTTTGGTCGTCCGCCACTATGATAAGACTTTAGTTTAAAGTCATTGAACGTAAGCACGTTACGCTGCTTGACTTTTATTTATATGAAAGATTAAACGCATTGGTTCACGTGTATGAGCATTAGTTTTAAGTCGTTGGACGTAAGCAAGTTACGCCGCTGGACTTATTTATTTTGACAAAAGTATGCAATATTAAACGGCGCGGGACGGTTAGCCTTGAGGTATGTTTAATGTAGGTAGGTACCTATCTCAATAGTAATAAGAAAGGCCAGTAAAATTTATTGACATTCGTATCATAGTTTTTAGGTACGAGGAAAACGTATTAACATTGCAATTACGATAAAATACGACACAATTATAGTGCCGGTATATAGAAAAAAAATATAGTAACTGTAAGTAACTGTAACCATTTGTATTAGAGATTTATTAGTTATTGGTCTTAAATAAATGTAAGGATAAAACAAAAAAATGTTTAAAAACGACCAAGAATCAAAACTAGCAAGGTCGTATTTTTATTCACGGCAGGTACTTTTACTTTTCCTATTCTGTGAACATCTCTAAGACTGAATCTATTTAACGTTTATTCATAAATTATGACAGGAAAAAGCGCGGGAAACTCATAACAGGGCGGACCTTCTTTTTATTTCAGAAATTTTAATTTCAATAATTGTTAATAATTCTGATCAGTTGAGTTGTTGTGAGGTGTAAATATTTAATTAGTTTGTTTTTGTATTATATTAGTGTATATTCTTCTATCCCTGGTAAGTTTTTATTATAGTTTTTTATATATGGATATTATATGACCGAGCCCCCCGATCTGGATGTTGCGTCGGGGGACTTGGGCACCGTCCTGAGTCCCCCGGTGGGTTTTAATGTTATTGTATCCGATAAAGGAGATGAAATGGACACTGATGCATCAGTGGGCAGCAGTGTAGGCTCAGGATCTCGGAAAAGATTAAAAGTAAAAAAAATATGCAAACAATGTAACAGGAAAAGGAAACGAAATTCTCATGAGGGAAACAATGATCTCGATTGTCAATGTTGTGGTCACGATTTAACTTTGAAGAAAGGCTCTGACAATGTATTTAAAAAACCTGACATTTCTACTTATGCAAGTACAAATGTCAGTTTTAAGACTAATGGTGACTCCAACTCAGTTCCACTTCCCACACAGGCAGCTGAATTAGGCCGTAGGCAATACGTTTCTACAGATTTATCTCCTTATTTAATCCATGTCCAGAGAACTGAGACTTCTCCAAATGATGGGACTTATCTGCACCCTATAACTTTTGGCAATTTCCTTAAAAAAAATAGCTTCAAAAATATAATTCCGGGAAGTGTTAAACGTATTGGCAGAAATAGATGCACTGTGTCTTTTTCTACCATTCAAGATGCTAATGGTTTTGTTAATGATAATAAGTTGAAAGATTTTAAAATGCGAGCTTTCATTCCCACATTTAATGTTACCAGATTAGGCATAGTTCGAGGGGTTCCAGCTGAATGGACCCATGAAGAAATTAAAGAAAATGTTACAGTTCCAATTGGGTGTGGCCAGTTCATTAAAATTAGACGTCTTAATTATAAGGTATATATTGATGGTTCAGTGATTTGGAAACCATCCCAGTCAGTTGTATTTACATTTGATGGGCAAGTTCTCCCTAAAAGAGTTTATATATGTTACAATGCACTACCAGTTGAACTGTACACATATCCAACAATTCAATGTTATAATTGTTGCCGCTATGGACATACCAAGTTAAATTGTCGGTCCCATCCTAGATGTTTTAAATGTTCTCAGGAACATAAAGGTGAAACATGTAATATAGATGAAAGCTGTGCTGTATGTTTAATGTGCTCAGGGCATCATTATGCCACTAATAAAATATGTCCAGAATTTAACAGACAAAGGGAAATTAAACTTAGTATGTCCCATAGCTGCATATCTTATAACGAGGCAAGTAAACTCCACCCAGCTATATCCAAATCTTATGCTGATGTTCTTCGTACAAAGCAGGATTTTGGAGAAAATAACATTAATAATAGACTCGATACACCATACCCACAGAGTACATCCTATAAAAAAACTGTTTTTATCAAACCCCGTCCACCTTCATCTAATAATACTATAGGTTATGATCAAAGAGCTCACAACAAGTTAATTAATGATTACAATATGCCTCATTCATCCACAAATGGTACTGCTTTTAAACAAAATAAAGATGATAATTCGCAAAATACTACAGTTATTGATTTAATAATTTCTTTTCTTAATTCACTATTAACCAATCATACACTGAAACCGACCAACGTTGCCATAATTGTTGAAATGATCACTAATTTAATAAATAATAATAATGGATCTAAAGGTCCTACAATGGAATTGCAGGAGTGTAGTGCCTAAAAAGAGTGATTTAATTTATATGATTAATAAACATAAAATAAGTATAGTAGCACTCTCTGAAACATGGCTGAAATCTGGTTTCCTGTTTGGGATTCCTGGCTTCACATGTCTTAGAGAAGACCGAACAGATGATTATGCAGGAGTTTCGATTCTTGTTAAAAATACAATTTCTTTTCAAAGATTGTCACTTCCTTCACATAACTTAGATGATATTAATGTTATAGGTATTAAATTATCAAGCGGTATTTCTATTATTTCTACTTATATTCCTCATCCATCTTCTGACATTTTTGATAATGAAATTGTTTCGTTGATAACAGCCATCAAAAGTCCTTTCCTACTTCTTGGTGATTTTAACTCTCACCACCGTTCCTGGGGCTGTGGTATTACCGATAATAATGGTAATAATTTTTTAGACATTATTGACCAGGATAACCTCTGTATTTTAAATATTGGCATACCGACTCGCCGCACTAAACCTGGCGAAAAGGCAAGTGCGGTAGACTTATCTATTTGTAATCCTGGGTTAGCTTCAGCAATTACTTGGTTTCGCCTTAATTCAACTTTTGGTAGTGATCATTTCCCCCTTATTATGTGTACCCCTATGAAAACTCCCGGTGCCAATTACAATCCTCGCCTCAAACACAGATTAACTCAATCTGAAACAGATTGGGTAAAATTTAAAAATATTGTCCATAACAAAACTAAAGATTTTCCCAACATTAGTCAGTCAGGAGTAACAACCTGTTCTGAAGCATTAGCCAAGTGTCTTATGGAAGCAGCAGATGAAACATTTCCTAGAAAAAGGGCTTCCTCAGGATTAATTCCTTCTCCACCTTGGTGGGACCATGAGTGTACCGCGGTTATCAAAACACGAAAAGAGGCTGAGGAAATTTATAAACAGGATATGTCAAATGATAATTATGATCAACTTTGTAAGGTAATTGATAATACCAAAAAAATTCTTAAACAAAAAAAAAGAAATGGGTGGATATCTTTTTGTACATCACTTTCACCTACTACATGCCCGTCTGAAGTGTGGCGTAATATCAAACGCTTCAGATCAGCTTATAGCTCCTCATCATTCATAACTCTTGATCCTTCTTTGGCAAATTCTTTTATGGATCAATTAGCACCACCAACTGTAGCAGAATCGTACGATTATATTCCATTTAACTCTCCCTTATCAGAATCTTCTCTTAATGATCTATTCTCTCTTGCTGAATTAAAAGGAGTCTTAGATAGTGTAAAAGATAGCTCACCCGGTGAAGATGGGATACCCTATTCGTTTTTTGTGAATTTAAATGATGAATCCCTGTCTTATTATTTAAAATTAGTAAATGAGGTAATTGCTACAGGGGAGATTCCTCTTTCCTGGAGAACACAAGTTGTGATTCCAATATTAAAACCAACCAAGCCGTCCTGTGACCCTAAGTCATTTCGTCCGATAGCTTTGAGTCCTATTTTATGCAAATTAGCAGAGCATTTAGTTAAAAATAGGTTGGAGTGGTTTATTGAGAGTAATCAATTACTATCCAACAGTCAGTTTGGCTTTCGTAAAGGAAAAAGCACAATAGACAGTATTAGTATTTTAACTTCTGATATACATATAGCCTTTTCTAAAAATAAAATAGTATTAGCAGCATTTTTAGACATTCATTCCGCTGATGATAATGTTAATGTTAGTAACTTAATTAAAAAAATGAAAGATCTTAATGTTCCTGAAATCCTTACGAAATTTGTTAATTTTATGCTTTCAGAAAGACATATTCACTTAGATCTCCCTGATGGCACGAGATTAACTAGGGTACTTGGTAAGGGTCTTCCACAAGGATCAGTCTTAAGCCCTTTATTATATAACATATATGCGAGTGACTTAGAGAGTTCGTTAAATAATATCCACATACTTCAGTATGCTGATGACCTCCTTTTATACTATGTTTGTCAATCTCCTGTAGATGCTTGTAGAGTTTTGAATTTTTCTTTGGCTTTGCTAAAGCAATGGCTGGATAAAAATGGATTAGAGTTGTCCACTGAAAAAAGCAGTGTAGTGTTATTTACAAGAAAACGATTTGTACCTGATGTTAGAATTTTATACGATAGAACTTTAATTGAGAGGAAAGATTATGTTAAGTTCTTAGGGGTAATGTTGGATTCAAGGCTTACTGGAATCCAGCATTGCGAATATGTTGTTAACAAGTGTGAAAGAGTCTTGAATATGATGAAGTGTCTATCAGGGGTGTGGTGGGGTGCCCATCCAACTTCACTTAAACTTATTTACAACGCGTTAATAAGGAGTATTCTCGAATATGGAACGTTTTTGCTCCAAGGGGGCAACAAAGGTGCTTTAAAAAATTAGATGCAATTCAACACAAAGCATTGAGATTAATCTTAGGTACTATGAAATCTTCGCCTATCAATGCCATGCAAGTTGAATGTGTTGAACCTCCTCTTAGCCTAAGAAGACAATTACTCAGTGATAAATTCGTATTTAAAGCCTACTAGAATTCAAACCACCCTCTGTTTCCAAAATTACAGATTTTAGAAGAATTAATGTCTCTCAATTACTGGAAACACAAACCCCCTATAAGTCTCTCTATTAGCTATAAAAAGCTTCTAGCCCTAGAGGCTCCCATTTACCGTTCTGAAGTCCTACCACTATTTAAAATTAATTTAGACTCTCTATCCTTAAAACCTAACATTTGTTATAATGTAGGTGTTAATAAAAATGACATAGAAGCAAATATTGTTTTCAATTATAATACAGATGAACATTTTAGGGAAGCAAATTTCATCTTCACAGATGCTTCAAAATCGTCGGTCTCTGAAAATGTAGGAGTAGGTGTTTTCCATGACCAGTATAATATAGTCCAAAAAATTAAGTTACCTCCTGAAGCTTCTGTATTTACAGGGGAATGTTTCGGTATTGACAAAGCCTTGGAATACATTCTCTTAATGAAACTTAATAGTACAGTGATATTTACTGACTCTAAAAGCGCTTTACAGGCTATAGAAAAATTTCCCTTCAAAATGAAACCATGCTATCCAATTATATGCGATATAAGGGAAAAACTTTGGAAATGTAAATTTTTAAATTATTCTGTTACTTTGGCATGGATTCCAAGTCATCAAGGAATTAGTGGGAACGAAAGAGCAGATCAATTGGCCAAAGAAGCGGTTGAGTGTGGGGACTTACACCCCTTTATTAACTACTGTCATGATTTGTCTTGCTTACCTAAATCCTATTTATTTGATTCCTGGCGACATCTCATAGCTAAAACTTCTCTGGCTAAAGGCAAAGTATATTTTAACATTCAACCTGACATACCTAAAAAACCCTGGTTTCACCAATTTGAATGTAACAAAACCATTGTCAGCATCATTACACGGATGCGCCTTGGCCATGTATGCACCCCTGCTCATCTGGCTAGGTTGCACATTGTGCCCAGTGACCTGTGTGATTGTGGAACTGATGTTGGTGACCTCGATCACATATTCTTTTCTTGCCCTCGCTATGATCATTCCCTTTTCCTGAACTCATTGGCAGCACTTAATGTTCCATTTCCTACCCGCATGTCCTGCCTATTAATGGATCCATGTAAATATTATTATGTTTTAGCATCTTTTATTAATGTCAATAATATTAAAATTTAATTTTTATAAGTATTTACTATATATATATTTATTACCTGTATTTTAATACCATTCCAAATTCCTACCAACTCTCCTGATCCTTTTTTCCAAATTCCGTATACTTTTTTCATATTCCCTGTTTCCCTACCTTTCTACTTGACATTGGCAAAATAGTCAAACTCTATTGCCACAAAAAAAAAAAAAAAAAAAAAATTATGACAATTTATTACGGGATAATTTCATTGTTTTTTATTAATGTTGAAACTTAACTCAACAGGAAAAACAGTACAGTTTGGTAATTGGTTATAACATACAATAAAACCGCTACATGATGGATATTTTCGATAAACAACGTAGAATTGATACGCGTTTTAACATAAAATCACTAACAGTGCTGCCAATTTAGCATTTTTATGGCTAAATTTAGCATTTTTTCAAGTGATTTAGCATGCATAAAATAAGTTTAGCATATAGCATATTATTTAGCATTTTACTGGCAAAGTTTATTTACACCTGAAATTCAGATGTAGAGCGTGTATTTAGCCAAGTTAACTTGGTACTAACGAATCTAAGGAACAGTTTATCAATTTCGACCTTAAATGCAATTTTATATGTAAAATTCGGGTTAAAAAGGGTTAAAAAATGCTGTCACTCCTGCGAGGTCCCTGACCCAATCTTGCGAAAAGTAGGGACAAATGAGGCCTATGCATCTATGTCTTCCGCTCCGGCTGCATCTATTGAAAAGATACAGACAAGGGTCTTCAGATTTTATTTGAGTCTCAAATTTATTTTTTTCGGTGCTTCTTTGTCACGATTGAAGATGTTTTTAATAAAGACTCTTTCTTGCTCTGTTAGCTTTCTTTTTTAGTATTTTCCGAAAAAATTTGCATGATTTTGGCATTTTTTAAATGTAGATTTAGCAGAAAATTATTTTAAGAGTTGGCAGCACTGATCACTAACCTGACGAAGAATCCGAATTAACTTCTTGTAGTTTTTCTTGCAATCGCCTTATCTTCTTACGTATGCGAGATTCACTATATTTATGTTTTCTTTTTCCCATACTTGCACTTGGTATACAAACAAAAAGGTCTGGCAGTTTTTACTTTGTTTACAAAATGAAATGATGTTGGCGGGGCGGCCGGAAGAAACAATACAACTTTTTTTTTTTTCTTATATTATAACTCTAAAAAGCTGTGCGATGCCTAGTACATTGAGAAGTGGACTACATAGTGATTACTGAATCCGAAGGATGTAACACCGTAGTATAATTCTGTATATATGTCTATGCTTAAGTCTTAGTCCAATATATATTTCTAATTAGTTACTAGTGGTACTAAAAGCTTGGTTGGTAATAAAAATTGAGACACATTGAAAAAAAACAAAGTTAATGCGTAAATTATGTCTAATGACTGAGGTCACGGTCACGTGTATGTACATAAGTACACATATAATTAACAATAGACAATAAATCATTCAAATCTCATAAAGTGTTAAAATGTTATTAAAAACAGGTTACGAAGGAGCTTACCTTCAAGATATTAAGATCACTTTTTTAACAAGTCTTCAAGTACTCTTACTTAAGTTAAACTTTTTTCATAACTAACGCGAGAGGAGTTGAAAATGTAATAAAAAATGGTGAAAAAAAAACAACTACACAAAATTAAAATCGTGATATCAAACGCATTTTGATCCGTATGAAAATGTGTGTAAATTTGTTTGTTACCCAATCACGCTTAAACGGTTAAATTGATTTGGATAAAATTTCCCATCCCTACTGATAGACTAAGGGCCTGTTTCACAATCTAAAAAGTAAGTTCTGAGTAGCTTACGTGACAGACGATTTAATATAAATACTAGGGCGGTTACAACCCGATACTCGGGTTCGTCGATCGACGAAAAATTCCAAATTATGCGAAAATAATGACACTTTTTAATTGCAGTTTGTGATCATCACGTTTAACATTTTGTATATTTTATAGTTTTCGGAACAAATGGACTCGAGTACCTTTAATTTGATACCTTACTCGGCCGCGTACTACGCGCCAAAGTCCCTATCGAGTCGTCACAAATTTTGCGAACCTGAATTAAGTATATAAAAATAGGACATAATAAAGGATCGGTAGTTTTTAATACGAAATAGGAAATTACTGATACATCCTACGGTGCACAACTAGTTGAAAAGAAAATTACGAAAACTGGTAGGCGATACATCCTAGGCCGGCACTAAAGTGTTTTATGATATTTAATTTATGTTGCTACTTGTGAGAGCAAGTGGCAATTCATTGAAGCTCCTAATACCGACCACAGTAAAACCACAGATTAATAAATAGTTACTTGACCACAAAAAGTATCCATTTGTAATATTCTACGAACGTTCGTGGTCGACGGTCAAAGTCATGGCCATTGCTGAATTCCCGATTCGATATGGTAGCTTTTGAATCTTGTAACTTAGTCACAAATAAACCATCAAGTAGATCACACGTTCGTTTTCTTTAAAAGTGCAAGTACAACCCAAAGTAGCTCTTATCACCGCGAACATATGGTCTTTCGAGCCGGATAGAAGCTTATCAGCGATAAGAGGATCGTCGTCGTCGGCCCGCACTTGAACAATAGAACCGAGCTATTGAATCGAAGTAAACAAGTGATTTGTCGTATTTTAACCAAATTATCGAAGATTGTGTTGTTTGATTTATACTGCAAATTATTGAAGAAGTGAAGTTTGAGAAGTGAATAAAGGCTGTTTAGTAGTAGTAAAGGAAGTTATTTAGTATGGAACAACTACAGGTATTAGCAAATAAAATGAGAAAAACTCAAGTTAATCTAAAAAAGTGTTCAAAACAAAGACTAACGAAGGGATATATAGAAAGTAAAATAGAGTGTATAAATGGATACTGGGATAGTTTTGTTACGGCGCACACGTCATTAATTAAAGGTATACCAAAGGAAAAACAAAGTGAAGTGTCATATTTAGCCAATGAAGAATACGATACGATTGAAGGTATTTATTTATGTACTAAGGCGGATTTAAAAGACTTGTTAGAACGCTTAGTACAACCGAACCCAGTGCAGTCAGCTAGCGAATTATCACAACACTCTCCTCAACAATCCTCGATTTATGCTAAATTACCAAGAATCGAACTCCCGACGTTTGCAGGCAGCTACGAAGATTGGACTACTTTTGACGTTTTTTTTTTTTTTTTTCGATTTATTGACCAAAAGTATTACAAAATACATGATATTTAATTACTCACCGCTACAAAAGCCGTTTCGGCTTTAACTGTGGCGGAGGAGTTCAGCAAATACAACAAATTTAAAATGTTAATAAATTGTTAGAAAACAAAAAAAATATAAGTACATGTTTTTTTAAGTATTATAACTTAATAAGAAACACATTTTGTAGTTAGTAAAGAAATTTTGATTAGAAAATTATTTTTTTATACACTAAAAATTATTGTTACAATCATGTGATTTGTATAATATCACATTCATTATATTACTTGCTATTTGTTAACTATATTATCAGAAAAGTATTTCTTAACAACTGTTTTAAAATTATTCTTTTCTATGTAGTTCCGAACAAAATCGTCACTCATTTCGTTAAGCAAATCCGGTAACAAACATTTCTAATTTCGTCTCCCGTAGAAATTTCTAAATTTAGGTATATTGAACTTTTTATTATGTAATTTTCTTAAGTTTGACGGACGCGTGTAAGTGATTAATTTAAGACAATTGCAATGTTCATCGACTAGGATGGACAACTTAGTTTTATCGTAAACCGTTAGTACCTTACAATGCTCAAATAAGCTAGTCTCGCTTTCCTTTAATTTGATTTGAATCTTAGTTGGAACTATTAGACCTAATAACTTGTGTTGTAGTTTAAAAATTTTCTGCAAATGTGTTTTGAAAGTTCTGCCGTAACTACTTAAGCCATATCCAATTATACTATCAGCTAATGGCATATACAAAATCCTTAATGTAGTATAAGGAAGTTTATAACGTAGTATTGAAAGTTTTGAGGCTATGGCCCGCAACCTATCACAAATATATTCTATGTGTGGAGACCAATTAAATCTATAATCAATTATGAGTCCTATGTACTTACGTTGGGGTACAAATTCTATTCGCGGGCATGAGCATTGCATGCTACTACTGCTGTGTAGGCATACGTGTACATGTGCAGCGATGGAAGGTGTGTATGAAGTTTTATTGTGTGAGGAATGGATATGGATTGCCTTTGTTTTGTCTGCGTTAATGACGAGGCCGGCATCGTGCGCCCATTCACATAATAAGTCAAAGTTTTGTTGCGCTTGACGCTTGGCGATGTGTATGTCAGTATGAGCGGCGATGATGCAAGTGTCATCAGCAAACTGGTACACTGAGCCCTCCTTAATTACGTTACACATGTCATTAACATACAACAGGTACTCAGTTGGGCCGATGATTGAGCCTTGAGCTGTGCCCTCTTCAGTTATTTGTTTTTTGCTTAGTGAATCACCGATTTTGACCACGGTACACCTGTTGCAGTGATAACTAAGACTAAGCTTTTCAAATAATGTATTATATTTTAAAAGATCGAATGCCTTGCTGAAATCAATAAAAACTGCGATCACGTGGCGTTTATTATCCAAGTGATCGCAGATTTGTGAATCGTTGGTGAATCGACAGAGCAGCTGGGAGGTATTTCGGTTTTTTTGGAATCCAAACTGATTTTCATTAATTATCTTGTTTGTAGATAAATATTTGTTGATTTCATTCCCAAAGTACCTCTCAACTATCTTGTCGACACAGGACAAAATTGTTATGGGTCTGTAGTTATTATAGTCTTGATGACAACCTTTTTTGAATATAGGGCGGACGATACCTATTTTTAATTTGTCGGGATAGGAAGATGTGGCTATGCACCTGTTGATAAGATGGGTAATTACTGGTGTTATTAAATTTATTATGTTTTTAAGGTCTGATGCCCGAATGCCATCAAAGCCTGGGCTTTTATTAAGGTTTAATTGTTGAATTATTTTATAAATGTCATGGTTTGTGGCGCATTGCCACACTTGACCATATCTCGTAACTATACCGGTCTAAAATTATTTGATTACAAGGGGTTATAATATTTTTAACATTTTGTTTAAATTCTACAGCAAAGTTATCTGCTAATGTGGGGGATTGAATTTTAAAATGCTTAAGTAATAGGTCGTCAATCGAAGTTGTTATATTTCCACACAAATCATTAACAACCCTCCAGACTATCCTAATATCTTTGTAGTTTTTCTTTATTTTGTTTTTATAATAAGAACTTCTAACTTTATTTATATAATTATTTGTTAGGTTTCTATATTTGTTATATAATATAATTTTTTTGATCTTTTTTCCATATTAGAAATAGTTCATCTCGTTTTTCGCACATTTTTTTTACTCTTATGTTGGCCCACATACAATTTGTTCGATTTTGTTTGTCCGTATCTAAATATTTTACTTTACAATTGTCATAAACTGATTCAAAGTTCTTTGATATATAGTTAAAAATTTCCTCTGGTTGAGAGTATTTTAATGCTTCATCCCAGTTAATCGCTTTTAGTTCGTCAGTCACAAGGTCATTGTCAAGTCTATGAATGAATTTATTTCGCGCCGCATGCGGCGACGGGGGCTCTGCGCACACAAATGCACATCCTATAATGAAGTGATCTGCTGGCGCCTGTGTGATTACTGCGGTGTGGACGGACTTGCCGCTCGCCTGTCGCACAAAGATATGGTCTATGCATGATTTGGTTATTTTGTCACCTCTTTTTTCTATGCGTGTGTAATGTGTGATTCCACAATCCATGCCCATTCCACACATTGAGTTTATATAGTTGACTTTATGAGATGAGTTAGACTTTAAATCGATATTTACGTCACCAATTACAATCAAGTCGTGTCTGTGTTTTAGTAAATTAAGGTACTTACATAATGGAGAATGTTACTGGGTATGCGAAATCGCTTGTAACTTTGTCACAGTAAAGCCTATGTGAATATAAACACACTATTTTTTGTTCCATGCCAAAATATCAAATAGTTTAGATTTTATAGACATTTAAAAATCCCGTTAATTTGCAATCGCCGCGCGTTGGCGCTGCGTTGGTGTGACGTCACAGGTCATACACTCCTTCCGCGCGCAATACACGGCCCGGAGACATAAGTGATATAACGTACTTAACCATACTCAACGCTTGTCAGTAAATTGTTGTTTCATTTCGTTTTTGATTTAAGTATATTATACTGGTACTGTTATCTTCATAGTGAAATTCACAACATGGATGAAGGATATGAAAAAGGGCAATCGGATAATTTACCCAAAATAGATGGACTAATGGTTGATTGCTGCCGTAATGCGAAGAGTAAAAATGAAAAAGTAAAAAGAAAAATCAAAATATTTTATTAACTATAATATATTATTAACATTTAAATTTGTGAGGTACTATGTCTTATTAACCGACTTCAAAAAAAGGAAGAGGTTCTCAATTCGACGGAATATTTTTTTATTTTTTTATGTATGTTACTCGATTACTCGAAGTCAAAGTCAAAGTCAAAGTCAAAGATTTTTATTCAAATAGACTTATAGATAAGTACTTTCGAATAGTCCAACATTTTTTTTCCCTACCAGCCATTCAGGACATCTTTTAACTGATAAGAAGAACGGCCGCAAGAAACTTATCAGCCTTAGCAGAAACAACAACATTTACAATGGAACATGTTGTTGCCAAACACAAATCTACAATCTTGAAATATATTTAATAAAAGAAGAAAATTTTCTCATACTCATATTAGAATATTTTCCTCTTACACTATTTACAATAGTATGTTTAATGTTGGTATCACATCCATGCATTTTGGTCTTTTAAATAGTCATCTACCTTGTAATAATAAGGTGGAACGATTAAGTTACAAAAAGCTGAACGGTCGTTAGATGGCGCTACTTTCGCTATTTAGTAGTTTTTATTTATTTGTTAATTGTTCTTTGTATCTTTTTAACTCAAAATACTATAAGCGCATTCTATAAATAAATATTGAATTTTCGAAACCAACATTTATCTTTTTGTAGTACATAAATCATCCAAATATCTCGAGAGAGTGTTTCTGTCTCCCAATTTTACTAATCACTCACACATGCATACCTTATTTCTGAGTTTCTTGTAGTAGAATATTTCGACCCAGCTGAAAATGATAAAGTAGCCCAGCGGTCTACGTACTCGGCTTAGATATCAAAGAGTTAAGGTTCGAGACTTCTGATGGTAGATTTTTTTTAATTATTTATTTTATATTATTGTTTATTTAAATAACATCACAATATTAATTTTGATGTATAAATTGCAACATATGCAATTGCAACTTTTTTAAATTGCACAAGTGACAAGAATGTAATTGATACTCTAAATTTTAAGATTTCTTAGTGTGTTTGCCCATTATAATATCTTTTTTTTAAACCACTGCTGAACAGATTTTGATTAAAATTGCAGTGTTTCCTCAATCAAAAAAAAAGTGGTGGTGGTTGTTGGATCATCATGTCACCGTTTTCTATACTTCTATACTATATAATATTACTAGCTTCCCGCCCGCGGCTTCGCCCGCGTGGACTACACGACTTATGCTATTGTGGGTTATCCATAAGAGATAAACATAAACCACCGCGGAGTTTTCTGTAGACATTTTCAAGGTGTACAAATACTTATTACCTTATATGGATAAATCTCGTAGGGTTCAGCCTGCGTTTGCAATGTAAGCGGAAAAAATGTAATCATTTACGACATCACATTAGAAACCTTAAAAATTACAGTATTTCTCTACTATATATTGAAGGTTATTTTACCTTCCTCTTGAATCACTCTATCTATTAAAAAAACCGCATCAAAATCCGTTGCGTAGTTTTAAAGATCTAAGCATACATAGGGACAGACAGCGGGACGCGACTTTGCTTTATACTATGTAGTGATAAAGAGGAAAGATGTGTATGTATGTATGTAATGAATAAACTCAAAAACTACTGGACTGATTTCAAAAATTCTTTTAGGATGCTACACTATCCCTGATTAACATAGGCTATATTTTATCCCGATATTCCCACGGGAACAGGTACCACGCGTGTAAAACCGCGAGGATCCGCTAGTACAATACTACAATACTATTATATTAGTTTTATTTAAAATCAATACATTTAGCTCCTTTCGGTATATTGGCGCGTATATAAATTTGCGCAAATGATCATATTTTGTCTACTTGTTTGTTAGTTACAATCTCCATTTTATATTATAATAGTTTTGGAATCAAGCTCGAGACGCCATTTTTATACTTACTCTTTTTGTTTACTTATGTGGTGAAATTTTACATCTTGTAAATCTTGTTAAATTCTACCTTTAAAGCTTTAATTTACTGCGATAATTTATTATGGTGATGTAAAAACTTAGAAGCTTGATTTTTACAGTTCGGGGGAACCATAGACTTTAATCTTTATTAATATCAATTTGATACTTCACGTGTTTCTGAGGATTGAGTCTTTAAAGGCACTTATGTGCATATAACTAATTTCGTGTTTTAATTTATAAAGATACTGATATTATAAAATATTAATACATAAAACATGTAAGTAAGCAAAAATGCCCCAAAAAAAATACTATTAAGTACTTACCTCAAAATTAAATTGTATTATTCAACAAATACTTAATTCGTAAAGCAGCGCAGCGAACACCGGGGTTGGAAACAATTAAATATCTATTGTGTTTCGTTTTCCGATGCCTGAGAGGTTATAAAATAAAAAGTGCTAACCTCTTGTGTATCTTAAATATGTATTATGTAATGTTAAGTACAATCTAGAAAAAAAAGTGCTGAGATAGCGCGAACATTCATTCATGCGCTGTACGGTGAAAATGTTTTTGAAGGCTAACTGACCAATAATTGAGGCAAATTTAATTACATTTGTGCACTATTCGCGCAAATGTTTATTCGAGCAAACGGCTTTTCGTGTAAGAGTCTTTCGCGTTATTAGCTTTTCGCGCAAATGTCCTGATTCATAGTCGAAACAACAATAGTCAAGTGATATGTGACGTCAAATTCATGTTTTGTATTTGGCTTAGTCTATGTTTATCTCTATGCTATCATCATTCTTATGATGTTTTGAATAGCTAAGTGAACATTTAATACGTTAAAATTGTAAAATTAAAAATAAAATAAATCATTAAGATCGATAAATCATTAAGATTTACGTAAAATAAATCATTTCTAGTCAGAAAATAAATTTCGCTCAAAACTGAAATATTTCCACCCGTTTTGAAAGATTTCATAAATTTCATTTATATTTAATTTTCATTTCAGTGAAATTTTTACTGGACCCATTCCCTAGTCACAATGAAAAAACACTACAAACAAATGACAAATACGGAACGGTGTTGTCAGTACGTAGATGTGATTGCGGACAATTTAATATTTGAAAAGAGACCACATGACATTTGTCTAAATAAAAAAAAATAAAAATATTAAGTAAGTACGTTACATAATACAAGTAAATTTTATTTGCACGAAGCAGATACAATTTTCGTTTCTTTTTTTTCCTTTATAAAATCTTATTTTCTATTTTTTTACAGTGATGAGAGAAAAAAAGATTTACGCATAAAAAACAAAATATAAGTCGTGTTTAGCATTTTTTAAAATAGGAGTCAAGATAAATCCTACAAATCACAACTTTATATCATAATCCCAAAGTAAATTATTACTGACGAAACTCATCTCTTTTGGGACGCAACGGCAACACAGCTGAAAAATCTAGTAAAGAGAAATTTAAACAATTATTAAATCGAGACAAACGTAAGAGCGGCAACTTCGCGCGTTGCGCGTCTTAGCCGCATGGAATGGCAACGTCGCGATTTTCGTATACGTACACGACATTTGTCACATACACAGTCGTAATTTTTGCAATAATTTAGTGTTCATTTATAGGTGATTTCTGAATGAAACAATGTTTGTTTATTAATTAAGCGCAAATGAATACCTGAGAATAAATAGTTGCACATATATTTAAGTATTAATTCTGTTAATCTACCAAGATTATCTCGACTGTTTTTTGTATGAAAATCGTTCCACCTTAAGAGCGTTTTTTTAACATATATTTTAAATTTATGCAAAGGCAGCTCAATAACTTGTTGTGGAACTTTATTAAAAAAGGCTATGCCTTTCCCCAAAAACGAGCGTCTACATTTTTCAAGCCGAAATTTTGGAACGGCAAGCTTATTCTTGTTTCTAGTATTAAAATTATGAACATCACTATGCTTTATAAATAAATCATGATGTTTCCTTACATATACTAAATTATCATAGATGTATTGTCCCGCCAAAGTAAGTATATTAATCTCTTTAAACAAATCCTTAAGAGAATCTCTACGTCGGAGTTTGTAAATGGCGCGCACAGCTCTTTTTTGAAGTATAAAAACATTTTCTATATTAGCTGCTGAGCCCCACAACAACACGCCATAGGACATTACACTATGAAAATAACTAAAGTAAACCAGTCTTGCCGTTTCAATATCAGTTAAGAGCCTTATTTTCCTTATTGCGAAAGCCGCAGAACTAAGTCTACTCGACAAGGCTTCAATATGTGGATCCCATTGTAGTTTTGAATCCAATGTAATACCAAGAAATTTTGTACTCTCAACTAACTCTACTACATCCCCATTCAAATTGATAAGCATATCGACCTGCACTACATTAGGTAATGAGAATTTAACAAACTTGGTTTTAGTAGGGTTAAGAGACAAATTATTAATGTTGAACCAGTGTGCGGCTTGAGAGAGAGCACTATTTACTTCGTCAGAACAATTGTTTCCTCTATCAATTTTAAAAATTAAAGATGTATCATCTGCAAATAGTACTGTCTCACATAATTTACTCGTGTAGTAAGGGAGATCGTTAATATAAATTAAAAACAGCAAAGGGCCCAATATTGAACCTTGGGGCACGCCCATAATAATGGGGGCTCCAGTAGAAGCAGTATTATTGACAATTACTTTTTGATTTCTATTATGCAAGTATGACTGCAAAAGGCTAACCGATTTTTTAGAGACACCATAATGTTCTAGCTTCTTTAAAAGTGTAACGTGATCAACGCAATCGAAAGCTTTAGACAGGTCACAGAATATACCAATTACGTCTTGCTTGCCCTCCCAAGCCTCAAAAATATGTTTAAGAAGTGCAATGCCAGCATCAGTAGTATTTTTACCTTTAGAAAAGCCGAACTGATTGTTATGAAGGATTTGATTTATTGTTAAATAGTCTAATAATTGCGAGTATATAATTTTTTCAAAAATTTTACTAAGTGCCGGTAGTATAGATATCGGCCTAAAATTTGTGGGGTCACTTTTGTCACCCGATTTAAAAAGAGGAATAAGCTTACTACATTTCATTAAATCGGGAAAAGTACCTTCATCTATGCATTGATTAAAAATGAAAGCTAAATATGGAGCTATTGTATCAATAATTGATTTAATAATGTTGGTTGATATGCCCCATAGATCTTCAGTCTTTTTAATATTTATAGACTTAAAAGCTTTTAAAATGTCTTCACTATTAATATGCTTAAAATTGAAAACTTTATTACACTTATCAACACACGACTCCAAGAGGGCAGCAGCAACGTTTGGACAGGAATTTAATTTACTGGTAGTTTCTAAGGGTACCCGAGAGAAGAAATCTTCAAAAACACGGGCAACCTCAACGTCAGATTCAATTAATTTATCACCTACTTTAAGACAGAAGTGGTTGACATTATTTTTAGTTTTACCAGTTGTTTGATTAATAATATTCCAAGTAGCCTTTATTTTATTATCCGCTAATTTGATTTTATTTGAAAAGAACATCGCCTTAGCAGCTACACAAACATTTCTAAACATTTGAGAATACTTCCTGACATATCCAATAAAAATTGGGTCACAGGAAGTATGCTTTGACGCATAGAGGTCATATAGTTTTCTTCTACTTATGTAAATTCCCGGCGTGGCCCAATCACTAAACTTTACTTTATCCGAATTACAATTGATCACTTTTTGCTTAAACTTTTTACTAAATTCGTGTTCAACCACATGAAATAAATCATTATAAAGATAATTAGATTCCATAATAGGAACTGGTAAAGACTTAATTTTATTAATCACATTGTTTCTGAATTCATCTATGCCCTTTTTAGTTATTGGCCTGCATACAATTTTCCGCTTAGGACAGACATGATGGTGCTCTATAGAGGCTTGTTGTCCACTATGGTCCGATTTAATAACATTTATTATAGATTTCTCAGTGACTCCACAGTTTGAAAAAATGTTGTCTAAACAGGTGGCAGATGTGGGTGTTATTCGAGTAGGCTCATTAAAGGTATGAGATAAATTAAATGATGTGAATAAATTTAATAATCTACTTGCGAGCTTCGACAACTTTGAGTCTAAAATGTCAACATTAAAATCGAAGACGGATCGAAGAATCGAAGACGGCTGGACCGATTTGAGTTATTATTTTTTTGTTTGAAAGGGTATACTTCAAATGTGGTCCCATTGTCATCATGTCAGGATCTGATGCTGGGATCCTGGAGAAAGCCAGGGAACTCTTCAAATATTATAGGCACTCCTATAACGATTTCGGTGTTTTCTATAGTAACTTATGCATATGCTTTCGGAATGCACCATTTGGTGAAGTGGAACTGATGATGAAGACCACAAATGGTTATCGGAACTATTAAATACTTAGCATTTCACGGCAGCTATACGATTACATTAATGTAGTTCATAAGCAATTTATGCTCGACTCAATGCATGTGATGAAGTGCAGCTGATGATGAAGTATCGGGAGAACTCCTCAATAAGTAACGTCCCTGCACCGGGAAAAGCAGCATTTTGTAAAAGGTGATGAGGAGTTGTCATAAGGTTATCAGCGTAGGCACGGGACCTCTTCCATCTTTAAAAATTGTGAAATAAAAACTTTTTATACAAAAATGAAAACCGTCTTCAAAAAACTAAAAAGCAAAAAATAAACCTTTTGGAGTCGGTGCCAGCCAAGGCAAGAAAAATAAAATAGTAGCACCGCAAAGTAGAATGCTTTGGCTATTTCATTTTCGTATAAAAAGTTTTTTAAGTTGCAGTTTGCCCCCAACCAGTTTATATTAAATGTAGTTCCATTATTGTTTTATTGTTTCGCACCTGTGATGCGATCTCTTGGACGACTATAGTTTATTCGTTTGTTTGTGCTACGTAACTGAACCATCATTTCTTGGAATCGGCTCGTGATTCCAAGAAATGATGGTTCAGTTACCACTTATACCTACTTGTACAAACCAAATACAAACTAGATCCTACTAACCTACTGCAAACTATAAAAATACAATAACAAACTACCTATAATACAAATAACATAATAGATTGTCAATGTACCTACGTCAAAATGATCTTCACAACAATATACTTTGCTTTTATCTCCAAATGGATCCAACCTCTTCATAGCTTTTAGCCATTTCTTACGTATTTTAATATCCATTGGAACCAAAAAAAATAACTTTTCGGGTGCATTGGTGGTAGTACTTTTACATTTTGGCACAACACATGATTTTCTTGTATTTGAATTCGACATTTCGAACAATATTTGCGTTATTTCGTAGTGAACCGTACCAGAGCGCGCAACGTACTGCGTGAGTGTATGACCTGTGACGTCACCGCAATGAGCGCCGGCCGGCCGACACTCGCGATGTTTAAAATTCAATATCTCGGGAACTAAGTGACATATCGAAATAATTTTTACACACACTTTTTTTATTTCACATGGACTATAAGAAAAGTTAAAAATCGAAACTAGTGAACATTCTTCATTCTCCTGTAAATCAAACTTGATCCGTATCTGGCGGTCTATAAATAGCACAAATACCCAGCTTATAGTTGTCACTTGTAGATATTTCTCCCATTATTGATTCATAGTAAGTAGTTGTTGTGACTTTAGTCTCAGTAAATGATAAACTGTTATGTATATATAGAATTACACCGCCGCCTTTTTTATAGTCCCTCAGGTTTGTATACAAATAATAATTGCGTAAATGAAATAGTGGTAAGCAACTATTGGAAATGTTTGCCTCGGTTATTGCTATTACATCAATTTTAGTTTGAGAAGTTAAAATTAAATATTCCAGTTGCGAAAAATTTAGGATTAGTGATCTAATGTTGACATGTAAGAATAAAATATTACCTTTAGTGGTTGGAATGCATTTAAGAAAATTATTCCAATTATTGTGTGAAGTTTCTGTGATGTTAATCGTAATAGCCATTATTTAATTAAAACTTAAATAGGAATTAGAACACTTAATCAACCAATAATAACTAAACACAAATATTTTTTACAAGTTAAGTGACACATTCTTATGACGTGTTAGGAAAAATTAGCACAAATAATTTTTTAAAGAAATATTGGCTCATTTTACTCCCCCAGCAATCCACTTTTCGACGTCCTTGATCGATTTGATGACGTGGACATGGTCATTATCGCCTCTCCTGACAAGGATATTTCCTCTCTTGCACCAGACATGTTTGACTATGTTTTTGTCTTTTAGTTCTGATTTTGTCTTCCAATATAGAAATGCAGTTGCCGGTGTCAGGGATTCGCGTAGATATATTCTTGAGTCTCCCTCGATTCCAAGGTCCTTCGCTAGAATTTGTGTAGTTTTTGCAGCAGCCATCCAAGCATCACGCATCCCATCCTTCAAATTAACTATAATAATAGTTTGGTTTCTCTTCTTGGACGAATTAACCACTGGACGCGTAACGAGGACCGCGTTCGTCTTTACCCCTCTGTCACTTACCCTGCCTTTTAGACACAGTAAGCAATATGGCGTTGTCAGTATGACGCGAGATCTCGAAGTGGAACATTATCTCAAAAATGAGTAAATACGCTGAGTTAATTTGTAAAAATCATACCGGACAATCAAAACATTTTTCTTTTCACGCGTAAGTATAATTTAAATCTATTAGAGTAACAATTTTTCGTAAAATAAATAAAATTTGGTATGTAAACAAAATGTAATACGTCATTTCAAAAAGTAATCATTGTACGTGTAAATTCTTTAAAGATATTGCATAAGTAATTTGGTCGGGTTATATGTATCACTCATTCATTCAATTGTCATTTTTATGTCGTATAGGGCTTGAACATATCGATAAACATATCGATGTATGTAAATGAACGAACGAATCCAATTTTAATGTAGGAACTATTTAAATTAATTTCAGATTTACAGTTGAACCCCTAACAAGAAGAATTGGGTGGAAGCGGTACGCAGGGAGATAACATGGACGAGTACTCAGGTCTTAGGTAACATCTAAGGTCTGATGATGGAGCCAGAAGATGGCTATAGGAACTCTGTAATTAAACGACGCAACGCTACGAACTTTGAGCTCGTTATATTTGAAATATAGCTTCAAACTTAAAAAAAAAATGTTGCTTATTTCACCCTCATGGTTCCCGTTCCCGTGGTAATATCAAAAATCCTTTCTTAGTGCTCGCCAACATCGTTAAAAGAACCTGTATGCAAAATTTCAGTTTAATTGGTTTAGCCGTTTGGTCTGTGCGTTGCCTTGCCTGTAAGTCAGTCACGGTATTGTTTTTTAGTATTAGACTTATGTTGTACATTATCATGGTGTGTTGTACATTAACATTTAAAATGTATTATAAGTATAAAAATAGCATTGTGAACGAAAAATAAAAAAATCATAACTTATTAGCTGTTGCATCATAATATTGATCGTTAAAAATTTGATTTTTTTTCTCTTTCGAATGCAAGGAAGGATATTCTTACAGCGTATTAAAAATATAAAATTATCGGAGAATTTCGAAAGTGGTCCGCAAAACTCGGTAGCTCATTGGTTAGAGCAGTGGGCCGGATTCCCAAAGGTCGTGGGTTCAAGTCACATCTGAAAATTCACTTGTGGCCGAGTTCTTTTGTTCCAATATTTTTC
Source organism: Chrysoteuchia culmella (assembly GCA_910589605.1). NCBI lineage: Eukaryota > Metazoa > Arthropoda > Insecta > Lepidoptera > Crambidae > Chrysoteuchia > Chrysoteuchia culmella. The sequence goes on along the minus strand of OU342659.1, from coordinate 1,394,331 downwards.
TTGAATTTATCATAAATGGTGGTTACATTTATTATTTGTTTCTAACATAGACCTTGTTAGGTCACAGCAAGAATAAAATTAATTATATTTATGTATGTACGTAAGCTATATTATACTATTTTTTAATCTTATAATATTTTAATTTTAAGATCGTTTTATTATATTCAAGTAAAACAATCTTAAAACTACAATAAACTATTGGTTGAAATATTCTTGCAATTAGTATTTCAGCTAGTAGTTGCTAGAAAGATACTGCCTTGGCTTTTTCTTAAATATAGGTAATTTATATGCCATGTTTTGTTGATAACTTCTGGGAGTTTGTTGTTTAATACTGTCATAGCGTATGCTGGACCATACGCTATCCAAACGCTAGTCTACTATTTCTAATTTGGGTTTAGGTTGTGCTAATTTTGTACGGTGGCGTAAATTTTGAGATCTTTAATAAAGTGAAAACAAGTTTATATTTTTTCTTACAAATATGCTTATTTCTTAAATGTAAAATGGATACTAGAGTTGAAATTAAAATGTTTAAGTCTCAACGATCTTCTAATGTCGATGATTATTTTCAATAAGTTTTAGACTTAGATTTTTGCTCCAAAAAAATGTCGAATACGAGATATCACAGCTCGAGAAGCACACAGGGGGCTTCTAATTTTAAGTCTATCACAATCCCTTTAAATTTTTCATTTAAAAGGTACATATTATTCACATCGCATCACATAGCATCGCGCCACAACTATTTGACCTTTGAAAGGGATTGCAATCGATTATAAAATTAAACACTTCTGGAGGGGTTGCTATTGTGTATGTCCTATACAATGGTTCTGTAATGAACTAATTACCCATATTTTGTTTTATATAATATAAGCTTGAGTGATTGAAGAAGTTAATGTAAATAATGAATTATATTATTATATAAACCAAATATTAATGTTTTTTACTCACTTAAAAAGTGTTAGTAAGTAAATTGTAAGTCCGCCTGGCTAGCGACTACCATCTTATCATGATTTATTAAACTCAATAGGTTCATTCATTCACTCCTTACTTATCGTGCTATTTATTTTTCCACGAAATAAACAATTAACTTACTATTTTTTTTAAAACACACATGATTTATTAAACTCAATAGGTTCATTCATTCACTCCTTACTTATCGATAAAAAAAATATCGATTACTTCAAGCACTAATGTCATTATTTGACATTAGTAATCGCCCCTCACCCCCGCAAGAATTGGTTGATCGTGTTTTCATACATTCTTCTCGGGTTTCGTGTCCAGTGGTTAATTCGTCCAAGTTTCTCTTGTGCGAGGGAGTAGCGCGACTTTCCTTTCTATATACCTTCACTATGTCCGTTGGATTCCTATTTATTTTTGTGGCTATTTTCGATACAATGTCTTGAACGTTTTCTTGATATATTTTTGGTACACCACAAATTTCAATATTGTTGCAGAGTAAGTTTTGTTCTAAATTATTTATTTTTTGTTCCATTACTTCATATTTCAGACTTAAATTTTTGTATTTATTGTTGAGATCATTGTATTGATTTGATACGCTTTTGATTTTCTCTTCATAATCGCAGATTTTCTGAGTGAATTCGTCGATTTGGTCGGAGTAAAATTTTAGAGATCGTTGCAGCTCATCCCTTACTTCTCGTCGCAATTCGGCTAGCATGTCCCGCTTTCCACTTCGTTCCATCCTGGATGATAAACTGGCGGCGTCGTCGGATTGATCATCGTCCGCGTCGGGTAAAATGGCCGACACTCTCCTTGGCTTTGATAGTCCGATACATGGACGACATTTCCAATCTACGGAGTCCGTTGCTACTAAGGTGTTAAGCTGTTCAGCCGAAATGGAAGCACAGGCGGCATGGAACCATTTACTGCACTTGCTACACTGCAATCCTGGCGTTTTCTTCGACACTAATTTCGTACACTTGGCACACTTGGCCATTTTAAATGCAATTCGATTTAGTGCAGCGCGTGAGAAGGTAAACAATGCGCACGCGTCCTGTCGAGTCGCGCGCGAGCACTGAATGACTTACTTCGCTCGTGCATAATGACAAATCACTAAGTAACGTGCAGAAACTACACTATTTGAAATCAAGTGTCACAGGTGAAGCTGAAGCATTGTTAAAACATATTCAGGTAACTGAAAGCAATTATGATCAAGCACGAGACATACTCAAGAACCGTTATGGCAACAAACGATTGATTGTGAACTCCCTACTCAAACGATTATTTAATAAAAAAAAGTGTATTAGTCAAACAGCCAGTCAAATTAAGATGCTCTTAGATACTACTGAAGAATGTTTAAATAGTTTATTAAATGAAGGAATATCTATAACATCATGGGACCCAGTTATAGTATACCATGTAGTACAGAAATTAGATCTCGACACTCATAAAAATTGGGAGGAGTATGCCTACAACTTGAAAACAAATGAGTTACCTACCTGGCGTGATTTGAAACAATTTTTGGAAGGAAAATTTCGCACATTAGAGTTGGTTATAAATACAAACAATTCATCATCGGTAAGGGAGAAGAGTAATACATACAAGGGAAAATCATTCCATATTTCATCATCATCGTCTGTTCATGCATGTACAAAATGCGAAGAAAACCATACCTTGAGTCACTGCAAGGAGTTTAGCAAATTGCTACCTAAAGAAAGGAGTGAATTTGTACGAAGCAAAAATTTATGTTACAATTGCCTAGTCGAGGGTCATTTTGCATGGAAATGTCGAGTGCCAACTTCATGTCGGATTTGTAAGAAAAGACATCACTCCTTACTTCATGAAAGAAAAGATTTGAAACATACAAGCAATGTACAAGCTCACCACGGCCACTTCGAAAACGACACTGAAAACGAACACAAAGAAAACGAAGATTCAAACGACGCAATACCTACCCATTTTGCACCTGTGTGAACTTGGCACCCTACTTTGGAAAAACTACTTTTTTTTTGTGTTTTTTGAAAGATTTCGATAAGTAGTGGATAGTAGTGAAACAATTTTCGTTAGTAGTAATATAAAAAAAAAATATAACGACATAAAAAAATGTTGTCCCCCGAAATTTGAAAAACCATGTTTTTCCAGCTGTTTTTTATCGATAAACGTTAGTAGTGGATTGTAGTGCAATTTTATTCGTAAGTAGTAAAATAGAAAAAATAAAAAGAAAATATTTTTGTTTTGAAGTATTTTTTCTAAACGATCTTTTTGACTTAAATTTTGTTTCAAGGCCTATACAATAACTACAAACGTTAGAATTCACTGAGGGAGGTTCGTAGACGTTAGTAGTGGAAGAATTTTTGATTGTAGTAAAAAAAAAGGTTGATTAGAAGCACTTAACTTGAGTCGAACCTGTTTCGGAGCGATCTTTACTGGATAATGTCTATTTAAAGATGTATACGATTACTACAAACGTTACAATTCACAGAGGGAGGTTTGTAGACGTTTGTAGTGGAATAATTTTTGATTGTAGTTAAAAAAAAAGTTGATTAGAAGCACTTAAGTTGAGTCGAACCTGTTTCGGAGTGATCTTTACTGGATAATGTCTGTTTAAAGGTGTATACGATTACTACAAACGTTAGAATTCACAGAGGGAGGTTTGTAAACGTTTGTAGTGGAAGAATTTTTGATTGTAGTAAAAAAAAAAGTTGATTAGAAGCACTTAAGTTGAGTCGAACCTGTTTCGGAGTGATCTTTACTGGATAATGTCTGTTTAAAGGTGTAAACGATTACTACAAACGTTAGAATTCACATAGGGAGGTTTGTAGACGTTTGTAGTGGAAGAATTTTTGATTGTAGTAAAAAAAAAAGTTGATTAGAAGCACTTAAGTTGAGTCGAACCTGTTTCGGAGCGATCTTTACTGGATCATGTCTGTTTAAAGGTGTATACGATTACTACAAAAGTTAGAATTCACAGAGGGAGGTTCGTAGACGTTTGTAGTAGAAGAATTTTTTAAGGTCCGACAAAACTTAAGTGCTTCTAATCAACTTTTATTTTACTACAATCCAAAATTCTTCCACTACAAACGTCTACGAACCTCCCTCTGTGAATTCTAACGTTTGTAGTAATCGTATACACCTTTAAACAGACATGATCCAGTAAAGATCGCTCCGAAACAGGTTCGACTCAACTAAAGTGCTTCTAATCAAATTTTTTTTTTACTACAATCAAAAATTCTTCCACTACAAACGTTTACAAACCTCCCTCTGTGAATTCTAACGTTTGTAGTTATTGTATAGGCCTTGAAACAAAATTTAAGTCAAAAAGATCGTTTTGAAAAAATACTTCAAAACAAAAATATTTTTTTTTATTTTTTCTATTTTACTACTTACGAATAAAATTGCACTACAACGTTTATCGATAAAATACAGCTGGAAAAACACGGTTTTTCAAATTTCGGGGGACAACATTTTTTTTATGTCGTTATATTTTTTTTTTATATTACTACTAACGAAAATTGTTTCACTACTATCCACTACTTATCGAAATCTTTCAAAAAACACAAAAAAAAAATAGTTTTTCCAAAGTAGGATGCCAAGTTCACACAGGTAAAAAATAGGTACTTTTACTTATGCCCGCGTGAGTCTGGCTGCGGCTTTGTTGACCAAAATACTAGTATAATCCGGAGTGGTGGAGGACTTGCATATATTTGGCTGAACACAACTGTAAAATGCTTGACCAGGGCAACTGGATTCGCTTTTTGTACCTGTTTCAAGTAGTAGGAAGCATGCGCAAAAATCTAATGTGTGATTTTACTTCATTACAGATGTCTTGGATTCCCGGTTTGATTGGAGAAGCTTGTTTACCCTCATCTCGTAAGCTACTACTATGAAAGACAAATATTATATCAAGATAATTTTAAAATATTGAAAACGTAAGTTATGTAAACGTAACATTTGGACAAAAAAAAATTATAATTTCATAAAGAAGCACTTAAGTGACTCATTTTCACATTATCTCTAATCAGTTCAAATTGTTCCAAACTGACCAAATTAGTATTGTTGAAAGTTTAAACAATTACTAAACATTGTTATGTTTCTCTAAATTTTCTGAAATGTAATTTCGCCGAAAACTGTCATAAAGGGCTCTAGGGAAGCAGGATATAACGTCATTAAAATTTAAACGAAAACTCGACGCCAAACATTTATTATGCATAATGTTTGGGGAGAATATGGGTCAGTTTTCATAAATGAAAAATGTTTTAGTTAGATAGATGCTTCCCCTAGATGGGGAAAAGATCTCTTTATTGCCTCTGCTTCTAATAGCTTACATACCACACAAAGATTAATTATCATGCTTCTGTAATAATAGTCTTAATAGTGAGTACGGTATAATGGTAATGTGATATAAATAATATGCCCAGCTATATACCACGAAAGCGGATAGGCAACGAGCGAACGAACAATACTAGCCCTTTACGCATAAATTTACAGGATCACCGATAAAAGGAAACGTGCTTTGAATAAAGACAAAGAGCGATCTTTATTGCTTATTTGTAACGGAAAATGGTAATTAGTATCAGTAATTTTATGGCTCTAGATTTATTAGAAAATATATACTATAGGGAACCTGCGAACTTTGTAGTTCTACTGGAAGGACCAAGAGCAATTTATTTTGTTATATATTTCTTTAACAATAACAACAAAAATGCTTCAAGTGAATTCTGTCCATTCTGCCTGGATGAATCATATAGTCAAAATACCCCCCAAATCCTGACCCGTTTGCGTCTGAACTGAACACATTAGGAGCTAATGACAGCAATTTCTAAGCCTCTCCTTTAATTAAAATTAAACACCCTTTGAGCGCAAAAGAAATTACTGTAGGTATGAAGGCATGTCGTGTAACATCGGTCGAGGGTATGTTGATGTTATAATTATAATGTAATACTGCAAAATTCTCAAGGTTTATATTATAACGACCTTAGTTTTAAATGTTTATAACGCGTTGGTTTAAATAATAACTGCTCATGTTTTGTATAATTCCTATATGCATAAGTACTTAGAAATAAAAGCTTGGAAATGGCGAGTTGTGTCAAACAACTTATCATATTAAACAATCGATCACCAAAAGGCGACTAGACTGTTTGATTTACAAAATTATCAATGGAGTATTTTAAGGACAACAAGAATAGCCCATAATGTATCATTTTAATTATCATATCAAAACGTTAACATGATTAAACAATTATTATATCATATCATGTGTTAACAAGTGATTGTTCACTGTTATAGTGCCACTCAATCTTATCACTCTTCAAGCTGATAACATATTCATTGAGTGGACGGATTCCTTGGCTAGCCGCACAGTCTAAGCCGTACACTCAATATTATGGTCAACATTTCTATTTGCATCTCACTCTAATGTTGAGGGTTGAAAAGGGATGCCAATGGAATACAGGAATAATATTGTAAACTGTCCGTCCAGCCTTAGTCCCTTCGTACACATGGTTATGCAAGTCTCCGATGCCCGTCGATTTCGGTAACCAACGCCGCTTGCCTGTGTACGAACCTCAATGGATTTGTGTTGCTGTAGTCGCTTGGATACCGAAATCGCCGGGAACGGAGACTTTTTTTCTTTATTAGGATTACCAACAGTTGAAACATTGATACATCAGAAATAATTACATTATTAAATACTAACTTAATGTACCACTTATAGGTGAAAACAGCATGCACCATAAATGAACTCCATTCTAATTGGTTAAGGAACTAATAGAATTAAATTAAAGAGTATGTATGATGTGAGTGGATGCGAACTAGAGTAAGTGTGAGTATGTACGTTGGAGTAGTTTTGTGTGTTTATACGAGAGGACGTGTGTGAAAAAACTTGTAACTTGAGTATCGTTGACGATCCACCATTCGAGTCACGTCGGTCACCACGCCTGTTCTGGCGACCGACTACCTTGGCGTCGTGCTCTGAAACACCAAATGCAAAAAATCCTTACACCGAATATTATAGGATCGTATTGCTTAGTAAATATTTTTTTATCAAAACCCTTTATGTGGTACTTACTTATCTAATGATTATTACTTATAGTAAAAAGCTGTTGAACGAAAGCGAAATACATGCCTTTAATTTACATGAAATCAATTATGAATCAATGATATTTTTTTACCTATTGTTTGAATACCGGACATTAATTTGGTCTCAAGATGCTAAGAACTAAAAATAAGAGCATTGGACCGGATTTCCAAAGGTCGCGGGTTCGATTCCCGTCTGAGAATTCACTTGTGGCCGAGTTAATTTTTTCCAATATTTTTCTATTTAAAATTTACCATAAATATAAAATAGCATTGAAAAATGCAAAAATTACAAAATTATAAACTAAAAATAAACTAAAAATAAACTCAAAAAACCCTCTACTCTTCTTCTTAGAGTGTCGATGTACAGATAAAGGAAAAATTGCGAAAACCATAAATTTTTAGTTAGGTACTTATATCATATAATAAAAAATATTTTTGAAAATTTTAAACGGAACCCTCGGTGCGCGAGTCCGACTCGCACTTGGCCGGTTTTTTTACCTATTGTGCTGCTAATAGTTGTATAAATTGCTATGCATGAACATAATACGCGTAAAAGCTGTAGAAGAAGCATAATCCTCACTATTATGTAGTTAATAGTTTCATAAAGTGACAAAAAAAGATCTTAGGTTACCTTGCAGTTTTGAGTTATTAAATTTGCTGCTATAGATCCAGGAGCTAATTCTTGACCTCTTCTGCCACCTTTTAAAGCCTTAAAGCTGGAAGTAAAAGCTGCAAATTTCACTTATGTGCTGGTTGGGATACTATATAAGTATTTATGTGTAGAAATATATATAAATATCCATGACTCAGGTACAAATGATGGTATTCATCATACACACATTTATCTCTACCGGGATTCAAAACCAGGACCTCAGAGTAGGAGACACCTTGAAATCGGTGTACGTACCAGTCTACCACGGAGGTCGTCAAATATGTCAAATAATTTGCTATCTAGAGCTTATCTGTAAGTGGTGAAACCGGCCCTAAGTCTCGGGAGTGTCGGGTCGGGACGGGACAAACAAGAGAAAACATTTCTCCTTCATCAAAATTCAATTTAAGTTAGGTATATAAACCAAAATGTTTCCGGCGTGAACTAGTCCAGGGGGTCGACACTTCATACAAAAATGTAAAATATATGGATTTATGAACGTAGTTTTTACCAACATCAAATTACGAAAAAACCCGACTAATAAAAAAGGAAGTTTAATAGATTTGACGTTTGGCGCAGGGGTACTAACCCCACCTTCTGCGCCAGAGGTCCCGGGTTCGGTCCCCGGACAAGACAAACATTTGTGTGCATGAACATGTCTATTTGTCTTGGTCTGGGTGTTTAATATGTATATTATGTATGTATTTACAAAAAAAAAGTATATAAGTATGTTTATCCGTTATCTAGTATCCATAACACAAGTTCTTCATGATACTTAATGTGGGCTAGATAATTGGTGTGATTGTATGGAAATATTTATTTATTTATTTATTTGTCCCATCGTATTATAACGACACCGTAATTTAGCAGTGTATTATACTTACGTCACGTCATGTTGGCCAGCATGTGACGCGCCGCCGAATTTAACTTTATCTGTCAATAACGTAATACTTATTTTGCTCAGAAGTTTGTAATTTATTTTTACATAATTTTAATAATGTTATTAATTACAAAGATACATAAGGTGGCAAATCTTTGCGAATGTGCGAAATTTGTTGTGTACGTAGAGTGAGAAGGTTGAACAAGGTAATATTATGGCTAAATTCCTGCTTGAGCTGAACAGGTAATATAATCAATTGTTTTAATAAAAACATTGTTTAAAGTCTATTTGAGTAAAAACATGTTAATAATAATGGTATTATCAGTAAATATTATGGATTTAAGTAATAATTTTATGAAAATTACAATATTGTAGTTTATACTATATTGTCATAGTGCTGTGTCATTGTCAAGTTATTAGTTATCGATATTGTTATATTTAAGATGTCCGTCATTGGACGAAGACTTCCAGACCAGCTTCGGTTGGATTCCGGTACCCGGGCGAATAACATCCAGTTCGGAAGAAGAGCTTACCGCTATTGTCCTTTCTATCAGTGGCTGCTTCATCCTCCTGATACTGCCTTCCAATATTCCTACAGATTTATCAGAAATACATGAATCATACGGAACTTTGTTTTATTTGTGCAATACTATACTAATAGGTAACTAAGAACTGCCGAGTGGAATGTGATCATTTATAATAGTGTAAGTTTTATTTATCGATATCGATAGGTATATGTTTAGGGGTTAGGGGTGCATCCCTAATCCCTTGTCATTTTGACAACTGACACTGTTATGTTGGTACCTCTTAAAAAAACTCAGGTTGGTAGAAACTACGTTCATAAATCAGTTTAGTGGCTTGTATGGAAGTGCCGTCTCTTAAAAAACGTAGTGATTACTTGCTCAGTGAACTAGTCAGTATAGGAGGAATTTTCATTTATCCTCTCTTTGTCAGGTACAACGTCAAAAGTGACAGCAGATGATCTCCACTACGGCGATAAAGCTTGCATACTGAACGCCACGCATCTTACGCTGAGCCAGCTGCCCATCGTCTGCGAAACCGTCAACTCTTCGGCGATGTGAGTACCATGTGACCTAGATTCCGCATCAAAAGTGGCATCAGATGACCTCCCCCACATTGACTAAGAGTGCATGCTGAACGGCAGGTACCTAACGCTGACCCAGCTGCCCGTCGTCTATGCGACTGACAATCTCCTCGGCGATGTTAGTACACCGTCGATAGTGACAGCAAATGATCTCCACTACGGCGACAAAGCCTGCATGCTGAACGCCACGCATCTTATGCTGAGCCAGCTGCCCATCGTTTGGGAAACCGTCAACTCTTCGGCGATGTGGTACCAACGATGGTCCCTTTTACGAGACACCGCATCAATGTTAACAGTGGACGGCGTGCATGCTGAACTGCACTCATCTGAAGGTGCATATCCTGTAAAATTCTTGGCAACTTTTCTCTTTTCTCACCAACACCTCAGCCACATGACACTTGTTTTGCTCAAAAGTCTACATAGGTAAGCCTATTGGAAAATTCAAGCACGTGAAATTCGATGTAAAATTGGTCTTTCTTTTTTACTTTTGTTCCGCAAATTACTTTATGTGTCGGTGGCAAAGGGTCCATACATACTGATTCCCATTCAGAAATCCCATCCCACCGATCTACCATACAGTTCTGAATATTTGGAGAAATTTTTGGTCCGGCTTACCTTGTAAGGATGTAGGATAGATAGCTAGATATAGGACGTAGGATATCCGCCCTTACTTTGCAAGCGAGTAGTTTTTACAGAACCACTAGTATTTATGTGCTTCAACAGAATCGTTGATACATGTTTATCTGAAACAAGGGACATCGACTTCATTTGACAGATGGATATTGCTCTTAGTCTTTGCTAAGTTTTCATTTGTGTCAAAAAGAAGCAGCAATGTTCTCCATCCATCTGTCAAAATGAAGCCGATTTCGATGCCGACGCTACTTGCGCGGTACTGCCCCAGTGTTACCAACTCTCAAAAATATTTATTCCTAACCCTAAGTCAAAACCCCCTAAATCTGGCTCAATTATTTGAAAATCCCCCTAAAAATAACATTTCATCAAAATAATTGAGGCGGAGCATAACGGAGCCTCTCTTATGTTGACTCTTTTGAAAATCTGTCCGCCCGGTCATAGCGCCCAGACCGTTTAACCGATTCTAATGAAACTTGGCACATACTTAGACATCAACCATACCTAGTAGGTGACAAAAATTCGATGTCCTACCATCACCATAACCTTAGCTTTTGGCGCCAAAGAAGAGCCAAATTCGGTTTTTAGGGTTTTGCTCGAAAAGTATAGACTTTTGTGCATCGCGATACATTACAAATTTGACCAGAATGTAATTCTGCGTTTAATGCAACAAACCGCGTCTAAATCCGTCATGTCCTCACAGAGTTATGCCGACATAAAGTTGTAAAAGCTCGCGGGCGCTCCGCCTCTCTTGGGCTCCAAAGCGCTACCGAAGGTGGTGCAGTTTGGAGCCGTTCCTAGTATATAATAAGTAATATGTAGTAATATTTGTTAATACTCTTTATTTATAAATTACCTAATACATTAAAAATTATGTCATTTTACATTACAGAGTAGTTAAATATAATTACACTAGATGTCACCCAGTCCGAAGTCATTCGCTAGGTGAAAAAATATTATTGGATTGGATAGTTCTATTATATTCAAAAAATATTATATATTCAGAAAAACCCTAAACATATAAAACCCCTAAAAAAACCCATCTCACTTATTTACCCCCTATATTTGTGGGGCAAACGCCTAAGTTAAGGTAGCCCTGTACTGCCCCTGGTCCCAGTAATTACCGGCAAGAACAGCAAGGGCAAAACTCTGAGACAATACGAAAAGAGGTTATACATGTGAGTTTACCTTTATATGTCGCATTGTGTTGTGTTGACGGCTAGCTACAAAAAAATTAAGCCGGTTGTCATAGGTAAGTATAAAAACTCGGAAGTGGATATGATTGTTAGATCCTTTTCCTTTGTCATTATGATTAGATCTTGAGGTCGAGGACTTTATAGGAATCAAGTTGTCACTTAAGTACCTTTTTTGTTGTAATAAAAAAATTAAATGCTGATTTGCTACAAATTACTTGTATTTAGCACTTGAAAGGAGATTAACGGTCGGTTTCAATAACTTGTCTACGGTAAGAGATAGGCTTACTAGAGCTTCGTTGCCTAGATATTTTTGTTATTCAGCCTAAAATAACCCAAAATAACAGCGGTTGCTAAGCAACGTAACCAAGGTAGGCCTACCTCTTGTTAGGGATAGATTATTGAAACCGGCCGTAAGACAATATCAACAACTGTGCGTCATTGAAATCGCCAAGGTCTATTAACAATCTTGACATTGAAGAAACCAATGTCATTGGTTATAACTATTAGTTAATGTTTTAACGGTGCGTTTAAATTAAGCCCGTTTAAGAAATATAAATATGACAGAGGAACACGTGCGTGGTAAAATCTTGTAAAACGAGGTAAAATCTTCGTTATAAAGTAAAAAAACGAGATATTATTTTTCTCATATAGGTTGAAAAATCGATTTAAATATGGATCAGCTTTCTCCTAGTTATACATTTTGTTTTTTATTTAGTCAGGTAACGAACTCTACAACTGTTACGTCAGACAATATTTGATCCTATTTAACCACGACAAAATATAATGAGCAAAAAGTTTTTCATAACTGCAAAAACTTTTGAATAAGTTGACGGTTTTTACTTAATCTGAATCACCAAAAACGAACAAAGTAAGCATAGATTTTCTGAAAGGAAGTAAGTAATATGGAAAAGTCTAGGTTACACGTTAGGTAGGTACAATATTAACATTCGCAAAAAGATCAAACTCATTTTTTAAGACAAAATACTTGGCCCGTAGACAAAGTAACATCGTTATGTAGCGAAACGTTAACTCGATTCGTTATTGTCTATATTCACCAATGAACTTGCGGCAAGACCACGTGATTTAGCGCGGCCTATGCCAATCCGAAAATCGCACACATTTAATTATTTTCGAACTTCGTTATCATTTCTTAATTATTGTTACTTTGGTTAAGGGCCCTTATTTAATAATAGCCTTTTACAAATTGACTTCTTTATTCATAAAACTTGAGGAGCCCCTGGCGCAGGTGGTCCGCGCGCTGTGCCTGCGTTTGTTGAGATTAAGCAACTTTCGCAATGGTCGGTCACGGGATGGGTGACCAAAAATTTACTATCTCGAGCTCCTCCGTGCTTCGGAATGCACTTTAAGCCGTTGATCACGACTGAATTTGCGGTCGTTAAAACCCACCAATCCGCATTGGACCCGCGTGGTGGGTCATGGCCCGTTCTCCTTATCCATCCATAAGGAAGGCCAGTGCTCCAGCAATGGGGAAATTAAAAATGGCTGATGACGATGATGAATCATAAAACTGCGATTGGCATTTTTCCGCCACTCAGTGCTTATTTTTTATATTTTTTTCCTGTGATGTTAGAAGAATTTGCTTTTATCTGCATAATAAATAACAACAATATTTTTTTAACAAAATAAATAGCAGGTTTTTTCCTTCATGATGTCAGCCTATAACTTGGCTGAGCCTATTTTTCTGTTCTGAGCAAATTTAAAATATACCATAGCAATGACCAAATCTATTTTTGTCCTAGATGCGAGACGTTAACATTGAACGGCACGAAATACTGCGAATGGGGCTACAATGGCCTTGGTATCGACTACCAGGTGCTGGCTGGGCCAGACTTCATGGCTGTGTTCACCGTGGTTGGCGTCATCCTAGACGTGGTAGCTGACAGGTAAGACATGACCCATCATCAGCCGCTGATGGCTTCGACTACCAGGTGCTGGCTGGGCCAGACTTCATGGCTGTGTTCACCGTGGTTGGCGTCATCCTAGACGTGGTAGCTGACAGGTAAGACATGACCCATCATCAGCCGCTGATGGCTTCGACTACCAGGTGCTGGCTGGGCCAGACTTCATGGCTGTGTTCACCGTGGTTGGCGTCATCCTAGACGTGGTAGCTGACAGGTAAGACATGACCCATCATCAGCCGCTGATGGCTTCGACTACCAGGTGCTGGCTGGGCCAGACTTCATGGCTGTGTTCATCGTGGTCGGCGTCATCCTGGAGGCGGTCTGACTGGCAAGTATGACATGACGCCATCATCAGTCACGGGCTGGCATCGTCCCCACTATGAATGAATAAAGAGCATGGGCTGTTCTTAGCGGTCCCAATGGTTTTCGTCAATCAAACGTCGCTTTTTAGTAGGAAGATTGGCGATCGCCATCACGAAGGTTGCAAAAGCTGCTGGCTGTTTTTTTCTGGGTTTTAAAACGTACTCGGGGCATAGCCGATGGCTAGCGTCACTCTATACTGACACTGCCATACTGATATGGTACAGGTTTTAATAAAGGTTTGCGTGATATGTGAAACTGTAGTTTCAACAGCAAACAGAGAGCAGCCAGCGTAGCATGCGCACCGCGACTCGCTGTCGACGCTTATCTCGCGATGTCTGTCCCGCTCATAACAGTACGGTGTGAGCGGGACAGATAATACGCTCGCGCGAGAAAAGTGTCGAGAGAGCTTTGTCGAGGTGCTCATGCTACGCATGCTGCTTTTGAAACCTTTGGCATGGCGATCTCCAATCTACTTTCTAAATCGGTCAGTGTAAAAAGAATCTTAAAAACTTGTATCGAATGCTGAATATTAATCCTCAAAATCGTTACTCAGGTACAACAGAGCGCGGGTGTTATCCGTCTGCACCCTAGTCTTCGCAGTGGCCATCCTTTTGATGGGCACCGTGTCAGAATACTGGCATTTGGTGGTGCTGCGGATGGTGATGGCTGCTGGAGAGTCGGGGTGCAACCCGCTGGCTACGAGCATCCTTACGGACCTGTTCCCGGAGCACCAGAGGGCGCTGGTGTTCTCAATCTTCAACTGGGGAATCTATGGAGGATACGGTATTGCTTTTCCTGTCGGAAGGTATATACCTCAAGTCAACGCATGGGGTTTGGTGAGTAGATGTTTAAGTCTTTTAGTTTGAGAAACTATTAATTGAAAGTTGTTAAGTTACCTATCTTTTAATTTGCCCCCTATTTTACACTCTCCAAAATTATTATTAAGATCTTTAAAAACAATACTTTAGCATTTTAGATAAAATTGCTTAATTTCCTTAATAAAAAGGTGGAAGAACAAAATCGTGGGCTGTTAATATACTTCAAAAATAAAAATTAGAACATTGCGGAAACTTAGAAACCAGTTTTATTACCCAATTCAAGCAGTTCTTTATCGAGGTCACACATGTGACGATGAACACTAAATAAAATAAATATTAGTAAGTGTGCTCGGATAAAATAGAAATTCATTTCTGTGGTCTTAGCACGTCATCAGGGGGTCAATTCTGCAATTTTTTTGTCAAAATCGTCTCTCAATGGTGTTTCAATGGTAGTGTTTATTTACACTGTTGTAACAAGAACTGTGTAAAACATGACTACCATTAGAACACCATTGGGATACGATTGTGACTAAGCAGAAAAGTAGCAGAATTGGACCCCTGTTGCCTTGTAGCATGAATATGTTGCTGCTAATGTTTTCATTATTGATATTGATTAATAAATGTCAGAACCAAATAGTTACAGTAATCAGAAAATATAGTTTTATTTGTTTAATCTCCTCGAAAATACAGCTAATCTCGAGTGTGTTTATTAAGTACTAGATTCCGCCCGCGACTTCGTCCGCGTGGTCTTTAGAACTTGGTCCAGACAGATTTAGTAAAAGAAAGAAAGAAATATCTGTGTTTTCCTAACCTAATTTCATAATTCATCTTTAAAAAATACTACCTACTTACGCCACCTATTGCGATGGCGTGTATTTTCCACTAGAAAATAGGGATTTGTTACGCGACAAAAAGTTGTATTAGTAAAGTATCTGTGTCCCGAATTTCATCCAACCCCGTTCAGCCATTTTTGCGTGATTGAGTAACATACATCCAAACACCTAAACATCCAAACTTTCACATTAATAATATTAGTAAGAAGTAGCATAGGAGGATTTCAAAAATTATGTGACGCCATCTATATAAGCCTGTATCGATTTTTTTATTTTACCGTAGGAGTTTGGGACTTTTACGCGACAAAAAATATCAGTATTGTAACTGTGTCCCGAATTTCATCGAAACCCGTTCAGCCATTTTTGCGTGATTGAGTAACAATCATCTATAAGTACCTACATCTACACTTTTACATTTATAATATAAGTAGTATAGCAGGATTTCTAAAATTATGTGGCTGTTACCCCACATTGATTTTTAATGTTTTCCCTTAGGAATGAGATATTTTAACGCGACAAAAAGTATCATATGTATCATATCAGGCTATAAAGTGTCTGTGTCCCGAACTTCATTCAAATCCCTTTAGCCGTTTTGGGAGATAAAGTAACATTCCCGTGAGACTACCAGGATAAAAAGTAGCCTATGTTCTAATCCAGGCTATCTTCTATCTTTGTGCCAAATTTCATCGAATTCGGTTCAGTAGTTTATGCGTGAAAGAGTAACAAAAATTCATCCATCCAAACATCCTCACAAACTTCCGCATTTATAATATTAATAGGATGGCATAGGATAGGATTAATTATTTATTGTTGAAATGCAACGAATGACGGACTTTAATGTCGTTAATCCGCGAGGAATTAGGTTATCGCGCGGACTTAGAATATCGTGTGGTGGTGCCATTTATCGGAATAAAAAGTATTCTATCTCCATTTCAAGTTCAAGTTATGTTCATACCAAATTTCACTAAAATCCATTCAGCGGTTTACTCGAAAAAGGGAACAGCCAGATAGACAACAATCACTTTCACATTTATAATATTAGCATGGATAAGTGTGAATGGAGAAGTATTTGATGTCACAAAGTATTGTAAAAAATATTCCAAAACGTTAACAGTCGCTATGTCTATTTTGCATATTTTTTATAAACTAAATTTAAAGTCCTTTTTCAAACCTTTTATGGGTTGAATTATGTCCAACGCGTCGGACTTTAAAATCGATGGCATTTTCGTAATCAGCATCCCATAAAACCTCAATAACGACAACCATATCGATTTTAACATAACTTTTTATTCTGCAGAAAAAGTGTATCCGTATACTTGCAAATATTGAACACAGAGAGAGCTGCAAGCCTCATTTTCGGAACCTCAGTATACTAACATTACCGTGCTTATATATACTAGAAATGTGTAAGTTTGTCAGGAAACACCCAAATTTTTACACCAATGTCATAGACGCACGTGACTCGATATAAAAATTACCTTTTACAAATAAGATCCAAATTAGCATTGCATAGTTCGGGTACCTACCCGATGTCCATAAAAATCTTTAATAAGTTGCCAGAGTATCTGAAGGCCGAAACGGATATCGGTGTGTTCATTCGCTCCTTGAAAAAGCTGCTTGTAGGAAAAGCTTACTATTCCATTAATTAATACTTTGAGGAAAAAAGTTTCTAAATGTCTGCCCCTCTCCAGTTCGTTGCAGTGCCTTTCGAGGTGCATGCGATACATTGGTGCTTGCATGTTTTGTTTAGTCACTAAGTCGCATGTAACGCAATTTGTAATAAATAAATAAATAAATAAATAAACATTATTTTCCCCTTTTTACCCCCTTAAGGATTGATTTCCACAAATCACAAAATTTAGGTTTGTTTGTTTGTATTTAATTTCCAAACATAAGCCTTATAAAAAATGAGTGACTTTTACTTTGAAAGTAAAGGACTAGGACTTACTAAAGTTCATCCCCCTTTTCAACCGTTTGGGGGTGGAATTTTAAAAACGCCGAGACAAGTGAATGTTTATTTTTAATTATCAACCTAAATACAAAATTTGAAGATCCTAAGTAACATTCTTACTTTGAAAATAAAGGTCTATTTTTACACAACTTCATCCCCCTTTCACACTTTTGGGGGTAAATTTTCAAAAACGCCATAACAAGTAAACATTTATTTTCAATCGTGAACCTAAATACAAAATTTGAAGATCATAACTTCAAAACTGACGGACTTTCATACAAACTTTCATCCCCTATTTCACCCCTTTAGGGGTAGAAATTCGAAAAATCCTTTCTTTGTGCACCACTAGACCTCACAAGGAACCTATATGCCAAATTTGGAGTCTCTAACACTCATATTCTCGTTCCTCCAAAACTTACTCGTCCTCGACTTAACGAAACCTCATTGAAAACCTCTTCAAAATACTCCTCGAAATCGGTATTCTAAGTCATAACTCCGTAAGGACCTGGAGGAGCCAAATAATACGTAGCCACTCCGTGTTAGGCCTAGTGCACACTACCATTTTTACCCACGACGAGGTTGAGTGGAGTGTAAAAACTTTTGGAGGAACGACTTAGAATATGGGAGTAAGACTAAGCGTTGATATGTCAGTCAGTCAGTTTCTTCTTTTAAATATTTAGATTTTTGATAGGACATTGGAAAAATTAAGTCAATAAACAAATAATAAGAAAGTGAGAAAGAAAGAAATAATATTATATGAACATGCAATAAAAACTCAACTACTTTAAGTAACGTAATGAATTGAAATTATTGAACTTATTTTTATACTAGCGGCCGCCCGCGGCTCCACCCGTGTGGATCCCGATCCCGTGGGAATATCCTATGTTTTGACAAAGGCTATCTTCTATCTCTGTCATAAATTTCAACCAAATCCGTTCAGTAGTTTTAGCGTGAAAGAGCTACATAGAAACAAACAAACAAAGTGACATACACTTGTGGCCGAGTTGATTTTTTCCAATATTTTTCTATTTGAAATTTATCATTAAGTGACATACTTCGTGTTTATAATATTAGTACTGTATTAGTAGGATTAAGTAGTTATACCGCAAAGTTTATTTTACAGAATAATTACAGTTTTTACAGCATAAAACGCACGATTCTTAAAGCTTTCTCTTAAAAATGAATGATCCATGAATAAAACAATGTCCAGATAACTAAGTAGGTTTTATTTAACCAAGAAATATCTTTAAACAGAGTTGGCGGCTTTGCTACTACGGAGTTGGTGCCATCGGTTTGGTCATCGCTCTCCTTACCTTCCTGACTCTTAGGGAACCTGAGAGGACCACCATTGGGGAAGAAGGTAGTTGACCTTTAATCACTTACTTTAATAAGGTTGTTTGTTTTTTTTATTTCATAATCATGTACTAATCGTTAAAGCTATACTTGTGGAGCTTGGGGTCTGTGAAAGTGACGGTTAAGCGACTTTCGCAATGGTCGCTCACGGGATGGATGACCAAAAATGTATTATTGAGCTTGTATCTAGAGCTTCTCCGTGTTTCGGAAGGCACGTTAGCCGTTGTACGGGTTGTATTTGCAGTCGTTAAAACCTCAAAATCGCATTCTCCATACGTTCATATGAAAGGTCACTGTCCCAGCAGTGGGGATATCAAAATGGGCTAAGATGAGGAAGCTTATCTCATCTGGGAATCAGATCAACATTAGGTATGATTGAAATAAAACAACTTTTACGGATATCAAACGCGCTATATTTCCACGAACTAAGTTGTAATTGTCCGTATTTTTAGGTTTTTTAGGGGTTTTTTGATTTTCCCGACGTTTCGTCACCTTTACAGCTGCCGTGGTCACGGGATGACAAACCCCTAAAAAACCTAAAAATACGGACAATTACAACTTAGTTCGTGGAAATATACGTTTGATATCCGTAAAAGTTGTTTTATTTCAATGAACAGTGCGCGCCAAAACATAAGATGTACGTATTAGGTATGATGTTGTCCGATAATAATTCTATGATATATATTACATCTGCAGGCAACAGTAATCCCAATGACTCCACCTTGGAGGCTGGCAATAAGATGCCGCAGGTTACCACCTGGCACGTGATCAGGCAGCCCAGGATCCTGCTGCTCTGCATCGCTGCTTCCATCAGGCACTGCGGTGAGTATGGCGACGAGTACCTAGGTATTACTGCCACAATATATGGTGATATGATTGTTATCAGGATCCTTAAAGTCCTTGCTCCTACTACAAAGTGGGTTAGTGGTCAAGCAGAGTGACCACCTAGAACAAAGCATCATAAATATCTTGCACGAAACATATTTTGCGGAGAGGTCCTTATGGTAACATTAATTTGTATTTTCTAAGTACGTGCCTTAGCAAATTAATTCACCATATCCAACAGAGACTAGCTCAAAGTATCTAACCATGTAATTGAGATCCATTAAATAAGACGCTTACGTTTACTATTATTTATTTATTTACAATATTTGGGGGCTGCAATCTAACATTACAAAGTAGATACATAAATTATACTACTAAGAGTCATTTACAAGCCTCCACAGATAGAAATGATGTAATTATGTATTAAACGATCATTGAATTCATGTTTTAATACTTACACGCCTTGAAGTAATTTTAATTAACTAGGTATTAGATTCTGAATGCGTAGGCTATATAATACTTAAATAGTTTTTAATGTGTCACTTGTAACAAGTTCTTGAAATAAGGCTATTTAAACTGCGTGCGCGGTGCACCACAAATAATAATAAGTACGATCAATCAATGGTTTTTGTGTCTACTGTTTACAAATTGCCTAGTATGACTTAGCGAATTATTGGCTAAATATAGCAGGACCTTACAAAAAATTACTTTGTCCTATAGATTATTGTCGCACACCGTAGATAATTTCACTTTGAATACTTAACTGGTATCTTTTAATATGTTTCCATTTGTAAACCACAAATAGAGATTTTCTAAAAACATATATAAAGTCCTTACTATTGTAAAAGACGATATGTTGCAGTTCTTACACAGACAGAAGTTTTTTGGGCTATGCGATCTAAACTTATTTGGCTACAGAAAAATATAAAGCTAATTTCAACGACTGCTGATCGTTAGCGAAAACAACAATAACCATTTCTATTTTGTGAATAAAATCAGAAAAAGTGACATCTGTCAGTGAAATCTGGAACAATTCATGAAAGACATGAAGAAAGGGTGTGCCAATACCTGCTCTTAGTTTTCCCCTAATTTAACCTAATTTAATCCCCTAATTTAAGCCAAAAATAATTTAACTGATGGATACCGCTATGCTTAATTGAAATGTTTCCAAAAGCTTTAATACTTGATGGTAATAGAGCTAGTTCCCTAAGCTACAGTAGCTAGTGGCCAAGATTAGCCGGGTCCTGTCACGCAGTGTCGCAACGTCTCACCCAAGGCCGCACAACCGGAAGTCGAACTGTTGATCTACAATTCCTTGCTATTAGTAGTTGCTTCCGCGAAACGAAAATTCGAATAATTGCTCCATGGAGAGTTATTATAAAAAATTGGTATATAATTGTTTGACGTAAAGGAAGTTAAGAATTGGTAAAGTAATTGCATTGCAAATATTTTGACTATTATCTATCAGCCAAAAGTGTACATTTCCAAATCCCTTTTGATCTATATTTTCTCGTCAAACAGAAACCGATGAATCTTCTCCGTTGTCTAATGTTAAAATTATTGTATTGTACCTAATAATTATTAGACAGTTGAAAAGTGTGGGTTTTTGTTGTTAATGGTTAATTAAACGAAGAGCAAAACTTTCATTCCCGAACCAGGCACTATAGAAATATGAAAGTTCTAACATTTGTATTTTTGTCATAGGTATACAAAAGCTTTACAATTAATACTTATGTGCGAATCTGTCCTAATGAACATTACACAATATTTCCTACGCTAAGAAAGCGCTACTCCTACCACCCACCCATCCCACAAGGCAGTGCCCTAGGCCCGGATGCTTATTATAATTATTATTACGAAAAATATAAATTTTACCATGTTTAATGTTTATATTTGGCTGATGATGACGAAGAGCTGCGATAGGTAAAGCCGTCAAGTTTTATAACATTCAATAATCGTCGGTAGCTACCATCCTTCAATCCCATAAGGAGGTGCTCTAGGCCCTGTTGTGGGGACATTAAAAAATAAGTTGGTATTTGTTATCGATGTTTGTATATGGTAGATGATAGGTAGGTAGGCCCCCTACAAGTTGGACGGATGATCTGGCGCAGTCGCGGGAAGCCGCTGGGTGCGGGCAGCGCAGAACCGATCGTCGTGGAGATTCTTGGGGGAGGCCTAGATTTTTTTTTATGAACGACGGGGAGACTCTTAGACTTCATCATACCTGATGTTAAGTATTGATAAGGCTGAAGATGGAAGCGAGCCTCTCCCGGAATCCTCAATCGCGAGGAACTGGCTATCTTAGATACCTCTAACTGCCGGAACACAACAATGCTGAAAACATTGTTGTTGTGGCGTCAGACCTAGATAATATGGTGGTAGCTAGCCAGGCGGACTTACAACAAGTCCTACCACCAACCAAAAGTGGTGTTGAGTAGTTTAGATGATGATGATGAGCTGCCGTAGAAAGGCGTCAATCAATCAATCAATCAATCAATCAAATCAGTTTATTGCACTCCATAAGTATACAAGATCATAAAAATAGGTGAGAACATTATGGGTCCGGATTGGACATGACAAATATAAGTATAAGTAGAGGGCACTATACTCATTTTTGTTACAAAATAAAATTATTTATTATAAAAAACATAAGATAATATTGCTAGAGTGTATGTTGCTAATTTCAAATATTATTTTAAAGACGTATCGGTCAAATACTCACTAACTGTAGTTTTGGTAATAAGTAATTGTTTAAGTTTATCATTGAATTCTTTATCTTTATCTATGTCTTTTAAATGTTGTTTATTATTCTATAATCGTCGGCAGGTGGCATGTGTTTCGCGTACAACGCGGATCTGTACTACCGCGAGTACTTCCCGGACGTGGACCTCAGCTGGTGGCTGTTCGCTGTCACCGTTGGCATCGGATTCGTGGGCATGGTTGCTGGTGGCGTTATCTCTGACAAGTAAGTATTTGTTGTGATCGTATGGAGTTTTGGCTATTTTCCACTTTGTCTACTCAAAGAGTCCTGAGAGAAAGAGAGGGACCCGTTTTCCATATTTTTTCTATTATTTACCTTATTATTATCAAAATAAATAATACTTCGGTCAGTCCCAGTCCCTGTGCTGTCAATATTTCTAGCTTTTCCTAGGTAGGTATGGATGAATGCATGGGCAAATGCTTATAGCGGTGCAGATCATTCATTCTATTAAACGGTGTGAAAAGATTCTGCTGCTCAAATACAGCCACTTTGTATGTGAGATCTACTGCGAAAAAAAATCTTGTTCTAATGGATCAATATTGGACTGAGTTACTCGAGTAACTCAGTCCAATATTCACCCGCGTGGGAATAACGGGATAAAAAATATCCTAAGTTCATAACTAGGCTATCTTCTATTTGTGTACTAAATTTCATCCAATTCCGTTCATTATAGTTTTTGAGTTTATTCGTTACAAACAAACAAATAATCAAATCTTTCCTCTTTATAATATTAGTATAGAAAAAGCAAGATCTTGCTTTTTCTATAGGTAGGTACTAATATTATAAAGAAGATAGCCTATAGTTATGAACTTAGGATATTTTTTATCCCGTTTATTTCCACGCGGGTAAAACCGCAAGCGGCCGCCAGTACTAAAATAAAAATCAAAATGAAAAAATTCAATTGCTCTTATAAAAAGTGGTGATCTTTGCTAACCCTTACAGAAAGATAGAGGAGTTAACTTACTAAGTATACTAACCGTATGTCCCAGGTTCGCGGCCAAGATGGGTGTCCGGTCCCGAGTGCTGGTACTGGCATTATCGCAGCTGATCGCGACGCTTCCAGCCTTCGGATCCGTCGTTTTCGGCCCGCTGTGGGCCATGATCACCTTGGCCATCTCATACTTCTTTGGTGAGGCTTTATCACTCTCTTATTTCAAAAGCTATATCATTTATTCAGTCTAGGCTGTTACAAGCACTTATGAACGTCAAAGAAGCTACGCCATCGGTTCACAGCCCTACCGGGAGACCTTGTAATGAGAAGAACCAGCAAGAAAATTGTCAAGGGCTATTTTTTCTCCCTGTTTATTTCATACAGAGTCGTCTAATTGAAAAGTGACAAACACATGGGTAAGGTCAATTTACATCATAAAAAAAAAGCTAAAATATAAGGGCTTACCGTACATTATAATATTTCTCGCATCATAATTTGATTACCTACATCAATAGTCCAGCTTTGCTCACAAGCTGGACCAGGAGTACCTCGGCCCACTGTGGGCCGTGATCACCTGGTCATCTCTTAATTCTTCAGTGAGGCCTACTTATAAGTATATTTGATTACCTACATCAATAGTTTTATATCTTTGACGACCTCCGTGGTAGAGGTCCTGGGTTCGAATCCCGGTAGGGTAAAATGTTTGTATGCTGAACACTTGGACGAATTAACCACTGGACGCGTAACGAGGACCGCGTTCGCCTTTACCCCTCTGTCACTTACCCTGCCTTTTAGACACAGTAAGCAATATGGCGTTGTCAGTATGACGCGAGATCTCGAAGTGGAACATTATCTCAAAAATGGGTAAATACGCTGAGTTAATTTGTAAAAAACATACCGGACAATCAAAACATTTTTCTTTTCACGCGTAAGTATAATTTCAATCTATTAGAGTAGCAATTTTTCGTAAAATAAATAAAATTTGGTATGTAAACAAAATGTAATACGTCATTTCAAAAAGTAATCATTGTACGTGTAAATTCTTCAAAGATATTGCTTAGGTAATTTGGTTGGGTTATATGTATCACTCATTCAATCAATTGTCATTTTTATGTCGTATAGGGCTTGAACATATCGATAAACATATCGATGTATGTAAATGAACGAACGAATCCAATTTTAATGTAGGAACTATTCAAATTAATTTCAGATTTACAGTTGAACCCCTAACAAGAAGAAGTTGGGTGGAACCGGTACGCAGGGAGATAACATGGACGAGGACTCAGGTCTTAGATAACATCTAAGGTCTGATGATGGAGCCAGAAGATAACTATAGGAACTCTGTAATTATACGACGCAACCCTACGAACTTTGAGCTCGTTATATTTTAAATATAGCTTCAAACTTAAAAAAAGGTGCTTTTTTCACCCGCATGGTTCCCGTTCCCGTGGTAATATCAAAACATCCTTCCTTAGTGCTCGCCAATATCGTTAAAGGAACCTGTATGCAAAATTTCAGTTTAATTGGTTTAGCCGTTTGGGCTGTGCGTTGCCTATTAATCAGTAACGGTATTGTTTTTTAGTATTAGACTTATGTTGTACATTATCATAGTGTTGTACATTAACATTTAACATTTATCATAAGTATAAAAATAATAATCATATATTAATATTTTTATATTATAAATCATAAATTATTAGCTGTTGCATCATAATTGATCGTTAAACATTTGTTTTTTTTTCTCTTTCGAATGCAAGGAAGGATATTCTTACAGCATATTAAAAGTATAAAAGTATCGGAGAATTTTGACAGTGGTCACGCAAGTCTCGGTAGCTCATTGGTTAGAGCAGTGGGCCGGATTCCCAAAGGTCGTGGGTTCAAGTCCCATCTGAAAATTCACTTGTGGCCGAGTTCATTTGTTCCAATATTCTTCTTGTTAAAATTTATCATAACTGGTGGTTACATTTATTATTTGTTTCTAACATAGACCTTGTTAGGTCACAGCAAGAATAAAATTAATTATATTTATATTATATAATGTATGTACGTAAGCTATATTATACTATTTTTTCATCTTTAATTATGAGAGAGAGAGAGAGAGAGAAATATTTTATTAACACAAAAGACCATAATACAAATTACACACAAAAACATGAAAACGATACAGATTAAAAAGCAACACAAAAACACATTACAAATAACACAAAATACAATAATATGGCCTTCAGGTCAATAGGGTCCCCGCCTCAGCATGTCAATTATCTCAATTATCTTAATTTAAATATCGTTTTATTATATTCAAGTAAAATAATCTTAAAACTACAATAAACTATTGGTTGAAATATTCTTGCAATTAGTATTTCAGCTAGTAGTTGCTAGAAAGATACTGCCTTGGCTTTTTCTTAAATATAGGTAATTTATATGCGATGTTTTGTTGATAACTTCTGTTTGTTGTTTAAAACTATCATAGCGTATGCTGGACCATACGCTATCCAAACGCTAGTCTACTATTTCTAATTTGGGTTTAGGTTGTGCTAATTTCGTACGGTGGCGTAAATTTTGAGATCTTTAATAAATTGAAAACAAGTTTATATTTTTTCTTAAAAATATGCATATTTCTTAAATGTAAATGGATACTAGAGTTGAAATTAAAATGTTTTAGTCTCAACGATCTTCTAATGTCGATGATTATTTTCAATAAATTTTAGTGTACTTAGATTTTTGGCTCCAAAAAAAGAATTTAGAATACGAGATATCACAGCTCGAGAAGCACACAGGGGGTTTATTGTCTAATTTTAAGTCTATCACAATCCCTTTAAATTTTTCATTTAAAAGGTACATATTATTCACATCGCATCACATAGCATCGCGCACAACTATTTGACCTTTGAAAGGGATTGCAATCGATTATAAAATTAAACACTTATGGAGGGGTTGCTATTGTGTATGTCCTATACAATGGTTCTGTAATGAACTAATTACCCATATTTTGTTTTATATAAAAAAGCTCGAGTGATTGAAGAAGAAGTTAATGTAAATAATGAATTATATTATTGTAAGTCCGCCCGGCTAGCGACTACCATCTTATCCAAGTCCGTTCCGGCAGTTAGAGGTAAGATAGCGAGTTCCTCAGAGATTGAGGATACCGGGAGAGGCGCGCTTCCATCTTAAGCCTTATCAGTACAGTACTAGTATCAGGTTGCATGTATCTACCCATTTTTCACAAAAAAAAACCCAAACACTAACGCTTTGGAAACCATATTGTATAGATTTTATGAATTTGAGGTATTTTTTTAAAGAGATTTTCATATTATTAGGTGCTTTTTATTTTTCCACGAAATAAACAATTAACTTACTAATTTCTTTAAAACACACATGATTTATTAATCTCAATAGGTTCATTAATTCACTCCTTACCTATCGTGCTATTTATTTTTCCACGAAATAAACAATTAACTTACTACTTTTTTAAAACACACATGATTTATTAAACTCAATAGGTTCATTCATTCACTCCTTACTTATCGATAAAAAAATTATCGATTACTTCAAGCACTACTGTCATTATTTGACATTAGTAATCGCCCCTCACCCCCGCAAGAATTGGTTGATCGTGTTTTCATACATTCTTCTCGGGTTTCGTGTCCAGTGGTTAATTCGTCCAAGGCTGAACACGAGCATTTGTACCTGAGTCATGGACGTTTATATATATTTCTACACATAAATACTTATATATGTATAATTATATGTATTTATATCCGTTACGCTAGTATCCCATAACACAAGCCTTACAGTGCTTAAGAGAAACTCCCACATCCTACTGATGGTAGAAAATGCCTCATCACATCAAGCCTCCTATGGCTATTTCATAAAGCAATTAAGATTAAATAAATAAAAAATTCTTTTTTTCAGCTGAGATGTGGTTCGGCATCGTATTCGCTATCCTGGTGGAGATAGTCCCGCTTTCAGTCCGCTCGACCACCGTGGGCGTGTTCCTGTTCGTCATGAACAACGTGGGAGGAAACCTGCCTATCCTGGTGGACCCGGTATCTAAAGCTATTGGATATAGGGAGGCTATCATGATATTCTACGCTGGATTCTATGCGATTAGTAAGTATACCTATACCCCCATATTCTGTCGTTCCTCCAAAACTTTTTACACTCCACTCAACCTCGTCGTGGGTAAAAATGGTAGTGTGCGCTAGGCCTAACACGGAGTGGCTACGTACTCTTTGGCTCCTCCAGGTCCTTACGGAGTTATGACTTAGAATACCGATTTCGAGGAGTATTTCGAAGAGGTTTTCAATGAGGTTTCGTTAAGTTGAGGACGAGTAAGTTTTGGAGGAACGACTTAGAATATGGGTGTTAGTCTTCTTTTCGTGTCGATAACAACCCTAATTTGTATTAACCCTTAAATCAGCTAATAAGGCTGCAGCATCATGCAGTAGCATTCAACAGGTCCTCCCGTCCCAAGTACAGTACGGAATAAAATTCTTATCATTCATAGTGTTGGTCACATAAGTAACGACACTTGTCGATTTTCATACAATCGAGGTAACTTTGGAGCCTTGGTTCTCTGCGAAGAATTGACCGAGGTGTAATATGATAATGGCCATCCAGGGAGTGAATCGAGGGGATCCAGATTGCTATACACAACCAACTGATCTGACCAACATTCTAAGAGATTTAACGAATTGAAGAGATTTGACGAGAGAAAAAACTGCCTTTGCATAAATTTAAAATATATGTTAAAAAGTCACTCTTAAGCAAAGGTTATTACAAGGTAGATGATTATTTAAAAGACCAAAATGCATGGATGTGATACTAACATAAAACATAACTTATAAATTGGATAAAAGGAAAGTATTCTAATAATTGAATATGGGAAAATTTTCCTTTCCTCTTATAGTTTGGCAACATGTTCCATTGTAAATGTTGTTGTTTCTGTTAAAGCTGATAAGTTTCTTGCGGCCGTTCTTCTTATCAGTTAAAAGATGTCCTGAATGGCTGGTAGGGAAAAAAATGTTAAGACTATTCGAAAGTACATAACTATAAGTCTATTTGAATAAAAATCTTTGACTTTGACTTTGACTTTAAACTCGAAAATAGCATAAAAATATATGAAATTTCTGAAACTGAAAACTCTGATCCTTACAACTTTTAGAATGTTATCAGATCAGTTAGGTATGTAGGTATAGCAATCAGGATCTCTTTCATTCACTCCCTGGATGGCCATTATCAGCTCACAGCTCGGTCCATCCTTAGCAAAGAACCAAGGCCCCAAAGTTACATCGATTGTATGAAAAACAGCTAGTGTCGTTAATTATGTGACCACCACTGTATCTCTTCTCGTTTGCGATTGTCATTTGACGACCTGTTTGGCGCAGGGGTACTAACCCCACCTTCTGCGCCAGAGGTCCCGGGTTCGATCGCGGACAAGACAAATATTTGTGTGCGTGAACATGTCTATATATATATATATATATATATATATATATATATATATATATAATGTTTATCCGTTATCTAGTATCCATAACACAAGTTCTTCATGATAATTAACGTGGGCTAGATAATTGGTGTGATTGTATGGAAATATTATTTATTTATTTATTTTATATATTTTTGTTTTATTTGGTAATGAATTAAACAGACTGATATAATTTAAACGATAATCAGCCTTAAATAAAACCGCTCTAACATCCTCCTTTGTCCCACAGGCAGCATCCTCTTCCTCTTGACCATGTTCCTGATGGATGGCCCCATCGAGCCCAAACCTGAACAGCCAGCCGACGAACTGGACAACCTTACTCCCACGACGAGCTCTCAAGGACCGGACGAGCGTTACTACGTTAGCCGACTATAGATTGTTAAATATAGGAAATAGAGTTGACACCATGACCTAAAAGGCCTTTGGATAAGGCGCTGATTTGTAGATATGGATAGGGTTATCTCAGACAGTTCCTAGGAAACTGGCTTCATTGCCTAGCAACCTTCGTAATTTTGTCATATTAATAAAGGTATCCTAGGCGCAACTATCTTAGATAGCTCAATCCATATCTACAGATAGGCTATTAATCTAGGGCGTTAAAAGTTAAAACCATTACAATTGTAAAAACAATAGTTTCAAAAAAGGTAGGTACAGCATTCAATGTCGTCATTATGCATCTCAAACTGAAAGCAATCACGGAAGTTAACAATGTAATTTCAGCATTTATTTATAAATTTGCTTCATTGAGGGAATGTGTTAAACAAGTAATTAAGCTATACCTATTCATCATTGTATTGAATCTATATGAAAAAGTAAGTTGACTAACTATACTGAGGCTGGTCAGTAAAAACTAGAGATGTGCCGTTGCCGGCAATATTGCCCTTAGTAGGAATATTGCCGGCAACGCTGCCGGCAAATTTGCCCTAAGAGGAAATTTTGGGGAACATTGGCTAAATATGGGAAATATTGGATAGATTTTACTACCTAACTCATAAAATAAATGTATCTAAGCGTTTTAAATAAGATATATTTAAAAAATATATATCCTATATACAAACTGCCAATGCTGCCGGAATATTACCGGCAATATTGCTGGCAAAATTGCCCAAGTTTATTTTTTATACTAAATTTCTTGCGTTAGGAGAGAAATAGTTACAATTTCAAATAGGTAATGTGAAAGAAAAAACAATTAACACTTTTATGGTAAATTTGTTTATTCCAAACTACACAAATGATTACAAATCAGGTTTTATTAATATAATTACTTTGACCAGATTTATCAGACTTATTGATTACAAGTTTATCAGTTAAAATTAAAATAAAAGAGTTAAAATATAAATTAACGATGAATATAGAAAATAACATGGTTTTTCACTTCGTAACAACTTTAATTAGGAGATAATACCTAATCATGTTCATCAATAATCTGTTGATAGCAAGGCTAAAGACCCGAGAGCCAAGCTTACCCGACACTTCACCGAAGATATCCTGGACGTAGCCTGTACGAGATTAGTATGGCTCTCGAACAGCTCAAAAACAACAAGGCGGCGGGTGATGACGAAATCACTACAGAACTTCTGAGAGCGGGCGGCAAGCCGATACTCAAAGTCCTCCAGAAACTTTTCAATTCCGTCATTGTCGAGGGCAAAACGCCGAGGGCATGGAATATAAGTGAGGTGATTTTGAGGTGTTCTTCAAAAAGGGAGATAACACCCGTTTGAAGAACTTTAGACCCATCTCACTTCTAAGCCATGTCTATAAGTTGTTTTCGAGAGTCATTACGAATCGTCTCGCTCGCAGGTTCGACGACTTCCAGCCTCCCGAACAAGCCGGGTTCCGAAAAGGCTTTAGCACCATAGACCACATCAATACGCTGCGGCAGGTTATACAGAAGACCGAGGAGTATAATCTGCCACTTTGCTTGGCGTTTGTGGACTATGAGAAAGCCTTCGATTCGATAGAGACCTGGGCTGTGCTGCAGTCTCTCCAGAGGTGCCAAGTGGATTATAGGTATATCGAGGTGTTAAGGTACATATACGAACATGCCACCATGCCGGTCCGATTACAGAACCAGAGCACAAGTCCCATCCAACTGCAGCGAGGTGTGAGACAGGGAGACGTCATTTCTCCGAAACTGTTCACAGCTGCGTTGGAGGACATCTTTAAGCTTTTAGACTGGAAAGGACGCGGCAGCAACATAAATGGCCTGTATCTGACACACCTTCGTTTTGCCGATGATATAGTCCTTATGACTGAGACCCTGGAGGACCTGAACACAATGCTCGAAGATCTCCGTAGTGCTTCCCAAAGATTGGGTCTTAGGATCCTCATCTAAAATTATAGGTGAGTTGGCATGATAAGTCTCATCTTCGGGCACATCGACGAAATCAAATTCAACCTCTTCATCGTATTCTTCGATAGGAGAATCTTCCGTATTTGATCCTATTGAGTCTTCCCTTCGAAGTTGTATGTTAGGATTGAGTAATTTCCAATTGTGTGCAATGAAGCAAAGCTTCCTGCTCTCTCTGTGGTCAACTTGTTTCGTTTCACATTCGAGAAAGTGGAAAAGCTTCTTTTTACCGAGGCAGAAGTTGATGGGATGGATAAAATTTTTAATGCAGTTTTTCCTAAATTTGTGCATGGAAAAATTAAATTCCACCACGTCATTGGTGATGTTGACGTTGCTGAATTGTCCAAACAAGCTTCCGTACCTATTTATTATTGATTTGTATTCAGCTAACTCCTCCATAATATTAACTCCTGTATAGCCGTCACATTGTGATTGATTTAGAATAAATTGGCAACCATCTAAATTCTCATCGGTTGTTAAATTGACCCCTTGGTTTTGGGGATCTAAAATTGCAGCTGCAAAATGCGCTGGCTTCAAAGAATTATTTTTCTTTCTATAAACTTTGTACGAATACTTTCACATTGCTCCTCCAAAATTTCTTCGGATGTGGTGTTATGCAGCACTCGACCAATTTCGCTCAAAGCTTGATGTACTAAATGTATTGTCCCATAGTCACCTTAAACCGACAACTATTCATCATGAATGCGACAGACAGCCCCCTATGTAGGGGATGCCTGGACGCAGAGGAAACAGCCGCCCACGTGATCCTGGAGTGCGTGGGTTTGGCCGCAAAACGGGCAGAAATCCTCAAAGACGTGAGGTCGCTCCTAGAAGCCTGTGAACGCCCCAGGAGGCTTCTGCTCTTCAGGAAGGAGCTGGGATGGCTTGACTAGCCATACCGATGCTATGTTCACGCATAACGGACCAAATGGCAGTCTAAATGCGGAGAAAAGAGCCCATCACCAATACCAATACCTATAATAGTCACCTTCCAATTTATTTATCCAATGCACAACAGATTTAATAATATCAAAATGTTTATATGTTTGTCCAAGTATTCTCATCTAAAAGCATTGTTTTAATTTTTTGCATCTCTTTATTTTCTGTATGAACAACCATTATTTGTAAGACTATTTTTAACTGCATACAATTTTTTAGATACTTTTTAAACCGAGAGTTTCGATTACCGTCATAATTTATGAAGTAGAATGAAATAATGTTTTCTATTATTTTTTACAGTGTAATGGAATAACTAATTCTAAGTTTATTTACTAAACAATCAGAATTTTTATATAATAAAGCTATTTAAATGGATTGGCAATATTGCCAATGTTCCTGGCAAAATAGAATTTTACCGGCAGTGGCAAGATTAGGAATATTGCCGGCAATGGGTAATTTACCACTTGGCACATCTCTAGTAAAAACTACTGGTCTGTAAATTTTATGAATTTTTTGTTGAGTTTTCTTCAGGCGTGAAAGATCAATTCGATAATTTCCTCTGATGGCATGAGGCCGTTTTCTTAGCCATTCATGATTAATCCTCTGTTTTGTTGGTCAATGTGACCTTGTCGGCTTATCATGGTTATGTCGCTTCAAATATAGCTTATGGGTTAATATTGTGGGGAAATGGAACTGACGTTCATAAAGTATTCGTTGCACAAAAAAAGTGCATACGCGCTATATGTGGCAAAGGCCCCTTTGAATCTTGCAGACCGTTGTTTGTTAAACTAGGATTGCTAACAGTTCCATGTATGTACATTTTAGAAGCCTTTAAATTTGTTAACCAGTATTCCGAATTGTTTAAGCGTGCTAAGGATAAATATCCTCGAAATACAAGAAATAAGGATCGACTTGTATTGGACTTTCGCCCAAACACGTCACTGTTCCAAAACGGTTGCTATGCAATGTGTATTAAAATATATAATAAAGTCCCAAAGCAGTTTAAGTGTGGAACTTCTAAATTAATGACAAGAAAACTGCGCATGTGGCTTACAGAAAAGTGTTTTTATAGTGTGAGAGTTTTTGACTAATTAATGATTATAATAATAATGATATTAACATGACATGATAATAATAATAACGTAATAAGATAGTGCTAGGATAGTAATAATGACATGATATGATAATGATGAAAGTATATAATATGAATATAAATATAAAGAATATTGTTGCATGTTAAATTATTGTTAACTGAATAGAGAACTGTAATGTATCCTATTTAACACCATGTGCGCCTATTCTTAGCAAATAAAATGATTTGAGTTTGAGTTTTTGAGTCACCAAAAATGCTATTGAAGAGAATCTCCGAGACTCAAATACCTCAGCATAGAACCAGACTAAAATAAATAAAATCCAGGCAATACAAAAAAATACCTAAGAACTTAGATGGGTTTTTAGATCAAAGTACTTTTTTAATGTAATAAACTTTTATATTTTTAACTCTGTAAATAAGTACCATTTCTATCAAGTCAAACCTCTGGTTACAATTTATTTTCATTCCAACCCAGATTTCCTAGATACAATGCTCATTCATTAGATATTTATTGTATTATGAATGCAGTTAACATTGTGATATGTTCTGCAAATATTTATTGTTTAATTAAGTATTTTTGTGTAAATAAATGAAAGTAAAATTTTGATCATTATTTGTGTTCTATTTATTTATCATCAACAGCAATCAAAACCTTGCTTTTCCCTTGTTTCTTATACTCATAAAGTTTTTCTTTTCTCCTGGATTTCCAACATTTTGTTTCCTCTTTTGATAAAATATATTCACCATTTAACACCACAGAGTTCAATTTATCTGAAAAAATAAGCTATGTAAGATCAAAAGCTTTAAGTACTTTATTTAATTTTGACCAAAACTAAAAAGAAAACTAAGTATAAAGGCAAGAACTGCCGCCTAATGGTATAGCTTGCGCTATCGCTATAGCTATCGATTTTTAAAACCTACAAGGGCTCTCGCTGAAGCTATCACTTTCATACTAAAAATGCAATAGTGAATCCAATAGATGAATAGAAATATGTAGAAATTAGTCCAAAACCCTATCGTTGAAGGGTTTTATGAGAGTTTGAAGTTTGATAGCTATAGCGACAGCACAAGCTATACCGTTACGATATAAACTATCATGAACTACAGTGCAAAAATAAGTAATAAGAACTGTAAAGTATAAAAGAACTTAATTTTTAATTCCAAAGAAATAAATTATACCAGAATTTAAAAACATAAGATGGATAAATAATCTATTTCGTCATTGGCTAGCAGGATATCGGTATCCGGAGAACAATGGAATATCTATTGTCTCATCCAAAATGAGAGGTTATCCATTTTGGAATTACAAGCAAAACTTACCAGTGTCATTTACATCAGCTACGTCATCAATTTTCCTTTTATTTCGTCCCATTTTCTTGGCTTGTGCATTATGACCATCTGTGTAAGTATCTTTCGCTTCTTCACATGATAAGTAACTTTCTGAATTCTTGAACAGTTTTACCCCTCCTTTGATCTTACGTTTCCTATTACAACATTTACACAAAAAGTCCATTATTATAACATTGATGATACAACAGGAATAAAAAAGATTTTTTAAGCACATTAGTTAACACAACAGCTTGAAATATTCTGCAAGATAACAGTGCAGCAGGCATTTCGCTTGCTGCTTACACTGAGCTGAGCAGTTTTGGCATCACACATGTTAGCTGTGGAGTGTCGGCTTAGAATAGCACTACCGCCTCTCATCCCGTGGGTGTCGTAAAAGGTGACTAAGGGACTCAGCCTTCAGGAGATGGGCAGCAGCGTCTCCTACAAACCAACCCGCCTGTAAAGCGTGGCGATTATGGCAAACCCTCCCTATACCCAGCAGTGGGTGTTATGTGGCTGAGACGACGATGTTAGCTGTATGTGTTGTTTTGTTATAATAATTATTATTTTCTTTTTCTTTTTGTACCTTCTATTGTCTCTAATTATCTTTTGTTTGTGGTGTGATGTCATAAAATAAATGTATTCTATTCTTATGTAATGTAAATACCTATTTCAAAATTACTGCTATGATTCTAAACCCAATGTTTAATTGATTGTTAAACCTGCTGTGCTGTTGACTGTTGAAACAATAAAAGGAGATCTTACTTGATGCCATTCTTCGCGATGTCTACAAACACGACCTTTTTGTCAATTATAGCAGATATTTTGGCACCAATTCTTTTCTGCATTTCTTCTGGTACTTTAACATCATTATAATGACTAGCGACTTCCAAATATCTCTCGGATTTTGGTTTTATATTATCTGGAAAAGATGAGTAAAAATATATATCGATTATAGTGTAAGTAATTTAAGTAAGAATGACAACAGATTCAAAGCTAATAGTGCAAACCATTTATATTATCTCTTTGTTCCTTTCCTCTTGACTGGTCAATTAAACTAATAAAAGAAATGTCTACTGCTTCTCTAAAACGAGATAAATCCTCATCATCTGAAGAATCCGACATGATATATGATATAAGTAAGGTATTTACTACTATTACTATTTACCTATTTGCTTTTTTCTCAAGAAAAAAATCAAAACGAAACACGTTTGTTTTGACGTGGTTTTGACATTGACATTTAATTGTTTACCTGTGTTTACAAAGATACCAGCGGTACCTATACCGTTAGCGAGTAAGGAATGATTATTATATTTGATCAATAAAGAATGAAAATAAAAACGAATTAAGTTGTTGTATCATCAGAGCAGCAGACTATCTATCAAGCAAGTAACTCATTATTGCAGTTGTCCACTTTTCATAATCACGTAGCGTAGCTATCCAAATTACTCACTTTGTAAACGGTGATGGTTCGGCTCGTTCCATTGCTGTAATGATTTGGTCTAATGACCTCCGCAGCGTACCCACTGTATAGTCGTCAGGTGAAAGCAGGCTGACCTGGTATTTAACTTTCTCCGGAAACTTGCTCATGAGTGTGACCCTTAGTTGGTTGCTGTCAATCTTCTCACCTAAGTTGTGAAGAACCCGAAGATGCTTCTCAACATTATTTAGGGTCCGTCTGCAATCCCTGGTATTATCTTCGCACCTTCTAATGTCATTCAGTGCCGTATAGTGTGCATCCACCACTCTTTCTTTTACACCAAATCGTTTCTTTAAAGTGTCGACTGCAACCTGATAGTTGGCATTAGTGGTGCCCAAACTTTGGACGGTCTCATAGGCTTGGCCTTCGAGGGAGCCAAGCAGATATGCCAGTTTTTCCACATCCTTTAAATTTTTGCTGTCAATGTTTGCTTAGAATCTATCCCAAAATTCATTCCACTGCAAGATATCCCCGCTGTATTTGGCCATATCTAGTTTTGGAAGCTTTGACGACATGGACTCCGAATGATTTTTGGGTTCGGACGGGGAATTCGCATTCATAATGTTAATAGTATCAAAATCCAACAATAACTCCTCGGCTTCTATTTGTAATTCAGTATACGTATAGACTAGAGGTGTAGAATCTTCCACTGTGGAATTCGTTATGTACAGGTGAACCTCCTTTTCAAACATCTCTATAGCCTGCTTTAGACCTAGATGAGTTCTAGTGAAAACATCCTTCGTTACGCCTCCGCCTCCATCACACAATTTGATGATACCTTTTGCCTTCTCCATAGTCTCTTTCAGACGGTTTTCGCGTAGTTGGACACGGGTACGGACCATTGCCTCCATAATTCTCCAGTGATGTTGACTGTAATTCATAAAAAGGACGCACTGGTGACAAAGGACTATGGGAGAAAAAATTGTGCAATGTGCAATTTCGATTTCCATGGCCGCATGGTGACGCTATCTTTGTATTAAAAATGTTCAACTCACCTTAAGGTTTTCAACAATAAACTTGTGAGAAAATACACTTTACACTACAGCACTGTAACGAGTATAATTAGAGAGCAATATATTAGTGATAGATGATCAAAAAATTCAAAATATTACATAGCACTCCACGACCTTCATTAACTCGTTCAAGGGAAAAGAAAATGGTGTCATTGACCGATTGCCAGCGATTGACCGATTGCACAAATTATACTGACCGATTGCCAGCGTCACCGGCAAGTTGACCTAATTATTTATCAACTTCCGTTTCGATCGCCTCCGAAAAGTTTGTTTTCGCTGACGTTCGAAACAAATAAATGAATGATTTTTTTTTTTTTCTTTTTAGGGTTTTCGGCCCTGGCTTCTAGGGCCAAACCGTACTCTTATTATCTGACAGGATCGAAAGACAATGTGTCAAGAATTACAAACGATGTGCGTAGAAAACAAACCAAAAACTTTAAAATCATAATATATGACTTATGACACACACACATAATACGTTGTTGCCATCTGACTTTGCCACGACATAACACAATGAATAAGAATAGCATCTATTTAAGGGCTGCGGCAGACCTTTAATACGATCATAGATTAAGTCATTGTATTGGTACAGTTACCTACAAAACAAGATAAACGAAGTTTTCTGGAAAGTCAAAGTCAAAGTGGAAAAAATTTTATATACCGTAGGTAAAATAAAACAAAGGTTGATTATCGCTATTATCGTCGTATGCTTAACAAAAAAAATAATATGATAAAAAAAAAACGTTTTCTCTCCTGATTTCCGTAGGTCCGGGACGCACTCGGCCAGAAATAAATTGAGGAAAGAGAACAACAAAAAATCTCCATTAGAATTGGATTCCGTCATGTCCGAGACGCACTCGGCCGGAAAGATCGTCATTATTATTATTTGTCAGACCCAATACAACATGCATCTCTGCAATAAATTAGAAATAGATCCTTTCATAGCTTCAAATGTTGTGAGCGCGCAACCATACCATATTAGGGCTACAGTTGTCTTTGTATTTCCACTCGCTTCGCAAGTGAACGAAGAGCAACATCTGTGGGGTCAGGCGTAGGTTGAGAAACGTTTATACCATGCTTGGGTTGCACCAGAATTAAAACGCTTTACTGCTTTTATACTAAACTTGTTTGATCTTCTCCAAACCTACTAGCCCTCTTGGCCACATACCGGTTGTATTTTGATTTGATCTTCATGCCATTGGGTCCGAACAAAATTCGTTTTTCAATCAGTATCCCAGCACCTCCACCAAATTCTGTCGCCACGAGTACAGATCTACCATGACCTGGGTTCAGGTCTGCACCAGATCATAGGCGTCAGAAGAAATTGTATATGCTAGGGATTTGAGGAGAGACGCTAAGAGACAAGACATGAGCTTGTATTGTTTTGCTTGCTTACATTCTCGCGAGTTTTGACTCCAGCGATAAAACCATCACAGGCCACGCTTGTGATGGGTGGGGAACCAATGGGTTCCCCAGGGTCCTCCAAACCGTCCCCTTTAGACCCTCCCTTACCTCCGGGTTTGATTATCAAATGGTTGTTCTTGTACTTGAGTGTACTTGATAAATAGCCTTGGAATTGACTCTATTGAAATAGTTTGACCGTACATCTATTGAGATGCCCGGGAGTACAATTCCTGACTTCATTGCTTCATTGAATTGAAGATTTGGTTAGTGGGCATCGGTCGATGCCCACGAGCACACATCTCATCCCTCAACGTCTCACTCAGTTACACATGAGGGTTATCGTATAATAAATCATTATTATAAGAACCACTAACCTTATACATGTAGGAAGGAATTACTTTTCCCTGCTGGAACATTCCTCGCAGCATGTGATTCTTCTAATTTTCTTATATCGGAACACGAGTGTCGCACGTCAAAATTGCCGCCATCTTTTCTTTCCAAAAAACACAGTACTCATTAGCCAAGCAAAAGCAGTGTTGCCACACAACATAATTTATGACATTTGTTCTTACTTACCGACTTGTTATTGGCAGCTCGCGTACACCGCGACAATTGCTTCGCACCGCGAGATCCCACAGCAATCGCAGGGCTCTCAATAAAATTAAACTAACATAACTTTTTGTCAATTTTTGTGTCTATGTTATTGAGAACTGTGAATATGTTCTGACTATAAGTAGTAGTTTAAAATTGTATCGTTTATGAAATATTATTTTTATAAATTTGTGCTGACTGTGCAATACATCTAGATAAAACATAATTATAGTGGTCAGTGCGTAGGTAAAATAAAAAAAATCTTTAAAGTTACATGTGTATTATTTTTATAAAATATAATATTTTATAATATAATATTTTTATAAAATGGTAATAGTTTATCACTTACCTTTCGTCATTGTCAGGTAAATGGAAATATGTTAGGTGTTTATCCCTTCTTTTACTTGATTTGCACCCATCTACAGCACATAAGGCACCAGACGGCATCTTAGGTACGTGTACGAACTAATGTAACGATTAAAATTGAACAACGTGCCTGCGCTTCGCTTGCGAAAACCGCACTGAATTTGGTCCGCAAACGGCCCGAGAACGCTCCAACATAGGTTATTAAAGCGCGCAAGTACATGGAGTGACGGAGACCTGACAAAACCTAGATAAAATTAACGACTATATTTACCCGAAACATATATATTTTGGTGTTTGACTTGATTTGACGAGTCAACCCGTGACCCCGGGAACTGAAAAGTTGCCGAAACTTCGGGAAACCAAATAACCCAAAAATATAGTCCTACCAAATATATATTTCGGGTAAATTTGACATTGTTGCACATTGCTTAAAGTTCGTTCTTCTTTTTTATTATTTTTAAACCGGTTAATACAGCTCTCAGCACCACCAAAAGGGTACCGACGGAAGACCAGCGCTGGCTAAAAGCCAAGCATCATGCTGAGTCGGGCGGGGCCGTTTTGGGACAAACAGAGTCAATTATTTGTTTTTATTTTGTTTGTTTGTTTGTATTGCCCTTGTTTGTCCCAAATAAACATTTTTAGGGTTCCGTACCTCAAAAGGAAATAACGGAACCCCTATAGGATCACTTCGTTGTCTGTCCGTCCGTCCGTCTGTCAAGACCGTTTTTCTCAGGAACGCGTTGAGGTATCAAACTGAAATTTATATCTAATACTCAGATCTACTGTCCCTTGGAGCTGTGAAAAAATCAAACTTTATTTTGCGATTATGCCGCAAATTTCCGCAAATTTTCGAAACTCGCATGGGAATCAAAACCTACAGTAACTAGTACAGGAAGTAACCTCTTATAGTACTGATAAAGGAAAAATTGCAAAAACCGTAAATTTTTAGTTACATCATATAATAAAAAATATGTTACGGAACCCTCGGTGCGCAAGTCGCACTTGGCCGGTTTATTTTCTTTCTTTCTAAATATAGAGCACTTAAATTCCGCAAAAGTTGTTTTATTTCAAATATACTTATACCAGTATTATACTTAATTTTGAATATTTACATTACTGTGCTTTTTTCAGATGTCAATTTGATTAATGAAACTTTTG
Source organism: Chrysoteuchia culmella (assembly GCA_910589605.1). Classification (NCBI taxonomy): domain Eukaryota; kingdom Metazoa; phylum Arthropoda; class Insecta; order Lepidoptera; family Crambidae; genus Chrysoteuchia; species Chrysoteuchia culmella. Next base: position 1,353,868 of record OU342659.1, on the reverse strand, counting down.
TAAATCGAAAACTTTTAAAAAATTAAGCTAAATATTTTTTACAAAAATCCGCAATTATGTGAATGATTGAGGAGAAAACTAAAAGAAAATTGCCTAAAATAAGGTATTTTCTTAATTTAAAAAATACAGTAAAATTAAATTAGGGTGTATCTCCGCTGCCAGCGCCGCCGGGTCCCAAAAATATCGCCATTAGCAACCAGCGGCGGTGATACGCTGCCAGCAGCCGAGATTCTGGCACTCGAAATGGCAACTGGCAAAACAGGATTGATACGTGTAAAGGGTCAAATATTAATGTTCAGCTGATTAGTGTATGTCATATTTCTGTAGTTACTATAAAAAAATTGTATTCTCTGACGTTTCGCTTGCTCGGCTCGCGCGGTTTTTTAGACACAGTCTTTAATCAGCGACCGACGCCGGCAGCGGAGGCACACCCTATTTTTTTTTCTTTTTTAATAAAAGTTGTTTTTTTTAAGGAAAAATGGAACTTTTTGCGACTGACTTCGGACTTTTTCGATTCACACTGTCGGCAACATTGTGTCAAATTTAACTTTGACTTTGACAGGCTGAGGCAGGCCTTGCTATGTTCTCTTGCAATAAAAAATCTGCTAAAAGTTTGCTATAAGCGTTGTGTTGCTGAACAATCGCTACCAAAAAAAACAAGGTATCCAAGTGTACCTATTGAATAATTAATTTATGAAGAACATAAAGTATTCTAGGTTAGAAAATTGAAGATTCTACAACTCCTTTGAATTTTGATAAAAATCCATGGAAAAGCTTCAAAAATTTATTTGAACTATGTCAGAATATAAAAAGCCGCCTCTTGATCCTGATCTGGGTAAATTCCTACAGAAAAGTGATTATGATTCTCTGGCCAAATATCTTGTGGGTAACAACAGCAGATTTAGAGAAAACATAATTATTCCAAGAGTTTTAGGACCCGTTATTATTAAAACAAATGAAGAGAAAATGATAGAAGCCGCAGTAGAAAGCTGCCCATTCAAATCAGTAACCAGTTGTATAATTGGTAAGTTTCAGTCTAGGTTTCAGTAAAAATTTAAAGTACTCATGATTTTATTCTCTTATATTTTGCAAGAAGGTCATTGTATTATTGTAGTTTTTCAGAAATTTCACACTCTAATCTCACCATTGCCTAGGTAGCTTACCTAGCAGTTTCAGTTAATGCTAACACACTATTATTAGTACGAGAGCCGGGCCCCTAAAATGCCTACCTCATCAGGAATCTCAATAGGCTATCATTAGATTATTAACCGACACTTAAATACGTAAAAAAAAATATATATTTTTTTTACATGTTTTTTTAGTTAGTACCCAAATAAAAGTGCTAGTAGCCATTAATTTATTATGTAAAAAAAGTAGGTCTGCCATTGCGCAGCCTGCCAGAAGTAGTTGGCAGACCCCTAAAATATGCCCTTCTGATAACCTGAACCTACCTCATCGAGTACTCCAATGGGACCAACACCAAATTATAACCAAGATACCCTTGATAATGGATCAAAAGGTCTGCCAAATCTAAACTTGCTGAAACATAGTGTTCTAAGCCTTTGAGCAGCATTTAACAGTTGGTATTAGCAGCTTCATTTCACCTTTGTTTCTATATATGTTTTATCAAAATCAAAATATTAAATAGAAGTGGAAGTGTAGCAATAAAAGATGGGTACCTATTTAAAATTTATTTAGTGACGCCGGCAAAGCCGGACGGGCGATCAGTCACCATAATCGGAACCATTTCGCCCGAAGATCATATCCGTTAGGACCAAAAACAACAGCATTTTGTTGTGAGGATCACTTCGATGTAAGTGTATTCAAATACTGTGAAATATTAACTAAGAAGTAGGTAGGTGCTTAGTTATTGCTAGTAATATGCTTTTAGTAGGTATGTACATACTCAACTCGCAGTGTCTATCACTTAATATTGAAAGTAATGGTTTATTGAATTGCATTAATGTAAGACACAACTTACAATGTTACTATAAGACGCATCTGCTGGGCCATAATCACAAAGCGTAATTAAAGTAAGTTAACAAAAAACAGAATACTTTTATTTAGTTGAAATAATTGAAAAACATGATCTATTTGATTTTTTCTGATCAAGCAGTGCCACACGTCTCAACTCAAAACAACATAAAAAACATAAAATCAAAACAAAAATATATATCTCAACACAATTTAACACAAGCAGACATGAGCAGACCCACCCCGCTCGCAGCACCCGTTCACGAGCATGACTCAGTAGAATAATATAGGAGGATTAGTATGATATGATATGATTATCCCATCATTACATCGTGGCCATCAGAACAACGCGGCTCCCTAGCACGGAAGCCGTGTTGCTCTGTCGTAGACTATGGGAAGGTTGTGGGATTGGTCTTTTTGAAATCCTTCTTCAATTTTAGTTCTAATTTAAAACAATAATTTACACACTAAATCAATCTGCATTATTTAAAATCTAAATATTTAATACAATTTATTAAATATTGTTATATTTGAAGCGCTTACGGGGCGGCGCTTGACAAACTGATTGTATTCGATCACGTTTGTAAACGTTCGGTCCGGTCAGGTGTCGGATGGGTGACCGTAAAGTGGTATTACGTTTCCGTTTCCGTTGAACCATCGGTCATCTGATAAAATAGTAGTTGAGCCAAGTCAGAGGCCTTATAGGCGGCTTGATAATCTCTTACACTTGAAGTGCCCGGCCACTAATCCTTATACGATAACGATACATTACATAATTAATAAATGAGGTATGAGGTAGTTTTTACAAAAAAAAACACGTCAAAAATATCGATTTTTTTTCATGAACCGGCAGGATTGGCCCTGGCAGTCCTGTTTCTTTTTTCGTATTTAAGTGTCGGTTAACGATCTAATTATAGCCTTTTGGGGTACCTGTAGGCTTATTACGAGTTTGGCAACCTCGACGTTACAGTAAACGTTAATGTAAAATGTGGCTCTGTCTCTTTCATATTTAGCGACTGTTTTACCGACATGAGCAGTGTATCCGATAGTCTACGCTCACGAGTCCTGTAAATGTCATGTTAAGCAAACTCGTAATAGGGGTACTGATGAGGTAGGCGTTTTTGGGCCCGGCTCTCGTACTATATTGTTCTATTATAATAACATCAAAATAAATTGAAAGATTTGCATTATTTTATCTTGTGTGATGGCGCGGTGCTCTTTTGGATATCGCCAGTATCATTTCATCAAATTATAAAAAAATAATTCACCACTTTTTACTTCTATGTTTAATTTTATTTTAGGCTATGGTCTTGGTATGGCAGTGGGTTTATTCACATCTTCCCTTATGCCGAATGTAACAGACACCACTGCACCACAGACGCAAAGTGCTAGACAAATATTGAGAGAAATGAAAGGATCTATGCTGAGTTATGCCAAAAACTTTGCTATGCTGGGAGCAGTGTTCTCCGGTGTGGAGTGCTGTATAGAATCTGCCAGAGGGAAGTCGGATTGGAAGAATGGGACATATGCTGGAGGGATTACTGGAGGATTAATCGGATTAAGAGGTATAGAAAAAAATAATAAGTGGCATACCTATAAAATATATCCTATATTTAGACGACCTGGGGCCCTACAAGCAAGTGTCATCGGCATCGCAATCGGCTTCACTTGACAGATGGATGTGACATATTGCTCTTAATCTTTGGTAAATTTTCATTTGTCTCAAAAAGAAGCAGCAATGTGTCACATCCATCTGTCAAATGAAGTCGATGTCAATGCCGACGACACTTGCGCGGTACAGAAATACCTTGCATGTACCTACTTAAGTAAATAGAAGTACCTACTAGCACTTTAAAGTATTATTATTATTTGTGGTAGAAGGTAACATTGTGCTTTTTTACAAAATATCAAATCAAACTTTCTTTCAGGTGGACTTAGAGCTGGATTGTTTGGTGCAGCAGGATTTGCAGCTTTCTCCACAGCCATTGACTATTATATGCATCAACGAGGTTGATAATAATTTATTAGATGTTGTCTCTATAATAAATAATTTACTTAGTTTTTTTTCGCATTTTTCTTCCTAAAAAACCGACTGTAGTTTTGTTATTTTATGATAATATTTTGTTATATTTTTATTATGCGCTTGATGATGAATTTCAGTGTCATATATGAATTATAATAAAAATAAATAATATTATGGTATGCAGCAGCAGCTGAATAGAAGACAGATAAAAGTGCGTCGCCAATAAAGTAGAGAAAGGTGCATTTTATATTGACAGTAATAGTTTTGTCTGATACCGCCCTTGATCACTTCTTTTATTAATTTGATTGCCTGAAACGGCAGTCTGCGTCCCCTATAAAAATAGATTCACCACAGGATTCATACCGTTATTAAAACAATGTTAACCTGAAAAAACATCGTTATTTTTTGTTACACACTGATATTGTGGGGTAAAAACCTCTAACTTAAAAATTAAGAAATAATTACGCAATTTATATTAGTCAAAGTCAAAGTCAATATCATTTATTCAGTCTAGGCTGTTACAAACACTTATGAACGTCAAAGAAGCTACGCCATCGGTTCACAAACCCTACGGCGGGAGACCTTGTAACGAGAAGAACGAGAAGAATTAAACAGCTTATGTTTATTATTCTAATGCAATAATGGTCTCCCTTGTTTCATTCATGAACGATAAGAAGTAACATACATTTTCATAAGGTAGGTAGGTACTTAGAATAATAATACCTATTAATATTATTCTAAGGGTACCTAAGTATAATTCTTTAATTTGAGAAAGCAAAAAATAACTCTTTTTAACCTACTTCAAAAAAGGAGGAGGTTCTCAATTCGGTTAGGTTTTTTTTTAATGTATGTACACCGATTACGCCGAGATTTCTGAACCGATTTCCATAATTCTTTTTTTGTTCGATGCAGAATAGTTGCCAATTGGTCCCATAAAAATTTGGTTTCGTTTGACCCAGTACTTTTTATGTTATGAGCATTTTTATATATTTCATTTCATTGTTGACTTGGACGATAATTTTCTTTATAATGTACATGAAACCTTATCTAATCTGCCACCGACTCCAAAAGGTTTATTTTTTGCTTTTTAGTTTTTGAAGTCGGTTTTTTAACGCAGTTTTTTTCTATTTGTATACCTACCTATCCTTACAAACATTCTTTCTTTCTTTCAACCACAGATCACCTGAAAAATAAAGAAACAAATAATAATTAATTATCTTAACGCTATTCCGGTTGTGACCTCGCGCACGCGAGATTCCCAGGGCCCACTTGACTATGATCCAAGAGATTGGATAGATCAGGGTTATTACAGTGGAGCGACTTCTGATGTACATTTCAGTATTTTAGGTGTGCGACTCAGTAAATTTTTGGTGAACAGTTAAAAATTATCCTTAACTTGTCTACAAAATCTTACCTAAAATGATGCTGTTGCATAAAATCTCAATGTCAGTAGGATCGCTAATTCAGGGGAAATTGGAAGACCCCTCTTGTCTATTTTTATCAAGTCACTTTTTATCAAAGATGTGATATATACACGGACTCCTGTTAAAATCTATATCTTTTTTGAAATTTCACGGGTTCCATTTCAAAAGGATTTTTAAGGTGAGTTTTCAGGATGCGGTAGGTATTTGGCCAAAAGATATCATCATAGTGATCTAGCTCGTCGTAATGATTAATTTCATTACGAATTTTAATGTCGAATTAGCAGAAATACGAAATAAGACAGACAGCGGACAGAAAACGCAGTTACAGGGTCAAATCCATAGAAGTTTAGGGTTACAACTATAGGACATAGCTATTGAAAATGATCCTAGCTCTATCCGAGCGTTTTTTTTTTTAACAAGAATGCCTTAGTCAAAATAACTACTCAGTTCGCATGAACTGCTGAGTAGCTATTTCAAGTTCTAAATCTAAAAAAATCTAGACAAAATAAAAGTCAAGCCAAACCCAAGATTATTTCCGATAGGAAGTTCATACTAAGGTCTAAAAAAATATATGGATTTAACTCTGGCACTGCATGAACTGGCCGCCTAATTTTATTTGTGTTTTTGCCCAGAATGCCTTATTTAAAATAGCTACTCAGTTCACGCGGTTACAAGGTTAAGTCCATATAATTTTTTTAGGTCTAGAAATAATCTAGGGTCTGGCCGCACACTTTTTTTTAGACCATATTTGTATGGAGATTGCCTGGTGTCTTTTGTAAAAAAAAAATCGGCCAAGCGCAAGTCGAACTCGCACATGAAGGGGTTTCGTATCGTCTGTCACCCAAGGTTTGCTATGTAGCAATAAGATCGCCTATTGTGTGTTTCTCTTTTTTGTCATTTTCTCTGTATGTGTTTGTTTTGATATCGTGTGCAATAAAGTTTCTATTATTATAAAGTCAAAGATTTTTATTCAAATAGACTTATAGATAAGTACTTTCGAATAGTCCAACATTTTTTTCCCTACCTATATTAAATACACCTACCCAAAATGCCACTATAATTTTTCGCCTGCAAAAATAAATTCGTTTTTCATAGTGTCTGTATATAACAAACACATTTTGCAACTTTGGAAGTGTATATCTTTCAAACGGTTGACTTAAAAAAAAAGGGTTTTAGAAACCTCAATGTCATTTTTAAAGACCTATCTATAGATACCCCGCACGTATAGGTTTCATGAAAAAAAAAATTGTCAGCTTCAGTTCCATGTATGAGGATCCCCTTAATATAGTGGAGACTGGGGACACTTGATCCTTACGGGATACTAGATACACTGGATTTACAAAGCTTCTGTGAACACTATATGCTTTTAAAGTGGCAATAATAATAGTTTAAGGTACGTTCTAACTTTCTAAAGTTGGTACTCCTGTCAAATTTGACAGTTGAGCAGATGACGGATGATTGTGTGTTTTGTGTGGCCGTGGCCACACAAAACTTTTTCGTAAGTTTTTATTTTGATTGCACAATTGGTTTGGAAACATATTTTGTATAAGAATCAATTTTAAACTATTCATTATCTATGCTTTTAAACGTCTGTTTCATAGAAAAGTGTTAATAGTAGTAGATATTTTTACAATATTTTTTTATAACCTCAATATACCTAGGGTACACATGGTACACTTTCTTATGGGAGATATGATCCCGCCGGATCAAGTGTTCGGTTCTGTTAGCATTTCGACCTAATCAACACTAATTTGATTTAAATCTTTGCTTTAATATCTCTACTAACCTAATTTCTTCTGCGTAATTATGAACTCGTCTTCCAGATGAACCAGTAGCTGAAAGCGCTTCTAATTGATCTTCAGATATAATTGGTAATTTCAATCTCAAATATCTCAGGAACTATGCATTTGCTCCGTTTGGGAGTTGGTGGGGGGATAGGGGGGACCGCCCCCTCCCTCATCGCCCTCCCCCCCTCCGTAAAAACGTGGGTCCGTAATGTACAGTGTAGCCTACATTTAACTTAACTTTTGTTTAATTTTATTAAAGCAAAATTAATTTACGTTATTTTAGTTCAATCAGAAGATTCTGTAATAATAGGAACATTGTTGTTGTTTCTAATTTAGCAAATAAATCGATGATAAAAACAATTGTAACATCTTTTTTTTCCTTTTCTTCTTTATTGGAATCATATGACCCTAAATGTGGGAGACTTGTTAGAAATAGGATAACGTAGAATAATGTAGATAGATAAAATGCTCTTAGCATAATTAATTCAAAGAAAATTCATTATTATATTATTTGCATTCAATTAATCTTGTTAAATATCGCAAGGGAAGCAAACAGGATCAAGTCTTCCAGAAGGGGGGGATCAAGTCAGACATATATATGGGACACATGATATCATTCCCTATACGAAGTATTCATGGGCTAGTTAGTAAATTTATATACGGATATCATTAGCTATTATGCTTAGTATAACCAATGAAATTCCACGTATTTCAGTACCAAAATATTTAAAATCGGATCAATATTTACAAAATAATTGCCAAAAAACAAAAGGGGGGATCAAGTGTCCCCAGTCTCCCCTATATATATTTTTTATTTTTGTGTAAAAACCGTAAAGCGGTTTACAGAATACATCTAGGTACCTACCAAGTTTCAACTGTGTAATTCTCATAGTTTTGGAATAAAGTGGCTGTGACATACATCGGACATGCATGACGAAGCTATAAGGGTTTCGTTTTTTGCTATTAGGCTACGAAACCCTAAAAACAACCGGTTGCACTCCGGGAGTGCCGGCAGAAGTGAAAACCGCTTAAACGAAACAGTAGGATTCAGGCAAACATTTTTGCTGCACGGCAGAAAGAGAGAGGGATATTACTTCCTCTTCTACGCCGCGCCGGTCGGGCGGGCTGCGGTCTAGTACTCTCTCTCCGTCTTACGAATGTCACGTGTCCTGCCTGGGGCCCTACCGCGTAAAAAATCTGGGTATGGGTATGGGCTTCATTTGACAGTTGAAGCTCATAAAATTACCATATATGGTCATTTAACTGTCAAATGAAGCCCATGCCCATGCCCACTAAAATTTTTAACCCATCCCAAAAATTTAAACCTCTGATGTGCACAACGCCGCTAAAAAAGTTTTTACTTGAAAAACTAAATTTATACATAATATAATTACACCATGGGGTTCACTACCTACACCCGACACGGATTTGGAGCAAAATGCAAAGATTTACCACACGATGTTAGTTAGGCTTAGGGTTAACCACCTAAATAAGCCGGTATTAAATCCGCAGTACGTACAAATGAATTTATTAAGTATTTGTTGATAGATACAGCACGTCAAAATCTTATAGAATAGTTTATAAGTTTCCTATGCTATAACATAAAACATTAAAATAAGTCGCATAGTATTTATTTTCATGTTTTGTTTTTATAGTGGCAACATTTTTTGTAACTGCCACTTTTCGCTGCGCTGCCTGCTGACATTTAAAAAAAACGAAAACCGAACGAAACGAATTTCGATTCGATTGATTTTTTTTGTTGAATGAAATTTGGGGTTCCAGACACAAGAGAAGTGTAATGATTGCTTATTGAATAAACCTATCGAAATAAATAAGCTGGTGAATTGATAAAATAATAGTCGGTGTACTACAAAATAATAAAATGAAGGATCCTTTCGCAACCGATGTCACCGACTCGCCGGCGCACAGTTTGAAGAATATTGATGGATGTTACAACAAAAACTTGTTTAAAACGAAATCCTTTGCAAATTCACGTCGTGCCTTGCAGTCTGGCGCTGATAAAATCTCCAGGACCTTCAGGAGTGTAAAGAATTCCTTTGGAAACTTGTCGCAGGTAAAATTATTATATTTTATTTAATCACATAGATTTACCATTATACTGACTTCCTCCGCATTCTACAGAATAACAGGAAACTAGATTTAAGTTCTAGAAATTAGAAAGTCAGTAGGTACCATTACTTCAGTTCTTTTAAACATACATTATTCTATTGACCAACCTTCAGCTAGTCGGGTAACTAAGTTTTTCTTTATTGCTGATTTTATAAATTTATTTCACAATAATAATCTATCATTAGGCATAGGATACCCAATATATATATTCAACCAGGGAAAAATATAGTCAAGAATAAAAACTGTTTAATTTATTTCTTCCATTGCTGAAAGTATTGATTGTTTTTTTTTCTAGCATTTCAGATTGGGTGGAAGACGAAGACACAGACTCACTGAGGCTGGTTCTCCTAGTCGTGCTCCTTCTACACCTGTAACAAAAAAAAAATCTGTAAGTGTTTACTCTCATTAATATTATTAGCTTCCCGTGGTTCCCGTTCCCGTGGGAATATCGGGATAAAAAGTAGCCTATGTTACTCTCTGTCCTTTCAACTAACTTTATGCCAAAAATCAAGTCGATTGGTTGCTTAGTTAGGGCGTCAAAGAAAGTCATAAAAACTAGAGTTGTTAAAGGGGGACTATATTTCTTGTCACCAAAATTTATATTTTTCATCAACTTGTATCACCTAATAAGGGTGAAATGGTTCCAACTAGGGAGACTGATTACCCGTCTGGCCTTGCTGGCGAACCTCTCAAAAAATAAAAAAAACACCTAATAAATAGATCTATCGCCACGAAATATTTTCGTTCTCAGATAAACTGAAAGTGTTCCCAGGTATGTAATATTAAATTAATGTTAATATATGTGTAAAATAAGAAATGGATTACCAATAAAATTGTAGTGCATTAGATGAATATAAACTTCGTTCTTATCATAATAGTTTTATTACTTAAATAATAGCTTTGTGCTCAGAATAGTAGATTTGTCACCAAAATGTAGTCACCACACAATATAAAATCAATTCCACAATAAATCACCTAAAATCACGGAGATATAGGGTCTAGAACCAAATAAATTTATAATAGGTTTGTCCTAATAAGTATTTAAGCAAACTAGTTTAAATAGATCACCAATAAATCATATATTATGTCACAAGAAAATGTCATTAAGTTCCAAAAAACGTGGTGACTACATTTTGGTGACAAATCTACTATTTTGCGGGCAAACCCTATTATTTAAGAAACACAAAACTAATTAAGGCGGTACCCTGACCGAAAGTGGCGCCGCGTTGAATCTATATATATAATACGGCAGTGAAGCCGCTTCTCCTCCTAAACTAAAAGTCGCACAATCAAGTGCAATACACCGCTAGAAAGGTATTTGTCTGAAGTGGTCGGATAAGTCGAGAAATTTAGCAAAAACTCAAATCTAGAGCGATTTAAACCGGATTTAATGGATTTTTAAATTGAATATAAAAAATGTGTTTTTTGCGCATTATGCGCACACGGGTTGCTCGTTTTATTTAATATCGTAATTCTAATTTACAATTTTAATAAAACTTTACGTGGAATTTTTAGAGCCCATTGTCTTGTATTTTTAGAAGGTATCGCTACATCTCGTCATAGTCATTCGTAGAAGTAGATAGCAAAACTGCTAAAAGTGGCCGTTTTTTACACATTTGCTATCTACTTCATCACTTCACTTCACTTCACTTCATCTAGCAAATGAAATACCAAAGAAGTATCATCTGAGTAAGAACATGGAAACTGGTACTCACTCACAGGAACTATCACAGCTATTGCCAGCCACTACCGAAGAAGTTATAAAAATTTGTAATCAGTTAGATAGCAACACGTCCTCAGGCATCGATGGTATTAGCACTAAATGTATTAAATGTTTAAAAAATTTGCTTGCTGAAGACCTAACAAACTGTATAAATAAGTGCCTGGAAACGGGATTTTTTTCCTGATAGCCTAAAGATTGCAAAGGTCACTCCTATTTTTAAGTCGGGTATGAGAACTATTCCGGGAAACTACCGACCAATATCAGTACTTCCTGTTTTATCCAAAATTTTTGAAAGAATAATGTATAACAGAATAGAGAAGCACCTAAATTCAATTAATTTTTTCTATAGCCAACAGTATGGTTTTAGACCAAAATCAAATACTCTCTCAGCAACGGTTGATCTTATTACTAAAATAAAAACCAATCTGGATAAAAAGAATATAGCATTAGGCATATTTATAGACCTTAAAAAGGCTTTCGATACCGTTAGTCACGTCATATTGTTACAAAAGTTAAATCAAATTGGCATTACTGGAACAGCTTTTAATATCTTAAAATCATACTTATCAGAACGTAAGCAAGTCGTAAAAATAGAGAATCATCAAAGTCAACCTAAACCTGTAACCTGCGGAATTCCTCAAGGATCAATTTTGGGTCCTTTGTTATTTTTAATTTATATTAATAATATCAATGAAATTGGTCTTAAAGGTGACGTAACTCTTTATGCTATTGTAAAATAAACCAAATTGATAGTGAAAAATATTTAGGGCTTATTATTGACAGTAAATTGACGTGGAAACCTCATATTGATAAAATTAAAGCCAAATTATTATCTCTAACCGGAGCTTTGAGAGGTGTCAGTAGGTGTCTTCCACGTGAAGTGCGCTACACTATATACAATTCCCTTATTAAGCCTCACATTGACTACTTGATCGAGGTCTGGGGTACAGCCGCAAAATCACATATAAACTTAATACAAAGAGCACAAAACAAATTAATTAAAATCCTTTTTCACTATAATTACTTTACATCTACAGAAAAAATTTACAAAGAAACAAAAATTTTTAATATTACACAAACATACACATATTACACTTGTTTACTGATTCGTAAAATAATAACTAAAAATATACACATACAAATTAGTTTCACAAAAAAGAGGCAAATACAAAAAATTCAACTAAGAAATGCGAATGATTTAGTGTTACGGTCCCCTAGAACAAATTATGGCAAAAGAAATATTTTATTTGAAGGTGCACAAATTTATAACAAGCTTCCCAAGGACATTAAAGATACCCAATCAATTAACACATTCAGAAAACTGCTAAAACATTACATAAGTTCAAATAAATAAATCTACAATAATAAATAGGTATAATCTCCTTCTTTTCTTTTCTTTTTTTTAAGTCGGTTAAAAGTCTATAAAACTATAAACGAACCATCATTTGTATTAATGCTTTGCACTTGCACTTAACTTGCACTTTTGTCGGCAATTTAAAAGAATAAAAAAAAAATCGTATTCAAATTAAAACAAAATGATAAAAGCTTTAAATTAAAGCTTTGATTACTTTCAATACCAAACATCTAATCTAAAACAATACAAAAAGAAAAATGAATAAGTCTTAAAACATAACAAATTATTTTAAATAAGCCACATCTAGCGTGGTGCTGAGCGTTATTTTTGTTTACATCAATGTTTTGTTATCATTGCGCCCGATGCCTGAGGCTCGCGGTGCTCGTGTAATTGTTGTGACAATGTTTTTAAAACTACCGTCCATAAGTACGTATCTCTAGAATATGTATTATTTGTTTGTTAATTGTGTTGTTCTCATGTAAGTGAATTAATGTGTAATTCTTAATGAGAATAAATGTCTTAAACCTAAACTTCTACGAATGACTATGACCAGATGTAGCGATACCTTCTAAAAATACAAGACAATGGGCTCTAAAAATTCCACGTAAAGTTTTATTTTAGTTTGTGAATTAGAATTACGATATTAAATAAAATTCAACGCGGCGCCACTTTCGGTCAGGGTACCTCCTTAAATTGGCGATAGCTTAAATGATACCCGTTGTTAAATATGTATATGTATTAGTCATTATTTATTAAAATTAACAGTTAAATAAAAATATCATTAACAGTCAATATTGAAATCAGCATTAACAGTTAAAATTATCATTATTAGATTCGGACATGTGATTGAATTTGATTTCAATTGCCTTTCATTTAAGGATATATATTTTTTTTACAACCATTTCAATCTGTAAATTTTATTGAATACTAGAGGCCGGGCGCGGATTCACCCGCGTGGTTCCCGTTCCCGTGGGAATTTTGGGATCATTTATAGCCTATGTTACTACTTGGGGTCTAAGGATTCTCTATACCAAATTTCGTCAAAATAGGTCCAGTAGTTTTTGAGTTATTCGTTACATACAAAAATACAAATCTTTCCTCTTTATAATATTAGTATAGATTTTTGTTTGCACTCAATTGTAGGCCCTTCCTGTTTCGGAATAAGTATAAAATTAAAGTGGTATTGGTAACCGATTAATGATTTTTAACAGTTCATTTCTTTACAATATTTTTCTTTCATTGAATATTATTAGTTGTAAGTAGTCAGTTGAAGCATACGTAAGTGTTAAGCCTGTTATAGAATGAAGGAAAGTTCATTGATTCAACGCATTCCTAATAATATTCCTTTGCTATGTTTAAATTAAATACTAGGTAACTCTATGATTAGATTGAAAATATCAACTAATATTTTCAACAGATAAAATTAACTGTTAAATTTATTAGTTATTTATCATTTAAAATTATATGGATAAATAACGCCTTGTCATTGTCTTTTTTTTCAATATCAAATGGGTTCTTTCTTGATCCTATTCAAGCTTGAAGGCTAAGACAGGATCTATGGTGGAGTGGACTCGTTATGTATGAACCCTTCACCACTAATGGGCTGGCAACCTGTCTCTATTGTTTCTGAACAACGTCCTAGACCCAACCAATGCCAAATGTGGCTATAACAGTGATGTTTTTTAAGAAAGAAGAAGAAAGAAGAAAGAAAAAATGTTTATTTGGGAAAAACAAGGGCAATACAAACTAAAAACAAAATAAAAACAAATAAATAAGCACTGTTTGTCCCTAAACGGCCCCGACTCAGCATGTTGCTTGGCTTTTGGCCAGCGCTGGTCTACCGTCGGTACCGTTTTTGTGGTGCTGAGAGCTGTATTAACCGGTATACATAATATAATAAAGAAAAGCAAAAAATTTTATGACGATATCAAATTAAAATAAATGGCTGAATAAACTAAAAGCCAGTGATACCACAGATACGCTAGTTTTTTTTATTTTTTTTACATTGGCAGTCTGTGGATTGTAGTGCTGACAGCTGACAGTGACAGTATGTGCAAGTGGGAGCAAGCAAACAGGCAAAAGCTTAAAAGCTAGCAAAGATGACAAAAACTTTTAGAAACAAACAAAACAATCGAATTTAATAAAATAAAATAAAAATTAGTGTAAAGACAAAGCACAACATATTCAACATAATAATATCTTGCATATAAACTAAATAAAAAACATAAATTCAAAAGCAACGAACTTTAAGCAACGAATTTTATACATTTTTTTTTTATTTTGATGCTTAGCCAATCCCATAATAAAGGGATAAATGTCGTTAATGTATGTGTGTCTAATATTACAAAGAGGAATGATTTAATTGTTTGTTTGCAACGAATAAACTCAAAAACTACTAAACGGATTTGGATGAAAGATTGTACACAGATAATGGATAGCCTGGTCGTGAACATAGTTTATATCGCATATGATTGAGAATGTCATGCTCTCTTTAAACATTTCTACGGTGGTGTTGTGTGAGGTGGGTCGCTACGTTCCCTAAATTATGATTGAGCGAAGCGATGGCTGGTTCATGCGTCATGGTCGTGAACGGGTGCCGCCAGTAGGATGGGTCTGCTCATGTCTGATTGTGTTAAAATGTGTTGAGATATTTATATTTTTGTTTCAATTTTATAATTTTATTTTATTTATGATGTTTTGAATAATTCAAAACATCATAAATAAAATAAAATTTATTGAGAACGTGGCACTGCTTGATCAGAATAAATAAAAATAAGTAATGTTCTCCAATTATTGTAATTAAGTATATGAAAGTCATTATTATTATTTTTTATTTACTTTAAATACGCTTTATGATTATGACCCAGCTGATGCGTCTTCCAGTAACATTGTAAGTTACGTCTTACATTAATGTACTTTTTTCTTCCTTTTTTTTTATTGTTGCCATTGTATTTTTTATATTTATACACTTTAACATAAGTACCCGAAGTACGTCATGCTCACTCAAACCTTTCTTCGGCGGTGTCGTGTGAGGCGGGTCGTTACGTTCCCTAAAATATGGTTGAGCGAAGCGATGGCTGGTTCATGCGTCATGCTCGTGAACGGGTGCCGCCAGCGGAAATGGGTCTACTTCAGTCTGCTTGTCTTAACGTTGTGCTTAGAGCTTAAATATTTTCATCTAAAATAAATTGCTATTGACCTGTATGTTCGTCACAACGTGCAGTACAGTAACCTTGTAATGCGAGAAATGTAAGTCCTTCCTTGCGAGTTGAAAATTGTTTACGGTTAGGATAACCATAAATAGTAGATTGTTTACCAAGGGCTGTATGACACCCATAACAGTCGAGTGTTTTGGCGCCCGAACGAAGTAAGGGCGCCGATAGTTCGAGACTGTTATGGGTCCATACACCCGAAGTAAACACTCTACTTTTCATTTTGAATATGAGGAAAGTAAAAACAAACAGAATATTCTAAAAAATTTTTGTAAGGTTTCTACGATTTTAATTATTTAATAATGTAGCAAAATAAGCTGTATAGGTTTCTGTGCCTTTGCCTACATACCTTTGGTAAATTAAAGTCCAAAGAGATTACAGATATCGATACATACAGATATTTGACATGACACCCCCTTTTCTTTTTTCAAATGTATTACAGCCCTAGGGCCGCCACATATCACTTTCAACCCGCATTTTAGGCAAGTTATGAGTTACTTTCAGAATATGAGACATGAAAATGTAATATTATAATTAGTATTTTTGTGATGGAAATTGACCTTACTGATATGTTAAGCTCACTTTTAAATTTGACGACTCTGTATGAAATAAAACAAGGAGAAAAAAAACAGCCCTTGACGAGTTTCTTGCCTGTTCTTCTCGTTACGCGGTCTCCCGCCGTAGGGTTTGTGAACCGATGGCGTAGCTTCTTTGACGTTCATAAGTGGAATGTATTTGTGTATGTATTTGTTGTCTTGGCAGGTATTAGCCAGAAGCCCCACTAAGCTGTACAGCCCGTTCGGAATAGAAACTCCTCACAGTCGTGACTTCAGAATGACTCCGTACATGCCTGACACTCCAGAGCATGGGTATGTATTAGAGATAATGTTATCAATGTTTTAATGAATAATTTTAGCCCTCCTGAAGTCTTAAAAACTATAATACTTACAGCCATTGCCAATAATCTTGAGTAATACTAAAATGCAGTTTGTAACCTCTTTACAATTGTTTATGTTAGTTAAAAAATAATAATATGCAACAACTCTTTATTATACTTGAGTCTTACGCCGTTTGTCCACCGCTTCCGTCACCGGGACGTCACGACAACTATAAATGACAGCACCATACATTTTATTATATCCTGCTCACCGCAATCTCGTCGCCCGGTGGACAAATGGCCTGAGCGCGTTTAACGCAGAATGTGCACTTTGCAAAATGAGAACTCAACTCAAAATGTACATTTCTTAGGTCCATTTCTCACAAGGGGCACTTCTCATAATACGCATTTTGCAAAATGTGCACATCGCGAAATGTGCAAATGTAATAGTAGAAAAGATATAGTAGTAGTAGGGATTCGAGAGTTCTAACACAGTGTCAGAACTCCCATCCCCCCTCCACCACCCGTCTCCCCCCTCATTGCCCTTCCACGACCCATCCCCGGTCCAAAAACTAAAAAAAAAAAAAAAAAAAAAAAAAACAAAAAAAAAAAAAAAAAAAACACCCCCATTGGAAACGATTGCGCTGGGTCCCAGAGTGATATCTCTAACCCTTTCTGAGATACGTTTTTCTTAAATTCAGCCCTACTTGATTAACTAATTAATCCTCGGGCTTCGCTAATGACACGTTCTATGTTAATTACACCTCAGTCATTTTTCACAATGCCGCTCATTACTTAACTATCCCTTAACTACTTTAATAAAATCATTCATATTTGTTGCATAACTACGATCCGTACCTATGCATGTTTTCGAACAAAACACCGCCTCTCCTAGTCTACCTACCTACCCAGGCAAACCTAACATACACAGTTTGTTGAAGCTGGAGCTTAGCGGAGTTTTTAACACACCTACTATTTGTCGTTCTCATGTGAACACCATATTTCTCTTCTACAATCTTAATTTGGTTCATTAATTTCTCATTTATTTGCTTCCACTACCATAACAAGTTTTACAAGTACTTTTATTATTTGATTTGACAAATAACTTTGCTCATTAAATTATCAACTATTTGCTTTCACTATTATAACAAGTTTTATTCAAGTTCTCAGTTGTTTTTTGAACATTTTGATTGAGAAACACATCATAATGTTATGATCTGACTTAGTATAAGAACAACCACAACTTAGCTTTTCCTAACAAAATATTATTCGCCCTCATTGAAGACATAGACTAAGTACTGCTTCAGAGTCAAGACAACAAATATGGAAGTGAGTATTTTATTTTATTAAGTTACATGATGTTGATTTATATTTACTGTTGTACTTATTATTCTTTGTTCTCATTGTTATTGCTCATATCTTACCTCGATAATATAACACTACCACCAACTAGGAGGAAAACACTTATAAATATTACTTTCCGATGTCTGATGATGAGGACACATCTTCGAGCCCATACCCTTAAGAAGAGAAATAGCAGCAGCGAGTCGAGCAGCAATTCTCTGAAGGAATTCTTTGAACAACCCGCGTAGAAGTAAAAAGCAAAAGTTCAGTCGTCTATTGAAGCAGAGTAACAAACGACGGGGTCTCATATATTTCTACAAATGATGGTAATGGATCAAAAGCGAATCACCTAATAAAGATCGAGATCTATGAATTTAATTGGCGAACGTCTCGCTATCAGATCATTGGAAACATGCGGACGTATGAGTGAAGTACTATAATAAACAAAACACTAACCACCACCAACGAACACGGCAGCTGATATAATAACATTACAAAAGAAAGTTCAAGTGCATCTGACTGCAAGAAATATACATTTAAACATAAAGATTGAATAAAATCATCCATACTGACGTTGATTTATAATGCATCATATTATAAAATGTATGAAATAAGGTTGAAATTTGACACCTGAATAAACGATTTATTCTGTTAATATTCCCTTCTTTTCCTTCATTTCAAAGGTTTTTAAAATAAAGATCAAAATGAAATTGAATACCCAACCTAAAATACCCTTGGCGAAGCAGTCTTGACAGAACTTGTTATTTAACATACAATTACATGTGAACACCATATTTTTCATTCATTATCAAAAAACTTTATTTACTACTTTCAATAAAGTTTCAACTAACTTCTTCTCTTCATTATTTAAGTATCAAATGTTTGCTTACAAAAGCATAACAAGTTTATTTAAGTCTTATCCTTTGAATTAGTTTACTTTGTTTTATCAGTGATTGTCAAACACATTAGAATCTAATGATATGAACTAGTATAAAAACGATCACATTCGCTTTCCATTTCCTAACAAAGTGCCATAGAAGACGTTATTACATTGACTACTGTTGAGAAACAGGCTATCTAAAACGGATGTAAGTATTGTATTTTAAATACTTCTTTGTGCCTGATATTTGCTAATTGTTCGTAACTATCGTCCTCCTCGTCTGTTACATGATGTTGGTTTATATTTATTGTTGTACTTACAATTTTTTGTACTTATTGTTACAACCCACATCCTGCTTTAGTGACAGCACTACCATTGGTTACGAAGCAAACACATCTTTGACACAACACCTACTCTATCAAGAAGATAAACAGACCAAACAGCGAACCTCTAAGAAGCAAGTTTTTTGAATAGCCCTTATAGGAGACACGAGCTAAACTATAGTAGATTAGTCTACTGTGGGGCGTGCAACAAAGGATGGGATCAAAAGCAACTCATCTAATAAATGTAATTTTTTCTTTATGTCTTAAAAATTAGCAAGCATCCTGACATCTGATGTAGGCGTTTTCGAGTGAATTACCACCTACAACAAGCAAAAGTATAACCACAACAAATAAATTCGACAGTCAATTTATACTTATAATAATATCAGAAAGCTATTTGAAATGCATCTGAACGCAAGAAATATACGTTAAAACGTAAATATTGAATGTGCATAAAATCATTGATCAACACAATCTCATTAACAAATTATTTTGCCATAAAGAAACTATCATGAATATCGTTACAATAGTGGTGGATCTACAATGGTTCAAAGATTTAAAAAATAAATTCATTATAAAGGAATTGGCAACCGCTACTAAAGATTACACTCTAATATTTTTTATAAAATCACCTTATTCTTTTGAAAACTTTATGAAATGATGAACAAAAGCATATACGTTGGTTGGAGAAAAACCGTGGGTTGACTTGGATTGAAGGAATCATTGATCATCAAGAATTTCAACGAATTTTAGTACCTACCTTATTTAATTGACAAAAAAAGTATTAGTCAAAGATTTGGAGAAAATAATGTGGCTTAGAGAGTTCTATTTACAATGTGAAATAATAGAATTAGGTGAAAAAGGGTTGTCATAATGGCTTTAAGTTACTTAATGATTGCAACAACAATGAAAAAAAGTTTTGGAGTTGTGTTCATCACAAAAATATCTGTGCATTAAAAAATGTAATGTGTCTCAAGATGTGGTACTGTGATAATTATATCTTTAATTTATATTAATTTAGAATAACAAATTAAATTGTAAACTATTTTTTAATGTATCATTTTATTAATCAAATAAAATATATCTGGGGATATTCATACACCGTTCTTTTTTTGAATTGGATCAAGTAACTTATCATCTTTTCAGATTGCGAAAATTTTAAAAACATAATAAACTTAAACTTCTGTAGGATTTAAAAAAGTAATCGTTATTTGTACATAACTTATTGTAATAATAACGAACACAAAAAAAAAACTGTTTGGTTTTTTAACAATTCTATATATCAATATAAACCTTGTTAATATCATAAAGAAACTGTCACGAATACCTAATGTTCAAAATATAAATTATTACTATGACAGAGGGAAGAAACCACATGCAACAAGCAAAAGTATAACTACAATCAACGAACTGGACACTCGATTTATAATAAAAGATTTTTCAAATGCATCCAGGACCTCTATTTTTGAATCACTCGTCGTGCGAGTGGCGAGGCGAATGAGGAGGCGATCACGCGATTAGCGATCTAACATGCGTAGACATAGCACGCTTTTCGCTTTGCCCCTCGCGCGCTCGCGTTAGGAGGCGGTACTACAGGCGAAAAGCGTAGTTATGTATATACGTGCAAGGTCGCTTTTACGGAATACGGAAACTCAAACGTCGCTCGCACGAAAATCAGTAGAAACCTCGAGACGAGGGAATCAAAAATATAGAATATAGCTCCTGGACACAAGAAATATTAACAACTACAACAAAAATATTCTTCCGTAAGAAACTATCATGAAAATCGATGCAATACTTAGTCGTGGATTTACAAGGGTTCAAAGATTTAAAAAATAAATTCACTATAAAGGAATTGCCAATTGCTAATAAAGATTTCACTCTGACATATTTTGATAAAATTGCCTTTCTTTTAAAACTTTATTAAATGATGAACAATAGAATATGCGTTAGGTTGGAAAATAAAACCGTGGGTTGACTTCGAGCGAATGATTAAGTAATTGATCATTAAGAATTTCAACGAATTCTGGTACCTTATTTATTTAGACAAAAATAAAAAAATAGGTTTGTAGAAAATAATGCGGCTTCGAGAGTTATATTAAGAATATGAAATAATAGAATTATGTGAAAAAGGTTGTCCTAATTTTTGTAAGTTATATAATGAATACTACAAGAAATACAACATGTTTTGGAATGGAGTTGGAGAAAATATTTGTGCATTATTTTTTTTTATGTGAATCAAGATGTGGTATTGTGATAATTATATCTCTGATTTCTTTTAATTTAGAATAACAAATGTTGAATTGTAAACTATTTTTGAATGTATCATTTTATTATTCAAATAAAATATCTTTTGGGAGTATACATACACCGTTTTCTTTTTGAATTGGATCAAGCAGACAAAATCATTCATTTATTTATCTACAATTATATTCTCCGATGCGAAAATTTTAAAACTCCTGCAGAATAAAAAAAAATTTAACATTTGAACAAAACATGTTGTGGAAATAACGAACACAAAGAAAAAATGCTTAGGTAATGTTTGGTTTTGAACAATTCTATATTTCAAAACAAACCTTGTTAATATCATGAAGAATTGGTTTTGAACAATTCTATATTTCAAAACAAACCTTGTTAATATCATGAAGAAACTATCAGGAATACCTGTCGATCAAATAGAAATTATGATTATGACAGAAGGAACAAGTTCTCGATTTGTGTACATCATAAAAATATGATCACATTAAAAAAAACTATTTATGAAATATTGAATATTATTATTAATTTTACTGTATAATTGTTTTCTTTCAAAGACTAAAAGACTATAACATTAAATTGATAAAATAATTTTACAGTTTTTTTATGAATGCATTAGTAAACATACGATATCTTTTTATGTCTTCTAATTTTCCTTTTTCTTGTTCGACAATGTTTGTTAATATCATGAAGAAATTAACAAGTATATCGATGTAAATGCTTATTGATCCAAAATTCTATTAAATAATTTAATTATAAGGAACAAAATTAATCAATATTAAAAATGATATTCTAACATTTCAATAAGTAAAACGTCATTTTTTTTCGTATGTTTACTAATGCATTCATAAAAAAACTGTAAAATTATTTTATCAATTTAATGTTATAGTCTTTTAGTCTTTGAAAGAAAACAATTATACAGTAAAATTAATAATAATATTCAATATTTCATAAATAGTTTTTTTTAATGTGATCATATTTTTATGATGTACACAAATCGAGAACTTGTTCCTTCTGTCATAATCATAATTTCTATTTGATCGACAGGTATTCCTGATAGTTTCTTCATGATATTAACAAGGTTTGTTTTGAAATATAGAATTGTTCAAAACCAATTCTTCATGATATTAACAAGGTTTGTTTTGAAATATAGAATTGTTCAAAACCAAACATTACCTAAGCATTTTTTCTTTGTGTTCGTTATTTCCACAACATGTTTTGTTCAAATGTTAAATTTTTTTTTATTCTGCAGGAGTTTTAAAATTTTCGCATCGGAGAATATAATTGTAGATAAATAAATGAATGATTTTGTCTGCTTGATCCAATTCAAAAAGAAAACGGTGTATGTATACTCCCAAAAGATATTTTATTTGAATAATAAAATGATACATTCAAAAATAGTTTACAATTCAACATTTGTTATTCTAAATTAAAAGAAATCAGAGATATAATTATCACAATACCACATCTTGATTCACATAAAAAAAAATAATGCACAAATATTTTCTCCAACTCCATTCCAAAACATGTTGTATTTCTTGTAGTATTCATTATATAACTTACAAAAATTAGGACAACCTTTTTCACATAATTCTATTATTTCATATTCTTAATATAACTCTCGAAGCCGCATTATTTTCTACAAACCTATTTTTTTATTTTTGTCTAAATAAATAAGGTACCAGAATTCGTTGAAATTCTTAATGATCAATTACTTAATCATTCGCTCGAAGTCAACCCACGGTTTTATTTTCCAACCTAACGCATATTCTATTGTTCATCATTTAATAAAGTTTTAAAAGAAAGGCAATTTTATCAAAATATTTTTGAGAGTGAAATCTTTATTAGCAATTGGCAATTCCTTTATAGTGAATTTATTTTTTAAATCTTTGAACCCTTGTAAATCCACGACTAAGTATTGCATCGATTTTCATGATAGTTTCTTACGGAAGAATATTTTTGTTGTAGTTGTTAATATTTCTTGTGTCCAGGAGCTATATTCTATATTTTTGATTCCCTCGTCTCGAGGTTTCTACTGATTTTCGTGCGAGCGACGTTTGAGTTTCCGTATTCCGTAAAAGCGACCTTGCACGTATATACATAACTACGCTTTTCGCCTGTAGTACCGCCTCCTAACGCGAGCGCGCGAGGGGCAAAGCGAAAAGCGTGCTATGTCTACGCATGTTAGATCGCTAATCGCGTGATCGCCTCCTCATTCGCCTCGCCACTCGCACGACGAGTGATTCAAAAATAGAGGTCCTGGATGCATTTGAAAAATCTTTTATTATAAATCGAGTGTCCAGTTCGTTGATTGTAGTTATACTTTTGCTTGTTGCATGTGGTTTCTTCCCTCTGTCATAGTAATAATTTATATTTTGAACATTAGGTATTCGTGACAGTTTCTTCATGATATTAACAAGGTTTATATTGATATATAGAATTGTTAAAAAACCAAACAGTTTTTTTTTTGTGTTCGTTATTATTACAATAAGTTATGTACAAATAACGATTACTTTTTTAAATCCTACAGAAGTTTAAGTTTATTATGTTTTTAAAATTTTCGCAATCTGAAAAGATGATAAGTTACTTGATCCAATTCAAAAAAAGAACGGTGTATGAATATCCCCAGATATATTTTATTTGATTAATAAAATGATACATTAAAAAATAGTTTACAATTTAATTTGTTATTCTAAATTAATATAAATTAAAGATATAATTATCA
The DNA here is from genome assembly GCA_910589605.1 of Chrysoteuchia culmella. Taxonomy (NCBI): domain Eukaryota; kingdom Metazoa; phylum Arthropoda; class Insecta; order Lepidoptera; family Crambidae; genus Chrysoteuchia; species Chrysoteuchia culmella. The sequence continues at coordinate 1,329,836 of OU342659.1, read as the reverse complement.
CAGTACCACATCTTGAGACACATTACATTTTTTAATGCACAGATATTTTTGTGATGAACACAACTCCAAAACTTTTTTTCATTGTTGTTGCAATCATTAAGTAACTTAAAGCCATTATGACAACCCTTTTTCACCTAATTCTATTATTTCACATTGTAAATAGAACTCTCTAAGCCACATTATTTTCTCCAAATCTTTGACTAATACTTTTTTTGTCAATTAAATAAGGTAGGTACTAAAATTCGTTGAAATTCTTGATGATCAATGATTCCTTCAATCCAAGTCAACCCACGGTTTTTCTCCAACCAACGTATATGCTTTTGTTCATCATTTCATAAAGTTTTCAAAAGAATAAGGTGATTTTATAAAAAATATTAGAGTGTAATCTTTAGTAGCGGTTGCCAATTCCTTTATAATGAATTTATTTTTTAAATCTTTGAACCATTGTAGATCCACCACTATTGTAACGATATTCATGATAGTTTCTTTATGGCAAAATAATTTGTTAATGAGATTGTGTTGATCAATGATTTTATGCACATTCAATATTTACGTTTTAACGTATATTTCTTGCGTTCAGATGCATTTCAAATAGCTTTCTGATATTATTATAAGTATAAATTGACTGTCGAATTTATTTGTTGTGGTTATACTTTTGCTTGTTGTAGGTGGTAATTCACTCGAAAACGCCTACATCAGATGTCAGGATGCTTGCTAATTTTTAAGACATAAAGAAAAAATTACATTTATTAGATGAGTTGCTTTTGATCCCATCCTTTGTTGCACGCCCCACAGTAGACTAATCTACTATAGTTTAGCTCGTGTCTCCTATAAGGGCTATTCAAAAAACTTGCTTCTTAGAGGTTCGCTGTTTGGTCTGTTTATCTTCTTGATAGAGTAGGTGTTGTGTCAAAGATGTGTTTGCTTCGTAACCAATGGTAGTGCTGTCACTAAAGCAGGATGTGGGTTGTAACAATAAGTACAAAAAATTGTAAGTACAACAATAAATATAAACCAACATCATGTAACAGACGAGGAGGACGATAGTTACGAACAATTAGCAAATATCAGGCACAAAGAAGTATTTAAAATACAATACTTACATCCGTTTTAGATAGCCTGTTTCTCAACAGTAGTCAATGTAATAACGTCTTCTATGGCACTTTGTTAGGAAATGGAAAGCGAATGTGATCGTTTTTATACTAGTTCATATCATTAGATTCTAATGTGTTTGACAATCACTGATAAAACAAAGTAAACTAATTCAAAGGATAAGACTTAAATAAACTTGTTATGCTTTTGTAAGCAAACATTTGATACTTAAATAATGAAGAGAAGAAGTTAGTTGAAACTTTATTGAAAGTAGTAAATAAAGTTTTTTGATAATGAATGAAAAATATGGTGTTCACATGTAATTGTATGTTAAATAACAAGTTCTGTCAAGACTGCTTCGCCAAGGGTATTTTAGGTTGGGTATTCAATTTCATTTTGATCTTTATTTTAAAAACCTTTGAAATGAAGGAAAAGAAGGGAATATTAACAGAATAAATCGTTTATTCAGGTGTCAAATTTCAACCTTATTTCATACATTTTATAATATGATGCATTATAAATCAACGTCAGTATGGATGATTTTATTCAATCTTTATGTTTAAATGTATATTTCTTGCAGTCAGATGCACTTGAACTTTCTTTTGTAATGTTATTATATCAGCTGCCGTGTTCGTTGGTGGTGGTTAGTGTTTTGTTTATTATAGTACTTCACTCATACGTCCGCATGTTTCCAATGATCTGATAGCGAGACGTTCGCCAATTAAATTCATAGATCTCGATCTTTATTAGGTGATTCGCTTTTGATCCATTACCATCATTTGTAGAAATATATGAGACCCCGTCGTTTGTTACTCTGCTTCAATAGACGACTGAACTTTTGCTTTTTACTTCTACGCGGGTTGTTCAAAGAATTCCTTCAGAGAATTGCTGCTCGACTCGCTGCTGCTATTTCTCTTCTTAAGGGTATGGGCTCGAAGATGTGTCCTCATCATCAGACATCGGAAAGTAATATTTATAAGTGTTTTCCTCCTAATTGGTGGTAGTGTTATATTATCGAGGTAAGATATGAGCAATAACAATGAGAACAAAGAATAATAAGTACAACAGTAAATATAAATCAACATCATGTAACTTAATAAAATAAAATACTCACTTCCATATTTGTTGTCTTGACTCTGAAGCAGTACTTAGTCTATGTCTTCAATGAGGGCGAATAATATTTTGTTAGGAAAAGCTAAGTTGTGGTTGTTCTTATACTAAGTCAGATCATAACATTATGATGTGTTTCTCAATCAAAATGTTCAAAAAACAACTGAGAACTTGAATAAAACTTGTTATAATAGTGAAAGCAAATAGTTGATAATTTAATGAGCAAAGTTATTGTTAGAAGGTTTGTTAAAAAGAAAGACGGAATAACTTTATGAATGTATTAAACTTTTAATGATCGACACAGTTTATTTCTAGCACACGGGACAAGTGACGAAAGCCACAGACAACATTAAAAAAAGGTTAACAGATTGCGCTTGTTGAAACTAGATGGCGCTACCCGTATCATTTATAGTAATAAGATTATGAATTTACCATAAAATACAACACGCCTCCTTAAATTAATAATCTTATGTTTAAAATTAACAACAGTTTTGAAATAATCTTTAATAAACTAAATTAATCTTAACTCTAATCTGTTTTTCAAAAATTTTGTCTTATCTACACTTTTGGTTAACATGTCTGCTAAGTTAAATTTTGTATCAATTTTTACAATATCAATTATTCTTTTTTCATAGTTCTCGTTTATATAATGGTACTGTACTTCAATGTGTTTTGAATTTTTTGTAAAGTTACCAAATTTAGCAATTGCAATCGCACCTGAGTTATCTTCATACAATTTTATTGGTTTACAAAATTTTACATCAAATGACTCAATCAGCAAGTTTCTAATAAAAAGTACTTCTGTCACTGCCTCTGACATAGCTATGTATTCTGCAAAAGTTGAACATTTAGTTACGGTATTTTGTTTATGTGTTTTCCAAAAAATTAAGTTGCCAAACAGTCTAATTATAAAACCTGATGTAGATTTTCGATCCACATTATCTCCAGCATAGTCAGAATCTACCATACAATCTAATACTTCAGTGTTTACATTATCATAGTATGTTAACTTTAAATCCTTAGTCTTATACAGATATTTTAAAACTCTCATTGCGTATTTGTAATGTGTTCGGTTGTAACAACTTTGGTACCTACTCAAATAATTAACACTGTACGCTACATCTGGCCGTGTGCCTGTACTAATATACAATAATTCACCTATTAAATTTCTGTACATAATACTTTCATCTACTTCTATAGCTTGTTCTAGATTTAAATTTGTTTCCATTGGAGTATCATATAACTTAGTATTTTCCAGATCATATTTTGCAGCCAAAGATTCAATATATTTTGTTTGATTAAGAGTCATTATATTTTTATCATCATTATAATCAATATCTATTCCAATATAGCTTTTTATTTTTCCCAAATCTTTCATTGCAAATCTTTTCATTAAACTAGTTTTTACCTCTTGTATTTTACTTTTGCCTTTGCAGCAAATAAGAAGGTCATCAACAAATATTAATATATATATTGGATCTTTGCTTGCTCTATTAACATATAAACAGTAATCATAGTTACTTCTAACAAAATTTAACTTTTTAATATATTCATCAAAACAATCATACCATACTCTAGGACTTTCTTTAAGACCGTAGAGAGCCTTTTGCAATTTGTAAACTTTATTATCTCCTATTTCATAACCTTTTGGTTGATTTACAAAAACTTCTGACTTTACATGACCATTTAAAAAAGCTGTCTCAACATCCATTTGTTCGACAAATAGGTTGTTTTTACAACTGTATGACAATAAAATTTTTAATGTTTGCATTTTTCCTACTGGTGAATAAACATTTTCAATGTATTCCTTTTGCTGAAATCCTCTTACGACTAATCTAGCTTTATAAACATCATTGCTTTTCTTTTTAAAAACCCATTTAACATCTATAACCTTTTTATTTTTAGGCCTTTCAACAATTTGCCAAGTATTATTTTTATTTAAGCTATTAATTTCAGAGTCCATTGCCATTTGCCATTGTGTGTGATCATGGGAGTTCATCGCCTCCTCAAATGTATTTGGTACATTTGCATCAATATAGTTTACATATATAAAATGCGAAACTGGATTACCATATCTAGAAACTGGAATTCTTTTTCTTTCAGACTTTCCATCTTTTTCATGCTTGTCCCTATTATCATTTTCTACAAGATTGTTCGTAACATCATTAGAGTTTGTCTCACCTGCATCCACATAACTTTCATCACTTTCGTATTCGGTTTCAATTATTTCCTCTGACACTTTTGATGTTGGGTCAATTTCTAAATCTGTACTATCCTTTTCTCTTTGATCATCAAGTTTTTCTAAGCAAATTAATTGAGTATTTTCTTCTACTACCTGTACATGCCTAGCATTAATTATTCTGTTATTTAATAGAACTCTATAACTGTTTTCATTATAACCTACTAAAACTCCTTGTTGGGCTTTATCATCCCATTTACTTTTTCTTAAAACTTCAGGAACCCTGACAAAGACTCTACTTCCATAAATTTTTAAATGCTCTACATTGGGTTTTATCCCAAAAAATATTTCATAAGGAGTTTTATTTTCTACCGTATTTGCAATTGTTCGATTTTTTAAATATGCTGCTGTTTTTATTACTTCTGGCCAATACCTTCTATGAATTTTAGCTTCTCTCATTAAACACCTACCTATATCCATAGCAGATCTATTATATCTTTCTGCTACTCCATTTAATTCATGGACATACGGAGGACATGGTAATAACTCTATACCCTTTTGCCTTATAAAATTATAAATATCTTTATTTAAATATTCTTTGCCATTATCGCACTGTAATTTTTTTACTCTTTTGTTAAATTTATTTTCTACAAGATTTACAAATTCTATAAAGCAACTTGCAGTTTCAGCTTTACTTTTAATACAAAATATTCTTGTACATTTACTATAATCATCGATAAACGTCAAAAAATATTTTTCTCCACCATAACCAGTTGTGTTATGTGGACCATTTAAATCAGTATGAATTAATTCCAAAATTTCAGTAGTCTTTGTTCTATTATTTTCAAAAGGTACATTAGCCATTTTACTTTGAATACAATTCGAACATTTCATTTCTGTGCTTTCGATCTTATCTGGCAAACCGTCTACTAATTTATTATTTATTAACTTATTTAAATATTGAAAATTTACATGACCAAGTGCCCTATGCCATTTCTCTTTATGAGTTAATGTTATTGAATGTGCATACATCTCATTTTTATTTGTTAAAAAACTTTTTATACAATACAAATTGTTTATTTTATCAGCAACAACTATTAATTCTCTAGACTGATTATAAATCTTTGCATTTTCATTTTTTGCCACTATTGTGCAATTTCTGGTTATCTTTGAAAAACTCAACAAATTTTGCTTAATGCCTGCCACAAAATAAACATTTTTTAATTCAACATGTTTTTGATTATAATAATTTTTTAAATAAATTTTGACAGTACCTACTTTAGTGGCTTTTAACATTTTGCCGTCTGGTAGTTTAACATCAACAGGAATTTTTAAATCTATGGAATTATAAAAATAGGCATCATTATTTATTATATGGTCAGTACACCCACTATCTAAAAGCCAGTTTATTTCACTGTTATTATTACATTCTTCGTTTTCAATACACCCAAATACCTGATTTATTTCCGGATTGCAGACTTCAGCTGTCCATGACTCGGATGAAAAGTTGTTTGATGATTCACCTCTAGAATGAACTTGACCTCTGCCACGACTACGACCTCTGTAGAATCCGCCCCGGTTGTAACCTTTCTGTAGTCCTCGCTGACCTTGACTGAACTGATAGCTCTGTTTTCCTTGATTATTTCGCTGCCCGTACCAGCAGTCCTTCTTGAGATGGCCGAGCTTTCCGCAGATAAAGCATTGCGATTTAGTTTTGGCTGCAAATGTACTCACATTGTTCTTCTTCCCCGAGTCACTAGTAGTCATATTTTTTTCTTTTATTTTAGACTGGACATATTCAACTGTTCTTTGTTCTATTGGAATTACGTCAAGAAAGTCTCCAATATAGCTATAGCTTGGTGGAAGCGCTTTGAGCAGGTATCTCAACTTCTCGGGTTCATCTATTTTTCCTCCAGCGATTTTAAACTCATTTATTGTTTTTTCAAACTCAACAAAAAAATCTTCTACTGTAGGATAATTGTTCAGTTTAATCTCTTCAATTCTTCCTCTACATATTATTTGCATAGCAGTAGACTGTGTTAAATACATCTTGTCAAACTTGTTTATCATTTCAAATGCTGTTTTACATTCACTAATATACTCTAGTTGTTTATCTGAGATTGTACTCATTATTATAGTCCTGGCTTTTAAATCCTTCTTTTTCCATTCCACCTCTTCCTTTTCAACTTTAACAGAAACAGGCATCATACCAATAGCTGGCTCGTTACATTCTTTGTATTCCAATAAAGTTACCAACCTTAATTTCCAACTTGAATAATTTGCACCATCAAAAATAGGTAACATTATGTCTTCTATCCTTGCTTGTTTTGCCATTTTGATGATAAAAACGTCTTATTATCGACAACTGATGAATTTTCACGATATTTTTTGTTGCACATGTGAATAACCTCAAACGTATTTTGATATGATATTTTTATCTTGATATTTTTTATAACACACCGAGTTTTCCCATTAAACCACGCTCTGCTACCATGTTAGAAGGTTTGTTAAAAAGAAAGACGGAATAACTTTATGAATGTATTAAACTTTTAATGATCGACACAGTTTATTTCTAGCACACGGGACAAGTGACGAAAGCCACAGACAACATTAAAAAAAGGTTAACAGATTGCGCTTGTTGAAACTAGATGGCGCTACCCGTATCATTTATAGTAATAAGATTATGAATTTACCATAAAATACAACAGTTATTTGTCAAATCAAATAATAAAAGTACTTGTAAAACTTGTTATGGTAGTGGAAGCAAATAAATGAGAAATTAATGAACCAAATTAAGATTGTAGAAGAGAAATATGGTGTTCACATGAGAACGACAAATAGTAGGTGTGTTAAAAACTCCGCTAAGCTCCAGCTTCAACAAACTGTGTATGTTAGGTTTGTCTGGGTAGGTAGGTAGACTAGGAGAGGCGGTGTTTTGTTCGAAAACATGCATAGGTACGGATCGTAGTTATGCAACAAATATGAATGATTTTATTAAAGTAGTTAAGGGATAGTTAAGTAATGAGCGGCATTGTGAAAAATGACTGAGGTGTAATTAACATAGAACGTGTCATTAGCGAAGCCCGAGGATTAATTAGTTAATCAAGTAGGGCTGAATTTAAGAAAAACGTATCTCAGAAAGGGTTAGAGATATCACTCTGGGACCCAGCGCAATCGATTCAAATGGGGGTTTTTTTTTTTTTTTTTTTTTTTTTTTTTTTTTTTTTTTTTTTTAGTTTTGGACCGGGGATGGGTTGTGGAAGGGCAATGAGGGGGGAGACGGGTGGTGGAGGGGGGATGGGAGTTCTGACACTGTGTTAGAACTCTCGAATCCCTACTACTTATAGTTCTGTATATTTTTATACTGGGTATTTAAATGAAATAAACACTTTTATAAAAATACCCATATCTTTTATATTTTAAGACCTTGTTAAATAACACATTTAGACATATCCTAGAAAAGTGCGCAGTTTGCGAAGTGCCCCGTGTGAGTAATGCACCAACTGCGAAATGCACATTCTGCGTCAAACCCGCCCGAGCTATCTCGGCGTAGTCATATCGTCTTGTTGACGTCCCGGTGACGGCAGCGGTGGACAAACGGCCTTACAGTAGATAGGATAGGATAGAGGCATTTACAAAACTTAAATTGTTTTCAGATTGTCGCCAAAACGTCGCAAAGGTGTTACTCACTCATGGCATCTCTTGGCTAAAAAGAGACCGAGAGCACTATTTCACTGAATGATCTGTCCATTTACCCACAAGCGCACAAATGTATCCCACAGCTTAATTATATAGTTAGCTTCATCCCTATTGTTATAATGTGTACTGACAGTAAAATAAGAAATCTTTTAGATCCTCTCATGCCCTGGATTATGAGACAATTATTCCATTGTTCTCTGGACACCGATGTCTGGGGCAGTACCCCGTACCAAGCAAGTGGCGTCGGCATCGAAATCGTCTTCATTTGACAGATGGTGCTGTTTTTTTTTTTTTTTTTTTAGTTTTGGCTTCTTCCGTTTTCCACGGAAATTGGTGCTGCTTCTTTTTGACACAAATGAAAACTTGACATATTGATTTTGATTGATATTATGTGACATATTGCTCTTAGTCATTGGTAAGTTTTATTTGTGTCCAAAAGAAGCAGCAATGTGTCACTTCCATCTGTCAAATGAAGCCGATTTCGATGCCAACGCCACTTGCGCGGTATGCTATGCTATACTATGCCACTCTAGTTCTGGTTTGGTGAATATTCCAATAATGTCTACCACAAAATATTGTATCCCACTTATTAACCAACGTCAGGAAAATGTCCATTACAAAACAGGTTTATCTTCATGATTAGAAAAATTGCAAATACTTGTACATATTTTTTTTATTGTTGGTACTGAACTTGTATGCAATTGGTGCTATATTGAATGTTGAATATTCGGAATGTATTTCGTGGTAGCTGTTCCATGGCAGTTATTCTTGTCTGTAGTTAGCAATTAAATGATCATAATATTTCTGTCTACTTATATTTACTTGCAAATTGTGCTACCAACTGATATGGCGATAGGTATGGGAGATTCGACAATGATTATACTATATGTATTTTATTTTATGAATTTCAAATATTTTTATTATTAAGAGTGTTTTTTACGATTAAGCAATAATAGTTTTTGCAATATCTACTGTATACGAAAGATTGAATAATCCCACCGACTGCTTAAAATGTATATGTGTCTCAATCTCAATATTTTATTGGGTATTGGAAGTACCAATAGTTGTAATTAAGTATAACCATGTTCGTTCAATGTGTATGCAGTGCATGCAAGCTTTTTGGCGGTTGTGAAATTTTGTGGCTTCTGGCGTCACAGCAGCGATGCACAAGCGAATTAGGTTGAAAAGCGAAAAGCAGGATCAGCGAAAAGTAGATTATTAAATCGTACAGCCACGTGCAATGACATAGAAACACTAAGCATCCTTGTCACATTACAATATTGTATGACATTTGTGGACAGAGCGAGCTTTCCGTGTGCGTCAATGCGATAAGGTTGTAAAGCGTATACATGTCATTGTTCGTGACTGCACACACAACGCGCAAGCCTGACATCATACGTCAAGACAGCGCGAAGGATTTATTATGGAAACTTGGATCGCGCAATTTAGTCTGATATTTCTTTATGTAATATGATAGTACTAGGGGTACAGACTGACTTAAAACATTGTGATAACATAATCCCTTGTTTCCACTGGCAAAACATTTACATAAAAACATGTTGTAAAATATAATGCGGCCGCTGAGAGGATGTCCAATGCAATGGCTCTCAATAGAAGCTGTTTTCTTGTAAATGTTTCGCCAGTGGAAACTGGGAGTGATATGGTTAAAGTCCAGCTATGCCTAAGAACTAGGTACAACCTTGGCCTCTTCAAGGCGAGAGTGGATAGGCATTTCCTGGGCAAGCATGCTACACCTAAGACCATATCCTGTTTATCAAGCACGATGGTGGTGAAATGCCTGCCCAGTTATTGTTAAAGAAAACTACAAGAAATACACAGTATAGAAAACCAGTCAGTATTTGAGAATTGCCAAACGTATTGATGCTATGTATGTTCTAAGTAAAATTAAAAGTATGAAAGTGATTTGTACAAGTACGCTTTGCTATGACAATATTGTATTGTAGTATGCTAATGTGCTTAGTTAAGAAACTGATTTTTTTTACTGTTCGTAAGGCCCAGTTTACGTTGTGTCAGAATGGAATGAAAGCCAAGTCTTAAAACGAAATTATGCGTACTTTCAAAGCCAAAAAAGTAGCTGGAAGAGGTGCGGCTTCCACGGAATTCTCGAGCATTTTCGCTTTTATCTTATTTGACTGTTCAAAATTGGCATAAAATGCATTATATTTTGTACAATTTGCTTTCCAAAAGTCCCTTCCATTTAGGGTTGCCAGACCCAAAAATTTAAAAGCCGGACACAGATTCATATTAAGCCGGACATTTTGCTCTAAAATCCAGACACACGCGAGCGAATTCGCCGCAGTTTGTACGAAGCTTTATGCGTGTCCGCGTGACTCTGAACGCGGCGGGGTTGACCGAAAACCTAAGAAAAGCCGTACTTGTATATTTGGCCGGACACGACTGTAAAAAGCCGGATATGTCCGGCTAAAGCCATTCTGCTGCAATGTAAATTAAGCCTTACGCAAGTGTTTGATACTCTGTATTTAGCTCTATATTTACAGCCAGTCATTCAATGTTTATGAAATACATACTTTATTCTGCCTTTTTTTTAAGTTTCTTATATCGAATCACAGATAGCCATGCTTTTTGTTCCTACATCTGCAAAGATGTACAAAGCAGTTAATGGATCACATAATAAGTTCTTATTACCTGCAGAGTATCAAAATTATTAATATTATTATTTTAGTATGTATTTTCTCATCTTAAGGTGGAACGATTTTCATACAAAAAACAGTCGACATAATCTTGGTAGATTAACAGAATTAATACTTAAATATATGTGCAACTATTTCTTTTCGGGTATTCATTTGCGCTAAATTAATAAACAAACATTGTTTCATTCAGAAATCACCTATAAATGAACACAAAATTTTTGCAAATATTACGTGTGTGTATGTGACAAATGTCGTGTACGTATACAAAAATCGCGACGTTGCCATTCCATGCGGCTAAGACGCGCAACGCGCGAAGTTGCCGCTCTTACGTTTGTCTCGATTTAATAATTGTTTAAATTTCTCTCTACTAGATTTTTCAGCTGTGTTGCCGTTGCGTCCCAAAAGAGATGAGTTTCGTCAGTAATAATTTACTTTGGGATTATGATATAAAGTTGTGATTTGTAGGATTTATCCTGACTCCGAGTTTGAAAAAATGCTAAACACGACTTTACATTTTGTTTTTTATGCGTAAAACTTTTTTCTCCCATCACTGTCAAAAAATGGAAAATAAGATTTTATAAACAAAAAAAAAGAAAAGAAAATTTTATCTGCTTTGTGCAAATAAAATTTACTTGTATTATGTAACGTACTTAATATTTAAATATTTTATTTTTTCAAATAGGTATTAAATTGTCCGGAATCACATCTACGTACTGACAACACCGACCGATCCGTATTTGTCATTTGTTTATAGTGTTTTTTCGTTGTGTTGTTGTGACTAGGGATGGTCAATACTACTGACTAAAATTTCAGTGAAATGAAAATGAAATATAAACGAAACTTATGAAATCTTTCAAAACGGGTTGAAATATTTCAGTTTTGAGTGAAATTTATTTTCTGACTAGAAATGATCTATTTTACGTACATCCTAATGATTTAACGATCTTAATGATTTATTTTATTATTAATATTACAATTTTAACGTATTAAATGATAATAACAGACTTAATTTTGATTTTACCGTTAAGAAAGTTAAGAAAACAATCGAAGTATTCAAGTACTAATTCTTATGATGTTTTTACTTAGTTTTTCAAAACATCATAAGTATGATGATAGGAAAGAGATAAACATAGACTAAACCAAATACAAAACATGAATTTGACGTCACATATCACTTGACTATTGATGTTTCGACTATGAATCAGGACATTTGCGCGAAAAGCTAATAACGTGAAAGACTCTTACACGAAAATCCGTTTGCTCGAATGAACAAATGTAATTAAATTTGCCTCAATTATTGGTCAGTTAGCCTTCAAAAACCATTTTCACCGTACAGCGCATGAATGAATGTGAGCGCTATCTCAGCACTTTTTATCTAGATTGTACTTAACATTACATAGTACATATTTAAGATACACAAGAGGTTAGCATTTTTTATTTTATAACCTCTCAGGCATCGGAAAACGAAACACAATAGATATTTTATTATTTGCAACCCCGGTGTTCGCTGCGCTGCTTTACGAATTAAGTATGTTTGCTGCTTACCCTCATGTTTGCTGTGCCCTAGCAGGGCGTCACTTGTACCTTACCAATTCTGCAACACCTTCTGTAACCTGTGACTTGCAATCAATAAATAAAATAAAATAAATAAATAGTATTTGTTGAATAATACAATTTCATTATGAGGTAAGTACTTAATAGTAATATTTTTTGGGGCATTTTTGCTTACTTACATGTTTTATGTATTAATATTTTATAATATCAGTATCTTTATAAATTAAAACACGAAATTAGTTATATGCACATAAGTGCCTTTAAAGACTCAATCCTCAGAAACACGTGAAGTATCAAATTGATATTAATAAAGATTAAAGTCTATGGTTCCCCCGAACTGTAAAAATCAAGCTTCTAAGTTTTTACATCACCATAATAAATTATCGCAGTAAATTAAAGCTTTAAAGGTAGAATTTAACAAGATTTACAAGAATAAAATTTCACCACATAAGTAAACAAAAAAAGTAAGTATAAAAATGGCGTCTCGAGCTTGATTCCAAAATGGAGATTGTAACTAACAAACAAGTAGACAAAATATGATCATTTGCGCAAATTTATATACGCGCCAATATACCGAAAGGAGCTAAATGTATTGATTTTAAATAAAACTAATATAATAGTATTGTAGTATTGTACTAGCGGATCCTCGCGGTTTTACACGCGTGGTACCTGTTCCCGTGGGAATATCGGGATAAAATATAGCCTATGTTAATCAGGGATAGTGTAGCATCCTAAAAGAATTTTTGAAATCAGTCCAGTAGTTTTTGAGTTTATTCATTACATACATACATACACATCTTTCCTCTTTATCACTACATAGTATAAAGCAAAGTCGCTTCCCGCTGTCTGTCCCTATGTATGCTTAGATCTTTAAAACTACGCAACGGATTTTGATGCGGTTTTTTTTAATAGATAGAGTGATTCAAGAGGAAGGTAAAATAACCTTCAATATATAGTAGAGAAATACTGTAATTTTTAAGGTTTCTAATGTGATGTCGTAAATAATTACACTTTTTCCGCTTACATTGCAAACGCAGGCTGAACCCTACGAGATTTATCAATATAAGGTAATAAGTATTTGTACACCTTGAAAATGTCTACAGAAAACTCCGCGGTGGTTTATGTTTATCTCTTATAGATAACCCACAATAGCATAAGTCGTGTAGTCCACGCGGGCGAAGCCGCGGGCGGGAAGCTAGTAATATTATATAGTATAGAAGTATATAAAACGGTAACATGATGATCCAACAACCACCACCACTTTTTTTTTGATTGAGGAAACACTGCAATTTTAATCAAAATCTGTTCAGCAGTGGTTTAAAAAAAATATATTATAATGGGCAAACACACTAAGAAATCTTAAAATTTAGAGTATTAATTACATTCTTGTCACTTGTGCAATTTATACATCAAAATTAATATTGTGATGTTATTTAAATAAACAATAATATAAAATAAATAATAAAAAAATAATAAAAAAAAATCTACCATCAGAAGTGTCGAACCCTAACTCTTTGATATCTAAGCCGAGTACGTAGACCGCTGGGCTACTTTATCATTTTCAGCTGGGTCGAAATATTCTACTACAAGAAACTCAGAAATAAGGTATGCATGTGTGAGTGATTAGTAAAATTGGGAGACAGAAACACTCTCTCGAGATATTTGGGTGATTTATGTACTACAAAAAGATAAATGTTGGTTTCGAAAATTCAATATTTATTTATAGAATGCGCTTATAGTATTTTGAGTTAAAAAGATACAAAGAACAATTAACAAATAAATAAAAACTACTAAATAGCGAAAGTAGCGCCATCTAACGACCGTTCAGCTTTTTGTAACTTAATCGTTCCACCTTAAGAGATTTTCATTTCGAGACCTTTGTTAGTTTTAAATTATATAAGTATTGCTAAAGACTGATTGTCAGTAGGTATGTACTATATTTTAAGGGCTCGTAAGTTTTACTTGTTTATAGATTTTATTTCTCTGATCGAGTCCGCTCGCGATCTTTATTACAGAGAATAGGGTCGAATTTGCTGGTACATTTTTTGTGTACAGGCGACAGCACGTGAGGCTTTATACGGTGACTTTGACGCCTTTATATCGCTCGTAATAGCGGCAGTTTTTATAATGTAAGCGTAATGTACCGACTACACGCTCTGTTTTACCTGAGAGCAATCTGCACAAACCGGTTTGTGCAGGCATGCTCTCAGGCAGGGATGTTAAGGATACCCATATTCGTAACCGAAACTATCGGATATCCGAAATAAAAAAATATCCGTATCCCTGGGTTAGGGATACGGATATTTTTTTATTATATAATATAGATACCGAAATAAATGTTCCGGATAATTTCGGATAGGGGCGGAGTCTAAATGAGACACGTTGCGACAAGTTGTTTTTGTCAAAAACCTACCCAATGATGATCTATATATAAATAAAACCATTTTATTATCTATTTGTATGTTACTTTTGAAATTCTTTAAAAATCTAATATCCGTAACCGAAGCTATCCGAAACTACCGGTTAATCCGAAATAACTTCGTATCCGAAACCGAAACCGATATTTTTTTTTTCAAATATCCGTATCCATATCCGAAATTCCAAATCCGTAACATCCCTGCTCTCAGGCAAGACGTTGCGTGTAGCCAAAAGATTAAGCCCGTACTATACGACCCATGCAATTTTGTCAAAAGGAAATCTGTGACATATTGTACTCTACGAGCCCTGTTTTGGAGGCATCTTCTCTCATAATTTATCATTTAGTGCATTGCATTTATTATTATAATTATAATAAATTCTTTTTCTACAAAACAGCGTTTTATTTCAAGAGGTTAAATAAAAATGCAAATTTTTCACGAACGTTTTATATTCTGGAGTTTATTCTTTGATATGAAATAATACGCCAGATTTTCTTTTTCAATTTGTTAACAATAACCAATTACTTAAAACTATTTACCTATACTTAAGCAAAAATGTGGAATTTCTATGGAGAACAACAAAAATTACAAGATTTGTACACATCAGCATCTAATATAGACCTTAACATGTAAAGTGTAAAGCTGAAAGTCATTTGAATATATGAATGAACAAAGTGTATGATTAGAAACTTACAAGACTTATAAACATAAGCATGAATACCGCGGCTTGATCCCTTACGCGTTGTTCGGCAGATTCTGAATCGGGCAGATCGGTCTTTTCCGAGGTCAAGAACTGCATGAGCTCATGCCCCCCTTCAACCATCGGACATCCAGACGCACTGCTGGCTACCACTCTTTCTTGGTTGACATTCCTAAATGTCGCACCAAGCGCTACGCAACAGCTTTTATATTGCGCACAGCTTACTTATAACCCGCCCGTTTTCAAAGCATAGGTGAATAGGCACCTTCTGGGTTAGCGCGCTCCATCGTAGATCCTGTCTTTAGTCTCCGGACTAGACTAGGATCAAGAGCGAACCCATTCATAATAAAAAAAACAAAAATATCTTTTTTTGATAGATTCTTGACAAGACAGCTATTGTACAGTCATCCACAGAAATATTGTGGGGAGAATTATATATTGTTATGGACAGATTCTGGTATGGGCATATTTTTTCTACGGCAGTTAAAATAAATATAATACTTAAACGCTGCTGCCTATAAAAAAACTCAAACATCTGAAATAACTCCTGTTCAGCTTATAATATTCGAAGTTTCATAAGTACCTACTCGTTAGTGTTATGCAAACGAGGTAAGTACGTGGTACATTGCATAGGTGGCACAACAGCATGCACAGTCCCATTGATGCCGACTGTACTCCGTCCAAACAAAATTCTGCATAAACTGCGTATCTCGAATCTGCCGAACATTCCGAACAACGCGTAAGAGGGCTTGATTATGTAAATGCGTTATATCGATACTTGAATATGTGATAGCTGCACTTTTGATGCTGCACCGACTCCGCAAGGTTAAATGGCGTGATGGTATGTATGTAAACATCTGTTAGAACACTAGATATTGACAGACAGGAAGCTTCAAAATAAATCATATTCGTTCATAGGCCCTTAGTGCCTTTTCACATGACACGCTGGGCGGAGCGGGCGAGAATTTGGCAGAGTGGCAGTCCGACGACCGTACGCAAACCGTGTCATGTGTAAAAGTACTAAGCGTGCATTACTGCATATTATAAGCAGTGCCTTACACTGGTTGCTAAAAGTTGATAGGATACGGGGAGAGGTCAAGTAGTTTTGAATGGCTTTTTTACGCCCGAAATTAATAACCTATCTGTAGATAATAGATAGGGCTATCTGAAATAGTTTCCTAGGATATCTTTGTTATTAAACCAAAATAACGAGGGTTGGTAGCAATGAAGCCTACCCATACAGATAAGCTATTAATTAAGGCCGTTAAATGGCTCTTTTAAGTTACTGCATTAAAATAATTCCAAATTTTTGCTTTCCGAGTCGATCTATCAAATAGATAAGTACTCCTACATTGTGCTCACTGAGGTCCATAACAATTTAAGATCATTAATAGTCTCTTATTGTATTATTTCATTATTCATGTCCGGTTCCTACCAAGCCACGGCAGTATTTGAATGACAATTGGTACAGTCGGCGACATAAAACTTTCATACTATCATATTGTTCAAATAACAGTTGTCCGCCCGAAATTAATAACATATCTGGGTATGGATTGGGCTATCAGAGGGCCTAGTGTTTGTCCAAATGTTACCATCGCGTCAGAGTAAAATTTTGACTGATAGCCTTAATGCAATGGGAATAAGGTTGAAAATTAAACTCTATTCGTAAACGAGTAGGGTGAGACAACTCAAACTAAGCACTCTAAATTAGTTGCCTAGGATACTGGGTTTGTTGCCTAGCAACCGTCGTTATTTTGGTCATAATAAAAATATCCTAGCCAACTATCTTATAAAGCCCTATCCATATCTACAGATAGGTTATTAATTTCGGGGGTTAAACATCTAGACTGAAGAATGTAGCAATGGCAAGTGAGATTTCACGAAACAATGAGTCTTGGTATTTTCTAACAATTGTTTTAATTTTTCTTTTGTATTTTAAAACTTGCTAGTAATTACCCCGGTCGGTACCATCATCAAATGCTGTCAAGGCTCGTAGGATTGACAATTTCTATTTTATTAGGAACTATTATCATCTATTAATAAGTTTTAAAATGCGATATGTGAAAACTACAGTCAGCGACGAATATTTATACGTTAAATGCATGACGGAAAAATTCTATTCTATACCTACCCCTATTCGACAAACTCGAAATTTACAAAAAAAAACAAAACAGTCGATAATTATAAAATAAACAGTAGGCCTAGCACGAAAAACTTTCAAGTATAGAGGAAGTAAAGTAAAAAATGTATGAGATATTGAGCAGCGGTCCTACCGGACGTAAACGGAACTACATTTTCCTATAATTTTTTTGACATTAGATCCTCGATACCGTTTCGATAGTTTTTCGTGCTAGTTCTACAGAGCGATGGTTTACGTTAACATTGATAATAAACGTGTTTGCCAAAGTCACAAAAGGCTTAATCATATTTTACTTACTTTGTACCTGCCGTTTTAAAGCATAATTTAACGAAAATGGTGCGGTTATCATTAGTAGTTGCGTACTATTGAACAATCATTAAAAGATTCTATCATAATATCAATGTCAACTTGTATCAAACAATATCTCATATTAAAAGTAAATGTATAGTTTTTGTTCTATTGTTTTGTTTGTATGTTTCTTTCAATTAACAACTAACCGCCTCTGTGGTCTAGTGGTACAACCACCGGTATCAGTTCCAGGGGTTCCGGGTTCGATTCCCAGCGGGGGTAGTATTCGGTTTGGTTGGTAGTAGGACTTGTTGTAAGTCCGCCTGGCTAGTTCCTCAGTGATTGGGATTCCGGGAGAGGCTCGCTTCCATCTTCAGCCTTATCAATACTTAACATCAGGTATAATGAAGGCTAAGAGTCTCCCCGTACATCATAATAAAAAAACCCTAGAAAAAACAACAAAAGCTAATAATATCTAAATATTCGTTGCTGACATCATCTATCTAATAGCGTGTACCTTTGAGCGGGAGGTAACTTTTGAGACTAAAAATCAAAATACATTTTGTATTTCAGCTTATATTCTAAAGCAGTGGAAAAATCAACGCTTACAACAATATGGCAACAACAAATAGTCATTCATAACAAAATACTACGACATCTTTTTCATGGACGGGAGAAAGAGCTCCTTAGGTGTCAATTATTTGAAAAGGGGTGCGAATAAATTGTCTGGAATCTGACATACCTATACAGTCCGCCATTTTAGAAAAAACGTGTTTTGGCGGCAATCAATGAAATGCATGACAATCGACACAGTAAGTGGTTACAAACAAAAAAAAACAGTGATCAAATCTCTAAACGATACTGTTTCTGAGATTTTAGAGTCCAAACAAAACTAAGCAAAAAAAAATTTTTTTTTTAACTATCGCAAATAAACATCGAGTATGCAGCAATTCAGCTTACTCTGTCGATTGATATGCGTTTCATCGCTGGCCGCCAAAACACTTTTTTTTTCAAAATGGCGGGTAGCCGGGTATGCCGACGAGGTTCGATGCCCTTTGAATCATTTGAAATAGTAAGAGTTTGCGAACTATAATAGTTTTCGAAAACTATCGCTTTGTCTCTTTCATATCCATAGACTGCTTTACCGATATGAGTAGAGCATCCGATAGTAGTCGAAAACGTTGACAGTAAACGTCAACTGGAACAAAGGGTTCTGTCAGATTCACAATTTAGGGGGCGGAGTCTGTATTCTATCGTTCATTAACAAATTCTATTGAATTCGTTTTAACAAGAGATTCAAAACATGAAGACTCTCGCAATCTTGATTATGATTAATTAAAATTCGCACTTAAATAACCTTCCTTAATCGGTACAAGATTGGATTTTTTCAATATTTTTATGTCGATTTCTTTAAGATGTCATTTTATTTAAAAAAAATATTATCAGATGGTTATACATATAATAAACTATTACAATTTGAGCGCTTTTACCCATCCATGACGTTAACATTAAAATATTTCTTGTCATTTACGTCAACAGGCTTTCTCGATAAATCTATAAAAATATTTCAGGCCTTGCTTTAGTTTAAAGCAAACAGTTTATTGATAAAACAAAGATTTTACATGCCCGATTATTTGCAGGTCTACAACACCTTTTTCAATCAGTACAACACGAAAAATATGTATATAACATAGAACTTGTCACATTGATACGATCTCCATGGTAGAGTGGTACGTACACCGGTTTTCAAAGTGACGCCTACTCTGAGGTCTTGGGATCGAATCCCGGTAGGAATGTTTGTATGATGAATACGAGAATTTGTACCCGAGTCATGGCATCTATCATGTCATACTATCTATTATCATTACAATGGATTTCTATCCGTTACCCAAATATCCCAGAGCACAAGCCTTGTAGTGCTAACTTTTAGGTTAGACTAATTGGTGTGAGTATAAGAAATATTTATTTATTTTTCATTCACACACAATGCTTTTTGAAACCGACTTCAAAAAAGAAAGATTTATCAATATGTGTTTTCGTTACCTAGACGACATAATACTTCATGGACCGATTTTTGGTGTAAGTACGGGACTTATGTAAGAAATTGTGCAATATTGTTTATACAATAATAAAAATTAATACCGACTTCAAAAAGTAAAAAATAAAACTTTCGTCGGTGCCAGCCAAGACATTCTACATAGCACTTCTATTAACTATATTTTCATTTTTCTTGCCTTGGCTGGCACCAACTCTTAAAGTTTTATTTTTTACTTTTTGAAGTTGGTATTACATTATTTTACAATATTTTTCAATTTATTGTTACACCATGTGCCGTTACTTATACTAATAAACACATTTTATAAAAAAAAATCAAACCGACTTCAAAAAGTAAAAAATAAAACTTTTGGAGTCGGTGCCAGCCAGGGCATTCTACATTGCACTTCTATTAACTATTTTGGCCTTAGCTAGCTATCACCGACTTTATTTCAAATTTCTTTTTTATTTAAAATTTTTTAGTTACATCATGTGCCGTTACTTACACTAAAAATCAGCCCATACACAACAATGTCATCTAGGTAAACGACTGCTTGCCAAAAGGTGATTGATATTTTTCAAGATTATGAAAAAAATACTAGCCAGATCTTCGTAAAAATTATATGGGACCAAATTGACAGTGTACCCGATCGAACAAAAAAACAACTATTAAAATCGGATCACCAACACCGGAGTAATCGGTATACATACATCAGACAAAAAAAAAAAACCGGATTATGAAAAAGCTACTAGCCAGATTTTCGTAAAAATTATATGGATTAATTACACTTGAACTAAGTTCTTTCAGATAAAAAAAAGAATTATTAAAATCGGTTTACAACTGATGACGTAATAATAAAACATACATAAAAAATATGTACAGTCGACTTGAGAACCTCCTACTTTTTTTGAAGTCAGTTAAAAAATTAAAACCTACTTCAAAAAGTTTAAATCAGCCTCTTGGAGTCGGTGCCAGCCAAGGCAAGGAAAATAAAAGTGCAATGTAGAATGCTTGGCTGGCACCTATTCCCAACTAAGGCTTTTTTTTTGCTTTTTGAAGTCGGTATTATTTTTTTAAACAAAAAACGGCAGGGTCAAGGGTTTGACTTAACCAAATATTAATGAGATAAACATTGTTGAAGTGAAAACTTCTTTAGCGGCGTTGTGCACATCAGTTTTAAATTTTTGGAATGGGTAAATAATGTTAAAGTCGTAAGACCATTTACCGTTGACCTATTTCAAGTTACATAAAGTCTCACACTTGAAAGATGTATGTATATTAGTTAATAACAACCATTATATAAAGATCTCTCATTACTACCAACTTTCATATTGATGCCAGGTCAGTTTTGATTTCAAGGGAGGAATATTCTTTTCTTTAATTACAACGCCATCTAGATAAAGTTGCCACTAAGTTTTTGATACTTGATGACATTGAGTTGGTGCCTTGAGAGAGAATTAGAGTTTCATACTACGGTACCAGATGGCGTTTATATTGTAGATTTATTATTCATAAAAATACTATTGTATTTGTAATTAAATTAATTATTTCAAAGTTTTTAGTTTTAAACAACTGTACTTGTTATTATTTTAGGCGTTTTTCACTTCTGCCGGCACTCCCGGAGTGCATCCTGTTGTTTTTTTTTGTGTTTGTTTTGTATATGGGTGTTATTATTTTTAGAATAATATATAAGCAATACCAGACTAAACAGTCTTGCTCTGCCTACAAACTGCCGAAATGGCCGAAATGACGCACTCACACAGACACGCGCGCTCGATACTGTTTTACCAGTGAACACCAGTGAGATCGAGGGGCCGGCCGTGTAGCGATAGCGAGCGGCGCGTGTGTGTAAGCACGTCATATCGTCCGAGGGTGTGTCCAACGACTGTTTGTTTAAGTTTAGACTGTGTTAATACTTTCGTTACCTAATTCTGATATTCGTAACACAAGTACATAGAATAAAATATCTACAATGTCATCCCGTGACCACGGCAGCTGAAAAGGTGCCGAAACGTCGGGATAATCAAAAAACCCCTAAAAAACCTAAAAATACGGACAATTACAACTTAGTTCGTGGAAATATAGCGCGTTTGATATCCGTAAAAGTTGTTTTATTTTACAATATTCATCTTAGTTCAATCAATGCCAAATATAGCGCTATCATTGTGGTGATGTTTACACAGTTTTTTACTTTCAAGCTGCACCTTTAATAAGATAAGATACACAGACCTTCATCGAGATAGACGAAAAGAGCGCTTCAAACTGTATGTTGAATTTTTCGTATCTACGATGACGTCACGAGCGTGATTTACGGTCGGTTTCAATAACGTATCCTCAGTTAGAGATAATAATAATAATAATAATAATTTGTTTATTGTCCAATACTAGCATAAACATAACAAACAATTCTTAATAATAATTTACAATACCTCCATGCTAATCTAAACAATTATACTCTGCCTCCTAGTTTAGGTCAACCTGTATTCTAGGAGACAGATCCTTCCCACTTTGTATTCATTAGCACTTAACAAAACAAACGAGATATACTATGTATAAACTGTGATTGGACGAAATTTGAGCATGTATCTGTGTGTGTGTGTGTGTGTGTGTGTGTGTGCATGTGTGTGTGTGTATCAGTCAGTGTATCAGTCAGAGATAGGCCTACTAGAGCTTTGTTGCCTAGATATTTTTGTTAATCAGCCCAAAATAACCTAAAATATCAATGATTGCTAGGTAACGTAACCAAGTTATGCCTATCAGTTGTTAGGGATATTTTATTGAAACCGGCTGTTAGTGATGTATAAATGTTATTGACGAGTTCTTGCAAGAAAGCACTGCACAATTAACCATTTTCGTTTCTGAGTGACGCGTGTTTTCACGGCAATGGTCTCAAGCGGACTGACTTAGGTCGTAAAACTTTGACCGTGGATCAAACTTTTGACACGCAAGGCAGGTTCATTTTTACCGTCTATCTCGATGTAGGTCTGTGTTTTATTAGCTCAGCCTACCCTGCAGAGGATGTATGGCGTGAGAGTATGTAGACTTGTCAGAAAATAAATAGAGCCACTGCGTGATTTTCATACAAACATACTCACCGTACAGTCTCATTTTCCAAATCGTATAAACAGTTATGTAAACATTTGTACGTCGATGTATGAGTCAAATACTCGACTTGCAAGTAAAAGTCCCAAAAATTCAAAAAACTATCAGTTTTGTGCAAAATAAGAAAAACAAATGATTTTCATTCCATATAAAGTTGTAGGAAACTGGATTGAGTGAATTTGTTTTTCCTAATTTACACAAAACTAAAAGTTTTCCTAAATTTTTGGGACTTTTATTCGCAAGTCGAGTATTCGACTCATACATCGATGTACAAATGTTTACATAACTGTTTATGTTTTGAATAATGACACTCTAAAGTCAGTATGTTTGTATGAAAATAACGCAGTGGCTCGGTTTATTTGCTGACAAAAGTGTATGTGTTAATATATTTTAATGTGGCAAAGTTCTATGTTGTACACATATAATCGCTGGTGATTGTACTACAATAAGATTTATAATATTTTATGTATGTCTAACTATTTTTTTATATACAAAATCGTAATCTTACAACCTAAAACCCTAATATAATCACATTTTAAAGACCGCTTATGTTGAGTAGAAAAATAGTTATAGACTTAAAACTTTTTAAGTATAGCAACACCGTGACATACTAAAATGACATTAGTGGCAACACTATAAAACATACTTAGTCTTGGAGACATAATTTTTTGACAATGTCAAGTCCTGCAAAAACAATATCACGTAATTCTTAAATGTTAATAATGAGATTCCTTACAAAACTAATTAGTAATCAAAAAATGTCTGGACCGGACCGGCGGGGAAACTTCTGGAACAATATAATATATGTTGTACTCATAATAATTATAGCTAACAGATTTTCTATTTGAGTTTTGACCATAGAACACAAAAAAGGTTAGAAGTAGCATGTTACGTTATTAGTAAACAAGCAACACTTCAAAAACAAGTACATAAAATGAGGTAGTTCCCGGTAGACCAGTAGCGTTTTTTAGGGAGTGTTATTTCAAAAAGTAATGTGTGATTTAGAGAAAAAAAATTATATCACAAAAAAGAAGATCAATAGATATTTCTTTCAATACTAAATGATTGCTTTAACCTTCGGGCGCATTCAAAATAGACGCATGAAGAAGCGCTGCAATGGCGCCACAGCGGTTTGAAACTTTTCATACATGAACTAAATACAGAAACATAAATTACTAAAGTCGGATTTTAAATTCAGTATTGTAATTTAACAAGTGCTAATGTCACATTCCGTTAAGCAATCTCTGTTATGCTGATGATACGGTATTGATCACTACATCTATTGATGATACGAAGAACTTTCTGCATAGATTGGAAACAGAGAGCAACAAACTTGGGCTGGCAGTGGATAAACAGGAAACCAAACTAATGGTGGTAGATCGCGCTGGCATATTAACAGGTCCCCATGTAAGTATCCAGGGAATCGACAAGGTGGACAGCTTCATCTATCTGGGAGCTCAAATAAACAGTGTGTATTGCTATAGCCTAAGATGCGATGACGCGTCTTCAAATCATCTGGAAAAACCGTAGCCTAGGTTTTGCACTAAAAGACGTCTTGTAAGAGCCCTGATTTTTCCCATCTTAATGTACGGAGTGGTAACGTCGACCATACTAGCCAGAGAAAGACAAAGAATTGATCCATTGGAGATGTGGTGTTGGAGGCGAATGCTTGGGATACCCTGGACGGCCAAACGCACAAATGTATCTAAATATCAAGACTTGACTGTCCACTATATGCTTATAGCGCGTACTATCATACTTGCCACAAAATGCGGAGGAGATGAGAGTTTTGAAAAGCTGTTCCTGATTGGTGGAATGGAAGGCAAGAGAGCCCGTGGTCATTCGCCAACCAGATGGTCTGACCAAATAAAAGTAGCAACCTCCTCAAGCAAATTCCATCAAGCAGTGAGAGCTGCCATGGACCGAGATCGATGGAGGCAACTTATTAAAGCGGCCAGTAATCGCGATCCTCAGAAATGAGGGAACGCCTGAGTAGGGAAGGAATGGCACTTTGTAAAAATAATCCTGCTTTAAACTATTTCATAATGATTTGCGGATTTCCAATTCCAGTTCAGTAAGTATAGGCTATTTGACAGGTTTTGAAAATCCATTTTATATTATGTAGTGGAGTTTAAGGAACCCAGTAAAAGTTGTTTTTTTTTATTCTGGTACATATTTGCTGAAAAATATCAAATAAAAAATTCAATATTTAAATAGCGCGCAAAAACGCTACATTGACAACATGGCGCTGCAATGGGGTCGGTGACGTCACTTGCCTGTATTCTGCATATCATCCACATACGTAGGCAAACGAGGTTTACAAGCAGGTGACGTCATTACAAACTCGACGAATCAGGAGCGTTTTGTGTCACGTGACAAAACGTTTAAAAAATGCATTTTTATTTACGGATTTTTAAATAAATTTATAATTATTTTCAACTTACGTTAATAAAAATCAATTTTTAAACTCATATACTGATAACAGTAATTGACACTTTATTTTTCGCATTGTCAAATAGCCTATTGATTCCATTCACGCACACTAATTCAATATCATCATTATAGCTATCTACCATTTAATTCAGCATTATTTTCACAAAGTGACATTGACATACTGTTTAAATCACTCTACTGAATTAAAAACCCGACTATAGAATCCCGTGCTAGGAGGCCGTTGCGCATTGGTTCGCGTGCTCGGCCTGCGATTATTGAGGTTAAGCAACTTTCGCAATGGTCGGTCACGAGATGGGTGACCAAAAAGTTACTATCTCGAGTTCCTGCGTGCTTCGGAAGGCACGTTAAGCCCAGTCCCGGCTGCAGTCGTTAAAACGCGTCATGGCCCATTCTCCTTATCCAATCCTTGACAGAGAACCAAAGCTCCAAAGTTACCTAGTTTGTATGAAAATCTACTAGTGACGCTGTATTTCTAAAACATGTATTAAAAAGTACTTAATGTATTAAAAATGTTTCTTTTAAGGCTGATAAGTTTCTTGCGGCCGTTCTTCTTATCAGTTAAAAGATGTCCTGAATGGCTGGTAGGGAAAAAAACTTTTAAACTATTCGAAAGTCTATTTGAATAAAAATCTTTGACTTTGACTTTGTACATAGGTACTTTTGAGGTTAAGTATGAGCAGTTTGTTTACAAACATTCTTTCCATAAGATAGCTGAAGTATCATTTCTGTGATTCAGGCAAAAGTCTGAAAACGCGTAACAGCCACCTTACTACTTCCAACCATTTATTGTGTTCTGTGATCATAATTCATTTGAAAATGGAAAGAAAGAGTATTCTCACCAGAATTAACTGTCTTTTTGTTTCGTTAATGCGACTTAAAATATGCCAAAAAGTAACAAATAAAACTGTTCACCTTCTTTTGATTTCCGTGGTGAGCTGTTTAAAGAGAGATAAAAAAACATTAACAATAAGAAAAATAACTTATAGTCATTATTGAAAAAAAGAGCATTATACAATTATTGTATTTTTAAGCGTATTCAGAAACTTTGTTTGTTACACCATAACTATACAAAATCCTATATTTTAATCAAGGCTAATTATCTTGTGTGTCAAATTTCATCTGAATCCATTCGGCCATTCCAAGCCAAGCATCAACATATCCAAAGGGGTTTGGGTAACTTTGTATGAACTACAAAATTTAATTGCTGTTATAAAGCATCACAATTAAAACATATACAGTGTTGGTAACATAATTAACGACACTAGTCGATTTTCATACAATCGAGGTAACTTTGAAGCCTTGGTTCTCGGCCAAAGATTGACCGAGTTGTGAATGGTCATCCAAGGAGTGTATGGAGGAGATTCATACTGCTATGAAAATCAGCTAGTGTCGTTAATTAGGTGACCACTATTGTATTTTTTTTTTCCATACAATCCCACCAATTATCTAGCCCACGTTAAGTATCATGAACTTGTGTTATGGATACTAGATAACGGATAAACATACTTATATACTTTTTTTTTTGTAAATACATACATAATATACATATTAAACACCCAGACCAAGACAAATAGACATGTTCATGCACACAAATATTTGTCTTGTCCGGGGATCGAACTCGGGACCTCTGGCGCAGAAGGTGGGGTTAGTATGACTGATAACTTTGTCTTAACTAATATCGGAACTGAGGTATGATATTTTTTGATTGTTTTTATTCTCAATAACACTATAGAAAGTCAATAAAAGTCTGAAAGCTCGGTTCCGATATAGTTTACATATATATGTTCCATAGTGAGATTTGTGTCTTTTAATTATGGTCTTTTAAAATTTTCAATTTTCGTAAGTCATTTCCCGACTTTTAGTAGAAATTTGAAATTGACGCCATCTTTACCCATACCCCTTTGTTTGCGTGTTTCTAGTCTCTATGTTATCGATTGTCGTGCAGTGTTAATTTTTTTAAACCATTTGTGTGTCAAATTTCATCTAAATCCATTCAGTCGTCAGTCATGCCGGCCAGAAATTCAGGAAAACTTGGCCCAAAGAAGTGTCATTGATACCTGCACGCAGGAGGATCTCATGACTGAATTCTGACAACACTTTGGTGACTGCAATCCAAATGTTTACACGCTAATGGCCGAAATTAAATAATCTATCTGTAGATATGGATAAGGCTATCCGAGATAGATGCCAAGGATACTGGCTTAAAGTCGGATTTTTTTATCCAGTAGAGTAATTAGACAGGTGCCAATGGCACTTTGTAAAAATAATCCTCCGTTAAACTGTTTTTCGTAATGATTTGCGCATTTCCAGTTCCAGTTCAGTAAGTATTGATTCCATTCACGCACACAAATTTAATATTATCATTATAGCTACATGTTAATTCAGCATTATTTTCACAGAGTGACATTGACAACCTGTCAAATCACTGTACTTAATTATAAATCCGACTATAGTTGCTTAGCAACCTTTCTTATCTATCTTAAGTAAGATAGCCTTATTATCCATATCTGGGGGGTTTCTCTTTAGACCGTGTTGAGATCGATATTGAATGTCAGTAATTTTACTGATTTTCGACGTCGATTCGATTTTGATCGGCGCTACAATCGCTTTCAAAACTACAACTTTATTTACTAAGTTCAAGTACAAATTTTTAGTGTGATTACTTAGTTTATGTCATAATTACTGACTTTTGACGTTAATTCAATCTCGATCTTAAGGTGGTACGACTTCCATACAAACAAACATTGCACATTAATTGGTTCATCATATATTAATAATTCATAAATACATGTGCAACTAACTCGTTTCAGTTATTTGTTTGCGCGAAATTATTAAAAAAATGTACTTTCATACATGAGCTATATAAATGCGATGGGTCACACATACATACGTAGAATTATTGAAATTATAAGATATTAGTATATTCGTGTTTAAGTATGAATGTAATTTTTTTTTATTATTTCGCGCAAACAAATAACTTAAACGAGTTAGTTGCGCATGTATTTATGTATTATTAAGGTATGATGAACCAATAATTGTGTAATGTTTGTTTGTATAGAAGTCGTACCACCTTAATGCGATCATGCCAAGAGTAAGCGCACTATAGTCAGTAAGAGAGAGCGCGGACGAGCAACTTTTGTCCTCGCAACAATTTAGTCTCTGGCATCAAGTCTACGGGCTTGTATGAAAGTCCGCTGTAGCGACGCGACAGTCCTGAGACTTTTTTGTCCGTGAGTTAGGAGGCAACTCCGCGACGCAACTGTTGAATATTTTATTGATCATACATATATTGGTTCTGCAAAATGATAATTATAATTCTAATTATCAGATGATATAATTATATAATTTCTCAGATGAAATACGGCCCCTCTCTCTTTTAGCCCTAATTGCGTGCCCAACCGGGTACATAACACTGGTCTTACATTATTTTATAACATCTACATGTACATTATGGTTTTGCAATAAACTATTGAGTATTGAGTATTGTTGTGACGACAAAAACAGCGTTGCCAGAACGTTACTTTTGTAACATTTTATAAGGTACTTTTTGACCCCTTCACGTTACATTTATGTTACACGTCACAAAAAGTTACTTTTGCGTTACGTTTCGGATGGACTTTTTAACTTTCATTTTTTAGAGTTCAATCTCAAAGCTCTCGGTGAAACGAGACACTTGTATATATCTGTGGTCGTATCGTGTAAATTTGGCAATGCCAACTAAACAAATGAAAACTAATGTGATTATCTCTATCGCACTTATAGCTTACGAGTGTTCAAAATGTTACGTTTTCCCAGAAAAGTAACGGTTTATTAATTTTTTATATTTCAGTACAAAACACAATTTTAATGCATCATTTCAGCTGCCTGCCGCCCTGTCGGCTTGTTACTCACTCGGTACAGCTCGCTCTTTCTATTTAGTAACGCCCGAAATTAATAACCTGTAGATACGGATAAAGCTATCTGAGATAGTTGCCTAGGATACTGGATTTGTTGCCAAGCAACCGTCGTTATTTTGGTCATATTGACAAAAATATCCTGGACAACTATCTCAGACAGCCCAATCCATATCTACAGATAGAAAGAAAGCAATTGGCACCTTTATTTATTTTTTTGACAGCTGAATGTCTAACAGAAATGGCTCACAATCATATGTTAATTTTAGTAAAATGTTATTTATATGCGAATTAATAAACTGTACATAAGTAAACTGTTGTATATAAAAGTAAGTAAGTATATTATTTCATAATATATAAATATCTGAATATTAATATGTAAAATTATAAATATATGTTAAATTATGTATATTTATACCACTAAAACAAGATAAGCTATATAAATAATATGTTGTTGACGTTATACAACTCCATGTCACGCTGCGCATCAAGTAGGAACTGCTTCATACGCAGTTTAAAAACGTAGATTGAATTTAGCTGCCTGGATGGGGGTGGAATATTATTCCAAATTTTAGAGGCAGCGTAACGAAAGGCGCCCCTAAACGATGCAGACTTATGCGCAGGCGTGGCCAACTGCCGTGAGCACTGTCTCCGCTCACATTGCCTCCCAATCCAGCCAAGCTTATCATATAGGTAAGAGGTCAGATAGGTTATTAATTTCGGGCGTTACTAAATAGAAAGAGCGAGCTGTACCGAGTGAGTAACAAGCCGACAGGGCGGCAGGCAGTGGATTGTGTTTTGTACTGAAATATAAAAATTTAATAAACCGTTACTTTTCTGGGAAAACGTAACATTTTGAACACTTGTATGTAACTTTTTAGGGCAGGGCACTGGCAACACTGGACAAAAAAGTTGCTGAATGCGGAAAATTACACAGAAAAAGTTGTGTTGCTGTCGCTCTCGTGTGCGCTACCTACATTGAAATCTCAGCAAGAAGACGGCAACAGAGGCAATAAGTTGCGGAGACAATAGTTGCCCGATTTACACCACACAAGGACAGTGGCGAGTGTCGAGAGAAACATACAGTGCCTTATTTTGTATGGATCCACTTACAAGGCAGCTTGCAAGTGAAGTTGACTCGCAACTGTCAGTTCATTTACACCACTGTACTTACCAACTTCGCTAAAGACTTGACCCGTGTAAATCGGGCATAAGAAGAATGTTCACATCCTACTAATATTATAAATGCGAATGTCAGAGGGCTTAGTGTGAGTGTGCAAATGTCCGAACGTTACCATCGCGTGAGAGTAAAATTTTAACAGATAGCTTTAATGCAATGGGAATAGGGTTGAGAATTAACTCTATTCGCAAACTTCGGTGCAAGCGAGTAAGGTGAGAGAACTCACACTAAGCTCTCAGTTTGTTTGTTACTCTTTCACGTTAAAACTAGTGAAGGGATTTGGATGAAATTTGGCACAGAGATAGTAGATAGCCTGGATTAAAAA
This sequence comes from Chrysoteuchia culmella, assembly GCA_910589605.1. NCBI lineage: Eukaryota > Metazoa > Arthropoda > Insecta > Lepidoptera > Crambidae > Chrysoteuchia > Chrysoteuchia culmella. Next base: position 1,298,996 of record OU342659.1, on the reverse strand, counting down.
ATAGGATACTTTTTACCTTGATATTCCCACGGGAACGGGAACCACGCGGGCGAAACCGCGGACAGACGCTAGTTTATAATCGTCATCAGCCATTATTTATTAATGTCCCCACTGCTGGGACACTGGCCTTCCTTATAGAAGGAATAAGGAGAACTGGGGCCGTACCGCGCAAGTGGCGTCGGCATCGAAATCGGCTTCATTTGGCAGATGGATGTGACACATTGCTGCTTCTTTTTGACACAAATGAAAACTTACCAAAGACTAAGAGCAATATGTCACATCCATCTGTCAAATGAAGTCGATGTCGATGCCGACGACACTTGCGCGGTAGCGCCTCAGGCCATGACCCACCACGCGGGGCCAAGGCGGATTGGTGGGTTTTAACGACTGCAAATGCAGCCGGGACCAACGGCCGGAGGAGCTCAAGGTAGTAAATTTTTGGTCACCCATCCCGAGACCGACCATTGCGAAAGTTGCTTAACCTCAACAATCGCAGGCCGAGCACTCGAACCACTGCGCCGCGACTCCGCTAGTTTATAAAATTACTAGTATATACATACAGCAGGATTGTGTCCGGCAGTCTGCTGGTGAATACGTCTTTTGATGAGCGGTGGTCTATATGAAGTTTGGTTCTGAGGGGACAAAGCCCTGATCTTGTCAAACACTGACTGTCCGCGCCAAGTCTGAAAGTTGGGCGTAGGCCGGGACGGCGGGGAATCCTCTACGGCTTTGGACGGGGAGTTGGTGATACTCAGCTGGATGTTAAACGGCTTGTGACGGGTGAAAGTTTCGGATGGTGTTCGGGTTTCTTCTGTGGGTTTGTTCTGAAAAGTTTTTGATGGTCGTCAAAGATTACGATCACGTGGCGATAAAAAAAATCTATCATGTTATTTTCATACAAAGTACAGTCGCTTTACAGTCTCACATCGGAAAAAATCTAAGCAACTTTATAATGACTGAACATGGGGAGTGAATCTTTTGGCCTCGTCCCGGTCCGCCATTTTGAAAAAAAAAATACAAAATGGCGTCTCAAGATTTACCTACTGCGGAATGGGACGAGGCCAGCCTCCATACAAAAAAGTTCAAACTCTAGAAAAAACCACGCATACGAATTATAACTTTTTAATTTCGCATTTTACATTGCTATTTTTATGTGATAAATATTAAACAAGAAAATACTAAACTGGAAAAAAGCAACTTGTCTCATGTCGCCCTGACGGGATTCGAACCCGCATCCTTAAGAGTCCGGCCCAATGTACTAACCAATTATGCTACAGCGACCTATGAGGACACGTCGATTTTTTCTAGTATATTCATCAATGAGAGGAACATCCTCGCATTTGATAGAAACATTTTTACAGATGTTTGACTATCGATTAAGATGAAACAGCCATCTAATTATAACTTTTTAATTTCGCATTTTACAATGCTACTTTTATCTGATAAATATTAAATATTTATTTTAGTTTAGTTTTTAATTATTAATGTTCCTCTCATTGATGAAGCGACGGTGGCCAACACCGTAAAACGGTGAATATACTAGAAAAATGCGACGTGTCCTCATAGGTCTCTGTAGCACAATTGGTTAGTGCATTGGGCCGGACTCCCAAGTATGCGGGTTCGAATCTCGTCAGGGCGACATGAGACAAGTTGCTTTTTTCTAGTATATTTTCTTGTTTAATATTTATCACGCATACGAAGTCACTATTCCATAAAAATCATAATTTCATATCACAACTGTTTTATACTGATGGGTTCGAATGCCCTGATGGAAACCTTGCGAGGCGAGTCAACACTTTCTAGTATTTTTAAATGAAAAAAATATATAGCAGTAGCAAATAAGATACTAAGAAAGAAAGAAATGAAAATTATTAAACAAAATCTTACCATGCTATCGAGGTTCGTAGTATCAGGCGAGGTGTATCTCGCCTCTATTTCATTGTGCACCAGCGATGTATTGATTACGGGCTCCACCTGCGGATTCAGCCGCAGAGTTTCAAACAAATTACTCAACACCGGTCTATTCACACTAGCCTCCTTTTTCAGCACCAAAAACTGTTCGTACAGCTCCTTGTCCAGATTCGATAGCTGCTTCTCAAATATTCTCATCATAGACACCTCGAATATCTGCGGATCCGTATTCTTTACTATATCTAGCAACGCCATCGACAAAGGCAGTTCGCAAGGCAGAATACTGACTCGCTCCAAAATCTGAGTCGCAACTTCCACATTGAAGCTTCTACCATTCTCGACGATGAATTTAGTCAAGTTTATAAAAACCGGCTTAAACCTAGAAAAGTTTTGCGTTACCGCTATAGTTTTCATTAATTCATCGCACAATAACACACCCGGTTGTAAGTTGTATAAAAGTAAGTCTTCACAAGTATTTAAGTCCACTACGTTAAGGTAGAGAAGCACACATTCCGCAACGATCACTTTGAGGTGGAGGTCTTCGCGGAATTCCTTTTTTGCTTTCATGTAAAAGTCTATAGCCATTTCTACTAGTATCCTGGTCAGTTCCCTTCGCTTGCACTCCTCGACGAAACACATCCCATACGCGCGTCGCAGCACCGGCCAGTTCCGCAGCAGCATGTACTCCTGGATGAAGGCTTCTTCACTCAACCGGACTAACCTCATTGTTATCTGAGTAGGTTCAAAAATTATATGAGGATACCGACACATAGCCACTTTGCAACTCGAAATTAAGTTGTAGAAACATACTCCTCTGAATACCATGCTTCTGACTCCATGTAACGACTTGTTCCCCAGCGAACCCATCAGGCACGGCGTCTTCTTCTTTTCGACCGCAGCATGACTAGAATCGTTCATTTCCCCATTACTTGTACTGGCGACTTGAATACTTTCAATAGTATCCATTACGTTATTTCCCTCCTGCACATCTTTAGTTATCGACGTGGAATCTGCTCTCTGTTTTTCGCAAACAAATTTTTTATCTTGACAGCTGTTCGAAATTTTTGTTGGCACATAAGTGATTTTGGTGACCGGTTCCCTAAGTCTGTCCTGAGATAAAGGTTGAGGTATGTATTCCTCGAGATGGAAGTTATCTCGAACAGTATTTTCAACGGACGCAACTGAACTGTTGTTCCTGCAGGATTCCATACCCGTAATACTTTCGGCGAAGAGAGACAACGTGTCGTCGTCGTCATAGTTCTGGTCGAATGATACGTCTTTGTGTTTATCGGATGCGAAATCGTTTTCGTCTTCAAAATCATCGTGGAAAGCTTTTGGTTGAGACTGATTTTCATAATTCTTATTTACATTATTTATGGAAGCATTATGCTGTCCATCACTAACCGGTTTGATTCCACTAGACACGAGAGGAACTGCGAAATCATTCACATCCTTCGCGTTCGCTTCTGCTCTAGGTCTGTCTGAATTAAAGATGTAAGAGGTATCTTCTTCAATGTCTGAGAACACCCTCTTTAGCCTCTGGCAATGAGCGATCACTTCGCTTTCTTCTTTTAAGATTGTAAATGTTTTGTCTTGGAATTGTTTAATGTCTATATTAATATCTGTATTATCATAACCGATCCAATTCATAATTTCCAGATCGAAATTTTTCATACTTGCTGTGAGTCTATCTAAAGCTGAGCACCTGTCATCGTTGCTTACTTCGCTGGGAGCATAGGAGCGAGAACGTATATCCAGGGAAGGGGAACGGGAAGGTTCATGATCAGGGGTCTTTGGAGTGAGACTTATTGATGAAGAGCTGTCAGAATCTGAAGATAGATCTAATTCTTTTGGTAAATTGTAAAGTTTGCTTAAGTGGTCGATGTTAGCAAGGCTTAGAACAGGTAGCTTTTTATCTATTCGTACGAAGTCGGTTGAGCATACAGGGGCACAAGTTGTGGTGCTTGAACTAGATATATCTTTGGTCCATGAAAGTTCAGAGGCAGCTGTCAATGAAGACTTACGAGAATTAATGGGAGAAGCTTGGTCGTTATTCTTTGTAGGTTTGCATGTTGTTTCTAAATAGTTAGAGGTTTCATTTTGGGGAACAATATTTTCTAATTGATCCAATGCTGAAGGTGACTTTAGGGTATCACTGAAAGACGTACCCGTGGGGATATTACCTGCATCCGGTTTTTGTCTTCGCAATGTTAGTTTTCTTTTGGAAGGACTAGTTTCAAGACTAGTAGCTTTGGTATCGTTGGTAGTTTCAGAATTCTGTTTTGCAGTTTTAGCAAGAGTTATCTTGAGTTTGGTGATGTTACGTGGTTTCAAGTTATTTTTTGTTTCACATTTCTTTTCTGTGACTGCAAAAACAATAAATGCTCAACTTCAGTAAATACAAATTAGAACTTCCTTTCTTGAATATTTTTTTTTAGTTTAAGAATAGTGGGCTATTATTTGAAAATCAATAAACAAAAACAAACAAAACTTACCTTTGCCTTTCCTGATTAAAATTGTTTTTTTCTGTACTGGCACTTTAGGCTGTGAAACTTTAGGTTGTGTAGCTTTAGGCTGTGAAACTTTAGGTTGTGTAGCTTTAGGCTGTGAAACTTTAGGTTGTGTAGCTTTAGGCTGTAGAACTTGAGGTTGTGTAGCTTTAGGCTGTGGAACTTTCGGTTGTGAAGCTTTAGGCTGTAGAATTTGAGGCTGTGGAGCTATCGGCTTAGCGGCTTCAGGCTCTGGCATTTTCCTTACATATTTTCGTTTCTTAGGGGTCATATCAAAAGCATCTGAAAAGAAACATGCAAATGATCATAGGTGCCATACATATTTATTTCTATATCAACAGCCTAGTGTGACGGCCAGCCCACACGGCGCGTTGCATCGTCGCAACGCATAAATTTTAACGCATTGCCGGCCACACGGTCGCTATCGCTATGTTATATATGTTATCGCAACAGCGTTAATACGACGCAGTCGTAACGCTCCCTCGTCGTCGCAGCGGCGACGCATTGTTGTGGCGAGCATTTTTATAAACCTAGCGATCAACGCACAAACAAAAATAACTAAGCGCTGCTACCGTTCGTCCGGCGTCGCGTTTAGGACATTAAAACCTAAAACGGCCCTTAAAACTCACCATCACAATGACTAAGCATAAGAAAAAGAATTGTACGTAAACAACGGCTGCACTTCCTCCCATTAAAAGTGCACCTCGCGAACATCAGAGGACTGCACTCAAATATCGATCCGGTCTATCACCAAATGGAGACCGAACAGCCGCACTTATTCCTTTTGACGAAGACTCTGATAGCAACCCCGGCAGACGTAGCATACCTTAACTACCCTGGCTACACACTTGAGCATAAAGATCAAGAAGTATGTTGGGGTCTGTGTGCTCGTCCGCGATGATATTTGCTGTCCGATGCTATGAGAAATCCGGGTTTTCGTGATTTGGCTTCTGGTGGCTAGAGACAGAGGGGTAGAGAATATACTCTACATCTGTGTCTACCGATCGCACAGCTGTGACCAGCGGACGACTCGCTTCATAGATTACCTCACTGAGACGGCAGATTTAACAACTCAGCTATATCCAGCGACAGTACTTGTTTTTCTGGGGACTTTATTGCTCACCACCAGAAGTGGCTGTACCCGTACCAGAAAACCGACTATGCTGGGAGGGAGACGCGAAGGGTTGCTTTAGCGCTAAATCTCACTCAGCTGGTGGACCAAGCTACGCGAATTCCTGATATCGCTAGCTACGCAGCCAATTGTTTGGACTTATTGCTGACAGCTGACCACAGAATAAAAAAAACAAACATTCGGTATCTCAGCTCAGTTGGGCACGTCCGACCATTATGTGGTAAAATCTGTATCGATTTGCATGCAAAAGCCAGCGGTGACGACCTGATACTGATGAGAGGTCATGGTTGTGTGAAGGAACCTGACGTTAAACCACGTTTCCCAGTGGGGTGATAGTAACCTCGTCATGTCTGTTCACCGCCAAAAAGATTTTCTTCAACCTGACTCCTATTATCCGGGGTGCATCTGTACCTGTTACCGACAGCCTTGAGCTTCTTGGCATGGAGTTGTCTTCTGACCTTAACTTCGGCACCAACATCAAGTCCAAGGCTCAAACTGCTGCCTAAAAGCTGGGCGTCCTAAATAAGGTCAAGCTATATTTTACACCGGGACACTCTATGAAGCTCAAGTCCGATCTTGCATGAAATATTGCAGTCACCTCTGGGACGACTCGGCCAACTAGCTGTACTGGATACGATCCAACGCAGAGCTGATTGGCGACAAAGAACTGGTGAAGAGCAAGTTTCCCACTAAATCACCGCCGTAAAGTTGCCTGTCTGTCGGTCTTTTCGGATTATACTTCGGAGACTATGCTCAGGAGCTGCATGAGCTCATACCGCCATCCCCCTGCTTCCATGGGACGCTCCCCACAGCCAGACGCAGTGCGGGCTATCACATTTCTTGGTTGATATTCCTATATGTCGCACAAAGCACTACACAACATCTTTATATTGCGCACAGCAAAGTCCCTCTCTGCGTCTGTATTTCCGAGTACTTATTACCCGTCCATCTTCTGGGTTAGCTCGCTCCACCGAACTATCCTGTCTTAGCCTCGTGCGCAATACTTGGAGAAAAAAGTGTTATGTGCGTGGACTTAACACAAAATTATACCACAGAATAATAAAAACAAAGTTCATTAAGTGTTATGTGGTGTGGCCTAAATTATTTTACCTTGTATTGTGTTTGACACTTGACACGATTTATTTCTTTCTGGGTAGTTAGGTATTTTATAATTTAAGGAAGCTAGGACTTGATACAGTTTACCTCTGAAGTACAGATACCTGGTTTTGACGGATCCATCACAAATATTTTATATGCAGTTCGGAACACAAAATAATAACAAGTATTGTGAGATCACACAGGGAGAATATCGAACAAACTACTTCAAGTGTACATACTTGAAGTGTGTGCGTGATTGTTCGATAATTAACTTTATACTGTTCTTCAAGCGAATGATAACTTCCGACTGATAACAGCGCGGGCAGAAGTCGAGTCAAATACAATGTCTGCAACAGCTATTTAGCTATATATGCAACTAATTTGTTTTTTAATATCAACGATTACGCGAAAATGATTAATTTCCAAGTTTTAGGTTCAAATACCCGAGCGCCGTGTGGACTGGCCCTTATATAATTGGTAATTTGTCAGCAAGACACCGGTGTCCAGGGAATAATGGAATATCTATTGGATCATGCCCGGGACCTGAGAAGTTTCATGCGTGTTTGTAGAATATGTGGGTTCGTATGAATAAAATTCTTACGAAAACGCGTCCAAAGTAAGTATGGCCTAAAGCTCGATTCATTTTTTTTACTAATTTAATTAGTTCATTTAGTTAAAGTAAAAAAAAAGGTTAAGAATGTCTACAGATATTATACCTTCAGAGTCCGTCAGGCCTGGTGCAGTGGTAGTATCTGTAGGTTCCGTTTTAATATTCCTCGTTTGTCGTCCCCGCTTCCTGACTGGCGCGGTAGGTGTCTCTGCCAGTATTGGCACAGTTGACGTATTGACCTCAATTATTTGGGTCGGTTCCGTTTTCACTAGCTGAAGTCTTGCCACTGCAATTAAGACTATTGTTAGTTATTACTATTAAATCAAAGTCAAAGTCAAAGATTTTTATTCAAATAGACTTATAGATAAGTGCTTTCGAATCGTCTAATTTTTCCTACCAGCCATTCAGGACATCTTTTAACTGATAAGAAGAACGGCCGCAAAAAACTTATCAGCTTTAACAGAAGCAACAACATTTACAAAGGAACATGTCGTTGCCAAACACAAATCTACAATCTTGAAACATATTTAATATAAGAGGAAATACTATGCCGATTGCCTATTTGATTATTTTATAGATACACTAGCCTAGCCTAGCCGCCCGTGGTTTCACCGCGTGGTTCCCGTTCCGTCGGAATATCGGGATAAAAAGTAGCCTATGTTTTAATATTATTTTATGACGACCTGTTTGGCGCAGGGGTACTAAGTCCGCCTTCTACGCCAGAGGTCCCGGGTTCAATCCCCGGACAAGACAAATATTTGTGTACATGAACATGTTTATTTGTCTTGGTCTCGGTGTTTAATATGTATATTATGTATGTATTTACAAAAAAAAGTATATAATAATAATAAATCTTTATTTTTCTCTCCAAAAGTTACATTGTACTCATTTAACATTAAATTACAATATATAAGCAATAAACTATGTTCACTATGTATAAGTATGTTTATCAGTTATCTAGTATCCATAATACAAGCTCTTCAAGAAACTTAACGTGGGCTAGATAATTGGTGTGTTGTATACAATTATTTATTTTATTTTCATTAAATCCATCTATCCATTTCATCAAAATCGGTTCAATAGTTTTTGAGTGAAAAAGTAACAAACAAATTGACATACTTTGCCATTTATGATATTATATAATAGTAGGATAGGATATTCACTAGCCAGCTTTGTCTACCGCCTAACGGTCTAGCTGTCGCTATCATTAAAAGCTCTGCAGCAACATCTACACTATCTATACTAATATTCTAAATAGGAAAGATTTGTTTCGTTTGTTTGATTGCAACGAATAAACTCAAAAAGTACTGAGTGGATTTGGATTAACTTTGGTACACAGATAGTTAGTTACACACAAATAGTGGTACACAGATAGTTACACACAGATAGTGGTACACAGATAGTTACACACAAATAGTGGTACACAGATAGTTACACACAAATAGTGGTACACAGATAGTTACACACAAATAGTGGTACACAGAGGTTAACAAACAAATCCCTATCTCATTATTATATTAACTATTTATTTACACTAATCACTTTTGCATAGCATTATCTACACATAAATATTGTAATTTCGCAACTTGCCTCCTGATTTACAATAACATATCCATGACATTAATAATAAATCATCGGTTAAAAAAAACATAAACAAGTAATAAACATTAAAAAAAAAAATAGGAAAACGAACCCGCACAGCAGAATAAGCTACCTATAGCTCCAAGTTCTTGTTTTTGGAGAGGGGACACCAGTAAAGCCGGACGGGTTATGAGTCTCTTTAATCGGAAACATTTCACCCAGAAGTTCTTGTTGGTAGAGTGTTATTGCAACACTTGACCAACAAGTTTACAATGCTTTCCATATTTAACAGACAAAACACTTTACTACACTTTAAAATTTCAACTTTCATGGTCTCTACTACAATCATTATTAGGAAAAACGGGATTTTTTAACAGACAACACAAAAACATTAAATAGAACCAGAAGTTTAATGCATTATTCTAAGCTTCCGTTGATTAGAGTGTGGTACATAAGCCTTAGGGGTCCTATTTCTGGACACCATGATTGTGGCACCACGGTTGCGCCTAGGGTTAGCAACCATACTTTAAAATAAGTATCCTACGTTATTTTTCATCCCCATACTTTATACTTTTAAATTTTAAAAAGTATGGGAAAATACTTTACTTCTGACTTTTCATGCGCGCGTTAGAACGGAATTTTCCTGTTGACATGATTTGCAATTTCCCATTGCCATTTCAAAAACGGTAATAATTATGAAATAGTAATTGCCAAGGGCACAAAGAAAACTTTAATAATCAAACATTTAAATGAAAAGATTTGGAAAATACTTTATTTTTTCTTCAAATATTTACTTTTTATAAGTACTTGACAGAGATAGATATACTTTAATTTCCTAAAAAATAGTTGGCAACCCTAGTTGCGCCACCAATAAAATGTATACTTCGTCCGCGAAGAGTTAGGTTATCGCGTGGATTTAGGATGTCGCGTGCTGGTGCCATTTCGTCGTCTCAGCCGCATAACACCCACTGCTGGGTAAAGGCCTCCTCCAAGGATCTCCTCGACGATCGTTCCTACGCTGCCCGCATCCTGCGGTTTTCCGCTACCTTCACTAGATTATCGGTTCACCTTGTCGGGGACCTACTCACGGAGCGTCGTCCGGTGCGTGGTCGCCATTCCAGAACCTTTCCGCCTCAACGGCCATCGATTCTTCTCGCTATGAGTCAGCCCACTGCCACTTCAGCTAAGCAATCCTTGTTGCTATGTCGGTTACTTTAGTTCTCCTACGGATCTCGTCATTTCCCTTTCTTTAGCATTTATAATAGAATTGCATGTATAAGTGTGAATCAAAGTCGCTATGTCTATTTTACATTCTTAAATTATTAAGGGTTGATTCACGTCCACCGCATCGGATTTCAAAATCAATCAAATTTTGGCAATCAACATCCCATAAAACCTCAACAACATCCATATCGATTTTTAACATTATTTACTCCTTTTATCCCCCTTAGGGGTTGATTTCTAAAGAGGGGAATCATTTGTATTTAAGTTCCAACCAAAGCATAATAAAAAAAAAAATGTTTTTTACTTTGAAAATAAAGGACTTTTCTTACTCAACTTCATTCCCCTTTTTACCCTTATGGGCGTTGAATTTTCAAAAACGCTGAGACATATAAAAGTTTATTTTCAATCGTCAATCGAAATAAAAAAATTAAAGTCCCGAACAGTTTTACTTTGAAAATAAAAGACTTTTCTTACACAATTTCATCCCCCCTTTTCACCTCTTTGGGGGTAGAATTTTCAAAAACGTCGAGATAGGTCAATTTTCATTTTAAATCGACAACCTAAATACAAAATTTGAAGATCTTAACTTCAAAACTGACGTACTTTCATACAAACATTCATCCCCTATTGTAACCATCATGTCCAATTGAAATAGGGCCAAAGACAAATAGGGAGTCCACAATAAGCATGGAGGTTAGAGTTAAGGTTACAATGGTACAAAATTCATCCTAAAATTATTAAAGGGGTTCAATCATTTTTGTATGGAACCTGGCATATATTTTGGACAAAAATGTGTTTTAGTCGCCAGTTATGAAACACATGTCAATCGACAGAGTAAGTGATTACAAACAAATAGTTTTCAGTGGTCAAGTCTTTAAGTAAGGTTTCTGAGATTTTTGAGTCCAAAAACAGAAAAATAAACCAAAAACATTATTTATTTAATGAATTGTATTAAAAAAACATTGGAGTATGCAGCATGTTAGCACAGAAACAGGATTTCTGAACATACGTTCTTTCTGTTTTTGGAATCAAATATATCATAATACCGGATCACTTAGAGAAAACCTATTGTTTGTAATCACTTACTCTGTCAATTGACATGCGTTTCATTAGTGGCCGCCAAAACACATTCTTACCAACGACGGTGCGGAGATGGTACGTTTGGGGTCAGAAGTTGTTTGTTTGTTTTGCACACACAACCACATTATGAGCATTGCAGATGGATGGATATCTTTTTATATGACCAATTCTTCTCGCGAAGTTTTATTATTAATATGCCTTGTAGATTTATCATAACTTTTACTTTTCCCCATTGTTTTCATATGAAGCAATCACCTTTAAGACTTTTACATCACTAAATGGTGCCAAAATTAAATGAAGAGTGACCTACAACCAAGAGCCACAGAGTATTTTTTATTGAATAATTATGTGACCAACCAGTAATGTAGTAATACTAGGTTACGATCTAATGTATAAAGTTTATCTATAATTTTTTTTGCCAATCATGTGTATAAACGAATGTACCGCTAGTAAGGCAATGTTTTGCGATACCAAGAGAAATACAAAAAAAAAATGGAAGTAGTTATGCTTGTTAGTTTAAAAAAACTCTTTAAATAAACACTTATTTTAATAATATGACCACCACTGTATTTTTAATTGGCACAAGATTTATTAACTTTTAATCTCTCGTCTATCATATCATCATGAGCCCACCACAATCAAATATTTGAAATAAAACAACTTTTACAGATATCAAACGCGCTATATTTCCACGAACTAAGTTGTAATTGTCCATATTTTTAGGTTTTTTTAGGGTTTTTTTAAATTTTCCCGACGTTTCGGCACCTTTACAGCTGCCGTGGTCACGAGATGACGGGAAGTTGTTTTATTTCAATGAACAGTGCACGCCAAAACATAAGTTGTACGTAATCAAATATTTATTGTTTCATTTTCCTATACCTGCCGAGTTAACCTTTCAGACCCCTGATTATGTGACAATAGATATTCTATTGTTCTGTGGACACCGGTGTCCGGTTCGGGTTTGATGAATTAAAATAAACCTTTACAGCTACACTTTCTTCTCTTTTGAGATTCAATTATGTTTGAGAACTTTTACAGGGAAAAATAAGTTAGAGTAACCTTGGTCTAAGCTGTAAAACAGGAAATTGTCATCACAGATGATGATAAATTATTATCATCATCAATGATATTGGATAATCATCTCTAATATTGGAGAGAGTTTCACCCGAGTTCTTTTTGTAATAACACATGTTGTGAGGCTCCATTTTTAACTCAATCTACCATACAATTTCTATAAAATACAAAATATATTTACTTGACATTGGCAAAATACGCGAATTTTATCGTGAGCACGCCATTAATTAGGAAAGAAGAATAAGAAACAAGTATTGGAATTAGGTCCAATACTTGTTAATATTCCGAGGTCGCCACAAGCATTGAAAGTGTATAATATGAGTTATAATGGTACCTACCTTCATTAGCCTTCTCCAATTTGGTTGTTGCAGCCTTTTGCTTTTTTGTAAGTTTCGCAGATGACTCTTTTTTCGTTTGAACATTTTTCAAAACCAAACTTTTGTCATTTTTGTTTATTGCTGAAAATTCAAATGGATAACTATTTTATATACTAAAACATTAAAAGTTTGTGATACAATCAAGTTCGGCTGCGGACAGTCTAAAACGCTAATTATAAAAATACCTGAGTTTGCAAAATTGCAAAGTTGAAACTTTTAGGTACTGTTACTTACTCGTATTTGTATTAGGTATTTTAATCCTAATAATCGTTGGGATTTTTAATTTAGGTTTTTCCTTCTTCAACTTTTGCTTCGAAACCTTTTTTTCTTTAGATTTCTTTTCCAAAGTTGGAGGTTTTTCAGTATTTTTCTTTGGAGCCATTATTACAAAACTCTGTTTCGATTTATAACTTATTTAATAATTTTGATGTCTTTAAATATTTACTATCTTCTCTGCAGTTATTATAACATAAAAATCACCCATTTCTTCAAGTAAAGAGCACTAAGAAATATTGTAATTGTAGTCTTGCAAAATTGAAAACAGACGAAACGAAATGAAAAAAAACGAACCAGCATTGAATTTTGACAATTCTTTTGAAGTGAATACGTGAAGTTACCTAGTCTGTCTGTGCCACAGAATACTATTACTCCAGTCCTAGCCTAGCGGAGCGGAGGTCTGGGGCCCTACCGCGTAAAAAATAGTGCAAGTTTTACATTACAATAAAACTTGTATTATTGGGCAGAGACGATGCACAGCATCTGTGAGAGTGCGTCGACTTCCGGTCTAGCAAGTTACAGTCAATAGACTTACCTTTATATCAGTTTCTGTCAAATAAATGGCAATACGTAAGACTTACTTCCGGTTGGCGCCATTTCTAGTCACCTTAGGAGTTTTTTGCACTCGATGCCTTCATAGAAGTTTCTCACTAGGAGGTCTTAATGGGATGCTGTGCATCGTCTCTGCCCAATAATACAAGTTTTATTGTAATGTAAAACTTGCACTATTATCGGCATGTGACGATGCACAGCATCTGTGAGAGACGTGTTTATTAGCTCCTGGTGACTGCATGATGACGCTATGTGACAATAAGTATGTATGCTTGATGCACAATGTATCTGAAACATGCCTTACACACACATTTCAGGTTGTCTATGAAATAAAAAGTTTAAGTTATACCAATCAAAATGCTATTTAATTACACACAGAAGCTTAGAAAAAGTCTTAAGTAAAAATCAGGTATAATTATTTAAATGATTTAACTATTTATCATAGATTTATCAACATTATCCAAAAAGTTTTAAACTTAGATGCATAATTTCGGTTTCATTAAATTGGTTGGAAATTATCAATCAAAACATTCCTTCTAGATGCGGCATCCGGGCCGCTTTTAATTTGTCTACAATAAAATTTTGCAAATGTATTTCCACTACGCCAATTACCTCGTGAAAGTATGTCGTCTAAAGGCAAGTTTTCCCACCAATTCAAGGAAGCCACAGCGGAGCGCACACTGCCCGGAGACGCCTTGATGCCGGCATCTCTAAATACAGTTTTAATCCAGTTGGCAATGAGGGTTCGAGTGGCCGCTTTTTCTCCACCCGTGACAGAGATAAAAGAGCATTGTTGCACTCCGCTGACCGCCTCTGCTCACCAAGTTCTAAAACCTTACGTATCCAAAACACAGGACATATACAATGATTTGAATTAATCTTAAGTTTCCAACCCGATTGCCTGTATGACGCAGTATCAGTTTTAGAACCGAATACAGGCCATAGTATAATATGATCACCCATATCTATAAAATACTCTGGTGACACTCTCAACAATGTCAGATCATGAACTCTTCGACCGGATGCTAAGAGTAAAATACAAGCAAGTCTACGAGAAGCTTCAAATAGGTTCAACCGGGCAGGAGGATTCGTGCTCAACCAAGCAATCAGGTCAGATGGATCCCATATAGGAGCTTTCTCAGGCTTGGGTTTCTCCAACGAAATTGATTTTAACATGTGTTTAACTAAGAAATTTGAATTTAGATCGTTATTAGGTCGGCCTAAAGTAAGAATCACAGACTTATGTAATAGAATAGTAGAATAAGACATTTTTTCACATAAATGAAGATACGCTAAATATTTTGATAAAGAATTACCATCAGGATGCTTATGATCAAAGTTCGAGTTTTCACACCATTTTATCCAGCGAAGCCAGGCTGGTCTATACGTCTTCAGGGTTGAATCTCTCCAGCTACGTTTGAGGAGAGATTTCTCTGCTTCAGTCCAACCTGTTATTGCGTCCGCCCACCCCCAATTTTCCATACTAAAAGTTTCATTTCTTGTACCTGAGGAGGATGCTGCCCCGTAGTCTGATCTATTAGCACGCGATGAAGATTCTTCACCCTCATTGGTCGGTCTAGGGCTCTCTGGCGAAGGTCGGGTAGCCAATACGCTCGCTTCCACAGGGGTGCTACCAGAAGAAACGTACCTCGTGCTGTGTTCAGATGATGTAGTACTCTTGGTATTATTGACGGAGGTGGAAACAGCCAAGCCAGTTGGAACGTCCAATCTCTGCTGAAAGCGTTGCAAAATGCTGCCGATGAGTCTCTCGAGTCTTTCGACACATATTTCTGCACAACCTTGGTGTTCTTTGACGCAAAGAGATCTATTTCCGGCATTCCGTGCTTCTGGAAAATTTGATTCGTTGCTTCTGGCAATAGGTGCCATTCTGCTGATATCTTGCCTCGTGACAGACTGTCTGCAATTTGGTTGTACCTTCCCGGTAGATATTCCGCTGTGAGAGTTATTTTCCATCGGTTTAGCAGTTGAAACAGCTGGTGTGTCAGTTCCAGTAAAGTTTCTGAGTGTGTTCCCCCTTCGTTTCGAACATAGGCCACCACTGTTCGATTGTCGGATTGAATAATGACGTGGCGTCCCTTTAAAAGATCTGCGAAGTGTCTTATCGCCGATATTATTGCAAACATCTCTTTCCGGTTGCAATGCCAACTCGACTGATTTTGACTCCACTTGCCTGCTACTGTACAATCGTCCAGTTGAGCTCCCCAGCCGTAGTCTGCAGCGTCCGTTGTCAGAAAGTGTTGAACAGGATTCTCGTGCAAGGGGCTGTTCGTCAGAGCCTGTTCTGCGATCGAATGCCACCAATTTAAGTCCAACCTTACTCCTGGTGATATGGCTCTCGGCTGATCTGGACACCGATTCAGCATCCGGCAGTATCTCTGCAGATGTCGACAGTGCAGTCTTCCCCCTGGGGTTAAAAAACTGGCGAAGTTCAGAGTGCCTAGTAATTGTTGGCATTCCTTCAAGGACACGGTGGCCTTTTTGCTGATGCTGTCGGTCAAGGCTACTATTGACTCTACCTTGTTCTGAGGAAGGGTTTTGTGGTTGCTGTGGGTGTTCCAAACGATACCTAGATACTCCAGTTCCTGAGTAGGTTTCAATACAGATTTCTCGCGATTGATGGTCCAACCCAGATTCTGTAGCAGCTGTTCTGCGACACTCACTTCCAGTTCTAAGTGTGTATTCGACTGGTTGGCCAGTAAAAAATCGTCGAGATAAACCAAAACTCTCAAACCTCTTTTCCGGAGTAGATGTGCCACCCAGTTGGTTATCGTTGCAAAATTCTTTGGTGCACACGATAGCCCGAAGGGAAGGCTGGTCATCTGATAGACCCGAGGAGTCGGATCCATAGAACTCTGGTACGTCAGGCGCAGAAACCGGCGATGGCACTCTGTAATTGGTACATGAAAATAAGCTGATGAGAGGTCTATTTTTACCAGCCAATCGCGGCTCTGAAGAAACTTCGGTATTTGAAAATGAGATATCAGTTGAAATTTCTTGGGTATGATGAACTCGTTGAGGCGCCTGAGGTTGAAAATAGGTCTGAGTGAGCCGTCGGTTTTTCTGCGAAGAAACATTGTTGAAAAGAAGCTCATACCCAACTGGTCCGGACTTAACTTTTCGAGTACTTGTTGTTTTACCAAGGTCTCGATTTGCTCCGTCATTTCCGGCGACTCGCGTGTACTGAAGCGGTGCAGGTTGACCTGTGTTGGTGGGACAAGCACAGGCCTGGAGGTAAATGGCAGACGCATCCCTGATATCATATTCAGGATAGCCTTCGGAGCCTGATGCGCCTGCCACTGCCCCCGATACGCTCGGAGACAGCCCCCGTAAAAGTTGAGACTGACAGGACAGTCATTTAAATTTTTTCTTGTCATCGTTCGATTGCCCTTCTTTTCGATTGAACTTCCGAAATTTCGAGACATTGACTGCTTTGACACTTGTGGATATGGGGTCTGGTTTTGCGACCCTTTGCCTTTGATCTGAACGAAAGGGCTTCCTGTTATTAGGAATTTCACGAGAAGGTCCAGCTTTGGGAAAGCTTTTTTGACTCACGCGTTTGGACTCATCGACACTAAACCAGGGCCGAATCCATTTGTCCATACCTCCTGTGCTTTGTATGTAAGACTGCAATGCACTGTTATCAAATAGAAATTCCGAGCTAGGCGGGATTTTGCGCAATCCATCACGTAAATGTTTGTTAGGTATTTCCGCCAGGATACGCTCACGACGCGACTCAATGCATTCAGCACGCTTGCCACAAACAATTTGCATTATATCTTCACTAGTTTTATGGAACTTGGACTTTACGTTAAACAATTCAGAATTTTTTTCATAAACGCTTGTAGCAGTAAGCTCGGTGTTAGGCGTGGCTGCCCAGTTAACAAACTCTTGTAATTGTTGTTTAAGATGCTCATGTTGAGAAAGCAACGCATTACTAATAGCAGCTAAAGATCGTTCCGTTGGGGCCATGTAATCTTTGCCTTTTATAAATTGACGAAGTTCGTCGTTGATACCAAGTTCTATAAAGCCAGGGTGCGCACTATGGGTTTTTAAAACTTCCGAATAACGGACCTCTTTCCAATTTGAATTATTAAATTTTTGCAGTTCCTCTAACCGCTTAACGCGAGAGGGGTCTGAGCTGGGCACTTTAGGGTCTTTAAGTAAGGTATTTACTTTGCCAATGTTTAATTGGAGGTTATTTTCTATAATCGCCGAAGGGCGTTGTAAAAAAGATTCTTGTGAATCAGATTTAGAAGGCTCATTACTATTGGTTGGAGGTACGCTGTTCGCATTATTCTTTAGAAGATTTGTTAACACATTCATTTGATTCAAGAGGCAGTTAAAATGTTCAATATCCAACATACCTTGCTTATTTCGTTTTACCTCCGGTTCGGAAAAAGTGTCCGAACTCGCCTTTCGTTTTCTGCTCGACTGCTGGTCCGTATTGTCCGCTTCATTTTGTGAGGGATGGTCTTCGCAATCACTGTCCGCCATTATCAAGTATGCTTCGTTTTCGTTTTCACTTGAATCGCGGTTACTCATTATAAAAATGAAAAAATATAACGTTAAATTGACTTTCGGATTACAAATGAGCAGTATTTCTGCTTATGATGTTGCTAGTACGAAAGTTGACGACGCTATGAAGGCATCGAGTGCAAAAAACTCCTAAGGTGACTAGAAATGGCGCCAACCGGAAGTAAGTCTTACGTATTGCCATTTATTTGACAGAAACTGATATAAAGGTAAGTCTATTGACTGTAACTTGCTAGACCGGAAGTCGACGCACTCTCACAGATGCTGTGCATCGTCACATGCCGATAATATGGATATAGACATGGGCTTCATTTGACAGTTCAATGACCATATAAGGTAATTTTATGAGCTTCAACTGTCAAATGAAGCCCATATCCATATCCATATTTATTACGCGATAGGGGGGCTGGTGCTGAGCTGAGTTACTGACGGCTAAAAAAACTTTAATCCCAGTTGTTACCGTACGTCGCTTACGTACGGACACAGAATACTTTAATAGTACAAGTACAGAATGTTCACTTCGCAACTTCAATCAAACAAATAAAGCGTCGCAATAAAGTCCAATTCACGTCGCGCTGCGCTAAATGCCTAGCATTTTATTCGCCTACAATTTGCGTCTCTTTCTATCGCGTAACTCGTATTCCTTCTGACGCAGCTAGGGTTGCCTCTTTGTGATTTATTTATTTATAGGCAGACTTAAGGTATATTAAAGGTAATACGTATAAAAAATAAAAAATAATAACAATCTAAATAAAGTACCTACCTACTTCTTTAAACGAAAATGATAGTGATACG
Organism: Chrysoteuchia culmella; assembly: GCA_910589605.1. NCBI lineage: Eukaryota > Metazoa > Arthropoda > Insecta > Lepidoptera > Crambidae > Chrysoteuchia > Chrysoteuchia culmella. The sequence goes on along the minus strand of OU342659.1, from coordinate 1,280,222 downwards.
GCATACATTAGTGTGTACTTACTTTGTTTATGAAATTGAACATTATTTCAATATTAATGTGTTTCTGTAGGTAGGTTGCGTATTAAATCGGAATGACATATTACGAGACCTCCTTGAGGCGCACCCAATTAAGCGCACCCAAACTGCCCCCTAATTGTCTAATTTTAAATGTTCAAGGGTACAGTTGTGATTGCTTCGCACCGCGCGATCCCACGGCAATCGCAGGGCTTCCTCATCAATTAAATTAAATTAACGTAACTTATTGTGTCTATGTTATTGAGAACTGTGAATATGTTCTGAGTGTTCTGACTATAGGTGGTAGTTTAAAATTGTATCGTTTATAAAATACTTTTTTATAAATTTGTGCTGACTGTGCAATACATCTAGATAAAACATAATTTTAGAAGTCAGTGTGTAGGTAAAATAAAAAAAAACTTTAAAGTAAAAATCTTAAAATATACAGCACATAAGGGTCCAGACGGCAACGATTAAAATTGAACAACGTTCTTGCGCACTGAATTTGGCCTGCAAACGGCCCGAGAACGCTCGACCGGGCGGTAGGTAATTAAAGTGCGCAAGTACATGGAGTGACTGAGCCCTGGGGCCCTACCGCGTAAAAAATATGGATATGGGCATGGGCTTCATTTGACAGTTAAATGACCATATAAGGTAATTTTATGAGCTTCAACTGTCAAATGAAGCCCATATCCATATACATATTTTTTACGCGATAGGGCCCCTGGCCAGAGAAGCACATGTTTTTGAGGTTAGCTTTAACATAAATTGACGAATTCCAAGAGCATTACGGTATGTACCGACGGGATACATGTACAATTCAAAGAAAGGTGACGGCATATGTGACAGCTACTGATGCATTCAATACATAACATACGCAATTGGGAAAGCGAAATAAGAATTTACTTCTCAAGAAGCATGTGGCTGTCTGGCTCATTAGTCAAAGTCGAAAATCATCGTGAAATTGGCATCATAATTAATATAAAGCATGAATCCTAAGTCTTTTAGTCACGGCAAACAGCTCATAAGTCTATTTCCACGACTTCTTCATTAGTTTTTGAGAAGATTGGAAATTAATTTTTCTATGAAGTTCAATCAGGGTGACCATGTCGTAAACAATTTTGGACGGATATCTATGCAACGTTATTATATGTTTACCCAACAACTCAAAACCATTTGTAGAGCAGAATTCTTATAATTACATACAACTTTTTGTATGGCAGCGTGAAAGGGGAAAAATAATCAGCTGTTTCATATGCTATAGCAGGGTTCAAATATATTTTTTCCGCGATTTCAGCTTTGTTTTCATACAAAAAGTTGTTCGTAATGCTTGATGGATGAGTTTCACAAATGGTATTGAGGTTTTGGGTAAATCTTGAGAGTCGTCATGTTGTCTTAATTGAAGTTGGTAAATTAGTTCATCAAAAATCCATTTTCTACTCTTATGTGTCGTACTGTGTCAATCTTAATAAAAATTGCTTTGCACTAACGTTTTAAAATGTTCTTTAATCTACTATAGTCTTCTCTTAACTTACGGGCCCGGTATTCTTAATATTAATGTCTAAAGATAGATAAGAATATCTTTATTTGATTCTTAAATTTAGTGCAAATGGGTGTTAATTTTGTTGATTTTATAAATGTTTTGAACAAATTATCTACCTCCAACCTAATTCATGACTATATTTCATTTTGTTGGTCACAGTTTAGTAAAATGTTGGGAGTAGGCTATTAATTTGTTAGTTAGTGAGAAGAAAACATGTTGTAAACGTATAAATGTGGCCACTGAGAGAATGCATTATTTGACAGCTCCTATCGAGAGCCATTGGTCATCCGCTCAGCGGCCGCGCTATATTTTACAACCATGTTTTCTTGATGTTTTGCCAGTGGAAACAGTGAAAACATTTATACATGCAATTAATAAAGAAGTAGTTAGTAGGTACTTAATTTATAATTTAATGGTTGTGTGTTTGTGATTGTGATATATAATATACACTAAATTATCTTGATTGTTTACTTGTGATAACGACAATTACTATTTGATAAAATGTCACAAATATTTATCTTCTTAATTCAAAGAGAAATATTTTAAGTATGTAATTTACGACATATGTCGGTTTTTATAATTTTATTATAATAACAGGGCCACGGCGGAGCTCCGCGAGGCGGTGAGTACCTGGCGCGGATCGACCTGGGAGTCCACCATAGACAGCGCCGCCGAACACCTGCCAAACCTCCACACCCTCAACAGGTGCCTAACAAAAACCCCGCAGCCCACATAACTATTGCTGGATGCCGACGGCCAGAGGCGATACGCTGCTCTTGACCGGGCCCGTATCCTAGCAGATCACCTGGCCCGTATCCTAGCAGATCACCTGGCCGTCCAATTCTCGCCACACCCAGCAGCCCCAACAGCGGCAAAACACCACCAAACGGTGACACAGGAAGTGGCGGAATACCTGGCCACCACCCTACCGCCACTACCAGGAAGTGCCTTCATCTCACCTGCGGAGGTAAGGAAGGCAGCCCTCCATCTAAATCCAAGAAAGGCCCCAGGGCCCGACATCCTACCGCCCACAGCACTCACAGCTCTCCCCAGACAAGGTTGGGCAGCCCTGGCCCGTATTTTTAATGCCGCATTACGGGCCAACTACTTCCCGGCCGCCTGGAAACAAGGCCGGGTGATAACAATTCCTAAACCGGGCAAGGACCGCCGACAAGCCGCCAATCAGTGCCCCATCACGCTCCTCGACCACGTAGCCAAGCTCTTTGAGTGTCTCCTGCTGCGTCGCCTCCGTCCCTCCATTGCTCTGAGGGAAGAACAGTTTGGATTCCGCAGCGGACACTCGACGACGCTCCAGCTGGCGCGGGTGCTGCACCATATGGCGGAAAACACCAACAAGGGTAACTGCACAGTGGCCGCCTTCCTCGACGTGGAGAAGGCATTTGACCGGGTTTGGCACCCTGGTCTTATCTTCAAAATGCTCCATAACACAGATGTGCACCAGGCCCTCGTACAGTTGCTAGGCCTCATTCTTGTAGGAACGGCTCTTCAGCGTGGCGGTGGAGGGTAAGAAGTCGGAGCTGCGTCCCATTAGGGCGGGAGTCCCCCAGGGTAGCTGCTTGTCGCCCACCCTGTACGCCGTGTATACCAACGACATTCCGAGCCTCAACAACCAACTAAAGGAATGGGAGCCCCGAGTCGAGCTGTTTGCGGACGACACCGCCTTCTACACTTCCTCCCCGTGGCCCAAGGCAGCTGCTATGAGACTCCAGAAGCAGCTGAAACTACTCCCGCCCTGGCTCGACAACTGGAGGATTGCGGTGAACGTGGGCAAGACCACCGCAATCCTCGTTGGGACGCAAAAGAAGGTGCCCACCAAGCTGGAACTGAAGGGCTAGGCCATCCAGTGGCAGCCGTCCGTACGGTACCTGGGCTGCCACATCGATAGAAACCTTAGCATGGTCGCACAGGTAGACTGCGAACCAAAACCGCCATCTACAAAACCCACGATCTCACCCGGTGCGACTGATCGCGCAGAGAGCCGCGCAGCAAACTCCGGCGGGGGCACTCCTAACGTCATAGACGGCCGCTAAGCGGCACCAAACCACCGTGGGGCAGTGGCCCCATGAGAAGAAGCCCGGGGAAGGAGCAGATGCTCGAACCCGCACCCGCCAAGAGGCGGAAGAACCCCGATATTCGATTTTCGATCTGTCGGACCGCGGTCCCCGGACTACAAACACCCAGTCCGGAGGAAGAGCTCGCTATTCGACCTTCCTACAAGTGGCTTACCATCTACCACCCTTCTACATCTCTACATTGGTGACCCCCGACGGAGCACATCGAAGCACCTTCAACCAGCAGCGCAGCCATCAATCCTCATACCCTTATGCAGCATTCGCAGCAAGTCACACCGCAAGCAGAGCACCAGCCTCAAGGTACCACCGCAGCATCATGTATGACGCTTCCTGGACCTTCGGCAACCCTCGACGTCATCACCCCGACCTGGACTTCGCAGCCCATGACTGGAGAATCACTGGGTCCTCACTCCGGCGTGGCAGCTCTGCACACCAGCAGCTCGAACCCACCGTCACTCTCCACTGTCCCGACTCACTGCAGACAGGTCCCGACTCACCAAGGACACGGATCCACCTGCAGCACCTGGCAACGCGTCTTCACTCCACTGTCCCAACTCACCCTGGACAGGTTCCGAGTCACCGTGGATATGGAGCACCACTAGCGACGCGCCTGATCACTGCAACGCCCCACGATGCGCGTACAAATTATATAGTAATGTACAAGTATGGTAATGTACAGATGCGCGGCCGTCCTTCAGGACGAATTGTGCTCCCACAGGATGTTTGCGGCGCGGCCCTCAGCGCGGTATGCACACCGGGTGAGACCCCCATAGTGGGGGAGGCCCATCGAGTGTCTGCGAGCAGGCCACGGCTTACGCAAACTAGGGTGTAGGTTATAACTTAGGTTATGGGTGAGGTGTAGGAAATGAGGGACTGGGAAGGGTTCTGGCTAATACCCAAACCGGGTGGAGCTATTTAAAAAAAACGCTAGGATCTATTATTCTGTGGTGCAGGGTTTCCAACTTAGGGGTTTTGCCCCTAGATTTAGGGAAAAAATTTTTGGAATGGGATTTTTTTATTACAGTCACCCCGAGTGTACCTTACACCTTTCACCTTGGGTGCTATAAAAACCTTTAGTACCGGATAAATAATGTCTTATTTCGGTATTCAAAACATTCGTAACGCAAGCGTTTAAGAATTATTGGCATTTAAAGATGGGCCTCACGGGATGACGCTTAAGATTATGGATGCTGGAAATAACAAAAACTAGCGAACGAAAGTCCAGTTTCAGTCCCTAGATCGTCAGTGACGCAAAAATAAATAAGATTTAACACTCGAGCATCGTTTAAAATAGAACAGATCTCATAAAATCGACTTTAAACATGGTACATACAGAACCGTGTGGTCAAATTTTCAATTGCCAAAATATCAATAATCATTCCGTTTGGAGCCAAACGAAACATTCTACCAGCGTTACGTTTGATATGTGACAGCATTTAACACATGAAATTCGTTCAAATAACAAGGCATCAATATGAAAAAGCGAAAACTATATTTCATACCGTCACACTGTGTGGCCCATCTTTGAAGCCGTTACGTTACGTGAATTTTGCGTTACAAATGTTGAAAAGCAATTCACAGTAAAGAGAATTTCCGTCACTGAGGATCTATCTTTACCTGGAACCAATCAGTGCAGTACTTACGATACAATTCAAGATTGAAATTTGTATGAAAATCTCAAATTAGGGTGACAACCATTTACGTACATTGATGGATAAAAAGGCTAAACCTACCTGATAATTAGCTAGTTTTACGGCGTAAGTGAGATGTAATGTACCTAATTCATGTTAAATAATAAAAAAAAACTATTTCCATTCAAAATAGTCTTAAGTCCGTGTCACGAAAGTTGTCGTGCGGAATTTCTCTGGTACTCAAATTATCTTCCATAGTAATAGCGTACATTTGCGGATGTTGAAGGTGACTACAGTCTCTCATGCGCCATATTTCGTGAGTCAGACTCTTTATAATCACCATCTTCTTCTTGTTTGTCTGCGATTATGATGGTCTGTCTTGTCTGTAGTCTGTGACCTAGTGATGTGCCGAGACGGCTATATTTGGTATTCGAATATTTTGGTAATCGTTATAAAAAGAATCGAACTAGGACTCGAGTCAGAAGACTTGGACAGGTATTCGAGTACTGGCACGAGTATTCGAAACTACTTCAGTGGACTCGAGTACTCTTCGAACTTTATAGTTTGCTTTTCACGACCAATACTAATATTTCAACTCAAATCAAAAATCATGTATGCACGCTAAGAAAGTAAATAATAACAGAATAATGTATATCTGCGCCAGAGGTCCCGGGTTCGATCCCCGGACAAGACAAATATGAACATGACTCTTTGTCTTGGTCTGTGTGTTAAATATGTATGCTAAGTATGTATTTGCAAAAAAAAGTATATAGTATGTTCATCCGTTATCTAGTATCCATAACACAAGTTCTTCACGAAACTTAATGTGGGCTAGATAATTGGTGTGATTGTATGTAATTATTTATTATTAACTACCACGCTGCCTAGACGGGTTGGTAGAGGGTTTATTTCAAGTTTTCCTTCTCTCGCACAGGTGTTCAGTGCCTCTTATTATATAATCAGTCAGTCATTAATCATGTAATCATTTTTGGTATTGATAAGTTCCATACTTCGGATTTTTTCTGCGGAGCCATCCCTTTCTATCACACAGTCGGTGTTGTATTTAGATAACACTAAATTATACAAACCGACAGTTCGACAGATTAAACAAAATGATAACTTTTAACAAGAAACAAATAATTACTTAAATCTCTAACATCTCATTAAACTGACAGTCCGGGTAGGAATTATAAACACGTTCGAAGCTGCAATGAGTCATAAACACTTCTCGCGTCGTGCGTGACTAACTTCACAATGCTCTTTAAACATTTAAAATTCGATTGTACGCGTGAAGTTAGAAGACTCGAAACCTGTATTCGAGTATTGTGGATCCAAATATAGTATTCTAAATACTCGAGTACGTGAGTGAGTACCTGCTAGGTATTCGAGTCATTTCAGGGGCCCAATTCTCGCGCATTCGACATCTCGAATTCGACATTTTTTAGGGTAAAAAATCTGTATTAAAAGCTCGCTGAAAGCAATCTTCGACATTATAGGATTATCAAAGATAATTTAAACTAAAGGTTTTTGTCAGTAGTAGAGATTTTACATAAATTTTTAATAAAGAAATTAAGGAAATAAAAAATGTCGAATTCGAGATGTCGAAGGCGCTAGAATTGGGCCCCTGGCCAGTAAGTCTGATTCAGCACATCTCTATGGCCATTAGAATATGTTTACGTTCAAATTAAATGCGTTGTTTGTTTGCACAAACTTTATTTGTCTTTTTTTGTAACTTTCTGTTGTGTTTGTCGTTCGCTGTGTTGTTGTATTGTGGTGTAGTTGTGACTGGTGGTGTGTGTTCTTTGTTGGCGGGATTATCAGAGTAATAATTTTTATTTATATTGTAGCCGTATTTGTTTTACAAAATAATTTGTCCTGTATTGTTTAGTTTTTTCATGGGTGCGATCTTCAATTATCCGAAGCTTTTGGCTTCAGATAATTGACGATCACACTGTGGTGGTCACCCCCCTACCCCCCACCAATTCCTAACCGGAGCAAATGCATAGTTCGTGAGATAATTGAAATTGAAATTACCAACTATATCTAAAGATCAATTGGAGGCGCCTTCAGCTACTGGTTCATCTGGGAGATAAGTTAATAATTATTGTACATATTGTGATTGAACAGTGACATCTTCATGTCATTATTATTGTTAACAAAATAACTTTTAAGTATGATTGTATATCAGCAAATCGTTAATAATTATTGTACATATTGTGATTGAACTGTGATATCTTCATGACATTAATATTGTTAACAAAATAACTTTTTTAGTATGATTGTATATCAGCAAATCGTTAATAATTATTGTACATAATATTGTGATTGAACTGTGACATCTCCATGTCATTATTATTGTTAACAAAATAACTTTTAAGTATGATTGTATATCAGCAAATCGTTAACAATTATTGTACATAATTGTGATTGAACTGTGATATCTTCATGACATTATTATTGTTAACAAAATAACTTTTAGTTTCTTCTTTTAGTAGGAAGTACCTGGGTACTTATATGATTGACCTGTGATGTGTAATATTTTAGAATACTTAGTACTAGTTTGTTTTTCAACAAATCGTTATTATTGTGATTTTAACAGTGATAATCTTTATAACATTATAATTATTGTTAACAAAATAACATTTTTTATCATAATTGTAGGTACGTATATAAAAAGATTGACCTGTAACGCATATCACCAATTATTCATCTATAATATAGTTTGTTTTAAACTTGTACATAATTTTATTGTTTGTTGTTGTTATTATGTCATTTAATTAAAGAGTGTAATTTATGGTACCTAACTAAAAATATACCACAAAATATAATTTGATATCATCTTAACAAAACAATAAATGAATCCATGGCACAACTGGTCGTGCAATGCAGTTGGTAAAAAGCACAAATTATATAGTAATGTACAAGTAGTCCAAAGGGCCGACGAGCATCATCAGTCATAAATTAGACATATTTTTCTTATGTTAACTGTCAAATTATTTACTAAATAAACTATCCAAAACTTAAGATAAGTCGATAGATAAACCGGAATATTGAGAATATTGTAGTGTTGCGAGATGGAACTGTAATACTTTGACATTTTATTATTGATAGATGAACAATTAATTTGTAGCAAAATATTTTTCTTATTTTGACTTAATAAAACACAAATTGTGGAATCATATTTGTTTTGTACTTTTATTTGGCCTGTTTCACAATCATATAAAGTAAGTTCTGACTTCTAATTTGAAAAATAATTTTACATTTTTAATAACCCCACTGTCAAATATCACGTTGTCTTGTATCTAATCTATACTATATAAGCTCAGGAACTATTGGACCGATTTAGACAATTCTTAGACCATTAGAAAGCTACATTTCTCCCGATTAACATAGTCTATATTTTATCCCGATATTTTCAAGGGAACGGGCACCACGCGGGTAATACCGCGAGGATCCGCTAGTATTATAATAATACTACATTGACAGTCCAGGCCTCCCTGACCGAGCCCTTGGGGCCTACCGAGTAAAAAATATGGATATCTCCCACCAAATTGCCAAGAAATTGCTTGTTAACTTAAGTTCTAAATCTAATAGGTAGTTCTAAACTTCATATACAAGTTTATTTTCAAATTAAAATAGAATGTTTCCACCACAATAGAGAATTTAATGTCAAAGTATACTGTGGTCACTTCGTCAGAATGCCGATCCTTTAAAAACAAACTGGGAAATATTTGTCTGCGCAAATCTGAATAGCTTGGCCATTTTACCGTATTATGAAGGCACCTCATTTAATTTCAACATATTTAACCTCATTTTTTATGTAAGTTTTTGTTTATAAAGCTAGTTATCAATAATTCATGTAGTTGTCACCTGTAAATTAAGGTTTCAATATGTTATAAATGGCAATATGTCTGTTTTTGTTGATATTTTAGTGTTAATCTCGTTGTTGACAAAATTCCAAATAAATAAATACGGTGTCCGCAAAAAAATACTACTTGGTCACCCTAACTCAATTTTCATACAAATTTCAATCTTGAATTGTATCGTAAGTACTGCACTGATTGGGGTAAAGATAGATCCTCAGTGACGGAAATTCTCTTTACTGTGAATTGCTTTTTAACATTCGTAACGCAAAATTCACGTAACGTAACGGCTTCAAAGATGGGCCACACAGTGTGACGGTATGAAATATAGTTTTCGCTTTTTCATATTGATGCCTTGTTATTTGAACGAATTTCATGTGTTAAATGCTGTCACATATCAAACGTAACGCTGGTAGAATGTTTCGTTTGGCTCCAAACGGAATGATTATTGATATTTTGGCAATTGAAAATTTGACCACACGGTTCTGTATGTACCATGTTTAAACGTCGATTTTATGAGATCTGTTCTATTTCAAACGATGCTCGAGTGTTAAATCTTATTTATTTTTGCGTCACTGACGATCTAGGGACTAAAACTGGACTTTCGTTCGCTAGTTTTTGTTATTTCCAGCATCCATAATCTTAAGCGTCATCCCGTGAGGCCCATCTTTAAATGCCAATAATTCTTAAACGCTTGCGTTACGAATGTTTTGAATACCGAAATAAGACATTATTTATCCGGCACTAAAGGTTTTTATAGCACCCAAGGTGAAAGGTGTAAGGTACACACGGTGTGACTGTAATATTTTTTTAGGGACCTAATATTTTTAGGGGTAATTTTAGGGGCTGTGAGCGACGTCGAACAATGAAATAGTTGTTTGAACGCCGCGCGAACATTAAGAGACAAATAGTTAGTAAAAGAGTCGCGCTGCATTAAATAAGGACGAAGATTGCGAGAAATTTCTCCCGCGGAAGCGAGTGAGCGAGACAGGAATAGTGTCTCGCTCTCTCGGCCGCTCGTGGATTGTCGGGAACGTTCGAGACGCACACGTCGCGAATATTCTATGCGATTCTCGACTTTCCGCGGGCGGTATAAAAGCGGCACGCAGCGCAGCATACGTTATAGTGACTTAAAAAGTGTATTGAGTAAGCGCATCCGGAAGTGCTCAAAGAGTTTGAAAATAAGTTTTCAATAAGAGTTCTGAAGAGTTAAAAGAAGTGTTCAAACAAGTGCGCGAATTAGAAGTGTCAAGCGTGAACTGTTTTTAAGGAATAAAAGATTTTATATTATTTAAAGTGCAAATAATTTTGTGATCGCGGATTTAGCCGATTTATAATCAGTATTAAAGTGACTTAGATTAAGTGCATTTATTTAGTAATAAAATATACTGAATAAAATAATAAATAATTGTTTATTTGTACTGATCATCGGTTCCTCAGCGTATCATCGGACGTAGTGGCATTTTTCCAGCCAGCATTTACTAAGTGTCAGTTGTGTGACTAAGCGCTCGTCCACGACAGGGACTTTTCAATAACTATAAATAGGTAACTGAGATTGATCACTTTTAGAGTGAGAGCTGAAACGTACAATAAAACCGTGTTAATGTTATGCTATTTGGGAATGATGTTGTTGTTTTATTCACAAATATTTTATCAGTCAAGGGCAATGACAAAGATTCTTCGGTGAAAGTAAGTTTTAAAGGTTTGCAGGCAGGCATTAATTCGTGAGTAACATCCAAAAGCCATACGTTCATTGCATGCAATGCAACTCACATGCATTGAATATGTTTCTGGGTAAATTTTTTCAGCCAAATATAAGTAAAAAAGTGATTTTCTTTTTTGTTTCTAAACCGTTCATGAAAACAGACATACTGACTATGGAGCGGATGGAACGCGATGAAATTGAAAACTCCGGCTTAACTTTGAAATGCTTGTAATGTTGATAGCACAAGAGAAAAACATGACATTTGTAATGTGAACAGAACAGTGTGTGTCAATCAAGCGAGAGAGCGACGCTCACTCTCCTCTCTAGTCTGTGGTAGGCAAAAGCTAGTGCCTATGCCGCCACAACCACCCCCCTACGGAGAATGGTAATTACATAAACATAAGTTAAGTTTTGAACAAAAATAATACACCATACACAATACTTTGACACCAGATGGTAACAAAGGTAACAAAATAGTCAAGTAACTAAACTTGAAACAACAGTGTTATAATAATTTAAAAATCAAAATGTAAGACAAGGTACCTTAATAAATCAAGTAATGATGCAAATAAAGCAAATAATGGGAAAGTAGCATATTTTAGTACAAACAAGACACAATAATAATATTACACAGAATTTATAAATCAAAAGGTATCTTAAATTTAACATTGCGACCTGACCGAGTAATGGTGGGCTGAGCAATAGATTGTTCAGGCACACAAGTAGGAGTTGGACGCGGCGCTGGAGCTGGAGCTGGAGCTGGAGCTGACGCCTCTAAACCTGGGTCATTTAAGATGTAAGCAGGCTTGATGCGATCGATGCTCACTTCTGTCGCCTTACCTGCGACGTCCAACGTAAGCGTCTTGCTTTTGCGGCCGAGAACCTTGTATGGTCCAGAGTATGGTGGCTGTAACGAGCGACGAACCGTGTCATCACGCAGGAACACGTGTGATGCGTCCGCAAGATCCTTAAACACAAAGGTCGTAGGCTTGGCGTGGTTAGAAGCGGGTACGGGACGGAGTTCGGACATAGCTGTGCGTAGATCCTGTATGAATCCCTCTGGAAAGGCCGGTGAGGTGCTGGGTACCAGCAGTTCGCCGGGTAGCCTCAGCGGTTCGCCGTACACGAGTTCGGCAACAGAGCATTTGAGGTCCTCCTTGAGAGCCGAACGGATGCCGAGAAGGACGAGAGGAAGCGCTCTATGCCAGGATTCTCGGTGGCACATGAGAGCGGCCTTTAATTGGCGATGGAAGCGCTCGATCATGCCGTTGGCTTGGGGATGATAGCTCGTCGTTCGGATGCGTCTGGTCGCACCTAGGGCCATGAGTCTGGTAAATAGGGCGGACTCAAACTGTCGGCCCTGGTCTGTGGTGATCGTGGTAGGCACACCGAAGCGCGCGATCCAACCGGACACGAAACGGTCCGCTACCTCTTCCGCCGTGATCGTGGACATCGGCCACGCTTCGGGCCATCTCGAAAATCTATCGATGGCCGTCAGACAGTACGAGTGGCCATCGGAGGACGGCATCGGTCCTATAATATCGATATGGACATGGCGAAAGCGCTGCGAGGGGGTCGTAAAAACGCCGAGGGGCGATTTTACGTGGCGGGACACCTTGGCGCGCTGGCACTGCAGACAAGCGCGGGCCCAGCGGCGGCAGTCGCGGTCGGCGCCGGCCCACACGTAGCGGGCGCATACGAGGCGCGCGGATGCGCGGGCGCCGGGGTGGCTGAGCGCGTGCAGGCGCTCGAAGGCGGTGCGGCGGAACTCGGCCGTGAGGTAGTAGCGCGGCGACCCCGTCGACACGTCGCACAGGATGGAGATGTTCGACCCCGGAATGACCGTAGGCATGAGTTTCAGTGAGGTTTTGTCACGTATTGAATCGAGTTCGGCGTCGCTCTCCTGAGCCTTCGCCAGTGCGGCAAAATCGTAGTCGAACGTGATCGACTCGATGCGAGACATAGTGTCGGCCACTACGTTGTCCTCGCCCTTGACATATTTGATATCTGTAGTGAATTGAGAGATGAAAGTCAATTGATTCAACTGAGCGGGAGGCAACTTTTCGCGTCGTTGGACGAACGCGTAGAGTAGCGGTTTGTGATCGGTATATATAGTGGCGTGTTGCGCCTCTAGTATATACCGAAAATGTTGTACTGCCGTGTACACCGCTAGCAATTCTCTGTAGTAAGCCGGCCAGGAACTCTGGCTAGCCGTAAGCTTTTTACTAAAGAACGCTAGGGGTTGCCAACCGCGGTCGGTCCACTGCTGCAGGCAGGCTCCCACGTGTGTGCTCGAAGCGTCGGTGTACAGACCCAACCGAGCATTATGTGCGGGGTGTGCGAGTTTTGTGGCCCGGCAGATGCTTTCCTTGCAAGAGTGGAAAGCGCTTTCTAAAACAGGGGACCACGGCATTGGCTTAGCGCCCTTAAGCTTAGTGTCAGTTAAAAAATCCACTAAAGGGGCTTGAGCCTCTGCAGCGTTGGGGATAAATTGTCTATAGTAATTTAGCATACCTAGGAAGCGCCTTAGGCCTTGGGCAGTTTTGGGGAGGGGGTAGCTCTGGAGAGCAGCGATTTTCTCCTCGGGGGGACGAATGCCTTCCTTGGAGACTCGGTACCCAAGGAAAGTTACTTCGTTGGCACCGAGTACGCACTTGGCAGGGTTGATTACGACTCCATAATCGACCAATTTCTGTAAAAGTATGCGGAGATGGTTAATATGCTCCTCTGGAGTACGCGAAAAAACTAGAATATCATCAAGGTACGGGAAACAGAAATCAAGCCCACCAACTATTTCATCGATGAAACGTTGAAATGTCTGTCCTGCGTTTCGTAAGCCAAAGCTCATATAGGGGAATTCGTACAACCCAAAAGGTGTTGTGATAGCAGTTTTGCACACATCGGCTGGATTTAAGGGTATTTGTTGGTACGCTTTAATTAAATCTAACGTACTAAATATAACCGAGCCGGCTAGGTTGTTACTGAAATCTCCTATGTGACGCACTGGGTACCGATCAGGTATAGTACGAGCATTGAGTGCCCTGTAGTCACCGCAAGGTCGCCAGGTGTTATCCTTTTTAGGCGCTAAGTGTAAAGGCGATGACCACGGGCTTTTAGAAGGACGGGCGGTACCTGTTTGCACCATGTCCGCAAACTCCTAAACAAAACATAAAAACATAAAACCTCCTCCTTTGTTGAAAATGGTTAAAAATATTAATTATAATTACAAAAGTAAAATTTAGGGGTTTTTGGGGTATTTTGAAAATTTCTTGGGGGAAATTTTTTGTAGAGGTTGGCAGCACTGCTGTGGTGGTAGAGGCACAAATTATATAGGGTAGAGGTCACAGAGGTTATTTCTGTCAAAAGAACAGGAAGGTCAAATCCCGTAAAAACTGTGATTTAGTGCCGGTTTATAAATAAAAAATGCCTGGAAAATATAAAATTGTTATGATTCGCCATGGCGAAAGTGAATGGAACCAGAAAAATCTATTTTGTGGCTGGTTTGATGCTGACCTTAGCGACAAGGGTGCGTATGATGCAAAACTCTGACCAAAGTTATATTTTATATTTCTCATATTCGTAATATTAAACTAATACTGTTGATACAGGTAGGGAAGAAGCTGTCGCTGCTGGTAAGGCGTTAAAAGCTGAAGGATATCAGTTCGACATAGCGCATACATCAGTTTTGAAGCGCGCACAAATCACCCTCAACTCTGTCCTCCAGGAGATAGGTCAAACGGATTTGCCGGTAAAAAAGACCTGGCGGCTCAATGAGAGACATTACGGCGGTCTTACTGGCTTGAACAAGGCTGAAACTGCTGCTAAATATGGAGAAGCTCAGGTATTACTTCCAAAGCAAAAGTCATTGAAACAAACTTTTTTATCTACCAACCCAATTATTGTATGGTCGATAACCGGTCAGGCTCTACAAAACTAATTTCTAATATCGAATTTAAGGGGTTGCATTTGATATTCGCATCCCAATTTAGTACTAAAGGGGGGTGGGAGGGGGGCTGCTCTCCCTCCACGCCTTCTTTAACTGTCTTCACGGTTCTGTCACTAATTTTTAACTATTCATTCCAAGTTGAAAAAACTACAACTTTGCTTGTGTGGAGACTGCATAAGGGATAAAACAACCTAAAAGTTATTACTATAACGTAAAATAATGTTCCGTTACACGTAACTTCAAACACAACCAGGCATCTCCGCGGGGTGGGGGGGTGTCAATTGAAAGGGGTAACCAACCCCTACAAAAAACAACCCTAATCAATTCCTAATTCGGGATGCGAATCACTAATGCCAACCCTGGTACATATAATAGGCATGTCAGGTACTATGTGACGTCCCGTCATAGCAGCAATTGAGGGCTATTATTATAATAAAAAATACAAATTAAGTTAATTATGTACATCATCAAATTATTTTAACAAATTAATTGAAACCTATATACAATTTCTACACAATATTCAATTAAGTATGAATGATTTCAATACTGATTAATATAAAATAATTATTCTTCTTCTTCTTCTTCTTTACGTGCCACTCCTATCGGAGGTTGGACAACATCATGGCTATCTTGACTTTTGAAGCCGCTGCCCGAAATAGGGATGTAGTACTATGGCCAAACCATTCCCTAAGGTTTTTAAGCCAAGAATGTCTTCTTCTTCCAACACTTCGCTTTCCTATAATCTTTCCCTGAATTATCAGTTGGTGAATTTTATATTTGGTGTTCCTCATAAAAATAATATAACTGTCAAATAATAGGGCTAAAGAAGTATTCTATTTGTGAGTTCTAATTCATTTTATCCTCAAAAAATTCACCTATAATAAGTCAAAGTAGCATTTTGAAATTAGAAACTCTTTTACACTTTTCACAATAAGGGAAGGTTTTTGTAGGTTTTTTATGAAGTTAGGAATATGATTGTATATCTTAATGATCATGCTATGGGCTGGTTGCAACTAATTTCATTTTGGAAAATGGTGTTTTAAATTTACTTAAATTACGGTTATTTCGTTTATTATTTTTTAGCGGCGTATACAAATGTGAGTGTTTTAGAAAAAAATTACATGATTCCAAAATATAAATTGGTATCAGAGTTAATATGTTAAATTTTACAAAATATGGTCTACAGGAATCCATCTGGTCAATATGAGCAAGTATTCGTATACATCTTTTCTGCAAGATAAAAGCCTTTTCAACATCATAAGAGTTTCCCCACAAGACAATTCCATACGACAGAATTGAATACGCATATGCATAATAAGCTGTAAGCGCGGTATTTAAATCGGTGATACGCTTTAGTTGGTGGAGGGCATATATGAAGGACGATAATTTACTTAAAACCTTTTGCACATGTTGCTTCCAATTAAGATGAGTATCTAGATCTATGCCTAATAGAGTAGCGGAGCTAACAGCTTCCAGCTCAGTATCATTATATTCATACGATATTTCTAATTCAAGGGCTTAGCGTTTAGAATTATTGAAAATTGACACATGGGCCAGTCCGCGGTAATCAATACCAGAAGGTTCAAGAAAATGCTTTACGATATGTTACGCCAAACTATAAATCAAAAACAGTTCATGATATGAAGTAACTGAATAACTAAAAAAATCTGGATATTTTTTTGGTAATTTTCGAAATATTTTGACTCATACCTATGAATACGATAATTAATTATGGTGGTGAAATAATACACAAAAATGGCAATGCTTTTTTTATATCTATTTATCGAAAAGTACACTGTTTTATATATCATGAGATGCAACAGTCATTGTATATTTCTTGTACGGAAAGTGAATTTTATCAGAGAAGTAGGGATAATATTATTAACAAATATGTAACCATATGTATTGATGTCATGACGTTGATTTATGTTCTTATGTACTAACCAAATTACAAATTCATATTTTAAGACAAAAAGGTTACAAATACAACTTTTTATCATTGCATGTATTACGCAAATGGTTATTAGAGCTTGCTAGACTACAATATCTGCTTTTTCTTGCCGATATGGAAGTAAATGCATGAATAAAGAGGAGACAGAAAAAATATAGATTATGAAGAAAGAGAAACAATATTTAATTTCCTTAAACTGACTAATAATAGCACCTAATTGCTTAAAATAATTAAAAACGATGTGCAGGACAACAAATTAGACCAAATAAAAAAAAATACCGTCATCAAGAATTGGTACTTACCATATTTACTATAAAATGAAAAAGTAGATGTTTATCTTGAAAATAAGTTGATAGATTTTGAGGTATATTTGTAGCGGATGGAGTGAAATAAAACGTTTTTTAGGTAGAAATTGTTGCGTTTTTAATTAATAATTAGCACGATACAAAAAATTGTTGTTTTCCCCTTGACTGGCTTTTTGCAAGAGAGAGTTACACATCAAAATAAATTACCTGCCACCAAAAGCTATTATAATTAATTATAATTAAAATCTAAATGTTGCCACTTTCTTACAAATATTCAGTAATAGACAGTAGACACTCCAGTATTTGTTATAATATTATCTAAATTGATTAAACACAGTTACGTATCATCAAACTCACTCGTCACATCCGTCGCGATGTCCAGTCAAACCCGTCACAGTGTATTTTGACTGATAAAAAATTAAAGGTATTGGATATATAAACTAAAAACTTCATAATACATCAATTAACTGATACTGAACGCAATAAATGTGATTACTTTAGGTAGTATACCTTATTATTTCGCCAATACTTGGCGTCATACTCGTCACGGGGCTTTGAATGGTCATAACATAACTCTTAGCATTAAACCTATTACTTTGAAACTTACAATATAAATGTCACTAGCAACCACAGACACATTTTACAATCATGATATTGTTAGTAATATTTTTAGATTTTGAGCCGAAATTGTGAGTTGGAATGTCACACCCGTCACCGTGGACTGGCCCACATGTTGACTACCTACATGTAAAATTACTGTTTTTCAAGGTTCAAATTTGGCGCCGTAGTTTCGACGTCCCCCCTCCCGCCATGGAAAAGGACCACCCGTACTACGAGACCATCGTCAACGACCCTCGCTACGCTGGCGACCCAAAACCTGAAGAGTTTCCCATGTTTGAGAGCTTGAAGCTCACCATTGAAAGAACCCTTCCTTACTGGAATGATGTTATTGTACCCCAAGTGAGTAGCTTGAAGTATTATTTGTGATTTGTATACATGTTTTATATAGGAGGTACACCTTGCATTACTAGCTTTTGCCCGGGGTTTCACTCGCGTGGTTCCTGGGGCCCTACCGCGCAAGTGGCGTCGTCATCGAAATCGGCTTCATTTGACAGATGGATGTGACACATTGCTGCTTCTTTTTGACACAAATGAAAACTTACCAAAGACTAAGAGCAATATGTCACATCCATGTGTCAAATGAAGTCGAAGTCGATGCTGACGACACTTGCGCGTTACAGGGCTGTTCCCGTTGGAATATCGGGATAAAAAGTAGGAAGCCTATGTTACTTTCCGCCCTTTCAAATTGCCAAAAATCAAGTGGATTGGTTGCTTAGTTAGGGCGTCACACGCTTTCGTATTAAAAATATTAGTTAGGATAATAAAGTCTTAATAACTTGTGTAAATCTAAAAATCTTGATATATATCACTCTAGTTTAGCAATTGCGAGGCGTTTATTATGTGAGGAATTCTTTAAGTAAATGTCAATTTAAGTAACTTTAACTAATCACATTATAGGCACTGTCTTAGTTTGTAATAGTTTTAGATTAAGTTTTCCAAGAGCATCTTATTGTCTACACTTAACCATTTAAAATATGTTTTATATACGTGAAGACCTATTATTGCCTTACTGTTTTTATGTCAAAAATCAACTCTGTCTACTCGGTGTTGGTCTTCCAAACATTAAAAAAATATATAATAAAATAAAAGAGATGCACTCGTAGCAATTCAGAAAACTGCAAGAGATCATGAAGGGCAGGACCCACAGACCTATATCGAGATAGACGAAAAGAGCGCTTCAATCTGTATGAGAACCTATCGTGTCGAATTTTTCGTACCTACGATGACGTCACGAGCGAAATTAACCCCCATATTCTAAGTCGTTCCTCCAAAACTTTTTACACACCACTCAACCTCGTCGTGGGTAAAAATGGTAGTGTGCGCTAGGCCTAACACGGAGTGGCTACGTACTCTTTGGCTCCTCCAGGTCCTTACGGAGTTATGACTTAGAATATCGATTTCGAGGAGTATTTTGAAGAGGTTTTCAATGAGGTTTCGTTAAGTCGAGGACGAGTAAGTTTTGGAGGAACGACTTAGAATATGGGTGTTAGTGATAGGTAATAATAAAGCACTGCACAATTAACCATTTTCGTTTCTAAGTGACGAGTGTTTTCATGGCAATGGTCTCAAGCGGACTGACAAACTTTGACCTTTGATCAAACTTTTGATAGGCAGGGTAAGGTAGGTAGGTACTTTTACCGTCTATCTCGATATAGGTCTGTGGCAGGGCCACCACACTCAGGGCCCTCGCTCACCTCATATCATATTGTGAACAAAAAAGAAACGAGATATAAATGATCACAAAAGATTTTGTTGTGTTATGCATGCAAGGCATACAGCATTGTAGTAATTTTCTATAAAAAATGGTCCAGGAGACATATTTTGAATCACATTCGCGTACGGAACTACAAGATTCGCATGCGAATTCCTTTGTTTAACACTGCATACGCATGCTAATCTTGCGAGGCTCGCTTGCGAATATAATTCAAGTGCTTCAAAAATACATCTCCTGTACCAAGTATTGGGAATCTGGAAATCTGGAAATTTTCGCTTATTTAACTTTGGACTTATCTTGTTGGTATTATCTTATTTACAGATCAAAGAAGGCAAGAGGATAATCATCGCTGCCCATGGCAACAGTCTGCGTGGCATAGTGAAGCATTTAGATGGTAAGAGATACCTAGCATTATCCTACTAATATTATAAATGCGAAAGTTTCTGAGGATGCCCGGATGTTTAGATGGATTTACAATAATAATAATAAATACATCTTACACTCACACCAATTAACCTAACCTCAAAGTAAACACTGTAAGGCTTGTGTTAAGGGATAGGCTAACTGGTATAAATACTTATATAAGTATTTATGTGTAAAAAAATATATAAACGTCCATGACTCAGGTACAAATGCTCATATTCATCATACAAACATTTGCCCCTACCGGGATTCGAACCCAGGGTCTCAGAGTAGGCAATATCTTGAAACCGGTGTACGTACCACTCCACGACGGAGGTCGTCAAACAATACGCTGCGCCTGCGCAGTAGACGCATAGCGGAGTGCGCGGGGAACGGGGCGCGGGCGGAAGCACACGAAACAATGTATGATGTGCGAAATGTCACTTGCAGTTTACTTCAGAGCCGCCAAGTTATTTTGCGCATACTGTACTTTTTCACGCAACTGAACAGATTTAAATAAAACCGGCTTTAACCCGAATGTGGCCACTGACCCAAATGTGGCAACTTATCCAGATGTGGCCATTGACCCAAATGTGGCATTTATCAAATGTGGCAACTGATCCAGATGTAGCCATTGACCCAAATGAGACACCCAAATATGGCCAGGGATCCAACCAAATTTGGCCATTGCTTGATCCAAATGTAGCCCTTAGCCAAATATTAAATATGGCAACTGATCCATATATGGCATTAACCCCTTAAATAAAACAGAAAAAGAAACAACAAATGCAAAAAACAACAAAGATAGTGTGGTTAAGTGCCAATCATTGTACTTTATGGCTGCCAATGATTGAACTAAGAGTGCCATGACTGTACTTTTGTCCGTTTTGAGACATTTTCTCTCTTATTGTAAAAAAAACATGAGATTTTTACGTACTCAATCTTTTGTGAATTTAAGTAAGAAATATACATCAAAGAATAATTTCAAAATAGAAAATTTTGTCTAAGCATGTTATAGGAATAATAATTTACTAATGTAGGTCAGGTCTTTTTAAAAGTGCCATTAAATATAGAGTTTACCCTACATGGTTTATGGCTGGACCAAGACATGGGATACATTCTATTCCGTTATTCCCAGGGGAATGGGAACCATGTGGTATGAAACTTTGAGTGGCCCCTAGTCGTTAAGCGTATAGTCATTAAGAAAAAGTACTATTAAGAAATGGAATATAATAAACCGATCGAAAAAAAATTACTAAATTGAGCGACTAAAATCTAGGTTGGGTTGCGGAATAAATAGGTTAAGGATTTTTTAATTTTGCATTTTTCAATGCTATTTTTAAACTTATAAATTTTTAATAGAAAAATATTGGAAAAAATTTACTCGGCCACAAGTGAATTCTCAGATGGGAATCGAACCTACTACCTTTGGAAATCCGGTCCAATGCTCTAAGCTCTATTAATTATTTAAAATTTATCATAAATACGTTTAGGTTAGGTAAGATTGGCGACTGAGTAGCTCACCTAGTATTTTTGTAGCTCAAACAGCTTTTTAGTCGATCTGTTAAATACTACCTAAAATAAACTATAATAATGGTTTTATTTCACTATTACAGGATTAAGTGATGCTGCTATTATGGAGCTGAACCTTCCCACCGGCATCCCATTCGTTTACGAGTTGGACGAAGACATGAAGCCAGTTGATTCCATGGTGTTCTTGGGAGACGAGGAGACTGTTAAAAAGGCCATGGCCGCTGTGGCCGCGCAGGGCAAAGCCAAGTAATTTAAGTTAATATCTTCATAATACTAATTATAACTTAGTCGGTGTATTGTTGAATATCCTCATATAATAATATTTAAGCACTGTTATACATTAAATAGATAATGTAATGTGAAATGGTTTAGAGGTTCTAATATTATTGATAGCATTTTAAAACGAGTTATATTGTGAACAGAAATTATTGAAAGAATGTCTGATTATTAATACGATCTCGAAATACCCATTTCAAAAACAACAGATGTGATTAAAATAGATTTTATTGGCCTGGTGCCAATTTAAATGTTTATTTATTCTGTGCTTGTGGACTGAAAATAAAGTGTAGATAAAGATATCAGTTTTTTTTATTGGGGCAAGTTACTTCTTAATTCTGTAGTGATATCATCCATATTGACATCTACAGGTTCCTTTTTCTCGTTTTTGTCGGTGAATATTCTGCCAGTATATTTAGCGAAACCTTTCTGTTTGCTATTTGTAAAAGTAAATTGTTGATCTTTGGTTGACCCTGGATTGTCGACGTCCATAACTTCGCTTGCTTTCTTGCCTCTGGGCTTCTTTCCTTTCCTTTGCTTTTGTTCAAATCTGAAGTCGCGAGGCAATTTGTGAATTTTGACGCAGTGCTCGAAACGTTCGTCGGCGTTCATGAATTTTTCATGGCAATCTTCTATGTAGCAGCAGTACTGTAAACAGAATAGAACTTGCTTTAGAACCATGTTTTATACTTATGGTAAATTTTAAATAGAAAAATATTGGAAAAAATTAACTCGGCCACAAGTGAATTCTCAGGCTGGAATCGAACCAGCGACCTTTGGAAATCCGGTCCAATGCTCTTCCAAATTTTCCAAAGGTCGCTGGTTCGATTCCAGCCTGAGAATTCACTTGTGGCCGAGTTAATTTTTTCCAATATTTTTCTATTTAAAATTTACCATAAGTATAAAAATAGCATTGAAAAATGCAAAAATTACAAAATCATAAACCCTGTTTTAGTTTAAACTATCATGACACAATTATAATTCATTTAAAGTCAAAGTCAATACATTTATTCAGTCTAGGCTGTTACAAGCACTTATGAACATCAAAGAAGCTACGCCATCGGTTCACAAACCCTACGGCGGGAGACCGCGTAACGAGAACAACCGGCAAGAAACTCGTCAAGGGCTGTTTTTTTCTTCTCCCTGTTTAATTTCATACATACTCACAACATTTATTTAGTACAGGCGAAGGACATAGAAGTGATATTAACATAATACAATAAAAAGGATACTTAACAAAAAAAAAACTTAATTTTAAATTACAGTATTAAATGAATTGTCCCACGGCTGCACTAAAAGGGACCTAGTTCAGCATTGTGTCAGTATTACACTGACGCTGGTTTTCAACTAGACCGCTTTTAGTTTATTGACACCTGGATGTCATATACATAAAAATGTATAAACAATAGTGCAGATGTGCGATTGTGTGTGTGGTTTTGCATAGGTATGTTTGAATGAGAATGTATGTGCATTGTGTACGTGTGAATGTGTGTATTCATCTCTGTGCGGCCGTGTGATAGACATACAGGGCCCGTAGACAAAGTAACATCGTTATGTAGCGAAACGATAATTCGATTCGTTATTGTCTATATTCGCCAATTAACTGGCGGTAAGACCACGTGATTTAGCGCGACCTATGCCAATCCGCCAATCCCATACATTTAATTCTTTTCGAACTTCGTTATCGTTTTTGAATTGTTACTTTGGCTAAGGGCCCTGATACATTTATGCTGATAGAGCCATGTAAGTATCGCTTCCGCGTTCCATTGACAATAAGGTGTTACGATTGATGAGCTCGTCGTCGAGCCCGTCTTGAGCATCTTGAGCCCTCCTGTAGGTCTTAGGTCTTAGTTAAAGGATGAGCGGTGAACCTTCTGCAACCTTCTGTAGATGCAGCAGGACGAATATAAGGTGTTAATTTATCAAGTGCCGGTCGAGCAGAGGCTGCTCAGGTCAACGATTTAGAACACAATTTTGGCAAAAAAATCTTTAATTTTTTTTTTAATTTCGACCTCCATTTCCTTGGTTACTTACTTTAAACAAATTTTGATTTCGTTTGGTTTTGCGTATGCTGAATATTCAATAGGTGTCTAACGCTTAAATAATGAAAGTTAAAATAAATTAAAAAATGAAACGAAAATTTTTTTTTTGTTTATATTGTGTTCTGTCGTTGACCAGGGGGGTTACTCTTGACAGAATCGCGTTAGATCGAGATTGAATGTCAATAATGATTACTGATTTACGACGTTGATTCGACTTTAATTGCCGCTAAAATCGATTACTAGCGTACAAAATTGCTTCATTTACTAATTAATTTTTAGTTTAATTACTTATTTTAAGTTATTATTACTGACATTTGACATTAATTCAGGCATTAAGGGGGCTGAGCAGCCCCTGCTCGACCGGCACTTGATAAATGAACACCTTATATACTCGTAGGTCGAGAACACGCCACTGAGCCTCTCGCAGCCAGACGGTATCATGCGCAACATATCGCGTGATATAGCGGTGGCCCCGGCCATAGCGGCGATGTATGAAGAGTGGGCCTCCTCCTGCAGGTGGAGATGACACTCGTAGTGTGCTCGTAGCTCGATAACGCTTCACCACAGTCTGAATAGTCTTTGCACTGCCTACATTCGGCCAAAATGACGCACTCACACACAACGAGCCGCTTCATGCGCGAAAGAACTACAGTGAAAACCAGTGAGATGGTCGGAGCCGGCCGTGTACGAATGGTGAGCACTTCATATCGACCGAGTGCGACGACTTAAGTTCGCTGCATACGTAACGTGTTTTATCCCGGACGGAACGGGACGTAAAGTGTCGTTTCATAGAAAATGTCACGTTCTCGTCCCGTCCGTGCATGCGTGATGTATGCGTTTAGTGCACATTTTTTATGAAACAATATTTCCAAAGCTCCACGTCCCGTCCGGTCCGGGATAAAACACGTTACGTATGCAGCGACCTTTAATTTGTAGAAAAGAATAGAATTTCGAATTTTTATTTCATAATTTAGTACACAGTAGTACATACTTGTAGGTAACAATATCAGTTATTATTCTGCTGATACAAACAAACAAATAAAGTACCTAAAGTAGCTACCGACGAATTTAATTCGTCCAAGGTAGCTATTAAACATTGTGACGAGAAATTAAAGAAAAATAAAAATCTTGTTTTTATTTTATTTTTACTATGTTTAGACTGTGGCTTCACTGTCCCACTCACATCGCGGGTAAGTTTGCTTACCCCTAGGACTAGTTGTAAGTCTGCCCTTATCTAAGCCTATAACAACAATGTTTTCAGTGTTGTTGTGTTCCGGCAGTTCGAGATAAGATAGCTAGTTCCTCAGTGGCTGAGGATTTCGGGAGAGGCTCGGCTCCATCTTTCAGCCTTATCAATACTTAACATTAGTTTAAGAGTCCTCCCGTTGGTGTAAAAAAAAAATCTAGTATCGATTATTTATTTTTTAATGCTAGTTAGTAGCATGCTACACGAGCATGCTTATTTAGTAGCATGTATATTTCAGGCTATAGTGCATGTAGCTGCCTTGCTTACCTACCTCGCTGGTTCTGCACGACTTGTTCCTTCAGCCCCTTTCCACCGTCGGGTACCAGACGCAGGTTAGCTTACCACCCGTTCGTCGTTGACATTCCAACGGTCCGTACCAAGCGCTTTGCTGACACATTTCTTATGCGAACCGCTAAAATGGAATGCGCTGCCTGCTCATGTGTTGCCCGATTCCTACAACCTTGGTCTCTTCAAGGCGAGAGTGAATAGGCATTTCCTGGGCAAGCATGCAACACCTTAGACCACATCCTGTTTGTTAAGTAGGATGGTGGCCAAATTCCTGCCCAGCTTGGACAAATTAACCACTGGACGCGTAACGAGGACCGTGTTCGCCTTTACCCCTCTAGTCACTTACACAAATTATATAGTAATGTACAAGTACAGATGGGAATCAAGCCTGCTATCCAGTGTGACCATCTCAGAAACGGCGAATCTGCCAAGCCACGGGTAAAAATCTGCCAAATCACTGCTGCTGGTTTTTTTTCCACGTAATAAACAATTAACTTACTAATTTCTTTAAAACACACGTGATTTATTCAAATTCAAATTCAAATTCAAAGATTTTTATTCAAATAGACTTATAGATAAGTACTTTCGAATAGTCCAAAATTTTTTTTCCCTACCAGCCATTCAGGACATCTTTTAACTGATAAGAAGAACGGCCGCAAGAAACTTATCAGCTTTAACAGAAACAACAACATTTACAATGGAACATGTTGTTGCCAAGCACAAATTTACAATTTTGAAATATATTTAATATAAGAGGAAAATTTTCCAATATTTAATTATTAGAATATTTTCCTTTTATCTAATTTATAATAGTTATGTTTTATGTTAGTATCACATCCATGCAGTTTGGTCTTTTAAATAATCATCTACCTTGTAATAACCTTTGCTTAAGAGTGTCTTTTTAACATATATTTTAAATTTATGCAAAGGCAGCTCTATCAATTGTTGTGGAACTTTATTAAAAAAAGCTATACCTTTCCCCAAAAACGAGCGTCTACATTTTTCAAGTCGAAATTTTGGAACGGCAAGCTTATTCTTATTTCTAGTATTAAAATTATGGACATCGCTATGCTTAATAAATAAATCAAGATGTTTCCTTACATATACTATATTATCATAGATGTATTGTCCCGCCAAAGTTAGTATATTAATCTCTTTAAACAAATCCTTAAGAGAATCTCTCCGTCGAAGGTTGTAAATGGCGCGCACAGCTCTTTTTTGAAGTATAAAAACATTTTCTATATTAGCTGCTGAGCCCCACAACAACAGGCCATAGGACATTACACTATGAAAATAGCTAAAGTAAACTAGTCTTGCCGTTTCAATATCAGTTAAGAGCCTTATTTTCTTTATTGCGAAAGCCGCAGAACTAAGTCTACTCGATAAGGCTTCAATATGTGGATCCCATTGCAGCTTTGAATCCAATGTAATGCCAAGAAATTTTGTACTCTCAACTAACTCTACTACATTCCCATTCAAATTGATATGCATATCGACCTGCACTACGTTAGGTAATGAGAATCTAACAAACTTGGTTTTAGAAGGGTTAAGAGACATATTATTACTGTTGAACCAGTGTGCGACTTGAGAGAGAGCACTATTTACTTCGTCAGAACAATTGTTTCCTCTATCAATTTTAAAAATTAAAGATGTATCATCTGCAAATAGTACTGTCTCACATAAATTACTCGTGTAATGAGGGAGATCGTTAATATAAATTAAAAACAGCAAAGGGCCCAATATTGAACCTTGTGGCACGCCCATAATAATGGGGGCTCCAGTAGAAGCAGTATTATTGACAATTACTTTTTGATTTCTATTGTGCAAGTATGACTGCAAAAGGCTAACAGATTTCTTAGAGACACCATAATGTTCAAGTTTCTTTAAAAGTGTAACGTGATCAACGCAATCGAAGGCTTTAGACAGGTCACAGAATATACCAATTACGTCTTGCTTGCCCTCCCAAGCCTCAAAAATATGTTTGAGGTATATATTGTATTAAACTCATTGGGTTCATTCATTCACTCCTTACTTATCGATAAAAAAATTATCGATTACTTCAAGCACTACTGTCATTATTTGACATTAGTAATCGCCCATCGCCCCTCACCCCCCACCCCCGCAAAAAGTGGTCGATCGTGATTCCATACATTCTTCTCGGGTTTCGTGTCCAGTGGTTAATTCGTCCAAGCTGTCATTATTAAAAAAAAATAACACGTGAGCGGGACTCGATAAGCCGCTCAAGTTGAGGCTACAGGCAGGTATACAATACCAAATGATCGGCCAGTATGAGCTACATACTAAAGCACTCACCGAAGGCCGTCTTTCAGCCATGGCGGCGAAGTATGAGCAGTGCGCCTCCTGCAGGTGCAGGTTGAGCAGATGCGGGGAGGGCACGCGCCGGCGACATTGCGTGCACGCCAGCCGGTGGGCGCTGGCGTAGTGCTGCTCGAACTCTAGCAGAGACTCCGCTGTGAACGTGCATCCGGGGACGTTGCATGATGTCTTTATACTGGAATGACATACAGACAATTTAAAGAAAAATAAAACGGGACAAGTGCGAGTCGGACTCGCCCACCGAGGGTTCCGTACAAATTTGTAGGTACCTAGCAGTGGCGAAGGGTCCATACATACCGATTCCCACTGGCTTCCCTTTTCGAAAAATATCCAAAACATATAGTTGAGAGATTTTTTGGTGAAATTTGGTGCTGCTACCGACTGCTACCTACTGCTACTCACTGCTACCTAGGTACATTATATTATAAATGGTTTAGGAATAGAGTCTCGCAGTTTTTTCCGAAGTTTCCCGAAATTTAGTTTCCAAAACTTAAGACAATTTTTTTTATGATTTAATTACAAATGTCTAGTTTTGCAGATTTTTCCTGTACTTGTTGTAAAAGACGACACTACTTGCCACCCATTCAACAGACTGTTGATCTGATTATACGGTTTAAATTTCAACTCGATACCTCCACGCGTTCTCTAGATAAACGAGGATAGACGGACGGACGGACGGACAGACGGACAACAAAGTGATCCTATAAGGGTTCCTTTTTTCTTTAGAAGTTTGGAACCCTAACCTTAACCAATCTCCGTATTAGGGTATACTAGATACCTACACCATATTACGGGGACTTGCAATAGGCACAAATAGCATCCTAGCTAGCTTTCTTTGAAATTAGTTATAGATCTCTGTAATGGGCTTAAATCTTGGACGAATTAACCACTGGACGCGTAACAAGGACCGCGTTCGCCTTTACCCCTCTGTCACTTACCCTGCCTTTTAGACACAGTAAGCAATATGGCGTTGTCAGTATGACGCGAGATCTCGAAGTGGAACATTATCTCAAAAATGTGTAAATGCGCTGTGTTACTTTGTAAAAATCATACCGGACAATCAAAATTTTTTTCTTTTCACGCGTAAGTACAATTTCAATCTATTAGAGTAGCAATTTTTCGTAAAATAAATAAAATTTGGTATGTAAACAAAATGTAATACGTCATTTCAAAAAGTAATCATTGTACATGTAAATTCTTCAAAGATATTGCATAAGTAATTTGGTTGGGTTATACGTATCACTCATTCAATCAATTGTCATTTTTATGTCGTATAGGGCTTGAACATATCGATAAACATATCGATGTCTGTAAATGAACGAACGAATCCAATTTTAATGTACGAACTATTCAAATAATTTCAGATTTATAGTTGAACCCCTAACAAGAAGAAATTGGGTGGAAGCGGTACGCAGGGAGATAACATGGACGAGGACTCAGGTCTTAGATAACATCCAAGGTCTGATGATGGAGCCAGAAGATAACTATAGGAACTCCGTAATTAAACGACCCTACTAACTTTGAGCTGGTTATATTTTAAATATAGCTTCAAACATAAAAAAAGTTGCTTATTTCACCCGCATTGTTCCCGTTCCCGTGGTAATATAAAAAATCCTTAGTACTCGCCAATATCGTTAAAAGAACCTGTATGCAAAATTTCAGTTTAATTGGTTTAGCCGTTTGTGCTGTGCATTGCCTATCAATCAGTCACGGTATTGTTTTTTAGTATTAGACTTATGTTGTACATTATCATAGTGTGTTGTACATTAACATTTAAAATTTATCATAAGTATAAAAATAGCATTGACAACGCAAAAATTCCAAAATCATAAATTATTAGCTGTTGCATCATAATTGATCGTTAAACATTTGTTTTTTTTCTCTTTCGAATGCAAGGTAGGATACTTACAGAATTTCTCGGTAGCTCATTGGTTATAGCAGTGGGCCGGATTCCCAAAGGTCGTGGGTTCAAGTCCCATCTTCACTTGTGACATCATTCATCAGACATCACACATAGTTTTTGATTTTCCCGACGTTTCGGCACCTTTACATCTGCCGTGGTCACGGGATGACGACCACGGGACCACGGCAGCTGTAAAAGTGCCGAAACGTCGGGAAAATCAAAAAACCCCTAAAAAAAACCTAAAAATACGGACAATTACAACTTAGTTCGTGGAAATATAGCGCGTTTGATATCCGTAAAAGTTGTTTTATTTCAATGAACAGTGCGCGCCAAAGCCAAATATTAATGTTTTTTACTGACTTAAAAAGTGTTAGTAAGTAATTTGTAAATCCACCTGGCTAGCGAGTACCATCTTATCTAAGTCCGTTCCGGCAGTTAGAGGTAAGATAGCCAGTTCCTCAGTGATTGAGGATTCCGGGAGAGACGCGCTTCCATCTTAAGCCTTATCAGTACTTAGTATCAGGGTGCATGTATCTACCCATTTTTCACAAAAAAAAAACCCAAACACAAACGCTTTGGAAACCATATTTTATAGTTTTTATGAATTTGAGGGATTTTTTAAAATGAGATTTTCTTATTATTAGGTGCTTTTTTATTTTTCTACGAAATAAACAATTAAATTACTAATTTCTTTAAAGCACACATGATTTATTTAACTCAATAAGTTCATTCATTCACTCCTTACTTATCGTGCTTTTTATTTTTCCACAAAATAAACAATTAACTTACTAATTACTTTAAAACACACATGATTTATTAAACTCAATAGGTTCATTCATTCACTCCTTACTTATCGATAAAAAAATTATCGATTACTTCAAGCACTACTGTCATTATTTGACATTAGTAATCGCCCCTCACCCCCTCAAGAATTGGTTGAACGTGATTTCATACATTCTTCTCGGGTTTCAGGGCTAACATGCGCGACCATGAGAAAATTCGAGATGGGATGAGAAAAATTGTCAATCTCGATAATTTTCTCGCAATTCGCAACATACGCGCCACGAGAGAGAATCATCACGTCGTGAGATATCCCTTTCATGACGAAACGTCAAGTTTTATTTTTAAATGAAAACACTGATAATTATTTGTGTCTATGGTGACTAAAACCACCCACACACAACAAATTGAACGAATGAAATGTTAAGCAAGGCCAATAGTCTTGTTGTCAAGTTAATTAAATTAAAAAATAAAAATGTTTCTTCTCTTTTGCGATTATTAATAATGACAAAGATAGCACTATTGTCAAATTTTAAACCGGTTTCTTCACCGAAACGTCACATTCACATGTGGTCATTCTTGTCTGAAGTCCGGTCCGGCTGTGGTTTTGGTTTATTTTGATTTAGGTAGTTGTTATATTTCCACGAACTAAGTTGTAATTGTCCGTATTTTTAGGTTTTTTAGGGTTTTTTGATTTTCCCGACGTTTCGGCACCTTTACAGCTGCCGTGGTTACGGGATGACTGGCTACTTATAAGTCTACCCTCGAAAAGTTAATTTATTTTCGTTCGGATACGGTTAGACATTTACTATGGCACAAATTATTATTGATTTGATATTTTGATTTAATTGTTATTTTAATTCTTTATTATTAAGAAAAGAGAAAACTAAAGACTACTGGCAGTTCACAAATTGGGAGGACCTTCGAAGAAAGAAGCTGCCAAGAAAACTTCGAAAGCGGGCCGACCTCCACCTTTATAAAGAAATTAAGAATTTTGTCTCCACCTTTACTTTTTTATATTTATTTATCTACAAAAAGAGCTAACCGTATCTTTGGGTCTTGCAGTGCGTGATTTGGGTTGAGACTTTAATTTATGGATAATAGGGTCCCAAGCTGGTGGAATCTTCCACCCATCATCTCTATTGAAGTTTGGGTATTTGGTGATTTCAATAGCCTCACGCAGCATTCTGGGGACAAATTTTTGTTCCCTGGCAAGGATCTGTGGCTTATCAAACCTGATGTAGTGGGTGGGTCCCTCAAAAGCATGTTCACACACTGCAGACTTGTTATCGCGCCTATTTTTCACGTCAGCTACATGTTCTCTAACGCGGGTCCCTATGCTTCTCTTTGTCTGAAGAGCATCAAAAAAAAATCATCATCCCGGGAAAATAAAAAAAAAACCCGTAAAAAACCAAAAAATACGGACAATTACAACTTAGTTCGTGGAAATATAGCGCGTTTGATATCCGTAAAAGTTGTTTTATTTCAATGAACAGTGCGCGCCAAAACATAAGATGTACGTATTAGGTAGTTGTATTTACTTTGAAATGGCATTTCAAAAGAAAACGTAAGTAAGTATATAATTATATTCGTTAGTTCTTGATAGTATAGTTTGGTATTTGTGATTGTATGATTGCTCGCATTTAATATTTATATTCGTAATCTTAGTACATTCGTATACTAAGTATTGTACCTATTGTTTCAGCATCAGAATTAACAAGGCACAGATAACGTATCTGTGCCAGTATATGGCAGAACATAGGCCATAGGCTTTGTGATCCGCCACAGCGACTGGAACTCGCTGTCGCGAAGATCGAAAGGGTCGCAGACGTCTCGTATGCGCTTCCTTTCGATCCGCCTATTCCACCTCTCTTCATATATAGTTAAAAAATAATTGTAATACGGCACTGCCACTTTTTGCAACACTTTTTACGTTTCTCCAGCTATCTCTTCGAACAGAATGATCGACGACAAATAAATCGAAACTAAATGTCAAAACTCGATTATTTATGAGAAAATATGGCGCGTATGTTGCAGTTTAAAGAGAAAATTTCTCGAAGTCTACGTGTGACAGAACGACATGACAAAATGTAGTGCAATGTTACCGACAGTCGAGAAGTAGAGATATGTCATCTCACCACGAGAAAATGGCGTGTGAAAATTATCTCGTGACGTGCATGTTAGCCCTGCAGTGGTTAATTCGTCCAAGGCTTAAATGCATGTAAGCACTAAAATTACTGTATTCCAGTTCCTCAGTGATTGACGATTTCGTGATAGGCGCTTCCATGTTCAGCCTTATCAATACTTAACATGGTATGATGAAGGCTAGCCAAGGGCCTGTTTCACAATCTAAAAGTAAGGTCTGATTAGCTTACTTGGCAGATGGTTAAAATGTAACTACTACTAACTCTAGTATACTTAATTCTAGTTTTTTAGATAATTGCAATGCCCGATTAGGATATACTGTTTGTTACCTGCATATTATGCAACTAGCGGCCACTCGCGGTTTCACCCGCGTGGTTCCCGTTCCCGTGGGAATATAGGGATAAAAAGTATCCTATGTACATAACCAGGCTATCTGCTACCTGTTAACCAAATTTCATCCAAATCCGTTCAGTAGTTTCGGAGCCTATTCAATGCAAACAAACAATCAAATCTTTAGTATAGATGTTACCTGCAAAAATGCAAGTATAGGTACTCAGTTTACTGCAATAAATATATTGAATTGAATTGAATTGAGAAATAAGTTGTAACTTCATTAGTGTGTTGTTTTTTTGAGTTTCCAAATAAACAAAAAAAAAGAAAAACAAAGTAATCACTTTGTTATTACAATCTGATTGATTCCACTTTGTAAATATAAATACAATCAAGAACCTGATAACTAATTACTCAGTTCAGATTCAGATAACAGGTTCTTGATTGTATTATGTCAGTTTACACAGCACGCACAGTTTATCGTTCATTAAGAGTTATAATAATAGACAGTCATCGTACATAATCATAAAATTATGTCAAGTCATGATGATTCACGGCTATGTTAAGTCATGATTACTATCGGTTATTTTACCAGACAACTTAACATAGATGTAGATATTATGTGCCTTGTGGTGACAGCCTAAGAATACAAGTGTTACCACTCCCTTACATGCCTGGGATGACATAAGAGTCGACTAAGAGGCTCGACGCATTGAACACCTGTGCGAGGGAAGGAAAACTTGAAACAAACACTCTACCAACGCGTCTGGCCAGCGTGGTAGCAGTAGGCTAATAGCCTCCTATGAACGCCACAATAGGCGTAAGCTAGGAGAGGCCTATGTCCAACAGTGGACGTCCACGGGGTGATGATGATGATGTAGGTATTATAAGCTTTGCTAAGGCTTTTCCTGACAACTACTACAAGGAATTACACCTTTAACATAACAAGAGGGTTGCAAAAAATAATGAAGTTTATGGAGAGCATTGGGCCGGCCGGACATTGCGGCGGGTTCGAGTCCGGTCTGAGCAACTTAGAAGACGAGTCTATTTTTTGTAGTATACATTAACAGATAACGGAGATTTGAAGTTTGGATTTAATTAAGATTATTAAGCATCCATTGAATAATACTGTAGGTAAGTAGTAGTTAATAAAAACATTGTTCTCCAATGGATTATGTTTATTGTTACTCAATCACGTAAAAACTGATGAACAGCTTTGGATGAAATTAGACACACAGCACAGATAGATTATTGTCTGTATTAATAGCAGGGATAGCTACTACGACCTGTTTGGCGCAGGGGTACTAAACCCGCCTTCTACGCCAGAGGTCCCGGGTTCGATCCCCGGACGGGACAAATATTTGTGTGCATGAACCTTGGACGAATGTTAATTCGTCCAAGGCATGAACATGTCTATTTGTCTTGGTCTGGGTGTTTAATATGTATATTATGTATGTATTTACAAAAACAAAAAGTATATAAAAGTATGTTTATCCGTTATCTGGTATCCATAACACAAGTTCCTGGAACTTAGCGTGGGCTAGATAATAGGTGTGATGGTATGGAATTTATTTATTATTTATTATCCTCGCCAAATGTTCCCCAGAGATATTTCTAATGTGTATGCGGACGATATCACGGATGGAAGCTAGTGTAAATAACTTGGTCGCAATGCTGAGCTCTTGTTATTGTTTCAAGTCGAATTCGACACCGTTCTTTATCGCGTTGACGCGACGTCCGTTCCGGGAACCACAGAACACAGAAATCTTTTGTGCCTAGGGTTGCCACCTTCTTTTCTTGCAGTTAAAGTACATTGGTTATTATGAGTAGGTAAGAAAAAAAAGTACCTACATAGTATCAAAATAAAGTACTTACTTAAGTACTTACAATTTAGTTTTGTTTATTATTATTAAAAATATGTAAAAAAGAATTTGTTGGTACCAATAAACAAACTTTGTATCAAATTAGTATCTAAGTAGATACCTACTTATTAATTGCACAGCATTTTCACAGTCTATATTTAAATTAAAATAAGTAAATAAGCGACGCTTTGTTTTCCGTCTAGCTCTCGAAGATAAATTTTTTTTTTTAAAAACCCGCGGCTATTAAAATGTAATTGAAAAAGTACAAAAAAAAAAACCCCCGACTTAATTATTCGTCGGGGGCTGCCATTAAATGCAATTTTATAGCAGCCTGAATATTTGGAGATATTTAAATGCTATACTTATTGATATTTATGTTGAATAGTGACGGTTAACGTGTTAGTGGTTATGTTGAATAGGTAATGATTTTGGGTTTGAATGGTGAGTGTTCTAAGATAAGTGTTATGGTAACAACTCACCAGGGGGCGCTGCAGTAAACATTTGTTAAAGCAACACCAAAACTGCTAGTCCGATTTTGATGCGGTTTCCAGTAATGGGTTTTAGGTAGTACATTGTACATAATATCTAGGTATGCTCTCTTAAAAGTTTGAAATAAATATTTAAAAATTTTGGGATAACCTACGACGACGGCTAAAACGTACCTAATTGAAAATGGATATAATAAAAAAAAAACCCCGACTTAATCTATATACTTAATTCAGGTTCGCAAAATTTGTGACGACTCGATAGGGACTTTGGCGCGTAGTACGCGGCCGAGTAAGGTATCAAATTAAAGGTACTCGAGTCTATTTGTTCCGAAAACTATAAAATATACAAAATGTTAAACGTGATGATCACAAACTGCAATTAAAGATTTTCGCATAATTTGGAATTTTTCGTCGATCGACGAACCCGAGTATCGGGTTGTAACCTAGTTATCCGTTAGGGGCTGCCATCACTATTATAAATTTGATCAGCATGAATAAAAATAAATCAAATTTTTCAGGTTACTATATAACTGCAAACTATATTTTTGATTATTTTATCCTTTTTTAACTATTAAAAGTAAGTTTTTGCAGATTAAAATGTTCAAATATTATGTTACGGTTAGGATGCGTCCTTGTACTATTAAGTATTCTGTGGTTGCGTTCAGAAATCGTTAAAAACGTGTGCTTAAGTGATGTGGCGCTGGCGAGTAGCGACATCGATTCAGCACCAATCGATTTTGTTTAAGGAAAAAGAAATACTTACGACTAAACTTTTCAAAATCCAAAAGAAATCAAATCAAGCGGAATTAAGTATTTTCGTGTACCTACTTTATTGTTCTCTTAAAGGATAGAGTAAAATTACATGAAATAACGTATAATACTTTATTATAAATTACGATTGGCAACCCTATTTGTGCCGGGAACAGTGGTTTATTAGGGCCCCATGATGATGTCATGTTTTGGCGCGTATACACTATAAGTACCCAGTAATACAAATACAACGTTATTTTATGTCTACCCAAAACCTCAAAACCGTTTGTAGAATTCGTCATAGCAAACAAGTTTTTGTATGAAAGCAACCCTGAAATAGCAAATAAAAACAGCTGTTTCATACATTTTAGCAGAGTTCAAATAAAATTTTGATACCTAATCATAAAATGACGTTGTATATCGGATGCTATTTTGTCTCTGGATATTAAGTATCCTAGTAATAGGAAGCAACTATGATTGTATTACACACGATCCTATATGTATACATATAGGTGGAAAAAGACGTCACGAGTCAAGAAGTCACTGGAGGGATTGATGGATTTAAGTATAAAAATGCTAAAAATAAATATTTGGATCCACTCGTTGATGGATTAAAAAGGAGAATGAAATTGTATCCATCGATCCACCGGTGGATCCCGGCGGTGGATCCAAGTGGGCGGAGGGAGGGAAAGTATGTACCCTTAATATTGATGTAAGCAAATTTTACCCAAAGGAAACACTCCTTCATTTTCAAAAATAAGTTAAACTGCATTCAAAGACTTTTGAAAAAAGTACTTACATATCTTATTTATTTTTATTAGCAGTTAGAGAAAAAATAGCCAGCTCCTCAGTGGTTGAGGAACCATCAGTCAATTGATTTCGCCCTTATTTTTCCTGATGTTAAATGGAATATAATAAACCGGCCGACAAAAAATTACTAAATTTACCGTTTAAAATACTAGGTTTGGTTGCGAATAAAAATAGATTAAGTCGCTCACCTGTATTTTTTCGGTAATAAAGTATTTTTAACCGACTTCAAAAAATGAAGGAATTCGTCGCGTAAGTATATACTTTTCTTTATGTATGTTCACCGATTACTCGAGAACGCCTGAACTGATTGAAATGATTCAAACGTTATAACATCGGGTTTGTACCTAAGTTGGTCTTATTTTTTGAAATTTAGAATTCGGTTTAGTAGTTTTTAAGAAATCTTGAAAAATCTGTCGTATTTTCGGTCAAGCGGTTTGACCCAAACGGTTCGACCCAAACTAGTAGTTGCCTACACTACTGTTTGACTCAAACCGAAGTGCGAGACTTATCCTAACTTCCAAAAATTTGGAAATAAAAGCAATTTATTTAACCGCCTCTGTGGTCTAGTGGTACAGCCACCGGTATCAGACCCAGGGGTCCCGGGTTCGATTCCCAGCGGGGGTACATATTGTATTCGGTTTGGTTGGTGGTAGGGTAGGACTTGTTGTAAGTCCGCCTGGCTAGCTACCACCATCTTATCTAAGTCTGACGCCATAACAACAATGTTTTCAGCATTGTTGTGTTCCGGCAGTTCGAGATATGATAGCCATTTCCTCAGTGGCTGAGGATTCCGGGAGAGGCTCGCTTCCATCTTTAGCCTTATCAATACTTATTCTCAGGTATGATGAAGGCTAAGAGCCTCCCTGTCGTTCATAAAAAAAATAAAAAAAACTGACTCCCAAAAAGTTTTTGATTTTATAGTCGATAAAATAAGCGATAAGTTTTAAGCGCTTTCTCGTTGTCCATAAAAGAAAATAAAAACTTACATTTGATGGCATAAATTCTCGTCATCCTGATCATAGACTCCAAGCCGCGCAGGCGCATCCTCGTTGAACAGCTGATCATCCAGTTTCCTACGCCCCACGCCGTAAGCTCTCAGGTTTTCCAGCATCA
The DNA here is from genome assembly GCA_910589605.1 of Chrysoteuchia culmella. NCBI lineage: Eukaryota > Metazoa > Arthropoda > Insecta > Lepidoptera > Crambidae > Chrysoteuchia > Chrysoteuchia culmella. Next base: position 1,242,530 of record OU342659.1, on the reverse strand, counting down.
TAGCTGGATTTACCTGAAATGATACAGGACCTGTAATTGGCTATCTGTTTCCTACTCTTAGAATAATAACGCCTAGAAACCGCGTCTGAACCAAAATGTATGCATAGACCTTAGAATAATAACGCGTTATTATTGTAAGTTCCTACTGTACTAAATATTGTAATTATAGAACGCTGTTGGTCTTCCATAAATAAAATAAATAAGTTATCCTTATACCTAACCCTACCTACTTAGGTTCCTACCTACCTATTGATTCTTTTTTGCCTCGCTAAGCAGTTTTGTTTCCGTTAATGCGGTCGTCCGTCCTTTCTTGTGCTCTGTTGATGTACTTAAGGTTCACTATGGGCTGAATGGAACGGCTGTAGTAAATGAAACGTGTGTTCTTATTGATGACTTTATTCGTACTGATTTTAAAATGACAAACTCATAACATAAATACGTATCGGACATTCCGCCCACCAAAAACAATTGTTTTTAAACAGTTATGAAAAAAAAAACTTATTTTTAAACATAACATAAAACACATGCATTATTCGCAAAAAAAAAAGTGACAACTATTTAGGAGTCAGTAACACTATTCAATTTAGTTCCTGGATAAATAACCGCCCACCATGAACTAATCCCAATCGGTGGCCCTTGGAAGTGGTATCAATTTAGAAAGTGGCCTTTTCAAGCTGTTTCCCGCTGGAGTTCGTAGTGTAACTACTCTCACCAGATTGTCAGTGCCTGGGTGAAGTTGCTGAACCCTTGCAAGTAGCCATTTTGTTGGGGGTAAATTCTCATCTTTTATGACTACAACGTCTCCAACACATGGCGATGAAACTGGTGCTTGCCACTTATATCGTTGTTGCAGAGTGTTAAGATATTCTGACTGCCATCTACGCCAGAAGTCTTGTGTCATCTTTTGTATTAACTGCCACCTCGTTAACAGACTAACCTTCTTATGCTCATATTCTCGGTCAGGAACATTAATCAAAGGTTCGCCAATCAAAAAATGCCCTGGCGTCAAAATCATCTCAGACATGTTGTCGACTTGGCAGAGAGGGCGAGAATTAAGGCACGCCTCTATTTGAGCTAACATTGTAGCCATTTCTTCATAGGTGAGCTTGGTGTCTTTGTTGATTCTCATTAAATGTCTTTTTGTGGACTGTATTCCTGCTTCCCAAAGACCCCCGTAAGATGGCATTCTTGGTGGAATGAAGTGCCACCTCGTCCCGTCATTAGCTAAAAGCTCTGCCACTTCCTTTACCAAATTATCCTTTCCTTCTTGAAACAGGTTTTTTAATTCTTTAGCAGCGCCTATAAAATTCGTCCCATTGTCGCTCCATAGATGAGCACAATGGCCTCGGCGCGCGACAAATCGACGAAAAGCTGACATAAAGGCTTGGGATGTAAGGTCAGATACAGCCTCAAGGTGGATAGCACGTGTGGCCATGCATATAAACAAACAAATATAGCCTTTGGTCGCATGGTGCCCACGGCCCTTGGATGTTCGAATAAGTATGGGGCCTGCGTAGTCAACGCCACTGTTCAGGAATGCGCGATGCTGATTAACTCGGACTGCTGGCAGTTGACCCATGAACTGATTCTTCACCTTAGCTTTGTCTATGATGCAGGTTTTGCAAGTATGGATAACTTTTCTCACTGCAGATTTTAGGCCAATAACCCAGTATCCTGATCTTACATAAGCCATCATTGATTGTATACCTCCATGCAAAGTTTTTATATGTGCTTCATTTATTAATAGTTTTGTAATGTGTTGATTTTTTGGTATTATAATTGGGTTCTTTGTTATTTCGGGAATCAAAGCATTCTGGAGTCGTCCCCCCACTCTTAGCAAACCCTTCTCATCTAAGAACGGCGAGAGTGAAATAAGGGAGCTTTTACTCTTTATCTTTTTGTTTATTTTCAGATCTTCAATTTCTTTTCCATATACTAAATTTTGGTAGTATTTTACACATTGCTCTAATACTCTGTCTTGTTCTTCTACTGATATATATCTTTCACCTTTGCTATTTCTTTCTCTTTTCAGGAATCTTTGACAATATGCTAAAACTCTTTTCATTCTCGATAGAGTAGAAAATCTCTCCCAAATTGGTTTTTCTCCTTCTAGTAATGCTGTGTGTAATGAAGCCTTTAACTCTAAATTCGTGTTCGGTACTTCTTTTCTGTCCATTCCTATATTTTCTTCTTTCAACCATTCAGGTCCAGTCCACCAAAGGTTTTTAGCAGCCAAATGGCACGCTTCGATACCCCTAGATGCTATGTCAGCAGGGTTATCGGCGGACTGAACGTGTCTCCACCGGTCATTGTCTATGATTCGGGTGATATCTGCTACTCGATTTGCAACAAATGTGCGCCAACGACTCGGATGAGACTGTAGCCAGGAAAGCACAATCATTGAATCGGTAAAAGCAAAAATTTTATCTCGAGGAATGTTTAGAATGCTCTTTATATCGTATAACAATTCTGCTAGTAAAGCCGCGGCACACAGCTCTAGTTTAGGTACCGACAATTGTTTTACAGGGGCAACCCTGGTTCGAGATGCAATCAGCGATATGTATACAGCGTCGTCTTCAATCACCTTAAGGTAAGTTACCGCAGCGTATGCATGCATTGATGCATCGGCAAAACCATGCAGTTCTATTGTCGTATTGTTGTGTGTGGTGGTTTTTAACCAACGTGGCAATTTTATTTTCTCTAAATGTATCAGTTCTTCTCTGTATTTAGTCCATTCTTGTATTAGTTCGGACGGCAGTTCATCGTCCCAACCCAAACCACAGAGCCATAATCTTTGTATCATAATCTTAGCTGTAATAATGACCGGTGCTAGCCATCCGAATGGGTCGAATAAACGAGCAACATCGGACAAAATAGATCTCTTCGTTGGAGGATATTTCATTTCAGGTAAGTGTACTGTTATTTCAAAATTGTCATCCTTTCTATTCCATTCTAATCCAAGAATCTTTATTATTTTATCTATCTTTATATCTATTTTATCCGTCGTACTATTTTCCCCTTGCTCTTCTCTTAGAAAATCTAATACTTCTTCTGAATTACTTGACCATTTCTGCATGTCGAATCCTCCTTTCTTTAATACCCTTCCAACATTCTTGCACATCTCCTTCGTTTTTTCTATATCTTCATTTCCTGACATGTAATCGTCCATGTAAAATGATTTTTTTATTTCAGGTGCAGTATCGGGAAATTCTTCTGCTTCGTCGTCGGCCAACTGATTTAGAGTTCTAACAGCCAGATATGGGGCTGCTGCGGTCCCAAAGGTAACTGTTAATAAATTGTAACTTTTCAGCTCATCTTCAGGATTATCTCGCCACAGAATACGCTGTAAGTTTGTATGTTCATCTGTCATCCTGACCATTCTATACATTTTTACGATATCTGCAATCACACAGATTTTATGGGTTCGCCACTTGATAATTAAACTTCTAAGATCTGGTTGAAGTACCGGCCCCACCATCATGGTGTCGTTTAAAGAGTGACCGTTGGAACCCTTCGCAGAAGCGTCATAAACTACGCGCACCTTTGTTGTTTCTTTCTGTTCTCTGATTACCGCGTGGTGAGCGAGATAGATTGTGTTCCTTTCATCTAGTGTTTCAGATTCCTTCATATGACCCAACTCCTTGTACTCATGAATCACTTTTTTATATTCTTCCTTCAGTTTTGGGTGTCTTTGAAACCTTCTTTCTAACTGTTTGAATCTATCAATGGCTTGTTGTTTAGTGGTTCCACATAATTTTACAGTCTCTTCAATGCTTTGCTTCAAAGGTAAGTGAACTGTGTATCTTCCACTATCTTCTCTTTTAGTTGTATTTATATATATTTCTTCACATTTTTCTTCATCTTTAGTTAACGGTTTCTTTTTTGTAAACGCTTCTGTCTCTATTTCCCAGAACTTCCTTAACAGGTCGTTATCTTCAGCAATCATTCTTGTAATATGTAATGTAGTTATATTGTGTTGATTATTGCAGTTACGCTCTTCTCTTTGTCCAGACAATACCCACCCCAAACGTGTCTTCTGAGCCACCAGACCATCAGGCGTCTTTATTAATCCTTCTTCAATGATTTTGCAAAAGACGTCCGCTCCTAGTAAAATGTCAATTTTACCCGGCGTGTTATACGTAGCATCAGCCAATTGGAGCGTTTGGAGTCCCAGCCAATTCACTGTGATGTGTTTCGAGGGCAATCTTGTTGATATTGTTGTTAGAACATAGGCTTTCACTTGAATTACCTCGTTGCAGTTGAATCGCGGTGTGATTGACAGGTGAGTAAAATGTTTAATTTGTATCTGTGTTCCTTCTCCTACTCCGGAAACTACGCCATCGATTATTGTCTTCTTCAAACCCAATAGATCTACTGCTCTGGCAGAAATAAACGAGGCCTCTGAACCTTGGTCAATCAAAGCACGAAGTATGTGTGTTTCACCATCCTTTGACTTTACTGTTACTTGTGCTGTGGCTAATAGAACTTCATGACTAGGCTGTTCTTTGGAGAAGTGTGCTGTTGTAATACTTTGTTCTGGTTGTGGTTGTTCATTATGTCCTTGATTTGTTTCTCTAACTTGGTGTAAAAGAGAATGATGTTTCCTTCGGCAGACTCGGCATGATGTTGTGTGTTTACATCGGTATACATTGTGATTTGGTTTAAGGCAATTGAAACATAACCTATTCTTCTGTACGAATTCTTTCCTTTGTTCTACCGGTTGCTTAACAAAATCTTTGCAATTAAAAATGTAATGTTCTCCAGTGCAGTAACTACAAGAAGGCTGTGAATTCACTCTGGCGTGAGCAGATTTAAACAAATCATCTTCATTTTCATGTTCCTTTGTTGTGGCGTGAAAAGCTTTGTGGTCTTGAGGTTTTTCGCGGGTAGGATATGCTGGTGTTGGGTTAATCAATTCCAATGTACGAAACCTTGACTCTAAGAACAGTTTAAGATCGTTCCAAGTAGGTAGGGTATCATTATCTTCCTTATATACACTTTGTTCCCAATCTTTCAACGATTCAGCGTCTAACTTCTGTCCCACGATAAATATCAGTATAGGATCCCAGGCTTCAGTACAAACTTTCATGTTATTCAAACTATTGATGCATTCCGTTGTGGTATCAAGCAGAGATTTGATTTGGCTGGCCGACTGGTTGATTACTTTCTTTTGATTAAATAATCTCTTTAATAAAGTAGTAACGATTACCCTTTTATTTCCAAAACGTTTCGCTAATAGTTCCCAAGCTTGTTTATAATTACTGTCCGTAATGTGTATATGCCTTAATAGTCTCTCAGCTTCTCCGGATACACTTGTTTTCAGGTAATGTAATTTCTGGACATTACTAATGGAGGTATTGTGAACCAGTGCAAAAAACAAATCTTGGTACGTTGGCCAATCTTCGTACTTGCCGGAAAAAGTAGGTAACTGTATTTTTGGTAACTTAGCGAGCGACGTCTGACCACACTCCATAGACATATTACCTATTTCTGATGTCTTGTGTTTCGATAGAAGATCGTTTATATCGCCTTGTAAGCAGAGATACATTTCTTCGCATGCATAATATTCTTCGTTAAGAAAATACGGTATAATTCCGCGATGTTCTCGCGGCGTACATTTCATAAGCTCATTATGTGATTGTTTAAACATCTCCCAGTAATCATCAACCGTTTTTAGTCTTGCTTTTAAGTATCCTTCCGTCAGCCTTTGTTTTGGACTTTTTTTTATGTTTATTTGTGCCTTTTGAATCATACTGGCTATATCTTCTAAAGCAACTAAATGTTTGTTTTGTTCCGCTGTAGGTGGTGCCATTATTCAAAATAAAACGTCCAATATGTTCATTAAAACCACAGTTCACTATAATGTTATTATTCACGTAATAATCCACTAATTGTAAAACGTCTTTAAAAATTGCACGGATGGACACGGACACAATGAATACAATGAGTTTCTTATCTAAGGAATGCGGGTCCCTTTTGTTCTCGGCGCTCGAGTCTGCCGGCCGCTCCATTCAACGATCCGGCTCGATTATAGACCATATGTTGATGTACTTAAGGTTCACTATGGGCTGAATGGAACGGCTGTAGTAAATGAAACGTGTGTTCTTATTGATGACTTTATTCGTACTGATTTTAAAATGACAAACTCATAACATAAATACGTATCGGACATGCTCTATATTGTCTAAATCAGTGATGTATGAAGTAGTTGAGCGAGTGAGACATCGGTATATACGCTCCTCGCTATACTTTGTGACAATGTGGGTTCCAGATGTTTATGGGTGCCACGGTGCCACCTATCTAGAGGCGCACATTGGATCCCATGGTTGACAAAAAAATGTTTAAAAAAAAATTGAGGGTAAATACTATTCCTCGAAGCGCATCTAAATCATTCCTCTTATAAGGTAATTCTCTTTGATATAAATTAAAGTGGGGTTTCGATGGCAGCTCGGGCCATAGTCAGTAGTAGTCAGTACGTACATGCAAAAATGTTAAAATGCAAAACTAGCGATGACAGTAGCAGTAGTATGTGTTAGTCCACTAAGTACTTGGATTCCCTACATAGGTATCAAATTTCATACAAATCCGTTTAGTAGTTTTTGCATGAAAGTGGGACGAACAAACAAACTCACTGACATACTTCCGCATTTTAGTACATTTACGATGAAGAAAAGCATTCCAAATAAGCTTAAATAACGCGTTAAATAATAATGATGACCAAAAAGTCGCTATCATGCCCCAATGCTATTAAGTTAACAGAAAAAATATGTGTGATTGCTACATATTACTAATCTGTGATTCCCAATGTGCGGCGCGGCAGAAGCCCGCCCCGCCCGCCGCGCCGCCCGGCAACATAACTCCAGTTACTACATATTTTTGAGAACCGAATGAAACAGACCAAGCAATTCATTTGACACTTTACGAAGAACTTTGCTTTTATTAACGTCGCCGTCGTATGAAGCCTTTTTAGGGTTTCGTAGCCTAAAGGCAAAAAACGAAACCCTTATAAATTCGGCCAAACCGATGTATGTCACACCATTTTAATTCCAAAACTATGAGGATTACACAGTTGAAACTTGGTAGGTAAATGTATTCTGTAAACCGCTTTACGGTTTTTACACAAAAAAAAAACGAATTAAGGGGGGGGCTCCCCATACATGGTACTGACACTGAAATTTTTTTTTCATCAAATCTATACGTGTGGGGTATCTATAGATAGGTCTTTAAAAATTGCACTGAGGTTTCTAAAACAATTTTTTCTCAAAGTCAACCGTTTGAAAGATGTACACTTCCAAAGTGGTAAAGTGTGTGTCCCCCCCCCCCTCTAATTTTTGAAATAAAAGAGTGAAAAATTAAAAAAATATATATGCTGTAGAATAAAAACTTTAAACGAAATATGGTTTGAACGAAATATGGTTGTCAGTTTTAGAAATATAGCATTTTTCCAAAACCGTAAATATAACTTTGTCATTCATACAAACACTATGAAAAACACAGTTATTTCTGCAGACGAAAAATTATAGTGGCATTTTGGCAATAATAATAATAGAAACTTTATTGCACACGATACAAATAGAAACGCATACAGAGAAAATGACAAAAAGAGAAACACACAATATAGGCCTTATAGCTACGTAGCAGTCTCTTCCAGGCAACCTTGGGTGAGAGACGAAACCCTTCATATGCGAGTTCGACTCGCACTTGGCCGATTTTTAATATCCTATATCTATGTATGAAGCCGTCTTTGTAAGAATGAGGAACTAAAAATAGGTACCTATGTCAGTTTGGTTTGGGATAAAATGATTTGAGATTGAGACTGAGACAGAGCGACTTGACTATAAAAAAAATCAGTAAGCAAGGTAGATCTAGATATTTTTAATTATGAGAATACCTTTCGAATACCTAGGTAAAAGTTGTGCACTTGTATCTACCTACCTACAAAACCTGATGTAATAATGATTGTTCAATCAATTTCATCAGTTTTTCCGCTTTTTAGTCTGGTGGTACGTGGTACAGACAGTAGGTACCTATACTACCTACATGCTGTGCTGTCTCACAGGGAAATTAAGATAGGTACCAGGTAAGTACTAAGTATTATAAGAAATAGAAATCCTTAGGCATTTCTTATAATACTTACCTGGCACCTATCTCTGGAATCCCTGGGGATTACGTGAATTCACTGGTATCCTCATTTCCCAGCAACATAATTAAGTATAAGCAAATAGGTAAGTACATACATGTAATACATACAATGCACAAAATATAAAAGTTACCGAAGGGCCGCTCCCGTCCCATTCGCCACCTTCTAAAATAGTTAAACGCCTATGCCTGTCGTAGGCTCTCTCTTGGGCTAGGTATAATTATATGGATTACAAGTAAAAAAGACATTACATTAGAAAATTTATTTAAGTAAGTACTTACACACAATCATAAAAATATTTTGAAATAAAATGTTAAATTTTACTACAACAGATTGCTATTTGACAAATTATTCTAAATTGTATATATTTCTTTTGATTATTTAGTTCAAACAGTCTTATTCTTACTTGCAGATCTATCTTAATTAAGTATTAGACAATGCAATAGTAATGACTAATGACTTTTCTATTATTTGACGCGGTATACTTAATAATATACCTATTACATCGGTTATAATATATAAACTAACATTTAATAAGTAAGTACCTATATTAATTATCTAAAGTCGACTTGCAGCAAAATTTGTTAAATGTCGATTTAATTAAATCTAATTTAAATTAATCGAGATAAAGTCAATTCTGCTGCAGGTGGACCCAAATTCAGTAAAAGTCTCTGAAATAAACTTAAAAAATAACCGCTTTTGCGTTGTTCGTAGCAATAGTAACCATAGTACATACTTTCAGAGCTTGGACGGGTTAATTCGTCCAAGTTTCAGAGACACACTTTTGTACTAACAAGAATGGCAAGGAATTCGTATCAGCTTAATAAAAATGAGAGTAACAATATTTACAATACAAATTATAATTAAGTTTTACCTATACTACAGACAATAAAATATATTCCATAAAACTACCTATACAGGTTTCATAACTTTTTCTCGATAATACCTATTTTGTTCTGTAAGATAAGCTATGCAAAAACGAAATAGTACTTTAAACGTGCACGACACGACATCTAGCTAATATCATCCAGTTTTGATCGAATTCATATCTACTTGACATACTACACCTTACACCACACATCCATACCACCAATCATACAAGTTACAATACCTCACATCACACATCACATCATACATCACCATTCGGGTAGGTATAATGAAGAAGACAGTGAAGAAGAAAAAAAAAAAAGTAAATAAAAGATAAGGCAAAAAAAAAAACAAAAAAGACACCTATTATTGAAGCATCTACAACTACGTTTTGGTTGGGGATTGAAGGCAAAACCTAATTTGTGGAATAATATTGTATGCCTTTACACCGGGTAGGACTACATGTATAGATACCTAACTAACATTATACAGGGTGGAAAAAATCTATAGGCCGTGGAGGGGCACTACCTTAATTCCTTTGGTTAACTCATTTTACTAAAAGGAAACATTCCTTTATTTTTTAAAACGAGCAAAACTGCATTCAAAGATTTTTGTAAATACGCTTCCCACACCCAGGAATCGAACCAGCTAAAATCTGTAAAAAAATAACATCCTGTACTTTTATGCCATCAATCGATAGGATCAATCAAAAGGACCAACTCTCTTCAACAAACATAGTAAATTAAATTAAAGGAAACACATGAAAACAACCTATAAACTCAATGATACGGATAAAGCACTTTTATTAAAGGCTGTTTTAAATTACAAAAATCTTTTAATGCAGTTTTGTTTCTTTTAGAAAATAAAGGAATGTTTCCTTTCAGTAAAATGAGCTAAAGGATTCAAGGCATTTCGCCTCCAGGGACCATAGATTTTTTCCACCCTGTATAAACAACGTTTTTTCTACGACGTTCCTTGCATGCATCACTAGAAAACCACAAAATAGAACCACACTCCCCAGTTACACAAGTGGGATTGAAAAAGAGGGAAAATAACACGTCTAAGAAAAATGCGGATGCTCCTACAAAATGCTTTACAATTTTTTTAGTCTATGATAATCTGCCCAACAGGGCCCGGGGCACAAGGCAACTTTGCAGTGTGAGCACATCATTGTCACTTCAGTGCGCCTCCCTGCTGCGGTGCACCGGGCACATCGCTTTTGCTGTCGGACTCTTGGCTTGTCCGTCCTGAATTCCGTTTGAGTTGGAAAATGGTTGACCCCCTTCATTAGCCGCGGGGGGTTTACGTCTACCACCGGATTGTTTGGCCTTAAACAATCAGGGCCCGTTTTCTGGAACCGCGCGAAAATGTCTGTCGCGACGGCCAGGCGAAACTCTCTGTGTGTAAGGACTTTCTTGGCCGCTGGGTTTTTCCGAAAGATAATAAAAGTGTTCAAAAGGCTGGTGTTTAACAGCCTTTTGAACACTTTCATATACCACTTTCTCCCTCTTTTTCGTTCCATGAGGAACGTCGACAGCTGCTGGTCTTTGCTGTCGACGCCCCCCATGTACTTGTTGTAGTCAAGGATAACGGCCGGTATTGTAACATCCACGCCAAAACGTGGGGTAATTGACATTTGCTTATCGTCATGGAAAGTCGACACTGTGGTGACTATATTCACGTCCTTCCAGGCCATCATACTTATATCACCGCAGTGCCTGGCGATTCGTTCTCCCCTACACTTTAACTTTTCTTTTGCCGTTCTAATGTCGCCGGGAACATTTACCAGCCGAGGGTTCATGGTTCCAATGACATCTGTTAGCCTACGCTTTAAGAATCTGGCTAGTGTCAATCGGTTGTACCAACTGTCCATGACTAAGCAATGCCCAGCATCAAGGAATCCATCCATAAGCTCGAGAACTATCTTTGTTGGGCAGTTGTTGAACCCATGAATGGGTTCCGGGTGCATGGTCGAGTGTTTTCCCGCATAAAGCAAACAGCGTAATAAATATCCCGACTGGGCTTCACACAACTCATAAGTTTTAATTCCTAATCTGGCGGCTTTTGTTCTTATACATTGCACCCAGCTCAGACGGCCTTTCCATAACAGCAAGGACTCGTCTAAGCTGAGGTGCTTTGTGGGCGTATAAAGAGCCGTGAACCGCTCATTGCAATGGTTCAAAATGGGTGAAATTCTTAAAATCTTCTTTTGATACGACGAAAGAGTAGAGTCGCGTAAGTTGTCGTTATCGACGAAGTGAAGAAATCTAGTAATCAGCAGAAACCGATTCCTTGGCATCAATCTTCGGAATTCAGACATCCCCATCATACCCGTCGACCAATAATCACTTAGGACCGACCTGTTGCACAACGACATCAAGATTAATATTCCAAAGTACACATACATTTCATCAATTGTCGTCTCATGCCACATGTCTAAAGGTTCGGGTAGCGGACGCCCCGGCACCGTGTATGGAGAAATATGCTTCCACGCATGCGCATTCGTCTCTTCCACTATAAGCTGCATAATCTTGTTATCCCAAACTGCCATGAACGCTTCCACCGGTTCCTGAGTTGCGATCAAAGGGCCCGGTGACCGTAAATACGATTCTTCGCGGCCGGAAAATGAAGCAAAATCTTCCGACCAGGAGAAACCGTCTAGATTTAACGACTGCGGTCCCATCGCACGCAATAGATCATTTTCTTCCGCTTCTTCATCTTCCATTCCCTCATTCACACCCACCATTCTTTCATCATCTGGTTCAAAATCCGAAATTTCCGAACCCGAATAAACCTCCTCTCTTTTTTTTTTTACTTCTACCACTCTGCCACGCCCAACATTGAATGCCTTTACCTCCACCAGTTCCACCTTCCTTTCACGCCCATCATTCAATTCTTTCTCACATTCTTCCTCGCTTAAAGACTCCTCCCTAATCTGCCGAGTTATCTGTCGCAACGTCCAAAAGTTTACAAAATCGTCATCACCGTCGGAATCTTCATCAGATTCGTCCTCGCTTGCCGAATCCAATAAGGACTTGCTGTTGCGCCTTGATTTCTTGGGGCGGGAGCAACCCGCAGCCTCAGGCGTGTTCGGTAGTTTACAGACCTTTGGAAAAAATGCACAAAAGAATCATCACCAAAGTACCACCACCACCAACAAAAAAAAACCTAATTAATATTGTTTAAGTACTTTAGTACAATAGAAAATACTGGAAGAGAAAATGCACTTTTGGATTAAAATGTTTGATCAATTCAAAATAAGTAATAAAACGAGATAAGTCAAATGCAATTTGAGCCTGCACATATACCTATCTTATATTATAAGATAGGTATGTGTGCAGGCTCAGGTGTTCTATACTCTAACCAGTTTATGGAAAGAGTGCCTAAGAACAGGCCGCCCAGCCCATACTTATTAATGTGTAGCTACTTAATTTATCCATGTTTGGTATATGGCAATAATTTACTGAAAAATACCGTATTTTTGAACAATTACAATAACTGCGTAAAGGTTTGTTCCCAAACTAAAGATATTGTTGTACACACATTCTCTAGTTAAGATGGCTGGAGTATACAGCGTTTTATTTACCTAGAGTACTCACTCACATCTTGTTTACCTCCATGAGCAGTCTGCTCCAAAAGATCAAGACTTTTCCCGTCTGGGCAACGCGGGATCCCTTCTGGAGACCTATCTGCCTCCAGCTCTGGATCTATCAGCGGCAAATTCTGGGCCATCTGTTTATCAAGAAATAAATCCATCGGTAGTTTATTATTTTATCCTATTTAGAGAGCACTAGAGCCAGGTACTATAGTGTCTATAGAATTAATGTGAGATATTTCTTTTTGAGCACCTTAGTCATTAATCGCTGATAGTCTTCAGTGGAAAATTGCATGGATTATTGATATTGTTTAACACATACGTGTAAGCAGAGAGTCAGTGGTGTCCGCCTTAGGCCACAGTCTTGGAGAATAATAACACTTTCTATATGTTAAAATGTACTCTGTGAATAACACTTTACGAGAAAAATAATAAAAATGTAGCACATATAAACGTTGTTTTATTTTCACTAGTGATTACATACTCTTTGATTTTCACAATCGAGACATGACAAAACTAGACAAATGACATATTATTCTCTTTTTCAAGATTCAAATCACTCGTAGTTAAATAGTTTGAATATCCACTATTTAACTACGAGTACTATTTAACCAAACTCTCGTTATACTTACGAAACACGTACTTGTAATAACAAGAAAGACAGTAACATAGATCAGGACTTAGATTCTCTTAACAACACCCTCGGTAAGTGGATCACAAACTATAGGATGCTAACGCATCAGTGGATGCAACATCGGTGATCGCATCATTTTCAATACTATTTGTCAGATGATGTGACAATAGAGCCATTGTGTCACATAAAGAGTACCTAGGAGAACAGCGGAGCTGTTTCAAAATTAAGATATGTTTTATCAATATTATTTAAAACATATAAACATACTACAATAGCTTGCTTTGCTTTGCTTTTACAGTACTTTTGCGGCTGCCGCGTTTCTTGCGCGATGTTTGAGGATGCGCATGTCGACAGTTTCCCGGCTATTTTGCGCAAAAAAGCGGGATCCCTGTTGCGTCGAATCCGTGGCAGCCGGAACAGTATTTTAAGAAGCTTTGCCGATTATGGGGACTGTCCATTGATCGCGCACATGTGCTGTATCACTCGCTCCGTGCTAGTTATTAAGTACTAACATAGAAATTAAGCTTTTGTTTTGTATTACCTACTATATAACCAATTATGGATCTTTGTTGTCCGAGTAACAAATATTTTTATTCATTTATCTATACTATTATTATTATAATATTATAAAGAGGAAAGATTTGTATTTTTGTATGTAACGAATAAACTCAAAAACTACTGGACCGATTTTGACGAAATTTGGTATAGAGAATCCTTAGACCCCAAGTAGTAACATAGGCTATAAATGATCCCAAAATTCCCACGGGAACGGGAACCACGCGGGTGAAACCGCGCCCGGCCTCTAGTTTATTTATAAAGACAATTGCTTCCCTTGATACTTCGAACGTATCGCGATAAGTCAAGAGAGGATGATTACGATGACGATATGGTATAAACCTGAAAAGAAAAAAAAATATTTTGAGAAAAAGTTTGATTTTTGAGTTCTTTTTTTTTGCCACGTTCAATAAAGACCTTATCGCAAGTGCTCATGGGTTATAATTAACGCAGGCAGATGGGCTGCACAACTGTCAATATTGACGTATCATTTTAATTCCTCTTCACCTCACAAGCTCTGATAAGGAGGTTTTGTCAATCAGTTTAGGCGTAGAAAATCGCTTTTTGCGGCCTAGCGCGGCAAAGTACTTTTTTAATTTAATACTAAAAATATGTCATAATGCGTTCCGAATCGCACTATTGACTTTTTGTTACATTTTATTCCTATTTAAATAGCTTTAAATTAATTATAATACCCCGTTTTGGAAACAACCATAAAATGTTCCTCGCTTGTTGTGAGTGTGTTGCGCTCGGCAGAAAAGTTTTTAGCGTCTTGTACCTTTGAAATCCTCGCTTCGCTCAGGATTCAATCTTTGATTCAATCCAAGAATCCTTCACTTGCTCAGATTTCAATAGAGGTAACTCGCCGCTAAATAACCAACTTTCCAGCCTTGCATAACAAATAACTATTTTTTTACCATGTTCATTAGAACCCTTATCGCACTGTATAGGTAAAGTTTAGCGAAAATGTTAAACTTAACACAGTTTTAGTTTTTATAACTAAAAACGAAGTAAGTATAAATAATTAAAAAATATCACTATATACTCACCTTTATAAAAATAAAAATCCTTATTGCTTTACTAGCCGACGACACCGACCGACACGTACGCACGAAATAAAAAATAAAGTCACAATTTGTAAATGTCACGAAATGTAAAGTGCAGTGCGTTGTTCCATTTAATAAAATGAATTGTTTATTGTGCTTTAACAGTGTGTACAGCGGTGGATTACAATTTAAGTAAATTAGGCATGCAAAAGGAAATACAAATAGCCTTATCGAATAGCTGCTTTGAAATTAAATATTTTTCGGTGGTAGTGGTAGCGGTGCAGTCGCGTCGCTTTCCACATCCCAAAATAGAGGTAAACCACAGAGGTAAACACATTTTACCTACCGAAAGTAAAAATTCGGATTTTTTATTCAGTAGAGTAGGTATGTGTATGTTCTTAATTTGTCAGGTGTTGCTCTATGCCTACTTACTATAAACTTACCTACCTAAAATGAGGTCCTTTCTTCCACTGCTTTTTCGGCTTTGGATTTTATTCAGTGTAATTGAAAGAAAAGTAGTGTCGGGGGATCGTTTTTATCGATACTTGTAATATATTGTAAAGTATGGATAAAACGGTTTGTCATTCATTATTATTGTCTGAAGTGCAGTGTATGCTAAGATAAAAGGTGCCTGTTAGGCTGTTAACATCCTCCACTAAGATGTTATGCCTGGTGGTTATAGAAAACATTTGGAACGCATATAAATTGAAATTGAAAAATATTAGTGTTTAAAAACATGTGAAAAAAATATAGGTGGCAATGTGGTTTTCTAATAAATCGCTGTGTATGTTAATCTTTTTATTGGCGCGTATTAATCACACAAATTGTAAATCGCCGACTCTAAGAATTCACTGTATCTGAGGCCCTACCGCGTAAAAAATATGTACATATATGGACATGGGTTTCATTTGACCGTTAAATGACCATAAATGGCAATTTGATGGGCTTCAACTGTCAAATGAATGACTATGTGTGAGATGTGACTATGTGTATTTTAACATTCACCGGTGCATATCCGATTCAATAATAAATTAAGAACAATTTTTGAATTACAAACACCTAGGGCCTAGTGAACGACATACACCTAGGGCCTCTGACCTCAAGGCTATTGATACCCCAGTTCCTCAGGGATCTGTTCTCTCCCCGACTCTATTCTTGCTGCATATTAATGACCTGCTTGTGCCCAGTAATGTAGGGTATGCAGATGACAGTACGGTTACGGAGGGATGTATCCAGTGCAAAAACCAGCGGGGAGCAAACCCGTTCTTTAAAAGAAGCTATGGTTGAGCGGACAGACTTGACCTTAAGTCTTGTCTCCTAATGGGGTGACAGCAATCTGGTCAGTTTTAACGTTGCCAAAACACAGGCTTGTTATTGTCCGCCAAAAAGAGTCCTTTCAGCATGACTATTACTTGTCGAGGCACAAATGTACTAGTCACTAATAATCTTGAACTTCTTGGCATGAAGTTGTCATCAGATCTCAACTTCGGCGACAACACCGGGTTGAAAGCTCAAACTACGGCAAAAAATCTGGAGTTAAGCGGTATTTCACACCGGAACAACTTCTTATCTTATACCTATATGGCGCAAATTCGTCCGTGCATGGAATACTGCACCCACCTTTGGGATGGTTCACCAAAATACCAGCTAGCCGCGCTCGATTCGGTGGAAATGGAAAGCAGAACCATCTGGTGAATACCAAGCTCCACAGTCTCCTGTCTTCTCATCTTCAAAGAGTTGCTTCATTGTCGGTGTTCTACAGATTGTACTTCGGAGAGTGTGCTATTAAAGTAATATTATGAGCTCATCCCGCCAGCTCCATTTTACTACCGGGTGTATAGGCGTACTGCTGTCTATCACCCCTACCTGATTGATATTCTACGTCTATCACGCACAAACAAAAAAAAACATAGCGCTTCTCCTCATCTTTTGTCATGCACACAGCCAGGGAGCGGAATTCCCTTTTTGCGTCTGTATTCGCGAGATACAACCCTAATTTATAACTACTTAATTTTGCATTTTACAATGCTACATTTGTGATAAATATTAAACTAGTAAACAAAACCCTGGTTTATTCAAAGGCAAGCTATGCAAGCTCGCTCCATCTTCAATATCTTCTTAAATCTAACGATTCGGAATGAGAGATAACCAAGAGTAAGCCTATTTAATGTATGAAATCTGATTATGGCCATAATTTTGGCCATAATGCTTATAACATGAATTATTGTATAAAAATAAAACTTATTTGGCTGAGACGTAATAATTACTATTATACCAGGTGTTTTTTTTTATATCCTAAAATATTGATTTAGTTTTTATATTATCCATTCAATGCGGAATGAATTATGGAAAAGAAAAAAACTTATGATTTGGAAAAAATTTACCTATACGTCATTTGAATTCGTAATTTGAATTTCTTGTTGTTTCGTCATTTGAAAGCTTTGGGTTAAAACACGTTGTACATTTACATGTTTTTCCAAAACTTTTTCGTTTTCTTCTACAGAAATACCTTCCAAAAAGAATGATAAATAAAATAAAAAAAAACGGTTTTTTTATCAATACTGGTATCCCGGAATTACACCGGTACACATATACCGGTGCATCTTCATATTCACTAAACCGACATTCACAGTATCATTATACGTATTTGTCTTACGATGCTCAAGCAAGTGGTAATGGTAAGTGCAGCCCGGCCGGAATGCCAGAACTTGCGGGTTCGAGTCATGCCTGAATCTGAAAGCTTGTATGGAAGTTACCCAGTCTTGGGCCAAATTAAAGTATTATTATTGGCCTGCGCAGACGACGGACATTGAAGGACATTTTGTCCGCGACACGACCTTATTACTAAGAACATAAAGTTGAATAAATAACGAGGACTATCGCGTACTTTTCGCGGATATACGCGGTCTAAGTTGAATCTACTGCCGACTAGTCGGCTTTTTTGCAACTGACTAGTCGGTCGGTAGAAAGTCATAGTCGGCTCATCTCTAATTATTATGTATTTGGTTAGGATTAAAAATAAAGAATAATTATTACATTTGATGATAATTTATTAACACGTACACACATAATCATAAAAATATTTAACATTAAATCTGTTAAATTTGACATTAAATCCGTAACCTATATTTTAATGACATTTTTATATATTTATTCATTTATATTTTTAACAATATTGCAAACAATTTAGTGCAGTACAGATACCTAGCGATCATAAATTTTTGTACCTATTATAAGTAAACTATACGCGCTATATCAGATTACGTCATAAAACGTTACGTCAGTACGATTCAATCAATAAAAAAAATGCACCATATATAACTCATGTCTAGTTGACCTTAGACGATACGTACATGTCACCTTAACTGACATACAACATTACATTTAAAATGATTAAATCGGCCCCCTAATTGTCTAATTTCAAAATCTATCACAGTCCCTTCTAAAGGTATTGTGATTGTGATAGTGATTTATTGCAATTCCATTGTGTAACTTATAGTCGCAATCCCTTTCGGAACGAATGATGTTTTAAATGACACTTCTCCATACATTTGAAAGATATTTTCGTCTGTCACTTGGCTTAGACAGTTTAATTTCGTTCATTCAAACGCGTCCCGATCACAATCCCCATCAAATGTCAAATAGTGACGGCCTGTAGTATGTGAATATCTTTCAAATGACGAATTGAAAGGAATTGCAATAGATTTTAAAATTAGACAATTAGCCCTCAGCCCCCTAATTGTCTAATTTCAAAATCTATCACAATCCCTTTCAAAGGCATTGTGATTGCGATAGTGATTTATGGAATTGTGTAACTTATTATCGCAATCCCTTTCTGAACGAATGATGTTTTAGATGGCACTTCAATTGACACTTCACCATACATTTGAAAGATATTTTCATCTGACACTTTGCTTAGACAGTTAAATTTCTTTCATTCAATACCTTTCAAAACGCGTCCCGATCACAATCCCTTTCAAACGTCAAATAGTGACAGCCTGAAGTATGTGAATATCTTTCAAATGACGAATTGAAAGGTATTGCGGTATATTTTAAAATTAGACAATTAGCCCACAGGTTAGGCTGTTACAGATAGCACTTGTATATGTCGAAGAAGCTACGCCATCGCAATGTCTCGCAAACCCCAAGGTGGATACCTTAGTAACGAAAAGAAGCAGCGACACATCACACCATACGTCCAGTCTATACCACCTAACACCACACATCATCCATCACCATATAGGATATAAAGAAAAAGGTAAAGAAGAAAATAAATACATAGCTAAGAAAAGTTAGCAAAGGAAAATTATAAAAATTACACATAATTATGAGCTATTGCAATTTTGGAGATTGGGGCTAGAGGAACCGCTAGCTAGAGAAAACGATTACCTTGCAATATAGATGCCTATCCTGCTAATAATATTTCGCTAATAAAATGCGAAAGTATGTCAGTTTGTTTCTTAGTTACTTTTTCACGTTAAAACTGTTGGAAGGGATTTGGAAGAAATTCAGCACAGACTTAGTAGATAGCCTGGACTAAAACAAAGGATACTTTTATCTCGATATTCCCCAAGGAAACGGAACCACGCAGTAGGATGTAACTTAGGGAACGGATAAGGATTTCGTGGGTTACACTCGATATGCAGCACCACGTCTCAGTAAAGAAGCCTAGCATCAGGGTTCATATCGCGTGTCCCCTGGGGCCCTATTATAACCTCTTAAGGCTCTTTACTATAGCTATTTTTTAACCCACCTCATTAGTACTTTATATGCCTTTGTTATCGATTATTTTCATAGTTAAACATAAAAAAATCAAAGTTTATTTTTAGTTTATTTTATGAATTTAAGTTTACTACATAAGAAACATAACTTTTTATTGTGTTCACTCAATTAAACTGTTTTATTTATTGTGGAAACTGTCCTTGGCTTTTGTATTACTCATTCATTAAGTATAGCATTAAGGTAATATTGTATGCTGTTTGTTTCCCAAAAATAAATAAATAAATAAACCCTACCGCTTAACTTTATTGCTATTGTTATCGCTACAGCAATTAAACTTAAAACTCTCGTAAAACCCTTCAACCATATTTCTAATCGTCTATTGGATTTATCTATTAAATCCGGAATGAGATCATCCGGCTGAAGATCAAAGTGACGGATATAGTTCGTCAATATACGAGGGGAGGTCAATAAGTTCGCGGAATGGGGGGGAAGTCGGTTGCAGTTAAGCACCAAATTTTTCTGAAATTGGTCATATAAATTGATTACTAATTCAAATAAAAATATTTGTAATTTGAGTAGGAATTACAGACTTCATCTCTAAGTCGCCGTATATTTTTTTACATACACCTTTTTTTTTCATTGCAGTTAATTTTAATTTGTTGCTTGGGACCAGGTCTGGAATAAAAAAAAGGTTGATGAAGTTTTTGAAGCTTCATCGGTGAATAAACGCCGTTGCAACGTGACTCTTGTGCGCAGGTGCATTTTCATGCCGAAAGACCAAACCTTTTCTCCTAATTTTTCTTTTATGGACCCTTTCAAATGTGGCTTGAAATAAAGCTTAGTATTGTACGTTTCTATTAACTCCGCATTCTACATAGTCGATGCGTAAAATACACAAAAAAATCAGTCGCAAACGTTTTTTCGCCTTTATTTTCCTACTCGACCCTCTTGTGCGGTGGAATGCCACTATATCGACTACTTACTTCTTCGACTAGGATTACGGTGGTGAACATAGCTTTCATTTTCAGTATTATTTCGCACTGTAACTTCATTCATTATCTCGCTACAGAGCTCCAAAGGGCGACAATAGCGACAAAAAAATCTTAGTTTGTTTTTGTCTTCCCTACCGAATAGCTTGCACGTTAAATTACTAAAATATTATTATCATTAATATTTTAGTACGTTCAAATTACGTTTTCCCGATTACGTTCAAATTTGGAATATATTCTCGTGATGAGGTGCTCAATCAATACCTAGCTGGAAAAATGAACCTTCCTCTTCCATCCCTTCCATTCCGCGAACTTATTGACCTCCCCTCGTAGTAATGAAGTTGCAATGGGTAAGGCAAATCAGTCGTAGAACCGTCAAAAAATCTGCAAAAATAGACACAAGGCTGGCGTCGAAAGGTCAATTTCATGCCCAGACAAAATTAAAGCTTTCTAAGCTTGTGATAGTCTACCCAACATTCACCTGGGCACAAGGCTACCTCGCAGTAGGAGCACATAAGTGTTACCATTACGCGCTTACCGGCCGCTAGGCAGCGAACACACCTTTTTTGCAATCGCCTGTTTTGCAATTTCCGTTCTGTCAGGGTAGGAAAGTGATCAACTCCCTTCATGAGCCGGCGGGGGAGTTCCGAGGCCGGGTTCCCAACGATTGGCCTTACGACTTTACGGCTTGTTTTAAAGAACCGTTCGAAAATTTCTTTCGCGACGGCCATACGAAACTGCCTGTGCGTAAGGACTTTCTTGGCCGCTGGGTTTTTCCGAAAGATAATGTAAGTGTTCAAAAGGCTGGTGTTCAAGAGCCTTTTGAACACTTTTATGTACCATTTCATTCCCCTCTTTCGTTCCATGAGGAACATCGACAGCTTCTGGTCTTTGCTGTCGACGCCCCCCATGTACTTGTTGTAGTCATGGATAACGGCCGGTTTTGTTACCGTGCCACCCCTTGTGGAGTGTGGTTTTTGCTCATCGTTATGGAAAGTAGACACTGTGGTGACTAGTTGCACGTCTTTCCAGGCGATCAAACTAATATCACCGCAGTGCCTGGCGATTTGTTCTCCCCTACACTTTAACTTTTCTTTTGCCGTTTTGATTTCGCCGGGAACATCAACTAGCCGAGGGTTCAAAGTCCCAATTACATCTGTTAGCCTACGCTTCAAGTACCTGGTTAGTGTCAATCGGTTGTACCAACTGTCCATAACGAGGCAATGCCCAGCATCAAGGAATCCATCCATCAGCTCGAGAACGACTTTTTCGGTACAGTTCTTGAACCCATGGATGGGATTGGGTTTAGTGTGCATGGTCGAATCTTTGCCCGCATAAAGCAAACAGCGTAATAAATATCCCGACTGGGCTTCGCACAACTCATAACTTTTAATTCCAAATTTGGCGGCTTTTGTTCTAATACTTTGCACCCAGCTCAAACGACCCTTCCATAACAGCAAGGACTCGTCTAAGCTGAGGTGCTTTGTGGGTGTATAAAGAGCCGTGAACCGCTCATTGCAATGGTTCAAAATGGGTGAAATTTTTAAAATCTTCTTTTGATACGACGAAAGAGTAGGGTCGCGTAAGTTGTCGTTATCGACGAAGTGAAGAAATCTAGCAATCAGCAGAAACCGATTCCTTGGCATCAATCTTCGGAATTCAGACATCCCCATCATACCCGTCGACCAATAATCACTTATGACCGACCTGTTGCACAACGACATCAAGATTAATATTCCAAAGTACACATACATTTCATCAATTGTCGTCTCATGCCACATGTCTAAATGCTTGGGTAGCGGTCGCCCCGCCACGGTGTATGGATAAATATGCTTCCACGCATACGCATTCGTCTCTTCCACTATAAGCTGCATAATCTTGTTATCCCAAACTGCCATGAACGCTTCCAGCGTATCCTGAGTTGCGATCAAAGGGCCCGGTGAACGTAAATACGATTCTTCGCAGCCGGAAAATTAAGTAAAATCTTCTGACCAAAAGAAACTGTCCAGATTTAAGAACTCCGGTCCCATCGCACTCAACTCTGAATCACCTCCTACCACTCTATCGTAAACTAACACTCTTTCATCATCTCCTTCCCCCACTCTTTCTTCTCCTTCTATTCCCTCATTCACACCTGCCATTCCACCATCTGGTTCAAAATCCGAAATATCAGAATCCGAATATACCTCCTCTCTTTCTTTTTTTACTTCCACCACTCTTTCACGATCATCATTCAATGCTTCCTCACATTCTTCATCTCTTTCTTCCTTTACCTCCACCATTTCCACCACCCTTTCACGCCCATCATTCAATTCTTTCTCACATTCTTCATTGCTTAAAGACTCCTCCCTAATCTGCCGGGACATCTGGCGCAACGTCCAAAAATTTACAAAATCGTCTTCATCGTCGGAATCTTCATCAGATTCGTCCTCGCTTGCCGAATCCAACAAGGACTTGCTGTTGCGCCTTGATTTCTTGGGGCGGGAGCAATCCGCAGCCTCAGGCGTGTTCGGTAGTTTACAGACCTTTAGAAAAAAAATGCAAAAAAGAATAATTAAATGAAAAATATCGTAATTTTTTACAATTACAATAACTGCCTAAAGCTTTTTACAAATATTCTTCACTTATATGATGTCTGAAGTATTTGGCGTTTTATTTTTTACCTAGAGTACCTACTCACTCACCTTATGTTTACCTCCATGAGCAGTCTGCTCCAACAGCTCAAGACTTTTCCCATCTGGGCAACGCGGGATCCCTTCTGGAGACCTATCTGCCTCCAGCTCTAGATCTATGAGCGGCAACTTCTGGGCCATCTGTTTATCAAAAAATAAATCCATCAGTTGTACTTATATTTAGAGAGTACTAGAGGCAGGCTTGGCAAATACTATAGAGTGTCTATATATATTATTGCTTGAGGTCATCTTTTTGAGTCATCATTAATTGCTGATAGTCTTCAGTTGAATATTGCATGGATTGTTAGATGCGCTATCAATATTCTTATTATTTAAAGTCAACCTCTCGTGATACTTTACTTACTGTTTTACTAGAAAGACAGTAACATAGATCAGCGGGCTGATTCACAAACCATCGGACACGGAATCAAATTCGAATTCTATGCTTTGACTTTGTCTTAACTGTTTGTGAATAAGGACACTACATCCTTGGTAACAGTGGACGCAACATCGGTAATCGCATCATTTTCAATACTATTTGACAGATGATGTGACAATTTTTTTTTATTTTTTTTTTTTTATTTTTTTTTATGACCGACGGGGAGACTCTTAGCCTTCATCATACCTGATGTTGAATTTTCATGACAATAGAGTCTTTGTGTCACAAAGAATATGAGAACAGCCAAGCTGTTTAAAACCATGATATTATGGCTAACAATAACTATTTAATATATATAAAAAAACAATTAAGTAAACAATTCCTTACCTTGATACTTCGAACGATTCGAGATAAGTCAAGAGAGGACAATTACGAAGACGATGGTATTAAACCTGAAAATAAAACGAAGTTATTTAGAGAACAAGTTCGATTTCATATTACCTACCTATACAAAAGTGATATTGATAGTTAGTAATTTTCGAAGTAATCGTGGCATCTTCAATTCGCCACAACACAAATGGCATATACAAATTACAAACTGTTTTCTTTTGTTGTAATTTTATTAGGAAACAACATTATCACTGTATATTTTAAGTAGATAACATAAAAATAAATTTATTCGACATGTTCCGTGATATCCTTAGAGTTTACTTTAAATGCCTGGTATAATTTCCCTACGACATAAGACAGGGTTAATTAAAAAAAAACACTACACAGGACTTAATTTTAGAATTTGGTTGGACCCTTAATACTTTTTGTCATGATTCAGGAATGACGGCCGTTTTTTTACATTTTATTAAATTATTTTAGTGAAACAACATTATCACTCAACATTTTAAACAAGATGCCATATGTAAATAATAAGAATATTTAACACGTATGTGATTTCGTGATATCCCTAGAGATTTCGTGAAATCCCTGGATCCTCATGTCCCTACAACCTACGCTACGACATTTAAACACCAAAATATAACCTTCGGTTCGGCCTTTTGCTTCACAAGTTATTCTCAGACTGACTTTTCCGAACGATTTCAATAATTAATTGAAACAATGATTTCAAAAGGATTCAAAATGATTCAAACGTTATAAACAACAAGGATTGTTCCCATTTTTTGAAAATCACTAATAAGCCCAGAACAAGGAAAATACCTCTTTTAATGTTCTGTGGTAATAAGTACCTAACTAGGCAAAGCTTAGCGAAAATGTAAAACGTAAGTAACACAGTTTTAGGTTTCATAACTAAAAACAAGGTTATATGTACTTAAGAAATAAATAAGAAACATCACTACTCACCTTTATAAAAATCCTTAGGTGTTTATTGCTTTGCTAAAAACCGGCATCGGCACTTTAACATACACCGAAGACACCGACATGCAAAAAGACTTTCGGTGTTCTGTGCGCCCAAACAAAATAATAATAAAGTACCTACTTAGTAAAATCGTAATCGTGTAACGTAAAGTGCAGTGCGTTTCATTCATCGAATAGTTCCTTTGAAATTAATTTATACGGTGGTAGTTTTAGCGGTGCCGTCGCGTCGCTTTCCACATCCCAAAATAGAGGTAAGCAAAACACATTTTAGTTCCTGAAACGGACTGTACCAATATGTACCTACCGAGAGTCAGAATTCGGACTTTTTATTCAGTAGAGTAGGTATGTATCTATGTATGTACCTTATTTGACAGCTGTTGCTCTATGCCTACCTAATATAAACGTACCTAAAGTGAGATCCTTTTTTCCACTCCTTTCTTCGGCTTTGGATATTATTCTGTGTGATCTGATTGAATGAAAAGTAGTGTTGGGATCGTTTTTATCGATACTTGGAATACAAATATATTTTTATGTATGGATAAAACGGTTTGTCATTCATTATCATTGTCTGAAGTGCAGTGTATGCTTAGATAAAAGGTGCCTGTGAGGTTGTTAACATCCTCCACCAAGATGTTATGCCATGCCTGGTGGTTATCATGTCCATATACATATTTTTTACGCAGTAGGGTTCCAGATACGTAAATTTTTAGAGTCAGCTATTAACAATTTGTGTGATTAATAAAGGCCAATATAAATTATAATATAAGAGTGTAATACGTAATCTCGACGCACAATGTATGTAAGTATGTAAATGTATGTATTTACAAAAAAAAGTATATAAGTAATGTTTATCCGTAGTCTAGTAACCATAACACAAGTTCTGTAAGAAACTTAACTTGGGCTACTTACTGGTTCAATGTAAACGTGACAATAAAAAAATAAAACTTTCAATAAAAAAAAATGCCTTATTTTTCATAAATAGCGCCGTTTCATTTATAAGAAAAACTAATTTTTGCGAACGTTATATTCGAATTATCATGCATTCCTTTGCTTTACATTTTTTTTGTTTTTGTTTTAATTTCGAAAGAGGGAACCAAGGAGGCTTTTCCCCCATACCATTTTTTTTGTACTATTGGTTTTTAAGTTATTATGAGATAATATAATATCCCTAGACAGTGTCGAGTGTGTAGTATTAATATTATTATGTATTTGGTTAGGATTAAAAATAAGGAAAAATCATTACATTTGAAGGTAATTTATTTACACGTACAATCATACTAATCATAGAAATAATTTTAACATTTCGTCATAAAATTTGTTAATCTGTTAAATCTCTAACCGCCTGGGATTTTTATTTAACGTCCATACGAATTATTGACAATTTTATTTATTTATTCATTTTAATTTTTTAACAATAATACCCATATAACGCGTCTAGTTTACTTAAATAAACTAGACGCGTTGTATCGGTTACGATTAAATAACAAAAATATTGCACCATATATATGTCACCGGATAAGAACTAGGAAATTTATATTTTTTTTGTGTAAAAAAAAATTACCACAAATTTCGTGTTTATTTTTTTTTAAGGAAATTTATAAACTAACGGTTCTTGTTATTATCCGATGTCATATTACATATAACTCATGTCTAGTTGACATAAGTACAATACCATAGACGATACGTACATGTCACCTTAACTGACATACAACATAATATTTAAAATGATTAAATCGGCCCCCTAATTGTCTAATTTCAAAATCTATCACAATCCCTTCCAAAGGTATTATGATTGTGATAGTGATTTATTGCAATTCCATTGTGTAACTTATAGTCGCAATCCCTTTCGGAACGAATGATGTTTAAAATGACACTTCATTTGACACTTCTCCATACATTTGCAAGATATTTTCGTCTGTCACTTGGCTTAGACAGTTCAATTTCGTTCAGTCAAACGCGTCCCGTCAAATAGCGCAGCCTGAAGTATGTGAATACCTTTCAAATGACGAATTGAAAGGAATTGCGATATATTTTAAAATTAGACAATTAGCCCCCAGTTTAGGCTGTTACAGATAGCACTTGTATATGTCGAAGAAGCTACGCCATCGCAATGTCTCGCAAACCCCAAGGTGGATACCTTTGTAACGAAAAGAAGCAGCGACACATCACACCATACGTCCAGTCTATACCATCACCTAACACCACACATCATCCATCACCATGTAGGATATAAAGAAGAAGGTAAAGAGAAGAAAATAAATACATAGATAAGAAAAGTCAGCAAAGGAAAATTATAAAAATTACACATATATTGAGCTATTGCAATTTTGGAGATTGGGGCTAGAGGAACCGCTAGCTAGAGAAAACGATTACATTGCAATATAAATAAATAATAATAATAAATAATAAAACTTTATTTAACAACAAATAATAACATTGTAGAACTAAAACAATAGGTACTCATTATTGAGAAAAGTCACAATTACAACGTTAACAATTCAGGTCCCCAACTCCTAAACTAGGACTAATCCTGTATCTTAGGAGCTGGTGATTCCTCCAAATGCAAAACATAATATTCTCAAAAACAAACTGGCTGGTTAATGTAGTTCGCAGTCTATTGTACATATAATTTTGGTAAATATGTGTGTGTGCGTGTGTGTGCGTGTGTGTGTGTGCGTGTGTGTATGTAAGTGTGAGTGTTGTGTGGGTGTGTACATGTAATATAGATGCCTATCCTGCTAATAATATTTCGCTAATAAAATGCGAAAGTATGTCAGTTTGTTTCTTAGTTACTTTTTCCCGTTAAAACTGTTGGAAGGGATTTGGAAGAAATTCAGTACAGACTTAGTAGATAGCCTGGACTAAAACAAAGGATACTTTTATCTCGATATCCCCAAGGAAACGGAACCACGCAGTAGGATGTAACTTAGGGAACGGATAAGGATTTCGTGGGTTACACTCGATATGCAGCACCACGTCTCAGTAAAGAAGCCTAGCATCAGGGTTCATATCGCGTGTCCCCTGGGGCCCTATGATGATCTCTTAAGGCTCTTTACTATAGCAACCCTACCGCTTAACTTTATTGCTATTGTTATCGCTACAGCAATTAAACTTAAAACTCTCGTAAAACCCTTCAACCATATTTCTAATCGTCTATTGGATTTATCTATTAAATCCGGAATGAGATCATCCGGCTGAAGATCAAAGTGACGGATATAGTTCGTCAATATACGAGGGGAGGTCAATAAGTTCGCGGAATGGGGGGGAAGTCGGTTGCAGTTAAGCACCAAATTTTTCTGAAATTGGTCATATAAATTGATTACTAATTCAAATACAAATATTTGTAATTTGAGTAGGAATTACAGACTTCATCTCTAAGTCGCCGTATATTTTTTTACATACACCTTTTTTTTCATTGCAGTTAATTTTAATTTGTTGCTTGGGACCAGGTCTGGAATAAAAAAAGGTTGATGAAGTTTTTCGAAGCTTCATCGGTGAATAAACGCCGTTGCAACGTGACTCTTGTGCGCAGGTGCATTTTCATGCCGAAAGACCAAACCTTTTCTTCTTATTTTTATTTTATGGACCCCCTTCAATTGTGGCTTGAAATGAAGCTTAGTATTGTACGTTTCTATTAACTCCGCATTCTACATAGTCGATGCGTAAAATACACAAAAAAATCAGTCGCAAACGTTTTTCCGCCTTTATTTTCCTACTCGGCCCTCTTGTGCGGTGGAATGCCACTATATCGACAACTTACTTCTTCGACTAGGATTACGGTGGTGAACATAGCTTTCATTTTCAGTATTATTTCGCACTGTAACTTCATTCATTATCTCGCTACAGATCTCCAAAACGCGACAAAAGCGACAAAAAAATCTTTGTTTGTTTTTGTCTTCCCTACCGACTGGCTTGCACGTTAAATTACTAAAATATTATCATTAATATTTTAGTACGTCCAAATTACGTTTTCCCGATTACGTTCAAATTTGGGATATATACTCGTGATGAGGTGCTCAATCAATACCTAGCTGGACAAATGAACCTTCGTCTTCCATCCCTTCCATTCCGCGAAGTTATTGACCTCCCCTCGTAGTAATGAAGTGGCAATGGGCCGGGCAAATCAGTCGTAGAACCGTCAAAAAATCTGCAAAAATAGACACAAGGCTGGCGTCGAAAGGTCAATTTCATGCCCAGACAGAAATTTTAAAGCTTCTTAAGCTTGTGATAGTCTATCCAACATTTACCTGAGCACAAGGCCACCTCGCAGTAGGAGCACATAAGGCTTACCATTACGCGCTTACCGGCCGCTAGGCAACGAACACACCTTTTTGACAATCGCCTGTTTGGCAATTTCAGTTCTGTCGGGGAAGGAAAGTGATCAACTCCCTCCATGAGCCGGCGGGAGAAACCCGAGGCCGGGTTTCCGACGTTTGGCTTTACGAAGACGTTAGGGCTTGTTTTATGGAACCGTGCGAAAATTTCCGTCGCGACGGCCATACGAAACTGCCTGTGCGTAAGGACTTTCTTGGCCGCTGGGTTTTTCCGAAAGATAATGTAAGTGTTCAAAAGGCTGGTGTTCAAGAGCCTTTTGAACACTTTTATGTACCATTTCATCCCCTTCTTTCGTTCCATCAGGAACATCGACAGCTGCTGGTCTTTGCTGTCGACGCCCCCCATGTACTTGTTGTAGTCAAGGATAACGGCCGGTTTTGTTACCGTGCCACCCCTTGTGGAGTGTGGTTTTTGCTTATCGTTATGGAAAGTAGACACTGTGGTGACTAGTTTCACGTCTTTCCAGGCGATCAAACTAATATCACCGCAGTGCCTGGCGATTTGTTCTCCCCTAGACTTTAACTTTTCTTTTGCCGTTTTGATTTCGCCGGGAACATCAACTAGCCGAGGGTTCAAAGTCCCAATTACATCTGTTAGTCTACGCTTCAAGTATCTGGTTAGTGTCAATCGGTTGTACCAATTGTCCATAACGAGGCAATGCCCAGCATCAAGGAATCCATCCATCAGCTCGAGAACGACTTTTTCGGTACAGTTGTTGAACCCATGGAAGGGATTGGGTTTAGTGTGCATGGTCGAATCTTTGCCCGCATAAAGCAAACAGCGTAATAAATATCCCGACTGGGCTTCGCACAACTCATAACTTTTAATTCCAAATCTGGCGGCTTTTGTTCTAATAATTTGCACCCAGCTCAAACGACCCTTCCATAACAGCAAGGACTCGTCTAAGCTGAGGTGCTTTGTGGGTGTATAAAGAGCCGTGAACCGCTCATTGCAATGGTTCAAAATGGGTGAAATTTTTAAAATCTTCTTTTGATACGACGAAAGAGTAGGGTCGCGTAAGTTGTCGTTATCGACGAAGTGAAGAAATCTAGTAATCAGCAGAAACCGATTCCTTGGCATCAATCTTCGGAATTCAGGCATCCCCATCATACCCGTCGACCAATAGTCTTTTACGACCGGCCTGTTGCACAACGACATCAAGATTAATATTCCAAAGTACACATACATTTCATCAATTGTCGTCTCATGCCACTTGTCTAAAGGCTCGGGTAGCGGTCGCCCCGCCACGGTGTATGGATAAATATGCTTCCACGCATACGCATTCGTCTCTTCCACTATAAGCTGCATAATCTTGTTATCCCAAACTGCCATGAACGCTTCCAGCGTATCCTGAGTTGCGAATAAAGGGCCCGGTGAACGTAAATACGATTCTTCGCAGCCGGAAAATGAAGTAAAATCTTCTGACCAAAAGAAACTGTCCAGATTTAAGAACTCCGGTCCCATCGCTCTCAACTCTAAATCACCTCCTACCACTCTTTCGTAACCTAACACTCTTTCATCATCTCCTTCCCCCACTCTTTCTTCTCCTTCTATTCCCTTATTCACACCTGCCATTCCACCATCTGGTTCAAAATCCGAAATATCAGAATCCGAATATACCTCCTCTCTTTCTTTTTTTACTTCCACCACTCTTTCACGACTATCATTGAATGCTTCCTCACATTCCTCATCTCTTTCTTCCTTTACCTCCACCATTTCCACCACCCTTTCACGCCCATCATTAAATTCCTTCTCACATTCTTCCTCGCTAAAAGACTCCTCCCTAATCTGCCGGGACATCTGGCGCAACGTCCAAAAATTTACAAAATCGTCATCATCAGATTCGTCCTCGCTTGCCGAATCCAATAAGGACTTGCTGTTGCGCCTTGATTTCTTGGGGCGGGAGCAATCCGCAGCCTCAGGCGTGTTCGGTAGTTTACAGACCTTTAGAAAAAAAATGCAAAAAATAATCATCACCAAAGTACCACCACCACCAACAAAAATAACATAAATAATGTTGTTACAGTAGTACACAGTTGAATGGTTTTTAATAGAAAATACTAGAAAAGAAAAAGCACTTTTAGATTAAAATGTTGGATCAATTAAAAATAGGTAATAAAAATAAATTTGTTAAATGCAATAGGCTATTTGACAGGTTTTTAAAATCCATTTTATATTATGTAGTAGAGTTTAAGGAACCCAGTAAAAGTTGTTTTTTTTAATTCTGGTACATATTTGCTGAAAAATATCAAATTAAAAATTCAATATTTAAATAGCGCGCCAAAACGCTACTTTGACAATATGGCGCTGCAATGGGGTCGGTTACGTCACTTACTACTATTCTGATTTGTGGGACATAATATCATCGACATACATAAGCAAACGAGGTTTACAAGCAGGTGACGTCATCATAAACTCGACGAATCAGGAGCGTTTTGGGTCACGTAACAAACGTTCGAAAAATGCATTTTAATTTAGGTACGGATTTTGAAATAAATATATTATTATTTTCAACTTACGTAAATAAATAACCGTTTTTAAATTCTTAATTTATACTGATAACAGTAATTGACACTTTATTTTTCGCATTGTCAAATAGACTATTTGAGCCTACACACATATCTTCTCTAGCCAGTTTATGGAAAGAGTGTTTGAAAACATGCCGCCCAGCCCCATACTTAATAATAATGTGTAGGTACTTCATTAATAGTTTCCATTTATTGTCTAAGTTTGATGTATGGCAATAATTAACTGAAAATTACCGTATTTTTTTACAATTACAATAACTGCGTAAAGCTGTTTTACAAATATTCTTCACTTATGATGTCTGAAGTATATAGCGTTTTTATTTTTTACCTAGAGTACCTACTCACTCACCTTATGTTTACCTCCATGAGCAGTCTGCTCCAACAGCTCAAGACTTTTCCCATCTGGGCAACGCGGTATCCGTTCTGGAGACCTATCTGCCTCCAGCTCTAGATCTATGAGCGGCAACTTCTGGGCCATCTGTTTATCAAAAAATCAATCCATCAGATGTATTTAGAGAGATATTTAGAGAGTACTAGAGGCAGGCTTGGCAAATACTATAGAGTGTCTATATTATATTATTGCTTGAGATCATCTTTTTGAGTCATCATTAATTGCTGATAGTCTTTGTCATCATTAATTGCTGATAGTCTTTGTCATCATTAATTGCTGATAGTCTTTAGTTGAATATTGCATGGATTGTTAGATGCGCTATCAATATTGTTATTATTTAAAGTCAACCTCTCGTGATACTTTACTTACTGTTTTACTAGAAAGACAGTAACATAGATCAGCGGGCTGATTCACAAACCATCGGACACGGAATCAAATTCGAATTCTATGCTTTGACTTTGTCTTAACTGTTTGTGAATAAGGACACTACATCCTTGGTAACAGTGGACGCAACATCGGTAATCGCATCATTTTCAATACTATTTGACAGATGATGTGACAATTTTCATGACAATAGAGTCTTTGTGTCACAAAGAATATGAGAACAGCCAAGCTGTTTAAAACCATGATATTATGGCTAACAATAACTATTTAATATATATAAAAAAACAATTAAGTAAACAATTCCTTACCTTGATACTTCGAACGATTCGAGATAAGTCAAGAGAGGACAATTACGAAGACGATGGTATTAAACCTGAAAATAAAACGAAGTTATTTAGAGAACAAGTTCGATTTCATATTACCTACCTATACAAAAGTGATATTGATAGTTAGTAATTTTCGAAGTAATCGTGGCATCTTCAATTCGCCACAACACAAATGGCATATACAAATTACAAACTGTTTTCTTTTGTTGTAATTTTATTAGGAAACAACATTATCACTGTATATTTTAAGTAGATAACATAAAAATAAATTTATTCGACATGTTCCGTGATATCCTTAGAGTTTACTTTAAATGCCTGGTATAATTTCCCTACGACATAAGACAGGGTTAATTAAAAAAAAACACTACACAGGACTTAATTTTAGAATTTGGTTGGACCCTTAATACTTTTTGTCATGATTCAGGAATGACGGCCGTTTTTTTACATTTTATTAAATTATTTTAGTGAAACAACATTATCACTCAACATTTTAAACAAGATGCCATATGTAAATAATAAGAATATTTAACACGTATGTGATTTCGTGATATCCCTAGAGATTTCGTGAAATCCCTGGATCCTTATTTCCCTACAACCTACGCTACGACATTTAAACACCAAAATATAACCTTCGGTTCGGCCTTTTGCTTCACAAGTTATTCTCAGACTGACTTTTCCGAACGATTTCAATAATTAATTGAAACAATGATTTCAAAAGGATTCAAAATGATTCAAACGTTAAAAACAACAAGGATTGTTCCCATTTTTTGAAAATCACTAATAAGCCCAGAACAAGGAAAATACCTCTTTTAATGTTCTGTGGTAATAAGTACCTAACTAGGCAAAGCTTAGCGAAAATGTAAAACGTAAGTAACACTGTTTTAGTTTTCGTAACTAAAACAAGGTTATATTTATGTACTTAAGAAATAAATAAGAAACATCACTACTCACCTTTATAAAAATCCTTAGGTGTTTATTGCTTTGCTAAAAACCGGCATCGGCACTTTAACATACACCGAAGACACCGACATGCAAAAAGACTTTCGGTGTTCTGTGCGCCCAAACAAAATAATAATAAAGTACCTACTTAGTAAAATCGTAATCGTGTAACGTAAAGTGCAGTGCGTTTCATTCATCGAATAGTTCCTTTGAAATTAATTTATACGGTGGTAGTTTTAGCGGTGCCGTCGCGTCGCTTTCCACATCCCAAAATAGAGGTAAGCAAAACACATTTTAGTTCCTGAAACGGACTGTACCAATATGTACCTACCGAGAGTCAGAATTCGGACTTTGTAGGTATGTATCTATGTATGTACCTTATTTGACAGCTGTTGCTCTATGCCTACCTCTAATATAAACCTACCTAAAGTGAGGTCCTTTTTTCCACTCCTTCTTTCTTCGGCTTTGGATATTATTCTGTGTGATGTGATTGAATGAAAAGTAGTGTTGGGATCGTTTTTATCGATACTTGGAATACAAATATATTTTTATGAATGGATAAAACGGTTTGTCATTCATTATCATTGTCTGAAGTGCTTAGATAAAAGGTGCCTGTGAGGTTGTTAACATCCTCCACCAAGATGTTATGCCATGCCTGGTGGTTATCATTTCCATATACATATTTTTTACGCAGTAGGGTTCCAGATACGTAAATTTTTAGAGTCAGCTATTAAAAATTTGTGTGATTAATAAAGGCCAATATAAATTATAATATTAGAGTGTAATACGTAATCTCGACGCACAATGTATCCTAAGTATGTAAATGTATGTATTTACAAAAAAAAGTATATAAGTAATGTTTATCCGTAGTCTAGTAACCATAACACAAGTTCTGTAAGAAACTTAACGTGGGCTACTTACTGGTTCAATGTCGACGTGACAATAAAAAAATAAAACTTCAATTAAAAAAAATGCCTTATTTTTCAAAAATAGCGCCGATTTATTTATAAGAAAAACTATTTTTTGCGAACGTTATATTCGAATTATCATGCATTCCTTTGCTTTACATTTTTTTTGGTTTTTGTTTTAATTTCGAAAGACGGAACCAAGGAGGCTTTTTCCCCATACCATTTTTTTGTACTATTGGTTTTTAAGTTATGATGAGATAATATAATGTCCTTAGACAGTGTCGAGTGTGTAGTATTAATATTATTATGTATTTGGTTAGGATTAAAAATAAGGAAAAATCATTACATTTGAAGATAATTTATTTACACGTACAATCATACTAATCATATAAATAATTTTAACATTTCGTCATTAAATCTGTTAATCTGTTAAATCTCTAACCGCCTGGGATTTTTATTTAACATCCATACGAATTGTTGACGCGTTATATCGGTTACGATTCAATAACAAAAATATTGCACCATATATATGTCAACGGATAACAAGAACTAGGAAATTTATAAATTTATATTTTTATTGTGGTAATTTTTTTTTACCACAAATTTCGTGGTATTTTTTTTGTTTAGGATATTTATAAACTAACGGTTCGTGTTATTTTCCGATGTCATATTACATATAACTCATGTCTAGTTGACATAAGTACAATACCTTAGACGATACGTACATGTCACCTTAACTGACATACAACATAATATTTAAAATGATTAAATCGGCCCCCTAATTGTCTAATTTCAAAATCTATCACAATCCCTTCCAAAGGTATTATGATTGTGATAGTGATTTATTGCAATTCCATTGTGTAACTTATAGTCGCAAGCCCTTTCGGAACGAATGATGTTTCAAATGACACTTCATTTGACACTTCTCCATACATTTGCAAGATATTTTCGTCTGTCACTTGGCTTAGACAGTTCAATTTCGTTCAGTCAAACGCGTCCCGATCACATTACCAATTCAACGTCAAATAGCGCGGCCTGAAGTATGTGAATATCTTTCAAATGACGAATTGAAAGGAATTGCGGTATATTTTAAAATTAGACAATTAACCCCCAGTTTAGGCTGTTACAGATAGCACTTGTATATGTCGAAGAAGCTACGCCATCGCAATGTCTCGCAAACCCCAAGGTGGATACCTTTGTAACGAAAAGAAGCAGCGACACATCACACCATACGTCCAGTCTATACCAACACCACAACAACCAACATCACCTAACACCACACATCATCCATCACCATGTAGGATATAAAGAAGAAGGTAAAGAAGAAGAAAATAAATACATAGATAAGAAAAGTCAGCAAAGGAAAATTATAAAAATTACACCTATATTGGGCCATTGCAATGAACTACGTTTTGGGGATTGGGGCTAGAGGAATCGCTAGCTATTGAGACAACGATAATTTACAATATAGATGCCTATCTGAATATGTATAACTAGATTTGTCGTCATAGTGACGATGTTTTATATCTAAGTTGACGTTAATAAATTTATTAACAATTTTATTTTGACTCCAAATACCATCTGTCTAAAAAACATAGGATAAAGTTAGCTTATTTATTAGCTTATAATTTACAGGACTCAAACTGTGTAACTAAGTAAAACATATCTAGTAGAAATACTAGATTGACTTTTGCTAAAAATAGACTTCACGTTGTAAATAAGACTATGAGAAACTTAGATTTAAACTGAGGCACAAGACAACAGCAAGACCTGCTAGTATTAATATTTTTCTTAAAATTGTTTAGGTTCTGTCTGGCAAAGATTTAAAATTAGAACTTTTTGTTGAGAGTAACAATATTCAAATCATTTATGTCATGGTCAACACTGGCTGGAGCATTGTAATACGTCATTTAATTTGAACAATATTTAACTATTTAGTGTGTGTTAGAAAATCAACGACTCCTGGCGGATCTTAAATTTTAGTAAATAATAATATTCAGTATAAGAAAAGAAAGGATATTCTGAAACTTACGTCAGAAAGCCATGTCGAGCTATCATGAATAGAATTAAGTAGTTTAATTATAGTATGTGTATAGACTATAGTGTATACCGACCCCCTAAGGGTAACTTTGAAACCTTTGAATCGGTAATGGCAGATGAACATAATAAAATAAAATAAGTGAGTGGTGGTATGCGAAGATTTTAATGTTTATACCTATTCTAGTCAGCTCTATATTGTCTACTCGTTTACTAACATTATTTAATTCTTTAAATTTAACCAATCAGTTTTTTGAACCAACTAGGGTAACAAGCCACTCTGCTACTTGCTTGGATAATGTTTTTTCAGAATGTGATCCGGTAAGCAAAGTGGGCTTTAGTAATATTTCATTTGGCCATTATGGATTGAAAGTAGCATACAAGTTAAATGTTGTTGACGATACAAAAATTATAGAATGCAAGCCTATAAATAAGAAACGATTGGAAAAATTAAAAAACGGTGTGAAATGTAATTTACCATTAATGCATTATACCCACGATAATCCCAATGTTCTATAAAGGGACCTGTTCAAACTGATTGCTAATGAGTTTTAAAATTGCTTTAAACCGAAGACTATAAAAGTACTCAAAAGTTAAAGTTCTGCGACTGTGCTTCGACAGATATGTAAAAGAGTAGAAATAGACTTTATCATCATCATCATTATCATCATCAGCCTGTCGCAGTCCACTGCTGGACATAGGCCTCTCTAAGTGCACGCCACTGAGATCTGTTTTCGGCTTCTCGCATCCAGCTCCTACCAGCCGTCTTGCGCAAATCATCACTTTATGAACTTTATAAATTAAGAGAAACTAACCATAGCCCAGATTTCCTAAAATATGTGAAACAATATTCTAATGGCTGGTTTACACAGTGCGAGCTAGCGTACGAGTCAGCCTGCCGAGTAGCTGCACTGCAGTAACTCGAACTGCTTGGACGTAACTTACGAGTAACTCGTACGTGCGAGTTGGTCAGTAGCTCGCATCCGAGTTACTACAACATTTTTTGTTTTCACTCGCCTGCTCGCCCGGCAGCAACTCGCACATGACAGCGGCTCGGCCGTCGCTCGCATCGTTTGGACGCGTTCGGCAGTAGTTCGCCAGTGCCAGCCGGACAGTTGTGAGTGGAACCCGTGTTTTTTTTTTGTGTGCTACGTGTCCTACGTACGAAATCGAGTTCGAAATGGCCGCGGATAGATGGTCTCAATCTCTCATCAATGTGTCTTGACGTTCTATTTTAGTTTTTATCAAATTTAAAAGTCTTTCGGCTTGTTCAGGTGTTACTCTCATCACTGCGTTGTATTCTCGGGGGTCGTCATGGTAAAGCTCATTGAGAATCATACGTGTTGCCCCTAAAGATCCTCGATCACTCGACATCGCGACTCGTCTCGGACTGGGCAGTAGCTAGGTGTCGTGTAGACAGCAAAGGCGAGCCGAGCTACGGGCATACGAGTAGACAAGCCGAGTAGCTGTCTACTGGCAAGGCAGCAGCTCGCACTGCCTTAAGACGTTCAAAAATATAAGTTCTGTTGCAAGGTCTAAATTCATAAAAGCAAAAATAAAACAAGCCAAAATCAAAATTAAAACGACCTGGGTTGTCATTAATAGTGAAACTAGTAAATATAAACCACGTGACCGTAGTATGGCGCTTAACGTCAATAATACAATAGTAAAGTCGGACAAAGAAATCGCTAACATTTTTTTTTTGTGAATATTCTTCACCAGCAGCGTCACTCTCTATGCTTAAAAGGAAGTTAAAGGAATGCGAGTCATAGTTTACTTTAAAAAAATCGGCCAAGTGCAAGTCGAACTTGCACATGAAGGGTTTCGTCTTTTACCCAAGGTTGCCTGGAAGAGATTGCTATGTAGCAATAAGACCGCCTATTGTGTGTTCCACATTTTTTTCACTTTGAAAGTGTATATCATTCAAACGGTCGACTTTGAGAAAAAACTGTTTTAGGAACCTTTTTTAAAGACCTATCTAAATATACCCCACACGTATAGGTTTGATGAAAAAAAATATTTACAGTTTCAGTTCCATGTATGGAGCCCCCCCCCTTAATATATACATTTTTTTATTTTTGTCTAAAAACCGTAAAGCAAACACTTGTGGCCGAGTTAATTTGTTCCAAAATTTTTCTATTTAAAATTTATCATAACCGTAAAGCGGTTTAGAGAATACATCTACCTACCAAGTTTCAACTGTGTAATCCACATAGTTTTGAAATAAAGTGGCTGTGACATTTTACCACTTTGGAAGTGTATATCTTTCAAACGGATGACTTTGAGAAAAACTGAAAAACTTGAGGGACCTCAATGTAATTTTTAAAGACCTATCTATAGATACCCCAGATGGCGTGATGAAAAAATATTTTTTTCATTTCACTTTGGGAAATGTGCTATATTTCTAAAACTGACAACTATATTACAATCAAACCAATTTTCGTTGAAAGTTTTTATAAAGTCTATAGCATATACATTTTTTGATTTTTCACTTTCTTATTTTAAAAGTAAGAGGGGGGAGAACACACATTTTGCCACTTTGAAAGTGTTTATCATTCAAACGGTTGACTTTGAGAAAACAACTGTTTTAGGAACCTCAATGTAATTTTTAAAGACCTATCTATAGATACCGCACACGTATAGGTTTGATAAAAAAAATATTTTCAGTTTCAGTTCCATGTATGGGGAGCCCCCCTTAATATATATTTTTTATTTTTTGTGTAAAAACAGTAAAGCGGTTTACAGAATACATCTACCTACCAAGTTTCAACCGTGTGATCCTCATAGTTTTGGAATAAGGTGGCTGTGACATTTTACCACTTTGGAAGTGTATATCTTTCAAACGGTTGACTTTGAGAAAAAATCCTTTAGAAACCTCAATGTAATTTTCAAAGACCTATCTATAGATAAACGACACGTATAGGTTTGATAAAAAAAAAAAATCAGTTTCAGTTCACGTACGAGGATTTCTTAAGGACCTGTTAAGGCTCCCCCCTACCGCTTAAGAGCAATGCTATCGCTATCGCTACAGCAATTAATAATAGGGGTTAAAGTGTGAAATTGCCGATTTTTTTCTTACACATTTAAAGAACCTCACTCCTTCTGTGATTGAAAGGTACATCTATTGCTTGATTATATGAAATTAAGATCATAATGGTCAAGAATTATTAATCTCATGGTTATTATTTTCGTTTCTTATACGATAAAAAATACCTCAAAAGGTTCTCCTTTTTTTGTTAGCAAAATTTACTACTTTATTTAATATAATTTTATAAATTATTCATAATTTTTTAAATAAAAATGTAGCATTAGATTGCTTAGTCTTCAAACAATGATTCTTCATAAAAAAATTAACTATAATAAATATTGTTAGTATGGAAAACAAACTTTCTTTGAAAATCAAATCAGCAATTTCATCGTTAAAGACCTAAGATATAACTTAAAACTCACGTAAATCCTTTAAACATTTTTTTTAATCCTTACATATTTCGTCTATTAGATTCATTTACTGAATCCGGAATGAAATCACCCGGCAGAAGACCAAAGTGACGGATATAGCTCGTCAATATAGTAATGGGCCAGGCAAATCAGTCGTAGAACCGTCAAAAAATCTGCAAAAATAGACACAAGGCTGGCGTCGAAAGGTCAATTTCATGCCCAGACAGAAATTTTAAAGCTTCTTAAGCTTGTGATAGTCTATCCAACATTTACCTGAGCACAAGGCCACCTCGCAGTAGGAGCACATAAGGCTTACCATTACGCGCTTACCGGCCGCTAGGCAACGAACACACCTTTTTGACAATCGCCTGTTTGGCAATTTCAGTTCTGTCGGGGAAGGAAAGTGATCAACTCCCTTCATGAGCCGGCGGGAGAAACCCGAGGCCGGGTTTCCGACGTTTGGCTTTACGAAGACGTTAGGGCTTGTTTTATGGAACCGTGCGAAAATTTCCGTCGCGACGGCCATACGAAACTGCCTGTGCGTAAGGACTTTCTTGGCCGCTGGGTTTTTCCGAAAGATAATGTAAGTGTTCAAAAGGCTGGTGTTCAAGAGCCTTTTGAACACTTTTATGTACCATTTCATCCCCTTCTTTCGTTCCATGAGGAACATCGACAGCTGCCGGTCTTTGCTGTCGACGCCCCCTATGTACTTGTTGTAGTCAAGGATAACGGCCGGTTTTGTTACCGTGCCACCCCTTGTGGAGTGTGGTTTTTGCTTATCGTTATGGAAAGTAGACACTGTGGTGACTAGTTTCACGTCTTTCCAGGCGATCAAACTAATATCACCGCAGTGCCTGGCGATTTGTTCTCCCCTACACTTGACCTTGTCTTTTGCCGTTTTGATTTCGTCGGGAACATCAACTAGCTGAGGGTTCAAAGTCAAAATTACATCTGTTAGCCTACGCTTCAAGTACCTGGTTAGTGTCAATCGGTTGGACCAATTGTCCATAACGAGGCAATGCCCAGCATCAAGGAATCCATCCATCAGTTCGAGAACGACTTTTTCGGTACAGTTGTTGAACCCATGGATGGGATTGGGTTTAGTGTGCATGGTCGAATCTTTGCCCGCATAAACTAAACAGCGTAATAAATATCCCGACTGGGCTTCGCACAACTCATAAGTTTTGATCCCAAATCTGGCGGCTTTTGTTCTTATACATTGCACCCAGCTCAGACGGCCTTTCCATAACAATAAGGACTCGTCTAAGCTAAGGTGCTTAGTGGGCGTATAAAGAGCCGTGAATCGCTCATTGCAATGGTTCAAAATAAGTGAAATTTTTAAAATCTTCTTTTGATACGGCGAAAGAGTAGGGTCGCGTAAGTTGTCGTTATCGACGAAGTGAAGAAATCTAGCAATCAGCAGAAACCGATTTCTTGGCATCAATCTTCGGAATTCAGGCATCCCCATCATACCCGTCGACCAATAATCTTTTACGACCGGCCTGTTGCACAACGACATCAAGATTAATATTCCAAAGTACACATACATTTCATCAATTGTCGTCTCATGCCACTTGTCTAAAGGCTCGGGTAGCGGTCGCCCCGCCACGGTGTATGGATAAATATGCTTCCACGCATACGCATTCGTCTCTTCCACTATAAGCTGCATAATCTTGTTATTCCAAACTGCCATGAACGCTTCCACCGGATCCTGAGTTGCGAACAAAGGGCCCGGTGACCGTAAATACAATTCTTCGCGGCCGGAAAATGTAGTAAAATCTTCCGACCAGGAGAAACTGTCCAAATTTAAGAACTCCGGTCCCATCGCACTCAACTCAGAATCACCTCCTACCACTCTCTCGTTCACGGCTATCACTCTTTCATCATCTCCTGCCCCCACTCTTTCTTCTCCTTCTATTCCCTCATTCACACCCACCATTCCACTTTCTGGTTCAAAATCCGAAATATCAGAATCCGAATATA
Organism: Chrysoteuchia culmella; assembly: GCA_910589605.1. Classification (NCBI taxonomy): domain Eukaryota; kingdom Metazoa; phylum Arthropoda; class Insecta; order Lepidoptera; family Crambidae; genus Chrysoteuchia; species Chrysoteuchia culmella. The sequence goes on along the minus strand of OU342659.1, from coordinate 1,200,294 downwards.
CCTTCTCTCTTTCTTTTTTTACTTCTACCATTCTTTCACGGTCATCATTCAATGCTTCCTCACATTCCTCTCCTCGTTCTTCTTTTACCGTCACCATTTCCACCACTCTTTCATGCGTATCAGTTAATTCATTCTCAGATTCCTCCTCACTATTGAGCTCTTCCCTAATCTGCCGGGACATCTGTCGCAACGTCCAAAAGTTTACAAAATCGTCTTCATCATCGGATCCCGTATCAGACTCGTCTTCGCTTGCCGAATCCAATAAGGACTTACTGTTGCGCCGAGGTTTTTTTGGCCGGGAGCAACCCAAAACTTCAGCCGTTCTCGGTGATATCCAGACCTTAAGAAAAAAAAAATGCAAAAAAGAATCATCACTAAAGTATCACAACCATTAAGTGTGCTACTCCCCAACCCCAAAGTATTTTAATAGAAAAATACTAGAAAGAGATAAACATTTAAAATAAAATCGATAAAGATACAAGTTTAAAATAAAAACTATAAAAAGAAATCGGTAAAACGCGAGCTCGATAAAATACTCACCATATGGTTATCTCCTTGAGTATTCTGCTCCAAAAGACTTTCCCCGTCTGTAAAACGCGGGGACCTTTTTGGAGATCTATTCGCCTCCAGCGCTTGATCTATCAGCGGCAACTTCTGGGACATCTGTTTAAATATAAAGAAATAAATCCATCGGGAGCGGATGTAAAATCGGTGGTAATCACTACGTTCGTTTAGCATCATTTCGAATATCAACTACAATACTGCAGTGTCAATGTATCGCTTAAAGAAATAGGCGAATAGCCAAGTAGTTCAAAACGGAGTAACAATACTATTTCATATCATAACATCCATAATAACAATTCCATACCTTAATATTTCGAACGATTTTAGATAAGACAAGAGACGACGATGACGATGATGATGGATTACCGCAAGCACGAACATACAAAGTATTCGTATCGTAAGCGTATCGAGTCTACTATACGATCACGCAGTAAAACGTTAGTAGGCAGCACGAAGCACTTTTGTCGTCGTGTAGTAAGCTCGATAGGGCAACGGAAGTGACGTCATCCTAACGTAAGTAGGGCCGTCCCCGCGAATGAACAAACTCAGCATAATGAACGAATGAAACGTTCAGAAACAAGTCGAAGAAGTCTCAATAATATTTATTAATGAAATATATTACCATATACGAGTGAAATGTTAAAGAAATCAACAAAAAACAAATCTGTGTTCAGTATACTTATAGTATGTATGTAAATGTATATATTAGTTCATAATTTTGATAAGATTTTATTTTTTGTTATGATTTGATTTCCGAACGGCCTACTAGACTGTCAGACATTGTGTGGCTTTGGTAAGCAGAAGTTTTAAAGTTTTTAAAGTTTTGTCAATTAGTTTTTGATTGTATTTTAATAATGAGAACAAGCCATTTACAATATGTAACGATGGTAGAGTTTATGGAAAGGTACGTAAAGTGAAATACCTTGTTTTATTACCAAGATTTTTGATATCTACCAGTGGTCTTATTCGTGGGCTGTAATTGCGTAATATAGTTTAGATTTCATTTATTTTGTAGAAATGGTGATTTATTTAAGCCTTCGGAGGTCCAAGAGGCCGCCATTTCATACAAATGAAATGGAAGGAATTGGTCGACAAATTAAATAGTGACGGAACAGGCGACTCTCGATCGGAGGAGAAATGGCGCAAGGTATGCAATCTCAAGTGGTTTATTTTTTTAAGTGTTCGACCAAGTCATCAGTTTTTTTATATGCATTTCATAAAGCCAATGCCATGTAAGTACTTATATTTTTTGTTCAGTTTTGGCCTTGGACGAATTAACCACTGGACACGAAACCCGAGAAGAATGTATGAAAACACGATCAACCAATTCTTGCGGGGGTGAGGGGCGATTACTAATGTCAAATAATGACAGTAGTGCTTGAAGTAATCGATATTTTTTTTACCGATAAGTAAGGAGTGAATGAATGAACCTATTGAGATTAATAAATCATGTGTGTTTTAAAAAAAATAGTAAGTTAATTGTTTATTTCGTGGAAAAATAAATAGCACGATAGGTAAGGAGTGAATGAATGAACCTATTGAGTTTAATAAATCATGAGTGTTTTAAAGAAATTAGTAAGTTAATTGTTTATTTCGTGGAAAAATATAAAGCACCTAATAATATGAAAATCTCATTTAAAAAATACCTCAAATTCATAAAAACTATACAATATGGTTTCCAAAGCGTTTGTGTTTGGGTTTATTTTGTGAAAAATGGGTAGATACATGCAACCTGATACTAGTACTGTACTGATAAGGCTTAAGATGAAAGCGCGCCTCTCCCGGTATCCTCAATCTCTGAGGAACTAGCTATCTTACCTCTAACTGCCGGAACGGACTTGGATAAGATGGTAGTCGCTAGCCAGGCGGACTTACAATTTACTTACTAACACTTTTTAAGTGAGTAAAAAACATTAATATTTGGTTTATATAATAATATAATTCATTATTTACATTAACTTCTTCAATCACTCGAGCTTTTTTATATAAAACAAAATATGGGTAATTAGTTCATTACAGAACCATTGTATAGGACATACACAATAGCAACCCCTCCATAAGTGTTTAATTTTATAATCGATTGCAATCCCTTTCAAAGGTCAAATAGTTGTGGCGCGATGCTATGTGATGCGATGTGAATAATATGTACCTTTTAAATGAAAAATTTAAACGGATTGTGATAGACTTAAAATTAGACAATAAACCCCCTGTGTGCTTCTCGAGCTGTGATATCTCGTATTCTACATTTTTTTTGGAGCCAAAAATCTAAGTATACTAAAACTTATTGAAAATAATCATCGACATTAGAAGATCGTTGAGACTAAAACATTTTAATTACAACTCTAATCCATTTACATTTAAGAAATATACATATTTGTAAGAAAAAATATAAACTTGTTTTCACTTTATTAAAGATCTCAAAATTTACGCCACCGTACGAAATTAGCACAACCTAAACCCAAATTAGAAATAGTAGACTAGCGTTTGGATAGCGTATGGTCCAGCATACGCTATGACAGTATTAAACAACAAACTCCCAGAAGTTATAATTATATATAATTACCTATATTTAAGATAAAGCCAAGGCAGTATCTTTCTAGCAACTACTAGCTGAAATACTAATTGCAAGTATATTGCAACCAATAGTTTATTGTAGTTTTAAGATTGTTTTACTTGAATATAATAAAACGACCTTAAAATTAAAATATTATAAGATTAAAAAATAGTATAATATAGCTAAGTACATACATAAATATAATTAATTTTATTCTTGCTGTGACCTAACAAGGTCTATGTTAGAAACAAATAATAAATGTAACCACCATTTATGATACATTTTAACAAGAAAAATATTGGAACAAATGAACTCGGCCACAAGTGAATTTTCAGATGTGACTTGAACCCACGACCTTTGGGAATCCGGCCCACTGCTCTAACCAATGAGCTACCGAGTTTTGCGGACCACTGTCGAAATTCTCCGATACTTTTATATTTTTATACGCTGTAAGAATATCCTTCCTTGCGTTCGAAAGAGAAAAAAAAACAAATGTTTAACGATTAATATTATGATGCAACAGCTAATAAGTTATGATTTTTTAATTTTTGCGTTGTCAATGCTATATTTATACTTATGATACATTTTAAATATTAATGTACAACACACCATGATAATGTACAACATAAGTCTAATACCTACTAAAAAACAATACCGTGACTGACTTACAGGCAAGGCAACGCACAGCCCAAACGGCTAAACCAATTAAACTGAAATTTTGCATACAGGTTCTTTTAACGATGTTGGCGAGCACTAAGACAGGATTTTTGATATTACCACGGAAACGGGAACCATGCGGGTGAAATAAGCAACATTTTTTTTAAAGTTTGAAGCTATATTTCAAATATAACAAGCTCAAAGTTCGTAGGGTTGCGTCGTTTAATTACAGAGTTCCTATAGCCATCTTCGGGCTCCATCATCAGACCTTAGATGTTATCTAAGACCTGAGTACTCGTCTATGTTATCTCCCTGCGTACCGCTTCCACCCAATTCTTCTTGTTAAGGGCTCAACTGTAAATCTGAAATTAATTTAAATAGTTCCTACATTAAAATTGGATTCGTTCGTTCATTTACATACATCGATATGTTTATCGATATGTTCAAGCCCTATACGACATAAAAATGACAATTGAATGAATGAGTGATACGTATAACCCAACCAAATTACTAATGCAATATCTTTGAAGAATTTACACGTACAATGATTACTTTTTGAAATGACGTATTACATTTTGTTTACATACCAAATTTTATTTATTTTACGAAAAATTGCTACTCTAATAGATTGAAATTATACTTACGCGTGAAAAGAAAAATGTTTTGATTGTCCAGTATGATTTTTACAAATTAAATCAGCGTATTTACCCATTTTTGAGATAATGTTCCACTTCGAGATCTCGCGTCATACTGACAACGCCATATTGCTTACTGTGTCTAAAAGGCAGGGTAAGTGACAGAGGGGTAAAGGCGAACGCGGTCCTCGTTACGCGTCCAGTGGTTAATTCGTCCAAGGTTTTGGCTCTAATGTTTTGTTTTATTTTTTCTTTGTGGCCAAGGTGTGGAGTGATTTAAAAAACAACACCAAAAGAAAGCGTGCAAAAATAAATAAAGCTGCAAGTGGCACTGATGGTGGACCTGCACTCCAATTATCTCTGACTGATCTTGAAACCAGGGTCATGCAAATAACTGGAGTGGAGGCAGCTACTGGCATGGCGGCGGTGGTGGAAGCTGGCTTTCAGCAGGTCTGCACTTTTGTATTTTAGTATAACAACTAGGTGGATGTCATAATCGCATTATATAATTTTTATAAACATACTTGTTTTCCAAGGAATAACGTCATATATGCAAATATTATTTCCCACACCTACCTATTATTCTAAATTACCTATATAATAATAACATTTTAGTATTTTACACAAACTTTTTTAAAGACAAATTTATTAAGACTTTCGAATTTCGAATTTAGATTATGTTATATCCAGAAATAATAATCATGGGGTTTTTGATTAATATAAATATATTTCAGAATGAGGAAATACCAAAATCACCCCGCACCCAGCAAGAAGAAAACATACTCGCCCAACTAGAAGAAGTCGACCAAATATGCTCCAAAGTTACCTCGTTTGTATGAAAATCGACTAGTGTTTCTAATTATCTGACCACCACTGTACATTCGAAATTTGTAAATTAGTTAGAAAAAATAAACATATGTTTCCAGTCCATAACAGTCTCGTAATTTAAGACCTAAAAATAGACTTGCAGCACCTTTCACTAAGTTACATTTGGTGAGTTGAGGAACTTACCATATGTCAATAAAATATACAATAGAATACCAAAACAAATTCAGGACATACAAAAAGAAACAGACTTTTATAATAAATTAAAGAAATATTTAATAGAGAAATGTTTTTATACATTAACAGATTTTTTTAAGAATTTAATCTTAGTACTATAGGCTTATCTGATCTCATTAATCTATAATATTATGTTTGTTATAGATTTTAATTTCGTTAAGTACCTACCTACCTAAAAAACTTTCTCATGTTAAATTTTAAGTCATTATAATTTGTATTTAAGTCGCAATACCCTTACAGGAGCAAATTTAAAATATATTTTTTTTCTCTCAATATTGTTATCTCTGTTAGTTACCAAAAAACCTCAAATTTTTAGTTTTAAGTTTAAAGGTATTTAGTATTTTAACTTTTTAGTTATGTTTAGTGATCTACATTAATTTGCTGTGCCCTTACAGGGTCATATTTTCTGGTACTATTCATATTTTATAAGATCTTAGGTAACCAAACATGTTGCAATAAATTATACATTTTTAATTTTGCATTTTACAATGCTATTTTTGTGTGATAAAATATACTAGAAAAAAGCAACTAGTCTCATGTCGCCCTGACAGGACATGAGACTAGTTGCTTTTTTCTAGTATATTTTCTTGTTTAATATTTATCATGTTGCAATAAACTATGACTATGAAAATAAATGTAAAAGAATATAAAAGAATAAAATTTAAAAGAAATAATGAATCATTAAAATAACTTTTTATAATCTACACACTTATTTTAATTACCTACCTACCTACTATGACTTAATATAAATTACAAGTGTAGCCTATTGATCCTATCAACTAACATGGCCCTTATGGCTCATCCTCTTCCTAAATCATCACCAGCCTCTCTCTCTTGAAAAATATGTCCAGATATTAAGCTTGATTCGGTTGTTAGGTGTTCATCTGGTTCAGGCACATTGAAGTCTTTGGCCAAGTTGTGCAACACACGGCACGCCATTATTATTTTTGCACAAATAGATGTTCAACATCGTTATTGGGTCTAAAAACGTGGAAATGACATCTATCAATACACCCAATGATCCCAGGAAAGCCGAACTTCGAGTAGAATCTGTAAAAAAAATATTGCTTAGACACAATAGACAAATGTACTTAGCTACTGTATTTTATTGTAACAACAAAAAAAACACAATATAGTTTAAACACAAGCCTACTTCTTGAAGCAAGCTTGTATTTCAACCAAATTGTGTGATCATTTAATAAAAATCTAAAAAGTACGATCATTTATACCTCCCGCACGGTAAAAAAGGATTTCTTTAAGTAAGAATGACCAATTTCTTGAAATATTTGTTTATTCTAAAAATATATTTACTTAGGCCAATGTAATATTTTTAAAACAAAAATACTGCTCATCTTTTACTCAGACAATTTTTTTCTTATTTATTAAGATAAATATTTTTATTTCAAGACTTATTTAAATTTATATCAATCAAATTAACTTATTTTAAATCAAGAAATATCCATCTTCTTGCATCAAATTAAAATTATCTTAAATCAATGACAAGTTACTTTGATTGAGATTTATCTTTTTTTAAATTTATTATTCTTTTTATTCTAAGTTAGTTTAGTCTATAAGAGATAAAGAAGATTATTCGTATGAAGAATACCACTTACTTGACTGTACAAATAGCGGTGTCTTGAATGAAACAACATGTCTTGGATTAAATTTATTATTCTTGTAACAACTAAATATTATTAAGAATATTTTTTACTATCACGAAGAAATTTTTGTCTAGCGTCTATAGGGAGAGGATCGTTTTCTTGTATTTAATGAATATGTCTTAATCCAAAGCAATTTGTCTTTTTATAAGAAATCTGTTTTTACCGCGCGGAATACTTCGTAGCCTTCAACAAAGTATTTTGGGAGTAGTAATGGTACTTTTTTGTAGATTTATAAATACTTACTGTGACTAGATAAACAAAAAACTTACCTTTTTTTTATTATATCCCGTTGTTCTCTCGTTTCCGGAAATTTAATATAAAAGTTTAATATAGCCGGACTAACAAGTGCATCGGTCACTTCTCGTACATTTTTGCTGACTGTGGTTTGACCTAAATGTTTTGCCATTCCAACAAGTCTTTGGTACGATCCAGTGGCGTAAAAAGACAATGCACAAAGAACCTGTAAAAACGAAATTATTAGGTAAAAATAAGTACACATGAAATAAGTAAGTACTCATTTGAATAATTTTTATCCATAATGTTTTGGTTACTTATCTCACCTTAAGTTCCAAGCTGATGCGTTTGGTTGACTTCAAAGAAGTTTGTAGCCGTAATTTATTGTACAAGAAAATAAAAGCTTCTTTATTTAAACGAAACCTATTCTTAAACTCTATTTCGCTTATATCTAATAAATTTACACTTTTTCTCTGCTAACATCTACGACTTATTTCCCTGTAAATAAAAATATATTAAATGGAATCATTTGAATATATTATAAAATTCCTTGTTTAGAAATACTAGGTAATAGTTTCTCTTTGTTCATTTTCATTACTCTCAATCTCAATTAATCTCGCTGCAAGATAATAATATAATGCACTACGTATAACTCTGGGCGCTCGTTGCATTTTTTCGTAAATGTAAGCACTTAAAACCACTAAATTCACTGAAATATCAATTAAATCTTATTTCCGACTTCACGACGCAAGTTTCTACACCGACAAATCTCCCGTGACAAAACATTCGTAAGTTCACGATAGCCAGCTATCGCCACTTACGATTCTATACTTCAAAAAAGGGTTCGTGCTTGCAAAGTTAGTATAAACATCATACGCTATGTTTACCGTACGCTTACGTTACAATACGAAAGGCCTTCGTGCTACCAAATTTAGTTCGTTTTACGTCCGGTAGAGGCGCTGTTAATTTCTCATACAAAATGCTTACGTTAACTATACGAATGTTATTTCGATAGTGATTCGTGCTAACATACGCCACATATTAGTGTTTTTAGGGTTCCGTACCTCAAAAGGAAAAAAGGAACCCTTATAGGTTCACTTCGTTGTCCGTCCGTCCGTATGTCAAGACCGTTTTTCTCAGGAACGCGCGCAGGAACAGACTGAAATTTATATCAAATCAATCAAAAGATACGGCCGTTTATGCCGCAAATTTAGGAAACTCGCACAGGAATCAAAACCTACAGGGTACTTCCCGTGAACTTAGAATCTTGAAATTTGGTACAAAGTAACGTCTTATAGTATAGATAAAGGAAAAATTGCGAAAATCGTAAATTTTTGTTACATCATATAATAAATAATACTTTACGGAACTCTCGGTGCGCGAGTCCGACTTGCACTTGTTTTTTCACATCATAGATTGGCAAAGTAAATATTGAAGCAAAATGGATATTATCACAAAGGAAAACGAATCTCTTCGACGTGAACTAGACGCATTAATTAACCGTTTTAATCAACTTATCAAATATCTCGTGCTTTTAACTTCGAAATACAGTGCGCTCCAAAGCGTAAATCTGAGAATTTGATTTCCGTAGTTAAACAATTGTCAAAAACAGTTTCATGCACTATCAACGAGTCTGACATTCTTTATTGTTCCCGCGTCAAAGAAAATAAATATGTTAATTTGCGGTGTTTACCTTCCATCTCCTATTCAAAAACATATCTTAAACCACTTCATAGATAACACACCAGTAACGTCCTGGAATCAAATAACAAAACTTTGATTGTGGGTGAATCTCAGTGGTATTGATTGGAGGGTCAGCAATGAAAGTAGCTTTGCGGAACGTAGGTTTGTTACTAGCACCACAATGGAAAGAGATTTACTTGACTTCTTAGCCCTAAATAATCTAACCCAATATAATCACGTTCCAAACGAAAAAGGGAAAATTCTTGACCTTGTTTTGTCTAACTTCACCGTGTCGAAAGTAAACCATAGTAACTTCTTATTGACTGATGTTGACTCGTACCACCCACCACTGGAAATCTTTATGGCTTGTAGCGGCTCACCAAATTTTAAATGTAAAGTATCCAGTTCTAGATATAATTGTTTACAAAGCCGATTATAGTAAGATTATTGAAGACCTTAACTCGATTCCTTGGGAAGGACACCTAACTGCTGTTGTCTCTGTTGATAGCATGGTGGAGATTTTTTATAGCTTGTTGAGGAACTGTATAGCTAAGCATGGTCCCTGAAAGAAAACCAGCGTCAGGAAAGTATACCGTCTGGTACAGCAGGGACTTGGTCCGCCTTCTAAAAGAGAAGTTCAAGCTCCGACAGAGATGTAAAAAATATAAGAATCCAATGGATGAACTCGCGCTGAACGTCATTAAAAAAAGGTGCGCTTGCTTAGCCGGGTCTTACTATCTTAAATATATTAAAAGTATGGAGGAAGCACTGTCTGTGAACCGAAAAGTTATTCGCATGTAAAAAACAAAAGACGTATAGCGCGTATCCTTCAACTATGACATATGGAGATGCAGAAGCGACCGGTGGTAATGCTATTTGTAAACTTTTTGCAAATGTTTTCGCATCAGTTTATAAACCTCCCTCCCTTTCTCCATCATTGCCGAACACCACAGAAGAAAATTTCCTAAACTCAAACTTTAACGGATCGGTACAACTTTCTCAAGACGAGGTTTTAAAGGCACTCCAGGATTTGGACATAAATAAGGGTGCGGGTCCTGACGGGATACCAACCTTGTTTGTAGTCAAATGCAGTAAATCACTGTCTCTCCCACTTACCCTAATTTTCAACCTTTCTCTAAAGACTGGGGTTTTTCTAGAGCTTTGGAAGGAAGCTAGAATTGTCCCTATACATAAGTCTGGTGATATTTCCCTGGTTAAAAACTATAGACCCATCTCAATACCATCTATATTTTCTAAAGTGTTTGAGTCTCTTATATGTCCCATTATGAGGTGACACTTAAAACATCTGCTTTCACCTCTGCAATCTGGTTTTATTTCATCTCGTTCAACAACTTCCAACTTGGTTTCCTTCTCAACGCTTGTTGCCGATGCCCTTGATTCACGTTTATCTGTAGATACAATTTATACAGATATCAGCAAAGCTTTTGACACTGTGAATCACCAAATCTTGCTGCGCAAATTGTCTGTCTTTGGTATCACTGGTAAGTTTCTGGAGTGGTTTGCCTCCTATCTTGGTTATCGCAGGTCAAAAGTTGTGGTTAGTCGTTACTCGTCAGAACCTTTCTTGTCTACATCTGGTGTTCCTCAGGGTTCGCATCTCGGTCCAATCCTATTTAATGTTTTTATAAATGACATCGTGCTTACCTTCAAACATGCGACTTGCTTTTTCTATGCTGTTGATATGAAACTTTTCTTGCCAATTCACAGCAGCGGAGAAACACTCTTACTACAAGAGGACCTGAATAGACTTGCTCTTTAGTGTGATTCCAACAAAATATGCCTAAACATTGATAAATGTAAACACATCCGATTAACAAGGCGCAACACAAACGACACATCCCCAATAAGTATATTACATTAATGGAAATAATGTGGAAGAAGTTGACTCGATTCGCGATTTAGGAGTAGTGTTAGATAGAAAATAATGTTTCACAAACACATCGATCACATTGTAACAAAATGCTTTCAAATGTTGGGTTTTATAATACGCAATGCAAAGGATTTTAAGAATCACTTCACCAAGATCTCGTTATACACATCATTGGTTCGTTCTAGACTCGAATATTGTAGTCAGTTATGGACTCCTCAGTATGATGTTCATGTCAAGCGTATTGAACGTATCCAGAAGCGTTTCATGTGGCATCTGTCCTATCAGACGCGAAAAGCAAAACAGTTGCCGTCATATTATGAGGATCGTCTCATATATTTTAAACTAATTGCTTCAAAACAGCGAAGGTTGCTGTTGGATCACACGCTTTTGCACAAGATAATAAATGGGGCAGTTGATTGTCCATATCTCTTAGGTTTAATTAATTTGAACGCCCCGTATAATCTACCCCGGCTTAGCAGATACGTTCCCTTCTCCATAAAGCGCAGTAAAAGTAACCTAGGTCACCATGCTCCTATGAACTAATTGCAGAGAAGTATAATATTCTGCACAAACAGAATGCTTGTGACGTCGACATTTTTAAAGATAAGCCAGCACAGTTTACGAAACGAATTTTGTCATCTTTCACGGTCGAATCTGCATAATTTTTGCCTTGTACCCGTATATTGTTCCCTATTAATTTTTATTGTATATTGTTTAATCATCTGTTATTATTTAGTGTTTTATGTGTTTTAATGTATGTTTCAGTTTATTTTTTCTAATTTAATTAAAGAAAGTAATTAAACTTTTTTGAAGCAGTCCATTATGCATGTCGTGGCGACCTATAAGTGGAACATAACTTAGTTGAAGTCTTAATTCGCATGTTAAAAACCTTACTATGTATCCAGTCTATGTTTCGTTGGTTGTCCTATTTAATAAAATAAAATAAAATTAAAATTATTAAAACAAAAAAAGCATTTTGTTTTAGCGCGCACTGTTCATTTAAATAAAACAACTTTTACGGATATCAAAAGCGCTATATTTCACGAACTACGTTGTAATTGTCCGTATTTTAGGTTTTTTAGGGGTTTTTTGATTTTCCCGACGTTTCGGCACCTGTTACAGCTGCCGTGGTCACGGGATGACTGGCTACTTATAAGTCTACCCTCGAAAAGTTCATTTATTTTCATTCGGATACGGTTAGACATTCATAGTAAATGTATACCTAAAAATATGGACAATTACAACTTAGTTCGTGAAATATAGCGTGTTTGATATCCGTAAAAGTTGTTTTATTTCAAAAAAAGCATTGTAGTATTATTGTACTGACGTTTAAAAAAGGATTAATTTTTGTCCCTGAATTTTTGCAGTGTCTTGCTTATTATATTTTTCAAATGTGTTAATGAATTGGTTGATCGATTTTACTAATACCAACCAACATAGCGGCAAGCAAAGGAACTATTCGATGGCTTTGTGTATAAAGGCACTATCAAGTCAACCTATAATCACAGAATACTTAATAGTTGCTATAATTAATAATAGTAGGTACTGTGGAGCTCGTATGTCTCCGCACTACAAGCAGGCCGCTGCACCGCCCGCCCCGTTGCTGGCTGGTTTTGTTTAAGGTATAAAATTGAAAAGAGAGGCCCTTCGTGCGTAGATAATAATATGGACGGTCGCCTTGTCAAATAAAATATTTCATCATCAGCCTATGGACGTCCACTGCTGGACATAGGCTTCTCCTAGCTCACGCCTATTGCGGCGTTCATAGGAGGCTATTAGCCTACTGCTACCACGCTGGCCAGAAGGGTCGGTAGAGGGTCTGTTTCAAGTTTTCCTTCTCTCGCACAGGTGTTCAATGCGTCGTCGAGCCTCTAAGTCGACTACTACGACATTCCAGGCATGTAAGGGAGTGGTGACACTTGTTTTCTTAGGCCGTCACCACACGGCAAATAAAATATTTATAAATAGTAAAATTACTTACTTTAATAAGAATAGTCAATATAAAAACAGTATCGAGTTAAAAATCACGCGCCCCTTAACAGTACCTACATAAGTTGTTTTAACTGATAACGAGAACGGCGGCCGCGTGAAACTTATCAGCTTTATAAGAAACAACAACATTTACAAAAGAACATGTTGTCGAACACAAATCCACAATCTTCAACATTGATTATTATATATAACTAGCGTAATAGCGTCCTTTTGAAATCATTGATCTTGAAATAAATTTTCGACTGTTTGACGCAGAGGGGTACTATACCCGCCTTCTGCGCCGGAGGTCCCGGGTTCGATCCCCACACAAATATTTGTGTACATGAACATGTCTATTTGTCTTGGTCTGGATGTCTATTATGTAAATCATGTATGTTTACAAAAAAAATAGTATATACCTAAGTAAGTATAACATAACACAAGTTCATTTTATTATTTTTATTAGTTTTTTTTTATATATTATTCTCATAATCAGTTGAGTATGAGAAAATTTTCCTCACCATACAATAGTTATGTTTTATGTTAGTATCACATCCATGTCATGCACGAAACACAGTTTAAAAGGTTTTATTAATACTTATATTAAAACTTTAAATAAAAAAAACAACAATTTACTCACCAATAAAAAAAAATATGCTTATTGCTTTGCTGATAATAACCGGCACTTCACCATTCACGAATCCAAACACCAAGACGAACGCTCGGTAAAAAAACACAAACGAAATGAAAAAGTTACTATAGGCCTCTGACGTGGAGGGAGGGACATTGGACAAGGGACTCATAATACAGAATTTATTACATGAATAGCGACTCTTGCCCTCACATAATAAAGCGCAATTCAGCAGAGCATGGCGGCTGACGCGGACGCGTTCCCTTCCCCTAACCCCTAAATAACGTTACCTCTCTTTCTATCACGCACGTGGCTTTTTTATCCGTCCGTATCATTATCTAATATATAAAATTCTCGTGTCACAGTTTTCGTTCCCATACTCCTCCGAAACGGCTTGACCGATTCTCATGAAATTTTGTGAGCGTATTGAGTAGGTCTGAGAATCGGCTACTATCTATTTTTTAACCCGAAATTCCACGGGAGCGAAGCCCCGGGGCACAGCTAGTATTCTAGTTTCTTCTTATTACAGTTGGTATTGATTATAATAACATTTTATTTTAAATAACAAGTAAGGGTTCATAATGTAAATGTAAACAAAAATTACTTACATTACATGAAACACTTTATTGATTTCTTCTTTGAACACCACTAACCGCATACCTACGAAATTACGAAAAAAGTTATTAAGATAGTTCTATCACACAATACTGAATAGTACCTACGTCCTATTTAATATAGGTATTATGGTATGGATGAGAATCGAGATAAGTTAAGGTCTGTATTATAAATAGTTGCGTTGCGTTTTACTAAACGGCGTCGGCGGCGTCGTCAAATGGACCCATTGGTATGCTATTAGGTATGGTACCAACTAATATCACTAAATATACTGATCGGGTATGTGTAATTAAAATCATAAACACATAAGTACACAGATTATTCGTTATATTATACAACGCCTTGGTGTGTACCTATTAGGTATTATTATACCATTGTGTTATACAATACAAACGCCGCCTGTCTTCACGGTCAAGGACATTTCGATCGAGTTCACTCGGTCGTAATGATCGCGGTAGGTAGTAGTACTCCAACAAACAACTAGATTATCATAGAAACGAGTTTTTATCCGATAACAAAATCATCATAAGGCAGTTTCGCGTAAGAATATAATTTAGTTCCGTCTGGTTGTGCCGATAGCGAGGACCGAGGTCGCGATACCTACCAACCAGAACTAAGTACCTAATTCATTGCGTTTCACGATTGCATCACTCATTGATAAGTTGGTAGTCAGTGGAGTTTATTACCTTAGCATCTAACTGTTAAACATATTTTGCCTTATGTAAACTTAGTAGAGTAGAGAATGCACTGCATAATATTAATAACAACAGAGTTACAAAGTTTATAATAGTGGTGCGAAAGTTTCAAAAGTTTGCTATTTGTTAGCTATTAATAGTGTTATAATATAAGTCGTTCGTTCAATAGGTCAATCAAGCAAACATGCAAGAAGTTCGGAGAAGAAAGGTAGGTTTTTATTTCTAGTGGGTAAAGTCACCAATATAATATAGTATTTAAATAGCCTTTATCCTAGTAATTTTGTAATCCAAAATAAATCTATTGGTGTTGGAGTAGAAATACCTGTACTATTTACCAGTATATGGTGTGTTTAGGTTATATTTGATTGAATCAGGCGGCGTAACTTGGCGGAAATCGTTAACTTAGTAGAAAACGAAAAATATGTAGCATAATTCCGCAAATAAAAATTATATATTTCGTTTTCTACTGTTTACGTTATGTTTCAATCATGTTTTTTGAGCCAAGAGCCAATAGAAGGAATCTAATAATGCTTACCATTGATTACTGAACAAATTGTTTCTGTCTGACGTCCGGGTTTGTTTTAATTATTCAAAGAGTTGTACTATAATATATATAGGTACAGTTCCGTTCAGTTTGTTTATAAATCAAATTATTTAATTTGTGATGCAGATAAGAATCAAGCCTGCCTTTTAACGTAACGACCAGTAACGACCCTTATTAATGAATGTCCTGACATTGGCACCAAAATGATAATGACATTTAATGTTGTCCAAACTATCGACTCAAACCAAGATTTATCGACATTACGAATTATCGATATTTGGTATTTCCCTCTTCTCTTCCCTATACTGGACGGAATAGGAATTAATTTGGACTCAATAATTTAAATCAAACAAAGAATTAAACAGGGCCCCTACCGCGCAAGTGTCATCGGCTTCGACATCGACTTCATTTGACAGATGGATGTGACATATTGCTTTTATAGTCTTTGGTAAATTTTCATTTGTGCCAAAAAGAAGCAGTAATGTGTCACATCCACCTGTCAAATGAAGCCGACTTCGACTCGACGCCACTTGCGCGGGGTACGGCCCCAGAGGCATGACGCCAAACTGTGCCAATGCCAAGCTCTGTATAGCCCAGTAAGCAGCAAGCTGGGCCTGCTGCACTGATATTCTGCTTGGCACAGCAGTGATGACAACCAGAACGGCAGAACATCACAACACTATTAGAGTTAAGTAATAATAACTCATTTATCTAAAGTAAACAAAACAAAAATAACTTAACGAAGTAGAAGCCAGATCCAGTAAAACATAAAAAAAGGCGCGAAGATGGTCTGTCTATGGAATATGTCAAAGAAGTGTCAAAATGAAAATGTCACTGAACTGTCAACTCAAGTGACAGTCTCACTCTACAATTCTGTGTTCTGTCTATACACTATATAATTTGTGGTCTGTGTTCAGTCCACAAATTATAAAGGTACCTATATAGGTTCAGTCAGCTTCAGCTCAGCTGTCAGTTTGATCAAAAATAAAAAGCAATTTTTAATACAAAACTGGTAGTCTTCGATGAAATAAATCTTGAATCGATAACCTTCATTATGCGTGTAATAAATCTATATCATGTTTTGATTGTTCTGTAACAATTAATAGTATTACACGGTTGTGATGTTTATGTTAGTTGATAATGGGAAAATTCAGTACTTACAGGTATTTAGAGGTAAGTTTAAATTATAAGTACATATATTCTTTATTATCTTAAATTTAACGTTCTGTGATACGTACAGGCTATGTAATTTTTACTTTTAATGGCAATTTAAAATATAGCTACATCAAAAGTTTCTTTATGCACTGTTCATTAAAATCAAACAACTTTTATGGATTTAAGTGTATTATATATTTCACCTGGGTGACTGTCACCCGCTAAAACGACTCCTGGAAAGGTTTCGAAACGTTGGGTAGCCCAAAAAAGCTCCAATATGCCACCAAATCCAAAAGTAATTTTAACATTGAAATGTATAGTGCACTTACCTGTAAAAGTTTTTATATTATCTTGCTTGGGATTGTGACTACACATTTTAAATATCTTTAAATACAAATAGATTTAAATATGGTTGTTAAATGACCTACAGAACAATAGTCAATAAGCATAATATTTTGTTTAATTCATCAATTCCAAGCAGGACACCAGCCAGTGTCCATAAGGCAGGACTTAAAAGGTTTTATTAATAAACATGTAATTAATTATGTGATTAGCCGTGTGGTAACGGCCTAAGAATACAAGTGTCACCACTCCCTTACATGCCTGGGATGTCGTAAGAGTCGACTTAGAGGCTCGACGCATTGAAAACCTGTGCGAGAGAAGGAAAACTTGAAACAATCCCTCTACCAACCTGTCTGGCCAGTGTGGTAGCAGTAGGCTAATAGCCTCCTATGAACACCACAATAGGCGTGAGATAGGAGAGGCCTATGTCCAGCAGTGGATGTCTACAGGCTGATGATGTAATATACTATATAAGAAAAATCGAACATCGATTTTTCTTATAAAATAAAACATATGTCTTGCCATACAGAGAGTTGTTATTCAGTTTAACCTTTCAGGCCCTGATATTGAGAGACAAATTCCACTGTTCTCTCGACACTGGTGTGCGGTTTGAATTTGATGATTTAAAGACTCATTTGTCTACAATGTATATTTCAGATATTTCAACAGCTGGTTCAAGCTATAATACTTCTATGTTCATAACATATTCTTACTCTTTCACAACACCTAAGGGTGGGTCCAGATATGTCCCTTAGAAGAATGATTCTGTGAAAATAACCCACTGGGCTAAAAACTGACACTGGCAAAATCTAAAAAGACCACCTCCATTACATTAACGGCTGAAATAACCTAACCTACAGATAGGTTATTAACCTATCTGTAGATATGGATGGGGCTATCTGAGATAGTTGCCTAGGATACTGGCTTTGTTGCCTAGCAACCGTCGTTATTTTCGTCATATTAACAAAAATATCCTAGGCAACTATCTCAGATAGCCCAAGCCATATCTACAGATAGGTTATTTCGGGCGTAAAAGAAGAAGAACATTCTTACATAGTTTTTTTTTCATTTCAGTTAAAAGATGATACCTCTACTCCTCATATCAACGTAAGGAGCAGATCGATTAAACAACCAAGGCGATTAAAGAAGATATTTATCCTACTTATAGTAGCAGCTTTATTTGTCACATATTTCTTAGGTAAGTTGCTTACTTGTTTCATTATTAACTGCTAGTATTGCAGGATTCAAGACACAATATAAAATACTCAATACTCAATAGTTTATTGCAAAACCATAATGTACATGTAGATGTAAAATAATTTGTGTCTCGTGTGGATCTAAGTTCCGGCATACAAAGGACTAAACACTAGTTGTGGTCCACAGTTTAGTCTGTGTGGTTCTCGTTCACATGGGAAAATTGTGATAAAATATATCCTATGTTTATACTCCGCCAAATTTGAACTAAATTCATTTAGCTGTTTTGAGTGATTGAATAACAATCATCCAAAAGTCTTATAGTGTAAAGTTACATACACTTGTCACTTGGCATAATATGGTTGTATTTGTTTTTTTTTATTAGCGAATAAAAGGGACAGCTTCAGTGGATCTTAGAAATTTATATGCATTTACCTGCCCTACATTAGATAATGCGAATTTAACAAACTTGATTTTGGCAGGGTTAAGAGACAAATTATTACTGTTGAACCAGTGTGCGACTTGGGAGAGAGCACTATTTACTTTGCCAGAACAATTGTTTCCTCTATCAATTTTAAATATACATATATGTCTCACATAAATTACCCGCGTAGTGAGATCGTTAATATACATTAAAAATAGCAGAGGGCCCAATATTGAACCTTGGGGCACGCCCATAATAATGGGGGCTCCAGTAGAAGCAGTATTATTGAAAATTACTTTTTCATTTCTATTGTGCAAGTATAACTGCAAAAGGCTAACCTGTTTTTTAGAGACACCATAATGCTCTAGCTTCTTTAAAACCACTCGGGTGACACCGCGGTTGGAAGATAGTAATCTTAATGCAAAATTTTGTTAGTTAGTCCTACTTTCACGCCTTAACTAAGCAACAAATCACCTTGATTTTTGGCATAGAGTTGTTAAAAGGACCGAGAGTAACATACTATATGCTACTTTTTATCTCCTTATCCCTGAAGTGAACACCACTTTTGCCTCGCGTTTCAAATTATATCTACAATAGAATAAATCGCTGTTGCAAATTTTTTAAACTGGGTATACATGAAGCTATACAGGGTGTTAAAAGACCCATAACGAAAACGAAAACCACTTATTCTCCCCATCTTTACTATCATTTTCATGTATGGAGCCAAACCTGGGAAACTGATAGTTAAGGAGTTATTAAGGATTAAAGTCATTAAATTTTTCTAAAGATTATCATATAAAGTAACAAAACCGCAATGAATTTCAAAACCACTCAATGGTATGGTGCCCCGGTCAACTACTCGTACTCTATTGATACACGCAAACGTTGTTGCACGCGTTCCATTGCGTGTAAAAAAATAACACCCATTTTTTTTACTTAAAATAAAAGTGGTTTCCCAGCAATTATATTTACATAATGTTATTTAGTTTGACGTACACTATGCATATATCACGGGTTCGGTATGGGTCTTTTAACACCCTGTATATATAGAAACAAACTTAAATCTGAACTTCTGAACTGGAGCTTTCGTGATTCGGAGGACGTACTAGCAAATATAAAAAAAGCACTTTATACCAAATCGCCAAAAACTTAGCAAACTTCTAGTAAATGCCTTTTTATGATTTTATTGATAGATTATGGAAATGGCTAGCTTGTAAGTCTCATATAACATATTCATAGTATTTCGTACAGATAAAAACTGTATTTGTCAGATAACACTAAAACTGTAAACTAAATTAATTACTTACATCTTTTTGTCACCAAATTGACAATGTTGTTGTAGGTACCGCTAAATCTAGTTAGGACAATCATTATATTATTAAGATTTCCACAATACAGGCCACGCCTAGTGTGGAAATTTTAGTCTTAAGGTGGTACGACTTCCATACAAACAAACATTGCACAATTATTGGTTCATCATACCTTAATAATTCATAAATATATGCTCAAATAACTCGTTTCAGTTATTTGTTTGCGCGAAATAATAAAAAAATTGTACTTTCATACATAAATCACGAATAAACTAATATGTTATAATTTCAATAATTCTACGTATGTGTGTGTGACTCATCGCATTTATATACCTCATGTATGAAAGTACGTTTTTTTATAATTTCGCGCAAACAAATAATTGGAACGAGTTAGTTGCACATGTATTTATGAATTATTAATGTATGATGAACCAATTAATGTGCAATGTTTGTTTGTATGGAAGTCGTACCACCTTAAGAAACCTATTTATAAGCGTTTTTTGAACAAATAACTATTACTATTATATTATTATTATTATTATCTCGAAATTCCCACATAAAACGGGCCGAACGCGGGTGAATCCTAACTATGATTATAAATGCGAGTGTGTTTGTATGTCCTTTCTTGACGCCCTAACTAAGCAATCAACCGACTTGATTTTTGACATAAAGTTCGTTGAAAGGACAGCTAGTAACATATGCTTCTTTTCATCCCAATATTCCCACGGGAATGGACACCACGCAGGTGAAACCGCGGGCGACCGCTAGTTACTTTATAAATACTACTAACACCATCTATTGTGTTGTAGACGTATTTTCTAAATTATAGAGCTAGCGCAGACGTCGGATAACGGAGGACTTTTTGTCCGCGACACGTCTTTATTGTTAACCAAATAAGATTCAACTTAGACCGCGTATATCCGCGAAAAGTACGCGATAGTCCTCGTTATATATTCAACTTTATGATCTTAGTAATAAGGTCGTGTCGCGGACAAAAAGTCCTTCAATGTCTGTCGTCTGCGCAGGCCAATATGGTGATTCTGATAGGTGGCGCCCACAGAACAAGGAAAAATTTTCTGTGGTGGCGTCAGCACACGAAAATTTAAGACTAATTTCACGTGGGCGAAGTCGCGGGCGGAAGGCTAGTTAGCAAATAAAGTTACAGCTGTTAAATTCATGTCATAACGAGACGAGATATAAAAAATATATGTCACTAGTCGTCGTCTCAGCCACATAACACCCACTGCTGGGTATAGGTCTCCCCCAAAGGGGGGGTTTGCCGTAATCGCCACGCTTGGCAGGCGGGTTGGCGATCGCAGTATGGCCAAGTTTGTATAGTTTGTATAGACGCTGCTGCCCGTCTCCTGAAGGCGTAGTCCCTTAGTCCCCTTTTACGACACCCACGGGATAGAGAGGGTAGTGCTATTCTAAGCCGACACTACACAGCGTCACTACACTAGTGGTTTTCGTTCCCGGAGGATTATCGGGATAAATTGTACCCTATGTGTAATTCATCATCTTAATCCGTTCAGTAGGTTATTAGTTTTCCGTGAAAGATAATAAATAATAAACTTTATTTCCAAAAGTGGGTACATTGCAAACTTATTTCTAACGGGTACTTATTTCTAAGGGTAAGAGTAACAAACATTTAGCATTTATAATATGAGTAGGAAGGAAGTAGGATAGTAGTGAGGTAGGATAGGATTAGTAGGATTAAGATAAGCAAAATCACTGCCCAAACGCAGTGTTTGATAATCAGTTTTTATTGAGCATGAAATTGTTTTCCTTTTTTAATTTTCCGCACTGCACATTGTGTATTGTAATAAATCAATCATGTCGTTTTACCCCTGTTAATAAAACTGTAGCCCTAGCACGAATAACTTTCGAGTAAGTATCGAGAAAGTAAAGTAAAAAATTTATGAGATATTGAGCAGCGCTCCTACATTACATTACATTTTCCTATACATTTTTTGACATAACGTGCTCTACGTGGATACTATTTCGATAGTTATTCGTGCTAACCCTGCTGTTTGCAGTCTATGGTTCTTGCACCAAGTTCTGGTTTGATTTAAAAATAGGATAGAATTTCTATGCCTAGTAAATTAATTAGTACTTACCCCAACTTGTCAAACAGGTTTCAATGTACCGGAATCAGGGCTGTCAACGTACAGTTGTTTCATTTATCGAGTAAGCAATATCACAGATTCTTCTTCATCATCATATCAGCCACACAACACCCACTGCTGGATATACGCCTTTTTATGAACAACGGGAAGATTTATGATACATTTTAAATATAAAAATTCTCAGATGCGACTCGAACCCACGACCTTAAGTCTCGGTACCGGATTTCTAAAGGTCGTGGGTTCGTGTCGCATCTAAGAATTCACTTGTGGCCGAGTTGATTTTTTCCAATATTTTTCTATTTAAAATGTATCATAAGTATAAAAATAGCATTGAAAAATGCAAAGAATCAAAAATCATCAACGGGAAGACTCTTACACCCATATTCTAAGTCGTTCCTCCAAAACTTACTCGTCCTCGACTTAACGAAACGTCATTGAAAACCTCTTCGAAATACTTCTCGAAATCGGTATTCTAAGTCATAACTCCGTAAGGACTTGGAGGAGCCAAAGAGTACGTAGCCACTCCGTGTTAGGCCTAGCGCACACTACCATTTTTACCCACGACGAGGTTGAGTGGAGTGTAAAAAGTTTTGGAGGAACGACTTAAAATAATGGGGGTTAGCCTTCATACCTAACGTTAAGTATTGATAAGGCTGAAGATGGAAGCGAGCCTCTCTCGGAATCCTCAAACACTGACGAACTGGCTATCTTATCTCTAACTGCCGGAACGCAACAATGCTGAAAACATTGGCCTCCCCCAAATATAGACCAAGATATATCTATAGCACAGATTATATAATAGTAGAGTGGCAATGTTAAATAAATATTGTAAACGATAGTTCCCTGAAAGCGAGCGGCGTTCGAAAGACACGATAAGCCGTTGGTCCCGGCTGTATTTGCAGTCGTAAAAACCCACCATTTTGTATTGGGCCCGCCGTGGGTCATGCATGGCATGGCTCATTATCTTAATCCATCTAATTCCAAGCCAGCGGCCCAGCAGGGGGACATTAAAATGGCCGAAGATAATGTGGTAAAGCTCCGTCTTTTGATCAAACTGCGATGATTGACAGCTGATGGTAGTACTTCTGATCATGCTACAAACCAGGGGTCACGGGTTCTATCTCACCCATTACAACATTAATTTATATACATTTAATGGAATTGTAAAACAGAATTTCTGTACATTGAATATATTTACCAAAAAACTAATTTGGAGACGACGTAACAGAAAGAATACGTTTAGAGGATTTTTTAATTTTTGTCTGTCTGTACACGCTTATCTCGGTAACTACTGAACCGATTTGAATAAAAGTTTTTCTGACATGTGCTACTAGGTCTGGCCAACATTAAGGCTATAATTAATTTTGAAATCTGGAAAACCTGATGCAGGAAGCTAATAGACCAGCTCAACTATTTTATTTCTTCCATTACATGATACAGAAAAAAACACTGGGAGTGACTGTTACCATCTCCACGCGTCTTCAATGTCGACGGATGCAAAAACTGATACATTAAGTCCACGCGAACGAAGTCTGTTTGTTCCGATAGCTGTGTAGTGTCGGCTTAGAATAGCACTATCCCCTCTCATCCCGTGGGTGTCGTTAAGGCGACTAAGGGACTCCGCCTTTAGGAGACGGGCAGCAACGTCTCCTACAAACTTGGCCATACCGCAACCCCAACCAGCCTGCCAAACATGGCCATTATGGCAAACCCCCCTTTTGGGGGAGGCCTATACCCAGCAGTGGGTGTTATGTGGCTGAGACGACGAACGAAGTCGCTGGCATCAACTAGTGTGATAAATATTTGTGTTTTCCCCTGTCGGAGTAATATTTTCTATATTTATTTACATCCATAACACAGATATTTCTCTCGAAATCAGTAGGCCTATCGAAGTGCCGTCGGCATCGCTGTCAACTTCACTTTGACAGCCGACGGCATTTTCGTACAACGCAACTTCAAGGTTATCTTCCTAATAATAAGATTCCATTTCCATAGTCAGTTAATAATTGACTCTGTGTGCGACCGAGACTGCGCTATAGCATCAGCGCTCGCGTGTGAAGAGTCGCGAACATATTTGACAAGTCGACGACGTTGACGACTCTTACGCGGAGGGGCTACTGATTGACAACCCTATTCTTGTTACGTTGACAATAGAGAGTAATATCCTATTTATCCATCAACTCTAGACTATAAATAGACATGTAATGTTTTTCTCCCTCTGACGCTATAAACGCTATGGGCATAAACTCAATGTAAAAAATCTTGCGAAGTTCTGTATATAAACTTAGTTCAGTTAAAGGTAGTGGTACACTATCCCAAGTTGTCCTGAACCAATACTCTTACACCCGAAATTAATAAGCTTTCAGTAGATATGGATAGGGAAGGTTGCCACGGCATGCAATACAGAAGGAACAGTCTGATTGTAACTTAAAATTAATACTTATCCAAAAAAAAAATATATAGTGAGTAAGATTAGCTAAAAATGTGCATTAAATAAACATCCCTTTTTTATTTTGTTGAATTCTAATTACTTCGTCCAAAATAAGAATCATATCGTTCAGTTTTCAAACAGTAAATAACGATACAGTCGGTCCAATAATTTAGTAGCTGTAAATTTAATTTAACTTTTATAAACCCCTGTTTTTGGTCGGGGGGTTAAAACTCTTTTCCAATACAAGTATAGTGCTCTTGATCGAGTGAGCGATTAGCATCGTGTATAAGCACCTTTACATTACCTGTCTGTAATACTGTACAGCCGAAGTGGGGAGTAAATCATGCACAAGATCTTAGTGCCTCCAAGTGATCGAGTGTCTGTGCTTTCAGTGTCTGTTAAGTTAGAAAAATGCGCAATGGAACAGTGATTTTGCGTACGCTTCCGATTATTGTAACAGGTACGTAATAGCACAGTGATAATACAATACTACATTAGTAGTAATAGTTATTTTAGCTCAGACGTCTGAGTTTAAGTTTTAAAACGCTAAATTCCGATTGTTTATTTTATAAATAACAAACAGTAGAACCAAACCAAGAGCGTCTATTTAATTAAACATAGTTTTATTTATTACTTACATTAATAATAAATATTCAATTGGTACCGTGGTGGTTCGCGCGCTCGAACTGCGATTGTTGAGGTCAAGCCACTTTCGCAATGGTCGATCACGGGATGGGTGACCTTAAATTTACTATCTCGAGCTCCTCCGTGCTTCGGAAGGCACGTTAAGCCGTTGATCCCGGCTGCGTTTGCGTATTGGGCCCGTTGGTGGGTCATGGCCCGATCTCCTTATCCATCCATAAGGAAGGCCAGTGCCCCAGCAGTGGGGACAATTAAAATGGCTGATGACGATACAATTGGTCACATCCTATCTCATTCTACTAGTACTAATATCCTATTAATATCGCAAATGTTAACGTTTATTTCTTTGTTACTCTTTCACACCAAAAGTACTGAACGGATTTGGATGAAATTTGAAACAGAGATAGTAGATAGCCTGAATTAAAATATAGGATACTTTTTATCCCGATATTCGCACGGGAACGGCAACTACGTGGGTGAAACCGCGGGCGATCAGTTGTATTATAAATCTATACTAATATTATACACTAGAGGCCGGGCGCGGTTTCACCCGCGTGGTTCCCGTTCCCGTGGGAATTTTGGGATCATGTATAGCCTATGTTACTACTTGGGGTCTAAGGATTCTCTATACCAAATTTCGTCAAAATCGGTCCAGTAGTTTTTGAGTTTATTCGTTACATACAAAAATACAAATCTTTTCTCTTTATAATATTAGTATAGATAAAGCTGAAGAGTTTGTTTGTTTGAACGCGCTAATCTCAGGAACTACTGGACCGATTTAGAAAATTCTTAGACCATTAGAAAGCTACATTTCTCCCGAGTGACATAGGTTATATTTTATCCCGATATTCCCACGGGAACGGGCACCACGCGGGTAAAACCGCGAGGATCCGCTGTATCTTATAAAGAAGTCCTTGTGAAAAATGGGGTCGCAAAGCGTTTTTATATCAATCAATCAAATAAGTCGTCTTAAAAAACGTACCTACCTATTGTCGTATTTTGTTGTCGTGCTGTCAAGCGAGTCAGTTGGCCAATAAGAAATCGGAACAGCAAAAAAAATAAGTGAATTTTCTTGGATTTGTATGATATTCGATTATAATTCGTTTCTAATGATATGTTTAAAAGCTTTGGATAATAAGGTATTTCGACGAGCCCGTGGCGCAGTGTTTCCCTCGCTCGTACTGCGATTGTTGAGGTCAAGCAACTTTCGCAATGGTCGATCACGGGATGGGTGACCATAAATTTACTATCTTGAGCTCCTTCGTGCTTCGGAAGGCACGTTAAGCCATTGGTCCCGGCAGTCGTTAAAACCCACCAATCCGCTTTGGGCCCGCGTGGTGGGTCATGCTCATGGCCCGTTCTCCTTATCCATCCATCAGGAGGGCCAGTGCCCCAGTAGTGGGGACAATAAAAATGGCTGATGAATAAGGTATTTTGGTAATTTTAACCTAAAATTTTCAAAATACCGTTTCATTTAATAATAAAAAAATATCCTCTCTGAAATCGTAAGTTGTCTAAGGTCGAATCTTGCCTAATTCCACCAGCAGTAGTTTCACTAACTTTAAATACTCATATATTGTCAGGAAAACATAACATACATAGTCGCTTCGTGTGTTTTCACGTATGTAAACATTTTTCCTTGTTCTGTTCTGTCAGTAATTCCCAAGCCAGTTTTTCCCAAGCTAGGATAGTAAGCTGGAACCACGCTACCTACTAGATACTAAACTGCGACGACGAGTTCATTTTGATTAGCAGGAAACTAGATGGCGCTGTTTTCGACTTTAAAAATTGTGAAATATTTTTTTTTTTTTATAAAAAGGAAATACCGACTTCAAAGAGTAAAAAGTAAACCTTTTGGAGTCGGTGCCAGCCAAGTTAAGAAAAGTTATATTAGTGCAATGTAGAATTCCTTGGCTGGCATCGACCCCAAAAGACTCAAAAAGAGGGGTGTTGTAAGTTAGACGTGTGTGTGTCTGTTTGTGTGCCTGAGGCAACGTAGCTCCTAAACGACTGGACGGATTTTGATGCGGTTTTTTATTTAGAAGCTGGCTTGATCGAGATGGTTCTTTGCTAATGAAGATCCGTTCAGCCGTTTGAAGATTATCAGCTCGTTTTCTATAAAAAAGTCTTTTAAATTAAAAAAAACCGAATCATAATTGGTCCACCCGTTTAGGAGCTACGTTGCCTCAAACAGTCACAGATTTATTAACTATCACAGGACATGGTCATTTAATAATTATACTTCCACTTGACTGATCGAGTTGAAAATAAAAAACTGTTAGTAAATCCGGTGCCGTAATTAAAATACGGTAGGCTCGAGCTGATGAAGCGAGCACGGTCTGCAGAGTACCCAACTCCTCGAAGAATAACAGCACACATATCGTGTTTAGGCTCGTTTAAACGGGTTTGGTGAGGGGATAGACATACCGTTAGTGACTTTGACCTGAGTTTGGGTGTAGTACAATTTGATCTTAATATAAAAAAATTAAAAAGCTTGAAATAAAACAAATAAAAAATACCCCCAACACAAAAAAATACACTAAAATGTTCAAAATAATTGCTTACCCTAATTACCTACTTATTACGTTTATTAATTTCACAGACGTCGGGGACGGGATATGTACCTTTCGCTAGGCACTTCCATCTGCACTTGATCTGTGAAAATGAATTAACGTAAATTAAATAAGTAATTAGTGTAAATAAATATTATTTTGAACATTGTTAGTGTTTTTTTTTAGTGTTGGGGTTTTTTTTTACCATGTTTACTTGTTTACCAGGGGCCCGATTCTGCTAATGCTTAGTCACAATCGTATTCCAGTGGTGTTTCAATAGTAATACTGTTTTACACAGTTCTTGTAACAACAGTGTAAATAAACACTACTATTGAAACACCACTTAGAGACAATTATGACAAAAAACTAGCAGATTTGACCTCCAGATTGTCATCTATGGCATCTATGGAAAAATAAAAGATAAAAAAATATTCGACTTCATTATAAGCAATTGGATAAATCTTCTTTTTATCTTAATTTTGTTCGGCCGGTCTTTTCTATTTGTTTCCGACTGATCCTTTTCAAATCAACCGTAGTAAATTGTACACATTATGTTGCCTTATTTGCATTCCAATGTAATACAAAACAACGTGTCTCCATGGCTCACTAACATCCGTTCATGTTTCCAATATAGACTCGCCGGTATTGGAATTTTGCAAACATACATTAAAGTTGGATAATGTATTCACAGCTGTTCACAACCTCTTTTCAGTTTACACTTTTCATCTACGTCATAAAAATTATGTTGTATTTTCGTTCTTATCGCATGCACCGGTGTAGTTAGGTTTTCTTGTAAGAGGGTAAATCTACGAGCGGTTTGAACGCCATCATTGTCCTCAACATACTTTCATATTTTTAGAGTAATCAAATACTGTCCTCGTGTCCAGTTACGAATATAGGTCCCAGACGAGTAGCGTTTAGAAGCATAACCTTTCTTTTTAACCGACTTCAAAAAAAGGAGGAGGTTCTGAAGTCGACTGTATTTTTTTTTTAATGTATGTTCCACCATAACTTCGCCAGTTGTTAACAGATTTTTATAATTCTTTTTTTATCTGGAAGAAAATGGTTTATGTGTGGTCCCATATAATTTTTACGAAGATCTGGTTAGTAGTTTTTTCATAATCCTGAAAAATATCAATCGCCTTTTGGCAAGTAGTCGTATACCTAGATGACATCATTGTTGTGTAAGGGCTGATTTTTAGTGTAAGTAACGGCACATAATGTAACAAAAAAATCTGAAATAAAATCATTTTATAAAAAAAAAACAAACCGACTTCAAAAAGTAAAAAATAAAACTTTTGGAGTCGGTGCTAGTTAGCTAAGGCCAAAAAAAATATAGTTAATAGAAGTGCAATGTAGAATGCTTTGGCTGGCACCGACTCCAAAAGTTTTATTTTTTACTTTTTGAAGTCGGTTTGTTTTTTTTTATAAAATGTTTTTTTTTCGCACTTAAATGATTCAAACCGCCCGTAGATTTACCCAAGTCCTGCAGTAAATTCAGTCTCCTAAAATCCTAACTAATATTATTAGGGGTGTGTTTGTTTGTCCTTTCTTCACGTTCGAACTAAGCAACCAATCGACTTGATTTTTGGCCTAGAGTTAGTTGAAAGGGCGGAGACTAACATAGACTATTTTTTATCCCGATCAGTTTTGAAGCGCTCATGGCCACGCTTGACAGACTGATCGTATTCGATCACGTTCGTTAAGCAAAGTTCGGCCCGGTCAGAGGAAACAGCCGCCCACGTAATCCTGGAGTGCGTGGGTTTGGCCGCAAAACGGGCAGAAATCCTCAAAGACGTGAGGTCGCTCCTAGAAGCCTGTGAACGCCCCAGGAGGCTTCTGCGCTTTTGGAAGGAGCTGGGATGGCTTGAGTAGCCATACCGATGCTATCTTCACGCATAACGGCCCAAATGAGAGTCTAAATGCGGAGAAAAGAGCCCATCACCAATTCCAATACCGGTCAGGTGTCGGATGGGTGACCGCGAAGTGGCATTACAACTGAGCGCTTCTGTGCTTCGGAGGGCACGTTAAACCGTCGGTCCCGGCTGTTGTCATTTGAATACAGTCGTTAAGCCAAGTCAGAGGTTTTATAGGCGGCTTGATAAACTCTGACACCAAGGTGGCTACTTACCCTCACTCGATAAGAAGAAGGTAAGATCCCAAAGGTCCCGCGGGTACAGGTACCACGACGCGTGTGTAATCGCGGGCGGAAGCTATTTAAGGCGGTACCCCCACCGAAAGTGGCGCCGCGTTGAATTTTATTTAATATCGTAATTCTAATTTACAATTTTAATAAAACTAAACGTGGAATTTTTAGAGCCATTGTCTAATATTTTTAGACGGTATCATTACATTCCCTCGTAGTCACTGCTAGAAGTAGATAGCAAAACTGCTAAAAGTGGCCGTTTTTGACACATTTGCTATCTACTTCTACGAATGACTATGACGAGATGTAGCGATACCTTTTAAAAATACAAGACAATGGGCTCTAAAAATTCCACGTTTAGTTTTATTAAAATTGTCAATTAGAATTACGATATTAAATAAAATTCAACGCGGCGCCACTTTCGGTGGGGGTACCGCCTTAAGAATGTTTACCCAACGATGGCACTAGACGAAGTTACAGGTATCTAAAATTAAGGATAAGTAAATAGTTCTTCTGTCGTTTTGGTAAGATAATGAACAGCGCATGTTTGATTAGATAACTAATAAGATTATTTCCGATAGATTTGTGATACAATTGGACACCTGATAGTTAGACCTGTTTTTCAAGATCTTAAATCAGGCGATTTCTTGTGATCTCTATCAGATTTCTATTCATTGATAGCAAGCACACACTTAACACACGTTTTAATTGTTTTCACAATTTTAAGTTTTGAGTTGTATGGTTTGACTTTTGTTTTCACGAAGTTTTATTTTGGTCACGGATGAATGGTTTAAAAAATATTCGCATTTAATTCGATAGAATGAATATACTTTATGGAATCCGGACATGACGATAATCATTATACACATATAACTAATTTTTTTCTTAATCTGCAAGTAAACTATTCAACAATATATCATTGTTTGTTGTATATCTACTGTTCTACTTTATCAGTTTTTGTTTGCAGTTGAAGTTGGGATATATGTATGTTAATAAGTTGTTAGTTTCTCGCGAAGATTGAGCCACTGTGCACGCTGTTATTTGATAGTACCTAGTTGTTTTAAATGTTGTTCAAAGTGGCCGTATTAGTGTTAGCCACCACCTGGGGAATTTATGTTATCGGTGGGTATGATAAAATTAAGCTCACGGTGTGATTTTTTACGACATATACGTCTAGTCTGTGTGAGTAGTGAGTGTACGTATTTTAGGCCTCAGTCAACCAACAACCTTTTTTTTGCTTGCCTTCCCACTGCCACAGGCCACGGGGGACCAGAGTTATACGCAACCCCTTAGACCGGCAGTCCGCCCGGAACCAACCTTAACCTGCCTTCTGATGCATTTATGAATCACCAGCGGCCGCTTACGGTTTCACCCGCGTGGTTCCCGTTCCCGTGGGAATATCGGGATAAAAAGTAGCCTATGTTACTGTCCGTCCTTCCCACTTACTCTATGCCAAAACACAAGTTGATTGGTTGCTTAGTTACGGAGTGAAGGAAGGAAACGACACTCGACACATTGAACACCTGTGCGAGAGAAGGAAAACTTGAAACTAACCCTCTACCAACCCGTCTGGCCAGCGTGGTAGCAGTAGGCTAATAGCCTCCTATGAACGCCACAATAGGCGTGAGCTAGGAGAGGCTTGTGTCCACCAGTGGACGTCCACAGGCTGATGATGGATGATGATGGAAGGAAGGACGAACAAACACACTTTCGCATTTATAATATTAGTTAGGATTAGGATTTATCCAAAACCCTCTTCATATCTTACGTTCATTCGTCGTTTTCGTCGTCGACTTTTTATGAATCATTACCTTAATAAAATGATTGTTTTATTATCCTACTCCTAACTAATATTATTATTTTTTAAAGCATTGATGTGTCATTTCGCTGTACAAATTGCAATGTAAGGTCACTCGCGAAATGTAATGTTGTTGCAACGATCTAGATTGACATACCCAAAGTTATTGTAATAATGTTACTATATTATTCATCTAGAAAAATACTAGTCATGTACGAGTACTTATCAATGAAATCTAATGACTGCAGATAAAAATAATGCTGTCTCATTGTCTTAATTTTTATTTCAATCATATTTGAATTGTCTATTACACAATTAAACCAATTTCAATCCTTATTTATTTTTCCAACAAGTTTTACTGTTGTGACTAAAACTAGCCTATTTTATCCTTCTGTGGTCCTTAAATCGAAACTATAGTTAAGTCATTGACTTACCCCAAGGTTCTGATTGTATTGGCTATGGACAGTTATATTTTAACATATTTTCCATAGAATACATGTCAAAATTTAACTGTCCGTAGTCAAAACAATCCATTCGGAAGTTACAGTAACCGGTCGTTAGATATAGATATTACTAGCGAGTTTAATGTTTCAGAATTACATATATGAAAAGGTAATAGAAATATAATTACTTAATACATTTCTTGTTTTATCTCCATATTTTATAATAGGTTGCATTCCAAATACCCTGGAATAACTTATGTTTCCACATACATAAGTCCCTTTCATATTTCACCTCTTATACAAATTATTAACGTGAAAAAACTAAGTCTATGTCTTAGTCTCTATCCAATATTAGTATGTGATGATGTGGTAAAGAATATTCCTAAAACGGCACATTTTGTACAATTAACTATTGACATATACCTACACCGTAATTTTTTTGATCTTTTTTCGGAAATCTAGGCCTCAGACAGCGATTCTGAACATTTTTTCGGGAAACATGGGTCGAAATCTCACCCCCATATTCTAAGTCGTTCCTCCAAAACTTTTTACACTCCACTCAACCTCGTCGTGGGTAAAAATGGTAGTGTGCGCTAGGCCTAACACGGAGTGGCTACGTACTCTTTGGCTCCTCCAGGTCCTTACGGAGTTATGACTTAGAATACTGATTTCGAGGAGTATTTCGAAGAGGTTTTCAATGAGGTTTCGTTAAGTCGAGGACAAGTAAGTTTTGGAGGAACGACTTAGAATATGGGTGTCAGAATCGCTCCGCTGTCAGAATTTCCGGGGAAAAAACAAAAAAAAAAACACGGTGTAGATATGCCCCATTTACAACAGGTAAGGACAGTGGCAAGTACAGTGACTGCGCCTGATTTTTTATGGATCCACTTGCAAGGCAGCTTGCAAGCCAAGTTGACTCGTCCGATCATTTATACCACTGTACTTACCAACTTCGCCAAGGACTTGACTTATGTAAATCGGGCATTATACAAATATATCAAAGCTTAATTATTCAAAAACTCATTAATAATTTTTTATTTTTTGCATTTTTCAAGCCAATTTATATACTTATGATAAATTTTAAATAGAAAAATATTGGAAAAAATTAACTCGGCCACAAGTGTATTCTCCCATCTGAGAATTCACTTGTGGCCGAGTTAATTTTTTTCTATTTAAAACTCATTGATAATATTTAGTTCACACACAGTTTGGTCTGGTTGCAGGCCTATTCGCGGGTCAGTCGCAATGGCTGGACGGCATCGCGAAGACGCTGGGCTACCAGAGCGTGAACCACTACGCGGTGATCATCGACGCGGGCTCCTCGGGCTCCAGGGTGCTCGCCTACAAGTTCCGGGTGCCCTTCACAGGTCAGACAATCGTACGATAGAGAAGCTCAGATGCTGGGCGATCGGAGCGTGAACTATGGTAGAGTAGCTCAGACGCTGGGCTACCAGAGCGTAAACCACTACGCGGTGATCATCGACGCGGGCTCCTCGGGCTCCAGGGTGCTTGCCTACAAGTTCCGGGTGCCCTTCCTAGGTTTGACGATTGCACTATGACAGAGTAAGTAGCTCAGACGCTGGGCTACCAGATGAATCACTACGCGGTGATCACCGTGGCGGACGGCTGAAGTCTGTGATAGGATAGTCTAGCAGACCCGTGCCATCTTCGATGGGCGTCTTAATGAAATTGGTTTATTAAATTAAGGCCTTTTTCTTAAACATGCTTGGAAATTTGAGCATTATTTTGACAACCTTCGAGATAAATCGAAATTGTTGTACTGGCGCGTAAGTGTACCTATATATTGTTTGGTACTGGCCAAATACATGCGAGCAGCGGCGTGCAAAAGTTGTATGAAAATACATATCTCTCGTGGTTAAGCGGCCAGATAAATAACACAGTAAACTTATATCTGTGTAATTTAAAAATGGAACGAGCTTTTGCTCCGAAACATGGCAACCAAGAAAGTAACTTATCAAAGGTTTTATTTAAATTTCAAACTGGCTTGAAAAAGAAAGCTGGTCATTGTTAAAACTTTTTATAAAAAAGTAAAATCCGACTTAAAAAAAAAAAAAACCTTTTGGAGTCGGTGCCAGCCAAGCAATTCTATTCTACATTGCACTTCTATTACTTTTATTTTTCTTACCTTGGCTGGCAGCGACTCCAAAAAGTTTTTTTACATTTTTAAGTCGGTTTTTATAAAAAGTTTTAAATATTTATATCGTGCTTCAAAAACTGATTTAATTTAATTATGTTCGTAGAAACTCGAAGAAACGATTGGTGGCCAATATTTGACTCCACTGTACACAGGCAGAGTCCCCCCGCAAGTCAGTTAAATTCTAAGTTATTTGTTTTCTGTTCGTTTCAGTATTCGGCCAAGCTAACTTGGACCTAGTCGAGGAATACTTCGAGCAGTCCAAGCCAGGCTTGTCTTCCTACGCCGACGACCCTGCAAAGGTAAGGACATCTCATTATTTTAATCCCTCATCTTTACATACAATATTTTGTATATTTCCTCTTATATTAAATATGTTTTGAGATTGTAGATTTGTGTTTGGCAACGACATGTTCCTTTGTAAATGTTGTTGCTTCTGTTAAAGCTGATAAGTTTCTTGCGGCCGTTCTTCTTATCAGTCAAAAGATGTCCTGAATGGCTGGTAGGAAAGAAAATTGGACGATTCGAAAGCACTTACCTATAAGTCTATTTGAATAAAAATCTTTGACTTTGACTTTAATATATAGAAATTGTACGGTAGATTGAGTTAAAAATGGAGCCTCACAGCACGTGTTATAACGAAAAGAACTCGGGTGAAACTCCAAATGTTTCCATACAATCACACCAATTATCTAGCCCACGTGAAGTTTCATGAAGAACTTGTGTTATGGATACTAGATAACGGATAAACATACTTATATACTTTTTTTTAAATACATACATAATATACATTTTAAACACCGAGACCAAGACAAATAGACATGTTCATGCACACAAATATTTGTCTTGTCCGGGGATCGAATTCGGGACCTCTGGCGCAGAAGGTGGATTAAGTATCACTGCGCCAAACAGGTCGTCGTCAGGTGCCATATATATGTGCACATAATAAATAATTATTGTTATATGAAATGATGAATCGATAATACATTGTTAACAGTTACTAATTAACACCCTCTCCACACACACTCACACACACTCAGTTCACACACCATGACTCCACACATAACTTTTTGGCAGATTTAAACATATATTATTATTTTACTTTTTAAGGTTGAAATGCTTTGTTTACATCTATATTTTTATATCAAAAAAAGAGCGCTGCACCTGAGATACAGTGTAAACTAGTTCAGGTGCAGATGTCAATTTCTAGATCTAAGATGTACTTAATATAAGAAAATTGATCTATATTTTTGTAAGAAAAATGTGCGAATAAATAAATTATTATTATTATTTTTCTTACGTTTCTTTTTCTCAGCATACGCTGGTATTTATGTCATTTACGGGACAATGCCAAGTAAATGAAATAATATTTTTTTATGTTTGAGTGTTGTCATCTAATTGTAGGAACTTACGGACTGTTCGGCAAGTGTTAAGTATGGCTACTTTTTGCAACTGTATGTAAGTGCTGGGTTTCAGATCAAGATTTTTTAGACTCTTATGGAGGTATTGAGGAATAATGCCGGTCGTTGAGAGAACTATTGGAATTATAAAAACTTATTAATTATTATTATTATTAACGTAAATTATGTTCTGTATGCACAAATAAATAAATAAAATAAATATGTCCACAGGGCGCCGACACCATAGTACAATTAATAAAGAAGGCCGAGTTCCTAATCCCTCCTGAAAAGCGACGAAGCACCCCTTTAATAGTGCGCGCCACCGCCGGCCTGCGCCTGCTGCCGCGGGACAAGGCTCATCTACTGTTGGTGGAGGTCGGGAAAGCTATAGCTACGTGAGTATAGCTATACAGGGTGGAAAAAACGGTCATTGGAGGGAAAGTACCCTGAATATTGTGATAAATATTAAACAAGAAAATATACTAGAAAAAAGCAACTAGTCTCATGTCGCCCTGACGGGGTTCGAACCCGCATCCTTGGGAATCCGGCCCAATGCACTAACCAATTATGCTACAGAGATCTATGAGGACATGTTTAATTTTTCTAATATATTCACCTTTCTACGGTGTTGGTTTGGTGGTTTCATCAGTGAGAGAAATATCGTCGCATTCGAAAGAAACATCTTTGCTAATGTTTCACTATCGATTAAGATGAAACAGCCATCTAATTATAACTTTTTGATTTTGCATTTTGAAATGCTATTTTTATGATAAATGATATTTTATTTGCAAAAAACATGGTATAATGATGGTGAGCCAAAGCTTTACACAATAAAGTGCTCATGCTTTGCTGATTATAAAAATCGCATGCAAATACTGATTGGTAAATTACAAATAACAAATGTCAGACAAATATTAAGCTTAATTAAATTTAGGTATTACAATGTCATCGAGATAGAATTCAGTAGGTATAATGTTAAAAAAAGTATATCAATTTAATAAAAAATAAAAAAATAATAAGAAATAATATAATATATATATATAATATATGTAATAATAATAATAATAAATAATAATAAATAATTGCATACAAACACACCAATTATCTAGCCCACATTAAGTTTCATTAAGAACTTGTGTTATGGATACTAGATAACGGAATAATAAATATTAAACAAGAAAATATACTAGAAAGGCCCCGTCAGGGCAACATGAGACTAGTTGCTTTTTTCTAGTATATTTTCTTGTTTAATATTTATCACATGAAAATAGTATTGTAAAATGCAAAATTAAAAAGTTATAATTACCCTAAATATTGATGTCAGCAAATTTTACTCAAAGGAATCATTCCCTCCAGTGACCGTCTTTTTTTACCACCCTGTATATACTGGGGATTGGAACTTGTGATTACATCAGTCATATCATCTATGCCACTGAGAGCTGGGGCCCGATTCTGGCGCCTTCGACATCTTGAATTCGACATTTTTGGAGTCAAAAATCTGTATTAAAGGCTCACTAAAAGCAATCTTCGACAGTATAGGATTATCAAAGATAATTGAAATTAAAGGATTTTGGCAGTTGTAGAGATTTTACTTAGATTTTTAATAAAGAAATTAAGAATATAAAAATGTCGAATTCGACATATTTCAGCGCGAGAATAGCCCCCCTGGTCTCCGTCACTCGCCTATACCTACCGCGATAAGCGCCTACAGCGCGCGACAACTTGAAGTTGTAAATCAGTCAGGGCCGCCCCGCGCTTGTGAGTACACGCGGAATTTTTACAAAACATTAATACTTGCTTACGGAACATTAATTTTAAACATTAACTGCACTATGTCCATGTTTTTCGATACTAAAATTACCTTTTAAAATTGTTTGTTCGATTGCGAATCGATCGAGGAACTTCCCGGTTGACCAGTTGAGTTTTTTCGGGGAAACGTTTTTTCGATAAGTATTTAGGCTAAGAAAATGATTTATAATTTAAACCAAATACCTAATAATGAAAGCTGACGCATTATCAGTATTCACACTAATGCAATTTCAAAAAACAGACAAATGCAAAAAGTTTAACCGCCTTCGTGGTCTAGTGGTACAACCACCGGTATAAGACCCAGGGGTCCCGGGTTCGATTCCCAACGGGGGTACATATTGTATTCGGTTTGGTTGGTAGTAGGACTTGTTGTAAGTCCGCCTGGCTAGCTACCACCATCTTATCTAAGTCTGACGCCATAACAACAATGTTTTCAGCATTGTTGTGTTAAAGATAAAGATAAAATAGCCAGTTTCTCTGTGATTGGGGATTCCGGGAGAGGCTCGCTTCCATCTTCAGCCTTATCAATACTTAATATCAGGTATGATGAAGGCTAAGAGTCTCCCCGTACTTCATAAAAAACAAAAAAAAAGTTCACTATAGTAGCAAAACCAACACTGCGCTGTCTCCTTCATACTCGTAAGTTTGACCGCGCGCGAGAGAGACAGACAGACTATTCTTGATGCCCATGCAGTGCAACGTCACGCCGCGCGCTTATTCACAGACACAACGTGTAAATGTGTTAAACATGCCAACTTTAGTTAACCGACCTGTATGTATTAAAATGTAGTTATAAATAAAAATATCGTTTCAGGTTGGGCTACGATGTGGGCGCCAACGGTGTGGAGATCATGGATGGATCTGACGAAGGAATCTTCATTTGGTACACGCTGAATCTTCTGCACAGTAAGTTGAGACACTCAGCTATGATTACAGTTCTCTTAAACACTCAAAATAGTTTTACACCTTATGTTGGGAGACTTTTGTTATCTCACTCACACGCTTTTGATACTCACCATGTGGGCACAGATTAGTAAATTGTTACTTCGTAACAGATAAATCACTCTCTAAGAAATGTTGGTATTATAATAGCCTACTCTTTACGACTGCTGTGTAGTGTCGGCTTAGAATAGCACTACCCCCTCTCATCCCGTGGGGGTCGTAAAGGCGACTAAGGGACTCAGCCTTCAGGAGACGGGCAGCAGCGTCTCCTACTAACTTGGCCATACTGCGATCGCCAACCCGCCTGCCAAGCGTGGCGATTATGGCAAACCCCCCCTTTTGGGGGAGGCCTATACCCAGCAGTGGGTTTTATATGGCTGAGACGACGACGACGACGATGTGTGAATAAATATTGCATTTTCAACCCTTTAATTATTACCCGACTGCGCCAGAAGGAGGGTTTCGTTTTTCGAGAGATACATACATAATTGTTAGGCACGCTCTGCGGCCTGAACGGCTCGATGGGTTTTAGATTGAGAGGTGTCGTTAGATTCGTATTTACTGTGTAAATGACACTGGGTATAATAAAAAAAACCTCAAACAACAAAAAGATGTCCTGAATGGCTGGTAGGGAAAAAAATTGTTGGACTATTCGAAAGTACTTATCTTTAAGTCTATTTGAATTAAAATCTTTAACTTTGACAACAAAATTGCGGATTTTTGGCGCCATATTCAAAAGTTTGGCACGCTCGGTATCAAATCAAAGCGTTGATATTTAGGATTTCAAAAGGGTATATCATGACCAATAAATAACTAACAAGATATAAATAAAAAAACAACGTAGGCATTTTCACATCTTCTGCCGGCACTCCCGAGTGCCGGCAGAAGTGAAAACCGCTTAAACTAAACAGCAGGAGCAGACATACATTTCCGCCGCGCGGTAGAAAGAGAGGGGGATATTACTTGCTCTCCTACGCCGCGCCGGCGGTCTACTCTCTCTCCGTCTTACGAATTTTCGATCAGGGTCACGTGTCCTGAAGCGACTTTAACATTTTTTACCCATCCCAAAAATTTTAAACTGATGTGCACAACGCCGCTAAAGAAGTTTTCACTTCAAAAATGTATACATTTAAAAAACTAAAAAAACACGCTTGCTTCAAAAAACAAGCCAACTGAAAAGATGGAAACAAGATCAAATATAATATTATTAAATTCTATGCCTCTGACTGCATGCATTATGTTGAACAAAATATTTTTATATTTAATCTTCTTTGTCAATGAATGATTTTCGTTTCCCTCTCAGACCTGATGGAGGGCGAGACTATGGCAGCGCTGGACCTCGGCGGCGGCTCTACGCAGATCACCTACCAGCTCCCACCCTCTGATGCTGAAGGGTTTCCCGCCAACGATCTGTATCTAGTACCAGCTGGAGGGAATAATATAACTCTTTACACACACAGGTATGACGCATATTTCTCTTTTTCCCACTATAAATCTCTTTATAACCCCTTAGATGCTGCCCTATAGTCTGATTTAAAAATCAAAATTAAAATTCGACGGAATTCTGATAGCTATCGTCTTTTGTCATCTTATTTAACATTAACCTTTTCCGTCGTTTAAATTTTATATGTATTACATATATATATATATTATATGAATATCAATAAATGAAGAATAACTATACTCGGGGAGATAATTAGACGGAAAAAATGTAAACAAAGAACTGTCAATGTCACGAGTTGAGTACAGGGTTTGGCAACTTTTTTTTAAATATACGTTTTTTAAACGACCAAAAGAACCATGAGTTTTCTGTTCTGGTACTTTTCAACTTTTCAAGTTAGTGAAAATCCCAACAAATTTAGTTTAAAGAAATCGAAAAATCGGAATGTAATAAAACAAGCGGCCGCTTGCGGTTTCATCCACGTGGTGCCCGTTCCCGTAGAAATATCGAGATAAATTTTAGCCACTGTGTTATTCTCATGTATTAGTTTGATACTGTAAAATTTAATCTTAATCCGTCAGTAGTTTTTGCGTGAAAGAGTAACGAACATGCATTCAAACTTTCGCATTTATAATATTAGTGGCCGCCCGCGTGGTTTATAATTTATAAGCCTGATTTCTGATGTATACGCTATATATTGTAAAGTGTCATCTAAATCCGGTCAGTATTTTGCCGTGAAAGAATAACAAACAAACATCCTCCCAGTCTTTCGCATTAATATTATTATTAGGATAGGATGGGATTTTATGTAGTTAAATGGTAGAGTTATACTGCAATATAATATTATTAATATTTTATGATTTTATGAAATTTTGCATTTTTCAATGCTATTTTTATACTTATGACAAATTTTAAATAGAAAAATATTGGAAAAAATTTACTCGGCCACAAGTGAATTCTCAGACGGGAATTCCAAACGTCGCGGGTTCGATTCCCGTCCTGGAAATCACTTGTGACCGTGTTAATTTTTTCCAATATTTATCTATTTAACACCATTAGTGTGTTGGACCCGCAGCTACCTCAACCTGGGGCTGCTGGCGGCGCGCTACGGCACCTTCCGCGCGGAGGCCGGCGACAACCGCACCGCGGAGTTCACGTCCGTCTGCGTCGACCCCATCGTGCAGAAGGAGAAGTGGACCTACGGGAACAAGCAGTATGTCGTTAGGTAAGTGGGTTTTTTTTTTTTTTTTTTTTTTTTTTTTTTTTTTTTTTTTTTTTTTTTTTTTTTTTTTTGGGTGTTATCATGCAATCAGTCGGAAGACTATGAACTGGGGGCCCACCATCAACTGTAATGCGATTCATTTTAGGTTACTTTCAGGTACTAAGAGCGGGACGCCGTTAGACGCGCCATGTGGCAGCATCCCACTCTCACAACCTACAATGAATTGCATTACAGTTGATGGTAAGGCCCCAGATGTGTTATAGAAAAGTCCTAATTATAAATACTGAATCTAAATCATGAGTAAAAAAGTAGGTAGTTATGCTTACCCCGTGTATCGGGTTCCTGATGTATATAGAAAAATAAATTATTTACACCACTTTAAAATAGTACCGTTCAGGTAGCTGGTTTCTGTGAGATTACGTCAAAATGAGCCGAACAGGAATCGTGGAACGGAGATAATTTGTTTTTTTTTTTTTTTTTTTTTTTTTTTTTCGTTCCTAAGAACAGGCTAGGGTCATAGACCATACTGCCTCGTCATTAGTAGGTGGAGAAAATTTGAATTTAGACAGAACAGATAAAAATATAATTTGATTACCATAAAGTGAGACTACGGAGTTTCTAACCATTATAGAGGTTTCATCCATCCATAAGGCTAGAACGAAATGGCATCGTTACAGGCTTCCCCAGTAGAAAGACCTCCCTTTAGGTATTATACAGGTTTGTCCAGGTCCAGGACTCGCCGTCGTTTTAGTCTGCGCACAGCTTCAGGTATGGTAAGCTGCACCGCTAGTTCGTTCGGATGGTTTGAGAGCCTTGCTTTGTATTTCGTACAGTGTTTTCTGATCTCCTCCTTTACTGTGGTGATATCGAGATACTCATGAAGTTCTGAAATTTTTATGAACCAAGGAGCGTTTGCAATTTGTTTGAGTATATAGTTCTGCGACCTTTGTATGATGTTCAAATTGGAGTCACCTGACGATCCCCATAGCTGAATGCCATAAGTCCAAATTGGTTTTAGAATAGACTTATAAATGAGCAGTTTATTGTCCAGAGACAGTTTTGAGTTCCTTCGCAGCATCCAGAATAGTTTCCTGAATCTAAGGTTGATCTCGTCTCGCTTAATTTGGATATGATGTTTCCATGTCATGCGCCTGTCTAAGTGAAGTCCTAGATACCTATCGGTGTCATTTTGGGGAAGTTAGTTTAGGTCATTTAGGTCAGTAGGAATAAATAAAATAAATAAATATTCGCATACAATCACACCAATTATCTAGTCCCACGTTAAGTTTCATGAAGAACTTGTGTTATGGATACTAGATAACGGATAAACATACTTATATACTTTTTTTTTTGTAAATATATACTTAATATACATATTTAACACCCAGACCAAGACAATTAGACATGTTCATGCACACAAATGTTTGTCTTGTCCGGGGATCGAACCCGGGACCTCTGGCGCAGAAGGCGGGGTTAGTACCCCTGCGCCAAAAATGCAAATGGAAAACATTGCATTTTTTTTTTGCAATGAAATTTGAAAATGTAAGTAAAATTAAACGTACTATCTGACCAAGACAATTAGGCGCATGACAGCTGAGAAAAACTAAAAAAAATCTGAGTTAAAACCAGAATTTACAAAAAACGGTAATCAGTCAGTTAATCACTGTAGCGCTAATTAATCACATAACAACAGAAGTGCAGTGATAGAAGTGAGCTGTAGGTGCCAAAAGTGCAAAACCGAATTCCTGTCATGCGCCTAATTGTCTTGGTTATGTAGTAAGTATGAATAGGGTTACTATTTAGGAATTTGTTAAGTCCTGACAAAAAGCCGGACAGTTCAATAAAGTCCGGACATTTTAATCGCTAAATACAAACATTAAGGGCCGGTTTCAATAATCTATCTCTATCAAGAGTTAGGTCTATCTTGGTTACGTTACTTAGCAACCGCTGTTATTTTGGGTTATTTTAGGCTGAATAACAAAA
Source organism: Chrysoteuchia culmella (assembly GCA_910589605.1). Taxonomy (NCBI): domain Eukaryota; kingdom Metazoa; phylum Arthropoda; class Insecta; order Lepidoptera; family Crambidae; genus Chrysoteuchia; species Chrysoteuchia culmella. Next base: position 1,157,382 of record OU342659.1, on the reverse strand, counting down.
ATATCTAGGCAACAAAGCTCTAGTAAGCCTATCTCTTACTGAGGATAGGTTATTGAAACCGACCGTAAGTGATGAAGTATAGTAAATTAATCTCGCTCGGGCGGGGACGGAGGTTGAGTGCTGTTTTGTTTTAAGATAATAAAGATTGATTTGATTACTTATGTAAATTTTATTACTCATATTCCATTTAAACTAAAAAAATCCGGACAAATTAAAAAGCCGGACAAAGACTCATCCGGACGTATGGTAACCCTAAGTATGAAAGAATCATGAAAATATCTCAAAAAATTGATAATTTATGGAATCTTAAAGTTGCACTTAACGGCTCAGCGTTTGACGTCACGACTCTTCGGCTAGTCACTTGTAAGGCGGTGCACCGACGTGAAGAAGTGGCGTGACGTCACCACCATATTTGAAGTCACAGTCAATTCTGCGCGAAAATATTTTATTTAAATAATTTCTTTCTCAGCCATTTCTTGACGGATTAAAAAAACATTGTCTTATCATCAGTTTTGATCTATATTTCAATCCCATTTAGTGAAATATTATGTTTTAAACATCAGGAAATAATACACCGGGAATCGAATCCGCTTAAATGCGAATAATTACATCGTGTACTTTTATGGTACAAATCGCTAGTGTTAATCTTGAAGATTAATTAAGTCTGAGTGATAAACTATCGAAAATTAAAGACTAATCCATTTATTTATTTTTTATGATAGGGGGGAATTCTTTTACGCATACCAAACAGGTTATGCTGGGCTCACCTGATGCCTCGCAGCCCCCCATCCGGCCCAAGAAGGCTCGATGGAAGGCCGGGAGGAGGTACTACCAGCTAAACCCCTCACTACTTGCTCTCACCGCCGTAGGGTCCTGGGGGACCGTGGTGTCAATCGCCCCTTTGACCCGGCGCCCGGCCCGTTTTCGGGGCCCTCTTACGGCTGAGAGATGGCCGAGCAAGTGTGGCCATCTCTCCAACCTACTATAGTGGAATTAGGTGGGCAAACTGCCGCCTCCTTCTTCCCATCGGAGCTGATTCTCATGAGCCTCTTATTCGCGAATCCGCTCCGATGTCTCCTTTTGCGAGATGACGTCCTCGCAAAAGGAGACTGCCGCCTCCCAGGATCTTTCGATGGCCAGCATCTCAGCCACCAGAATGCCGCGCTGAGGAGCCCAGGCAGGGCACACCAAAAGGATGTGCTCCGCACTGTCCTCTTCAGCGCCGCACTCGTAGCACTGCGGGGACGCCTCCCTTTGAATCTTAAACAGGTACTTTCCGAAGCATCTATGTCCGGAAAACAGCTGGGTCAGCCTGAAGGTCAGCGTCCCAAACCTCCTACAACACCACTCTTGCAGGACTGGACGGACCGAGTCGACCGTCCGTCGTCCGGCCGGGTCCGTCTGGAGTGTCCTTCACCACTCCTCCATCAACGACGTTTCCGCCCTCCTCCTTATCTCTGCAAACTCCTCAGTGGCCAGACGGGCACTCTTTGGATGGCATCTTTTCGCTCTAGATACACTTCCCTAATAACCTGAGCGTCTAGCTCCCAGGAAGGCATTGCTGCAAGGACGCATGCCGCCGTATGCGATATTGTCCTGTAGCCCCTTGCACACCATACTGCTATGGCTCTTTGAGGCCGTCTGAGATGCCGCCTATTTTCCGCGTTTAAGCGGTCCGCCCACACCGGAGCCCCGTACAGAGCCATACTGCGCAGAACACCCGCAAAGAGTCTACGGCAACTTGCGTTAGGGCCACCCAAATTGGGGAGGAGGCGTCCCAATGCCCCTGTCGCCTTCGCAATTCTGGGCGCCAGTCGTTTGAAGTGTTCTTCAAACTTCCAGCGCCCGTCCAGCACAAGTCCCAAGTAATTGATACTGGGCTTTAATGGGATCCTCGCCCCATCCACTGCAGCCCCAGCAGGAGGGCCTCTTCGGGGACCATGAAAGAGAATTGCCTCAGTCTTCTCGATGGCTACATTTAGGCCAGGTTCCCTAATACGGTCTATGACAAGGGATGCTCCAACACCAGCCCGCCTTCTGGCCTCGACGAATGTTTCACCCCGAGCGGCGACCAACGTGTCGTCGGCGTAACAAATGACCTGCATCTTCGGCAGAGGAACCCCGCGTAACACCCAATCATAGCCTATGTTCCACAAGAGCGGCCCAAGCACCGACCCCTGTGGGACCCCACACACCATCTCTCTCGCCACCAGACCCTCGCCGGATGGATAGAGCACCTCACGCCCCTCCAAATAGCTTTCGATTACCCTTATGAGGTACGGGGGCATCCTATGGAACCTCAGGCCCTCTTTTATCACTTCGAAAGGAAGGGTGTTAAAAGCATTGCGGATATCCAAAGACACCGCAATCACCACTTCCCCTCGATCTGCCGCCTTTTCCGTCATCTCTCTTAAAGCCATTATGGCATCGATGGTCGACCGTCGCCTCCTAAAACCATACTGGTTCTCCGCCAGGTCGGGACCCACTGTTTCCAAGTGCTGGACAACTCTATCCGCAATGATGCGCTCCAGCATCTTCCCTTGTTCGTCCAGCAACACCACTGGTTTGTAGGCTGACGGAGAATCAGCAGGTCTCCCATCCTTCTGAAGAAGGCACAACCGCCCCCGCTTCCAGGCTTTGGGGAACTCACCCGTCTCCAGGCATCTGTTGAAAATTGCCTGTAGGGGTTCACCTAGGTGCTTCAAAACTATAGGAAGCACGCGCCCAGGTACTACGTCCGGGCCAGGTGCCTGTTTCTTACTTCTTAGCCGATCGATCACCGACTCCATCTCAGACTCCGTCACGGGATAGAACCCGGACTCCGCGTCCAGTGGACCCTGTGGAGGATACAGGGGAGTAGTCAGCGATGCTATCGCTGGAAAGAGGCCCTCCACCACCATATCGAGGAGCTCCGGCTCCATGTTTTCCATTACAGGCGCCTGATGATGGAGCTTATTTCGCACCATCCTAAATGGGCGCCCCCACGGATCGTTATCCAAGCTCGCCAAGAACTCTTCCCATGCTCGGGACTTGGCTTCAGCAATGCCTACCCTGAAGGCTTTTTTGGCCTCTAAATAGGCTAATCGGCGCCTTTCCTCCTCTGCAGGTCGCTTTCTACGACGGCGTCTACACCTCTGTAGGGCCCTTCTGGCCCGGAGACTGGCAGCTCGGAGTGCCTCCATTGCCTCCGACCACCAGTACACCTGCCTCGTCTCCGGGGGTCCATGCACCCTTGGCATTGCCGCGTCGCACACTGACTTTACGGAACGACTCAATGCACCACGCCTCCGCTATCGCGGCCTCTTCCGCCAGCTCCCTGTTGAGTTTTGTGATGGCCCATCTTGGGAAGTGATAGCTCACCGAATGCGGACTCACTACCGCAACTCCAGCTCTAGGCAGGACCCTGTAGGTGATGTAACGGTGGTCCGACAGGGTCTCTGGGTCTATCAGGACCTTCCATCTGTTCACCCTTTGAGCTAACGCCGGTGTTGCAAATGTGAGGTCGAATATGGAGCCACCATTCCCTCTGACGCAGGTAAAAGTCGTGCCCCTGTTCAGGCCCAACTACCCTGCTGACACGGCCCATTCCAGAACGACCGTACCCTTCCTGTCGGTGACAGGGGAACCCCACGCCGAATGTTTGGCGTTAAAATCCCCTGCCACAAGAACCTGCAACGGCGCAAGACGTCGAACACAGCCACTCAGCATCCCCGCCCAGTGCTCTAACTCATCCACGGACTGATTTGGGGAAAAAATATACGCCCACAATGGCGAGGTCGCCCCAGGTCACAGCCGCATAACCCTACTCTATCAGTTAGGGAGAGAGGACCCTCTCCCTAACTGATAGAGTGGGCGACCATCATTGGTGCTAGGGCAGAGACTGTGCCGTCTCATCTCCTGCCCAGTTGGAGCGCTGAGGCACACAATAGGGCTCCGACACTACCACAAAATCGGACTTAAACTCCACTACGTACTTCATCAGAATGTCTTGAGCAGCAGCGCAGTGGTTGATATTCGCCTGGAGGAAGTCAATGGTGCGTCCGTCCATTAAGGCGCTGTTTCGACTACCTCCATGGCGTTTCTCGCCCCAACATTAACCCCTCTGCCAGACGGAAGAGGCTTGCTCCGAACCGATGGTAGACAACAGTTTTTAGCCCCCATGATGTGCTCCGCAGGCCGCTTTGCTGCAAGGCAGACAGCGCATTTTGGCTCCGCCCCGCAGTTCGCTGCAATGTGACCATTCTTACCGCACCTGTAACAAGCGTTGGTTCGGTCCACCTCCATTGGACACATCGCTTTCATGTGCCCTATCGCCATACATTTAAAGCAGCGAAGTGGGCGGGTCTCAAGTGCAATGACCCGCGCAGCTCCAACCTACCATAATTCGGCCAGCCTTTACTATAACCTTGGCCGCCGCAGTCAGACATTTGACCACGGCCACCTCCGCACGACCTGGACCCTCCCTAATGGGGTCAATTTTTATATGCTCCAATGGACAACCTCCCTTTTCCGACAGAGCCGTCCGCACGTCCTCCTCCGAGATAGAATCATTAAGCCCGGAAATTCGCATTTCCACGTACTTTACGAGTCTGGTTACATTAGCGATCCCGTCCAGAGCCTCCCTCAACTTGGCCGCCATCAGATCAGCTTTCTCCGCGCCAGAGGCACCGGGGATCTCTATTATCTTTGCGCCTAACTGCGTGGTCTTAACATTGATCTGCTCAAGGCCCAGATCCTTCAGTTTTATAACCCCCCTTGCTTTCGCGATTGTCTCTGCATAAGTTATACCCCTCTCTGCTGCATCTGCCGGGATGGTCACAAGCACTGCCGCAGTACGAGGTGGGTTCAGTTTTGGCCCTTTAGGCTTCTTTTTAGGCTTTGGAGCCTGTTTGGGTATGGAAGCCCGATTCTGCGCTCGTGCCGGCTGACTCGGCTTTGGATCTTTCGGCACCTTAGGGTCCTTAGGTGGTTTCTGTGGTTTGCCCCTTTTACCAGCGACCATCCAAGGATTCGCCTCAATACCAACTTCCCCAACAGGGGTCCGGCAGCTGCATTAGAATATGAGAGCTGCACGTCCTCCCTATTGGCCTTAGCTGCATGCCGTTTATCTGCCTCCAGTGGCGGACTCGGATTCTTGGGCGGCTGGAGCCTACCCTGCACCTCTAAACCTTCAATTCTGGCCTGCACCATAGTACCGACCGTATCTACAACAGCCCTCTTTACTTCCTCCAAGAAGTTATTATAGTCGGTGGGGGGCTCCTGTGCTCCACCGATCATGGCCTGCTGCCTTGTATTCCCTTTTCTTAAATCGGCTGCCTCCTTGCTCCTCGATTGTTTCATCGCCCGTACTTCCATCCGCAGGTTGGTGAGCTCCCTTCCCAATCACACATTTTCCGCCTTAAGACGCCTCGTCAGTAAAGGCCATCCCACTGATCTGGTGTATTAACTTCAGAAGGTTTGTTGAAGTCTTTTTCACCTCATCCTTCTTCTCTGCACTCATATTCTTGGAGCTGCCGATCGCCGCGACTATTTTCCTTATATCCTTCTCTGCTGCCTTGCGCAACTCGACTGGATTAGCTTCGACCGCCGGTGGTGGCATCGGGCAGCTGGACTGAACCCGAAAAGCATCCTAATTGCCCTCTTCTTCATCCGTTGGAATGTAGTCATCGTCGCTTCCGCGACGCATCGTCTTTTTTGCCTTGGTAAGTCCGAAGCTTGTTCCCTTTGCCGTCGCTGGAGTCGACGTGGACTCCTTCGACTTCTTGCCCGAACGCAGCCCGGCTCTTTTTACGCTACCGATTCCCGATACCGATACCCCTTTCGGAATCGTACTCATCCTCGCTTGCACATCTGCTGCTCATAGCGCTACTCGCTATACCCGAACTCGCCCTGCTACACCTCCCTTCGTTATTGGCACTGTTTACGAACGGACACTGTGCTCTGTCCTCGAGGCGGTAAGTGCCCCCCCCCCCAGAAACGGTGGGACTGCCCGTGCCCATAGACACGGGGAGGGATTCTCCTGACGCTGAACGGCAGGTACCCTCCTGGGGTAATACTAATTTCTTACTCGCCATTTTTCATATTGGTGGCCCTTTAGGAAGGGGAAAAGGGCCAGAAAATCCCACAAATTTGGTTTTTTTAGAGTGGTGTCCTCCCACGCAGCCCCCACATGAAGTGGCGGCCCCCAGCCCCTGCACCACGTACAGGGGTCCGGTTTGCACCACAAACACGATACGCTCGCACCGCCGCTACCCGGAATACGTCTGGGACGCCGACGCAGAGCCAACAAAATCGCAGGATTGGTTGGCAACCACCAACAACGTTCGGAACCGCAAGGTCCTCTCCCCCCTAGACGATATCAGGACAGAACCGATATGGTCTCCAGCTGCTAGATTATTAGCCGTCACAATAAACAATATAAAATCGTTTATTGTGACGCCCAGGGTGCACCGTCCCTCCCACTGTCGTTCCCAGCGCATACAAGTATGAACTGGGACAAACAATGTTCGGGCGCTCGAGGAGTTTATCTGGCGCGCACCCCAAAAAAATTAAAGACTAATCCTGAAAAACTTGTTCAAAAAACTTTATTGAACACAAACTTTTCCATCGATTGAACTCGCATCTCGTGGCCTTTTAGAATATAATAAAATAGAAAATTGTTTATGTTGTTGCAACACACATCTGGTATTTAGGTAGACATCTTATAATTTACCTGGCATGTTGTTATAATCACTACTTTAAACGTAGTGCGGATGCCTCTATGTGCAGCAGCAAAGCAGGGTCTAGGCTCGATGTAGTATTTTCGCTCCCGGGATGAGCGAAACATCTGCAAATTCATGTTTCTTTGTAAATCTTGTCGTTATGCAAACTCATAACTCTGACCCAAACTTTTTATTTACAAAAAAATTATGTGGATGCCTCTATGATGTAGTATTTTCGCTAGCGGGATGAGCGAAACATCGATTTCAGCCTTTACCCTATTGAAGTGTGGATGGGAAATGGAGAAAATGATGCACATAAAAAAAAGTATAAAGTCTTAAAAAATATTGGAAGGGAAAAGATTGCGTGAAAGCTAATAAACCAGGGGCTAATTGTCTAATTTTAAAATCTATCGCAATCCCTTTCAATTCGTCATTTGAAAGATATTTACATACTTAAGGCCGTCACTATTTGATATTTGAAAGGGATTGTGATCGGGACGTGTTTTGAAAGTTATTGAATGAACGAATTGAACTGTCTAAGCAAAGTGACAGGCGAAAATATATTTCAAATATGTGGAGAAGTGTAAAATGAACTGTCATTTAAAACATCATTCGTTCCGAAAGGGATTGCGACAATAAGTTACACAATTCCATAAATCACTATCACAATACCTTTGAAAGGGATTGTAATAGATTTTGAAATGAGACAATTAGGGGGCAGTATCGATTTATTATGTATCGATACAATTGTATCGATTTATGGTGAATATTAGTCTAAAAAACTTGTTGTCTCAGCCACAAAACACCCACTGCTGGGTATAGGCCTCAAATACCGGGAATAGGATACCGGGAGAGGCTCGCTTCCATCTTCAGCCTTATCAATACTTAACATCAGGTATGATGAAGGCTAAGAGTCACCCCGTCATACATAAAAAAGTGGGACAGAACTAAAACTGATAAGAATATTTAATCTGTAGTGGTGACATGTAACATAGGTATTTTGTACCTAGCTCAGGCATCAGCCTCTCACAAACTTAGATTCCTTATTCCTGTTTTGTAAATGTCTTTATTTTTATGCTAAGTTTGTGATGAGAAATTTTTTTTTTTTTTTTTTATTATGATAAATTTTAAATAGAAAAATATTGGAAAAAATTAACTCAGCCACAAGTGAATTCTCAGATGGGAATCGAACCCACGACCTTTAGAAATCCGGTCCAATGCTCTAACCGCTGAGCTACCGAGACTTGCGAACCACCGTCCCGGTTTTCTATTTAAATTTTATCATAAATATAAAAATGGCATTGAAAAAATATTTTTATTTTTATTTATTTATAATCTTCACCAGCGGTGCTCCCCGGCACGGTATGAAACGGGAAGCGGTAGTGAACCAGTGCCACGCCGTGGTGTACAAGTACCTGAAGGGCACGCTGGACTGGGAGCCGGCGCGCGCGCCCAGGGGCAGCGTGGCCGCCATGAGCTACTTCTATGACGTAGCTGCCGATGCGGGGATCATAGGTGAGATATTGTGTTTTTTGTGTATTTACTGCAATTTTTTTGTCATTTATTTTATAGGACCACAGAAAATCCACCATTGAAAAGTTAAAAGTAAACATATGAAGCGACAATTTTTATCAGACCACGTTTTAGGCTGTTGTTTTTCGTTGTCGTCATCATATTATATCTCATGTTTTAATCTTTTTTGAGAATAAAATATTTTTCTTTTTCTCTTCTTCTTTCGCTTTCTTTTTCTCTTATTATGAGTCATTATTTTACGACATAGCCGCCATATGTGAGCTATCAATAAGTTTAAAACGATTGCCACGCCGCTGTACCTTTGAACGCGACGTTAGAGCTTTTTCTCTTTGTCGTACTCTCTCTCTCATTATGAATCCTGCAACCGACGCCAATGTCATAGGTGATCTACCAATAGGTTTAAACTGTGGAGTATACAAATACCTGAAGGCCACATTGGACTGGAAGCCGACGCGAGCGCCGCTGTTACCTACTTCTATATTGTGGCTGCCGATGCTGGAATCAAAGATGAGTTGGTAATGTTTTGTTATGTGTAGGCCATGAAACAGAATCACCGGAAGTGGTAACGATAAATAAAGTAAGTAACTACAGTCTTTTTCAACTAGGATGGTTCCTGTGATGTTTCAAGATTGACAGTTCTAGAGATGTCCATGTTTAAATCTTATTGACTTATCTAGCGATTTTTTCTAAGAGTCAATGTACCTACTTTCGAAGAAATTGCAATATATTTTACTACTATTTCGGCCACGAATATAGTTACATACCGTAACTTATATCATTTAAATTAAACAATGGATTATAAAGGGCAAAAAATGGTTGTGCGGGCTATTCAAATTTTGTGGACTGTGCGGACGAACAAATTGTGGTTAAAGAACGCGAGGTCAACAAATATACCAGGAAGGGCACGATACCTTGACCGCCTCGTGGTGCTGCTTAGAGCTGGAAGTAGCAGGGACGTTCCTTGAGTTTGCTGTTGCAGTTTCTTGAGGAATTCGGCGAGATCACAATTGTCTATAAAGGGTTCTGAGCGATTAGGCCACTAATCTTGATAAATTGGTGCACACACGCGAGTGGCCATTAGAAAACACAAAGCCCTTCCCATTTTTTACCGGCAGTGTTGCCAACAGTGTTGCGTTGATAGCTACCACCGCTAGGGGGCGCAGCAATGTCTCGCTCTCTCTTATGCAAGACAAGGTATGAGCAAAAGGGAAATGGAATATAGGTAAGTGAGGATGGGGAGTTTCGACCAAATTAAATAATGGAATTTGAAATCGATACAGCCAACTAACAAATAATTAACGCGGCACATTTGAGTCTTAGGCGCAACCAAATATAATAAAGATTAAAAAGAATTGTTTGTGCTAATCTATGTGGTAAAATAAAACATTAAGCTGTCAATGTTGTCAGCAAAACATTTGATTTGTAGTAGCAAAAACTCGCTGAGTTTTATTTTGTTTGGAATTTAAAGTATCTACTTTTTCACTGTTATCAACAAATGAACAGCAGCAGTTGTCGATTCTATTGTGTTGTGTCTCATCGCTACCCTGTTCCGAATCACACATTCCACTACTTTAAAAATAAAATGATTTTCTATCGTATTCAATTAAAATGTATTTAATAGGCACAGATTGTATGTACTTTATATTACCAGAGGTGTAGTTTAAATTTTTTTTTTTTTCATTATATTGCTACAGTAAGTACACGACTTTTCAAAAATATTTTGCCGATATAGTATATTCGCTTCGGACAAACTTTGAAGTGTCACAGGAATCATCCTAGTTGGAACAATCTATAAGTAGTAACTAACAGTAACAGGGTGGATCCCTGGTGCAAAAGTTAGCTAAATAATTAAATTGCTTATTTAATCGTTAAAGTTAATTGTCATTCATATCACACACACACACAGAAATGAACAAATTAGAATAGTAAAATTTTAAATCAAATTTTTAACTGTAGACAACTGAATTTTTGCCTGCTGACACAGGCAAGTTAGCTTAAGGGGACTCGAGCCGTATTTTGATATGTACCTATGTGTTTAACTGTTAATAAAGATGATAAATATTTAACAAGAAAATATACTAGAAAAAAGCAACTAGTCTCATGTCGCCCTGACGGGATGAGACTAGTTGTTTTTTTCTAGTATATTTTCTTGTTAAATATTTATCACATAAAATAGCATTGTAAAATGCAAAATTAAGATATTACAGAGTTTGACTTATATTGATTGTGAATGTTTCTCAACTTTATAAAACATTCATGTTTTTTGGTCTTATCAATGAATATAAATATTTTCTTTTTATATATTTTTAGACGTGATGAAAGGCGGCACAATAACAGTGGGGCAGTACCGATCAGCGGCTCTAAGGGAGTGTTCCGCCTCCAACGTGGACCAGCCGTGGGCCTGCGTGGATTTAGTCTATGTGCTGACATTGCTGCATGATGCCTATAAACTAAAGGATTCTGATCCTGTATCTGTGAGTATTACATTATAAAGTTGAGATATGGTTTAGTTCTAAGAGTCTGTTTCTCTAACGTGGACCAGCCGTGGGCCTGCGTGGATTTAGTCTATGTGCTGACATTGCTGCATGATGCCTATAAACTAAAGGATTCTGATCCTGTATCTGTGAGTATTACATTATAAAGTTGAGATATGGTTTAGTTCTAAGAGTCTGTTTCTCTAACGTGGACCAGCTGTGGGCCTGCGTGGATTTAGTCTATGTGCTGACATTGCTGCATGATGCCTATAAACTAAAGGATTCTGATCCTGTATCTGTGAGTATTACATTATACAGTTGAGATATGGTTTAGTTCTAAGAGTCTGTTTCTCTAACGTGGTCCAGCTGTGGGCCTGCGTGGATTTAGTATATGTGCTGACATTGCTGCATGATGCCTATAAACTAAAGGATTCTGATCCTGTATCTGTGAGTATTACATTATACAGTTGAGATATATGTTAAGTTCTAAGAGCCTGTTCCTCTAACGTGGACCAGCCGTGGGCCTGCATGGATTTAGTCTACGTTCTGACTTTACTACACGACGCGTACAAGCTGAAGGATTCTGCCCCCTAATTGTCTAATTTCAAATTCGAAAGAAACATTTTTACAAATGTTTGACTATCGATTAAGATGAAAATGAAACAGCCATCTAATTAGAAATTTTTAATTTTGCATTTTTATTATGCTTTTTTATGTGATAAATATTAACAAGAAAATATACTAGAAAACAGCAACTTGTCTTATGTCGCCCTGATGAGATTTAAACCCGCATCTTTGGGAATCCGGCCCAATGCAATAACCATTTGTGCTACAGAGACCATAGCATTGTAAAAATGCAAAATTAAAAAGTTGTATGATGCTATCTTGCGTGTCCCATTGACATTTAAGTGGAACTGTGGCACGTTATTGATCTACCAGTATCGATAAAAACTATTAATATTATGGTTACTAACTTATGCATTAGAGTCCGCCCGCGGTTTTATCGCGTGGTTTCCGTTCCCGTAGGAATATCAGGATAAAAAGTAGTCTATCTTTTGATCTTTTATCTGTATGCAAATTTCAGTCAAATCGGTAAAGTAAGTTTTGCATAAAAGAGTAATAAACAAACAAAGAAGCTGACATACTTTTGTATATTTTTTTATGATTTTAGATTTTTTGCATTTTGCAATGCTGTTTTATAAAAATTATAGTTTTTAAATAGATTTTAAATAGAAAAATATTAGAAGAAAATCAACACGGTCACAAGTGTATTCTCAAACGGGATTCGAACCCACGACCTTTGGAAATTCGGTCCAATGCTCTAACTACTGAGCTACCGAGACTTGCGGACCACCGTCAAAATTCTCCAATACTTTTATATTTTTATTACGCTGTAGGCCAGCGTTGTCACATCAATGCTAGGAATATCCTTGCATTCGAAAGATCGATCGCAGATCGATTAAGATGTTACAGCCAATAATTTAAGAATTTTACATTTATACATTGGACCGGTTTTCCAAAGGTCGTTGGTTCGAGTCCCATCTGAGAATTCACTTGTGGCCACAAGTTGATTTTTCCATAATTTTTCTATTTAAAATTTATTATATTTTTGTATATTTAGTATTAGTAGGATATGAAAAAATAACTAAATAAATATTTATCTTATTTCTCCCAGTTGTTCAAAAAGGTGAACGGTCACGAAGTGTCGTGGGCCCTCGGGCTGGCCTACACCACCGTCATGAACCGCCGCGCCGCCGCGCCGCACTAGCCGCCCGTAGGGCAAGTGCTATCGAAGCGTCCATCTGACACTTAACATCTTATCTAAGTCTGACGCCATAACAACAATGTATTCAGCATTGTTGTGTTCCGGCAGAGAGATAAGATAGCCACTTCCTCAGCGATTGAGGATTCCGGGAGAGGCTCGCTTCTATCTTCAGCCTTATCAATACTTAACATCAGGTATGATGAAGGCTAAGAGTCTCCCCGTAGTTCATAAAAAAAAAACAGCAAATTCACCCTTATCTCCGCAAGGTAATGCACATACAATCGGCAGAGTCGAACCACCGCGTTATTTCCATACAAACATACTCGCTTCACAGTCTAGTCAGATTTTATAAACATTTGTGAGTCGATGTATGAGTCGAATACTCGACTTGCGACTAAAAGTCCCAAAAATTCAAGAAAACTTTTAGTTTTGTGCAACTTTATACGGATAATGATGAAAATTAAACATTTTTTTCACTGAAATTTTAGGAAATTGAGAAATGTTCAGTTGTTTTAGTTCAACCGCCTCTGTGGTCTAGTGGTACCACCACCGGTATCAGACCCAGGGGTCCCGGGTCCAATTCCCAGCGGGGGTACATATTGTATTCGGTTTGGTTGGTGGCAAGACTTGTTGGAAGTCCGTCTGACTAGCTACCACCATCTTATCTAAGTCTGACGCCATAACAACAATGTTTTCAGCTTGTTGTGTTCCAGCAGTTAGAGATAAGATAGCCAGTTCCTCAGTGGTTGAGGAATCCGGGAGAGGCTCGCTTCCATCTTCAGCCTTATCAATACTTAACATCAGGTATGATGAAGGCTAAGAGTCTCTCAGTCATTCATAAAAAAAAATGATAATTGGTGAAGTAGTTGAAGACTTGACCTCACCATCGACACCCAAATCTTTGCAGAAAAACACATTCTTTTTTATTTATTAGACCGTGAAGTGAGCAAGTTTTTAATGGAAATAACGCAGTGGATTGATTTCTTTGCAGCCGAGTGTTTATTCCGAGGTAAAAAACGCAAATTCGAATCCTATCGAATACGCGCGTCTTTATTAATCTCAGAAGTAATATGTGCATTACGTTGTGGAGATAAGGGTGAATTTGCTATGTTAAGTTCAGATTGACGCACTGCCCTGTTACTGGCATCATTTAATCGATACTACCTCGGGAACCTGTGACGTTATTATAAATTGTAACTATGCCAAATCTCACACTTCTATGTGCGCAAATTTTGCTTTCTTCACGTATGAATATGCATTTGTATCATCACGTAAAATTGTAAGAAAATGTTTAAAAACCATAAATGACTAAGTATAGAAAATCAGCTTACACCTGTCAGTTTTGTGGGATATTGTTTATTATGATTGTCTATGTACTTGACATTGGCGAAATCCAAGAGGGCACCACCATTGGTTAAAAAGAAGAAGAGGATTGTCTATGTAAGTACAGTCAGTGTCAAAATTATTGGAGCATCCAAAATTCCAAATACCGAATCAATTGATAAAAACCAACCTTATCTCAAGGTATTACGGTGCACTTTCATTTGTTCTCAAGACACCAAATGAAAGTGTACCTCAATGTCCTGACTCTCGAAATAAGATATAAATTTTAAATAGACACATTGTAAGATTTTACGACGACTGTTGTAAACAATACTTTCTCTTTTTAACCGACTTCAAAGAAAGAAGGTTGTCAATTTATCGCGTAGGTATATACGTTGTAATGAAGAGAACAGGGTTTTTTTTTATAAGGATCAAATTGTGGACGAATGATGAATATTAAACGTATCTAAAAGCTATCAACATGATTAATGTGACAATTTTTGTTATATAAAATGCAAATATAAAGCACAGATTAAATAATTAAAAAGTGTGATAGCCGTGTTTGCTACCAAATTTATGACAGGTAAATTTCTATGAATACCTCCATGGTCCCTCGATGTGGTAGTGTGTATGTATTGATTATTTTATTACGTTTTTGATATGCAAAAATAATTTCTTACGAATAAAACGATAATACTGCCTTTGCACGATCATAAAAAAGTAATCACGAGAATTTTTCTATTTGATAAATACTTGTATTTGTTTCTAAGAATTTATATTAATAAATAATTATGAAAGTAATATATGTAAGTAGCATATTTTGTCATAAGAAGTGATGCGATATTTTTTTCGGCAAGAAGCAATGGTGAGAAGCTCGATTCTGTCTTTCACATAACATGATTTCCAACATAGTCTATACCTATGTATTTTTGATCAATTTAAAAAGGAAGGGTTATCTATTCGTCGCGTATATGTTTCATTACATAAATGGTACAATATGAGCCACTGAACATTGAAAATTCAACCTTATTTCAAGTTTTCATTCAATTCACATTTGATTTTTACGATACTGTTTTAAAGAAAGAGGTTAGGATATCAATATATTTTGACGTGTGTTGCCAGAATCGAGGTTATGGAAAATAGAAAACGACGTGTGTATTTGTAACATAAGTTTGTCTTTCATTGGTAGCTCGGTAGTATGAGGCGGTAAACAAAATAACTCGAATCGGTGGTAAGAATCCGTTTATATTTTAACCAGATGGATTATTATATATTTTATATCGCCTGTGGCAATTTAAATTAGGAATTTTGTTGTGTGTAGTGAAAATTACCATCTCATACTACGCTATAACTTGATGTCTAAATAAATGTATGCATACAGAAGGCGGTGTTGCCAGGTCCTAGTAAGTATTATTTACTAAAGGTTGTTCAAATTATACTTTTTGTGAAAAGGTAGACGGGTTTTAGTTACTTTGTAATATCTAAGTCAATAAAAATAATTTATTTGCTTAATATTATTATTATTATATTAATTATGTATGTAATATGTATTTTAGTTTGTATTAATATCCGTAATATAAAATACTTTAAGCTTATATTATTATGTGATGTGTTATAATTTTGTTTACTATGTATTGTATTGTAATGGAATATAAAATGAGCATTCATAATATAAAACAAAATAAGTATTTTAAAAGAAACCTGGCAACTCTGCTTCTGTACTGCCATTTAATTTATCTATAAGTAGTAAAATTTTTATAACAATTTAATATGACATTTATTCAAAAGATTTTATATTCAATTTATTGAAGCTTATGAAATGTATAGAATAAAAATTAATTAATTTTTTTGCACATATTATGTATTTATGTATTACAGTATTGATGCACAATTAAATGTATAAAATAATAATATTCTGAAGAAATATTTTTTTTAAGTATTTCAGTGGTTAGTTATTGAATTGTGTTTGACACTACTTGATGTGAAGTATCCTGGTGATATGAGTTGTGAATAATTGACGATATTATTTTTTATTTATTTGAATAAATATGGTTCTGTGTAAGTTGTTGTTTTTATTCATTCCGTTATTTGGAGTACCTACCATTTAGTATCTAAACTCATTTAATTTATAACAAAAGATATCTATAGACATAGATATTCCTGCTACATAGTAGTTTTATGAACACAGAACTGCGAGAGAGCTTTCCTGTCTGCAGCAGACAAGTGTAATAAGTATTTGAGTGAATTTAGTTCAGTGATTCCTACGGAATCGGAGGCCTGCTTACAATTTTCTATATATTCATTTCTTTATTTATTCAGGTAGAACAAGTAGGTATACAATCGGGGAACTTCCCGATTGACCAGTGAAGTTTTTTTGGGACACGTTTTCTCGGAAAGTACTTGTCGTCGTCGTCTCAGCCACCTAACACCCACTGCTGGGATAGGCCTCCCCGAAAGGGGGGGTTTGCCATAATCGCCATGCTTGGCAGGCGGGTTGGCGATCGCAGTATGGCCAAGTTTGTAGGAAACGCTGCTGCCCGTCTCCTGAAGGCTGAGTCCCTTAGTCGCCTTTACGACACCCACGGGATGAGAGGGGGTAATGCTATTCTAAGCTACACTACAGAGCTACGGAAAGTACTAAGGTTAAAGAATTAATTAATTATTCAAATGAAATACGTATTATTTGTGATATTACTGTATATGTTACTTTTTCAAATAAAGCTCTCTAAAAAAACTCTACTGGGGCCCAATTCGGCTATTGCTTAGTCACAATCGTATTCCAATGGTAATTCAATGATGGGCCTTTTTTACACAGTTCTTGTTACAACAGTGTAAATAAACACTACTATTGAAAAACCACTGAGAGACGATTTTGACAAAAATTTAGAATAGACCCCCTGGTCAACTGGGAAGTTCCACGACTGTACAACGTTTACATTCCTAAAGCTAGAGGTAGGTACAGTAAATAATATTTATTTAGTTAAACAATTATGCCGTGTGGTGACGGCCTAAGAATACAAGTGTCACCACTCCCTTACATGCCTGGGATGTCGTAAGAGTCGACTAAGAGGCTCGACGCATTGAACACCTGTGCGAGAGAAGGAAAACTCGAACAAACCCTCTACCAACGCGTCTGGCCAGCGTGGTAGCGGGAGGCTAATAGCCTCCTATGAACGCCACAACAGGCGTGAGCTAGGAGAGGCCTATGTCCAGCAGTGGACGTCCACAGGCTGACGATGTAGATTAACAATAATAACGCATCACAAGCAGGTGATAGAATATTCATTGTTATTTTAAATTAATTTGATAGATTATTGCATTAAAATAATGTTAGAATACAAACATACTCGTGATTCGGTTAAATAGTAGCTAAGTTTAGATTTTAAAACATAACGTTATTTTATTTCAGGAGGAGTCCATTGTCAATTACGTAGTTGGATCCGGTGATGCCTCTTGCCTTGTCACTGGCCAAATATAAAATAATGTCTGCAACTTCATCTGGTTGAGATACTCTATTCAAAGCAGTTGCACTTTCCAATTGTTCAAACGTGAAGCTAGCACCACTGTTGTCCAGAATATCTGTGTAAACAGGTCCTGGAGAGATACTGTTGACACGAACTCCAGATGATGCCAGTTCTCTAGCCGCTATCCTGGTGAACTGGTTCATGGCAGCCTTAATAACTGCGTAAGCACCTACAATAAGTGGAGCTTGTATTGATGCCGTACTCGAAATATTCACCACATTTCCTTTTGTCTGAACCAAATGAGGAGCGGCTAAGGACGTCAGTTGCATCACAGCACGGAGGTTGATGTCCACTTGTTTGTCGTACGATTCCATGAAGGTTCCATCTAAGATATTGCCGTAGAATGCTGATGCAGCATTGTTAACTAAGACGTCTAGTTTCCCGAACATCGCCAAGGTTTCGCTGATGATTCTTTTTGCGTCGTCGTCAGAGGACACGTCGGCTTTCACGACTATGTGTTGCCCTCCAGCTGAGGAACATTTTTCGGAGACATTATTGAGCTTTGACTCGTTTCTGGCGACTAGTGTGACGTGAGCGCCCGCTCTGCAGAAGAACTCTGCGGTCTTCGCCCCAATGCCGGAGCTTGCACCGGTCACTATCACAACCTTCCCAGCGAAATTCATACTTTTCTGCTTATTTTGAGACTGCTTGCTTATGCGCTGTCTATTTTATGAGTAACGGATGTAATCGATGGCTTTATAAGCAAAAATGTTATCATATCAGTGTCAGTGATTTTATCACTAAACAGAACATACGGTTTGTATGTCATCGACTCGAGAATTAGTTATCCGATGTGTTGAAATGATGATAATCATTTCAGACAGTCGCAGCAGATATATAGTTATTTGAACGAACTTATCATCGATAGCTCCTTACTTATCCTATCTAAGGAATGGAAGTTAGGTTTGCTTTCATTAAGTAAAAAATGTCGACAGCTCACCATGTATTTTATTTAGAAGGCATTGTTCATCATTGTAAATGTGATAGTTCAAGGTTGTTTTAATTTTGATAGATCAGCCGCTAATGTCTGTTTTGGCGTCGAGCATCGTCGTTAGCTAATAACACTACTAGATTATGTTATCTGTGGACCGTTCTTTAACGACGCCTATTTAATAATGAAGTAATAAACTATATAAACTACGACTACTGACTTTTGTATTGTATTGTGTAATCTATTCTCAGTAAGCGAATAGCACGCGTGTGAATCGCACGTCTCTTTACACAATGAGTTTTTCTGGCAAAGCAGTGATTGTGACGGGCGCGAGTGCCGGCATCGGCGCAGCGATCGCCATCGCTTTTAGCAAGGAAGGTGCCTCCGTAGCTTTGGTAGGCCGAAACCAGGCGCGGCTTGAGGAGGTGGCCTCACAGTGCAACGACCCTCTCATCATCAAAGCCGACGTCTCCAACGACGACGACGTCAAACGCATCGTCCAAGCCACGGTCGACCGCTTCGACAAAATCGACGTGTTAGTAAACAACGCAGGCATCGCTAAATTCGGCTCCATCACCGACGGGAAGATCTTAACCACCTACGATGAGGTTATGAACACGAATCTACGCGCTGCCGTCGTTTTGACCACTTTAGCGACTCCTCATCTGATTGCGACGAAGGGAAACATTATTAATATATCGGCTATAGGAGGAACGTCGACGCCGAAGCCTCCTTTCCACGCGTACTGCATGTCAAAGGCTGCTTTGAACCATTTCACTAAAGGAGTAGCATTTGAGTTAGCTCCTTCAGGAGTGAGAGTAAACGCGATAAGTCCTGGCCCTGTAAGGACTGATATCATCGAGAACGCAGGGTTCCCTACGAACTGGGAAGCGTTTGCTGCGCGCACGGCTTTGGCTAGAGTATCGGAGCCAGTAGAGGTCGCTGACCTCGCCCTATTCCTGGCTAGCGACAAGGCCAAGGGCATTACTGGCTCTAACTACGTGACAGATAACGGAATACTATTAAAATGAGAAAGTGGATATATCTACTTATTAATTTGTATTATGAAAGACTGATATAATACACAATACCACCAAACTGTATGTATTTTATTTTATTTCAAAATCTAAAATTGCATATTATAGGAATCTAATAAAAGAAATGTGACAGATCTGTTTATATTTCTGTAATTAATTTAATTTAACTTTTGTGACATGCATTGCTATAAAAAAGGATACATTGTTAATTAATTTTCTTATTTTGACATTGGTTATTATGATTTGGGTGAATAAAATTATATATAAAGTTTAATTAATAAATAACATTATATTGCTTAAGTATTAAATTAATATCCTATTTTCTTTTTGACATGATTGATGTTTATATAGTCATTAAAGCTGAATCATTAATATTTGCATGCCAATTTGGTAAAACATGTCTGTACATTACTGTTGTTGTTAACATCTTATTACCGTGTTTTTTGCAAATAAATTGGACGTAGTTACGCGAAAAGGATCCAAACCACATTTTTTCTGAAATTGAGTTATATATACCAGGGGGGTCTTTGCGATGATATCTTTCATGTCAAAAAAGATCCAGATGAAAAACACAATATTTGACATAATTGCGACGACTAGATACCAAGCCACTTATAGGGGAGACACTAAATATTTATCATTAAAACAGATCCAAATTACCTGAATAGTTTTTGCGAAAATATTAATCTACGGAATAAGTGCTTTAAACAAATCACAAAAAAGATCTAAACTGCCTGGACCACTGAAGTAACAGCATTTATAAAATATTTGAAAGGATCCAGGCTGTCTGGAACCTTTATGCTAAATAAATTCTTTAGAATGTTTTTCTACTTAAATATCAAGAACGATCCAAGATGCTTGAATCTTTTTGTACGAATAGTTTTTCCACTTCAAAGATATACCAAAAGAATTGGCACCTTCTGAATAAATATTAATTTCTATAAAAAGAAACCGCAAAAAAGATCCTGGTTGCTATTTTTTTAATAGACTTTTTGCAAAGTTTTGGAATGCAAGTACAAAAAAACGTTTCTTTTGTTTTAATAGACTTTTTGGATTAGGTACATAAATTTTAATTGATTATTTGGGTCGGGTTATCTATCACTCGTCAGTTTCCCTAATTAGCCAGTTTTACAATAGTTTATACGTCCCTACCCTAAGGGCACTTGTACACTACACGGAATTTTACCGTCCGGTAGTCCGATTTTTTACGGTCCGATATGGCAGGCCATAAAATGTATATGCTAGCTAGTGCACTATACGTAATTTTACCGTCCGACTTTACTTTTCCCGATTCCAGGCCGTTTTTTTCCGGTCCGGGATGACAGCAATGAAAAAAGTATTTAAGCTTGTGCACTGCGCTGCGTTCGGTCCGTGATATTCATGAGCGGCGGGGCGGGCGAAGGGGTAAGGGTGTAACTTACATAGTGCACAACTAAAACGGCCAAGTGCGAGTCGGACTCACGCTAGAAGGGTTCCGTACCATAAAAAATATACGTTTGTTGTATTTTAATTTAATTAATTATTTTAAAATAAATATACAACTACTACTCGGTCGAGCTAACATGACACCTGCAGGATATACCCGTCCCTCTCACACTCCGGGCATGACAAAATCGAGTGAAAGAATTAGTGTAGGGCTTCAGGTATCATCTTAGCTTGACCGAGTTGTAAATATTCTGTGAATAAAATGTCTACCTGTTGCCGTTATTAATATCGAGCAAAAAACGGCAGAAAAAAAAAACGTTTATTGTATCGGAGCTACCACCAACAGACCAAACCCAGTTTTTACCCCATTTGAGGGATTTTTTTTGACTTCCCATATGGACATATTTTTTTATTGTAAACAATAACTAATATTTATACTTCTGAATCCTTAAATGAGAAAGTAATAAAGCAAGCAATTGCCGACGTTCCAAGAAACTCATCATTCCTCTCGTTTACGCGTGCGTGGAGTGTAGTTTCAAAGAGATCTACCCTAAACTGCGCTGCACCTGGGAGTAAAAAGACGGACAAGTGCACAAGCCAATCATCCGTTTTTTTTTCATGCCACACCGGACCGTAAAAAATCGGACTGCCGGACGGTAAAATTCCGTGTAGTGCACAAGCGTCCTAACAATAGGAACTCATTTATTTCTGAACAGAAGTGACTAGATCTATCAGACAACTTGACATGTGACAGTGACACTGACTCACTGCATGCATTCCCGGGGAGACGTTTGCCATTGGGTAATGCTCGGATTGTCGAAGATGTTGAAGGATTTAACAGATTAACTTTGATTTTGAAGTTGAAACAGATAACTGCCAAGGTTGATATACTTATCTCTTGGTAGTTATCTGTCAAGTCAAAAGTTAAATCCATCAACATCTTGTATAGACAATTTGAAAGGGTGCTAATTTTTTTTGTTAAAATGTATCTATTAAGCTTAACTTTTTTTATTAATAACATTGTTTTATTTTAAGTTTTTCTTGTTTTTATTAAAATAAGTTAGTAAAATAGTATCTGGATCGTTATTGATTAAATCATTTTGAGCAGCATCCCATAATATTTAGCTTTTATTAAAAAGAATCCAGACACACATTTTTGCCATTTTCATAATAAAATTGTACTGTATGTTTAACACAACTTACGCCCATTATGAAGTGCAAAAAAATAACTAATCGTCAACACAAAAGGAAATACTCTCAATGTAATAATGTTCGACTAGAGACACTTTTAACACTTTCTAATCTTTAATGGCCTCTATCTCAGAATCGACTCTGTGTGGATTGGATCCTTTTCGCGTAACTACGTCCAATTTATCTTTATCTTATCTTTATCTTTATCATAGTAAATAAGAAATTAAAACATTAAACAAGAAAATATACTAGAAAAAAGCAATGCACTAACCAATTATGCTACAGAGACCTCTGTAGCATAATTGGTTAGTGCATTGGGCCGGACTCCCAAGGATGCGGGTTCGAATCCCGTCAGGGCGACAAGAGACTAGTTGCTTTTTTCTAGTATATTTTCTTGTTTAATATTTATCACATAAAAATAGCATTGTAAAATGCAAAATTAGAAAGTTATAAATTAAAACATTTTCCTATAAATCGGTTATTATGTTAGGATTAACCTTTTTGTTATAATAACAAATAAATATTCGACATTGGATGTTGAACTCAAGGTTTTTTTTATCAATCTACTTACTTACCCATAGCTCTCGAAAAAATGTTACTCTGTGATAGATAGGTAATAGAGATACGTCTGTTAAGGGTTGGACTTGGACCACATCTACCAGCAACCAACCATAAAGCTGTGGTGTGTACAATATTTAATTTGAGTTTATCAAATACAATAAAGTACAAAGGAGAAATACAGCAAAGTAGAAATATCGGGAAAAAGGAGCCTATGTGTTAGTCTAGTACTTAAGTAGGTACCTGCATACCAAATTTCATCATCAAAATCCTTTCAGTAGATTTGCGTGAAAGAGAAACAAACAAACAAACAAACTGACATACCTACCTACTTTCGCATTTATAATATTAGTATTATATTTGTACGATCGATAGTTACAAATAAATAAATAGAAGGTTCAGTGTTGACATAGTCGTTTTTTATCTGGGACACTGGCCGAGGAGTCTAAACGGATCTTATTTGAATAGAGTATTACTAATTTGAATCCAAGACGAATTTACTCATAGAGGACTGTTACATAGGTTAAATAGTCCATATAAATTAAGAATTAAAATAAAACAATAATTTATAGTTTTAGCGGATATATTTCATAGAAACATTCTCGCCGTCTCAGTTACGCTTACACGATAAATTGGAATAACGACCGCGCACGCCGCGTACTCTGTGAACAAAAAACACAATTAGTTTTTTTATGAACAAAACGGGGAGACTTAGGGCGCTTTCAATTTAGATGTTTCGTGTCAGACCGCTGCGGCACGGAAGCGGTACGTTTGTCGTATTGCGCACGGACGGTCGTTTACTTTCATACAAAGTGTATGGTGCGGCAACAGTACGTTCGCGGTACCGACGGCGCGCCGTTGCCGCACCAGTGCATTGAAGTGCATTGAAGCGTCACTGACACTTAAAGAGCTAGCGCAGACGACGGATAACGGAGGACTTTTTGTCCGCGACACGTCTTTATTGTTAACCAAATAAGATACAACTTAGACCGCGTATATCCGCGAAAAGTATGCGATAGTCCTCGTTATTTATTCAACTTTATGTTCTTAGTAATAAGGTCGTGTCGCGGACAAAAAGTCCTTCAATGTCCGTCGTCTGCGCAGGCTATTAACACAGCAAATACTCATCCTCACAACCACAGATCTATAGAGTTAGACGAAAAGAGCGCTTCAAACTGTATGAGAAATTGAGAACCTAGCGAGTCAAATTTTACGTACCTACGGTGACGAGATTTAGTGATGTGTAAATATTATTGACGAGCTCGTGCAAGAAAGCACTGCACAATTAACCATATTCGTTTCTGAGTGCCGCATGTTTTCATGGCAATGGTCTCAAGCGGACTGACTTCGGACGTAAAACTTTGACCGTGGATCAAACTTTAATCTCTAAACTAAACGCAAATTAATCTCGCTCGGCCGCACGAATTTCGTCGTATGCACGCGTAGTCGCTTTATCTTAGAATAAACGATTCACTTTGTGTTAAGATTGATGCTTCAATGAGTTTCGACTCTGCTAGTATGAATCGACCCTTTTGCACTGCCATACTGCAAGGGATTTTAGCATGAAGGTATCAAATCTAAGAAAATATTTAACAGACAGCATCCCATAATAGGTACACACGTCAGGAAGTCACACTTTACTTTTACCATTAGACCTATGTCGGTCAAATTAGCACAGGTTTACAGAACGCAATTGAATATAACCTGACGTGCTGTTGACTATAGTGACATTGCCCTGTAGCACAGAATACTAAATACATAGTACAAGTCCTGCCCCCCTAGCATGAACACTGCTATATCATGCGATATTATATAGCGCTCATGCTAGGCGTACTGTAGTCAAGAAATAAATATAGTCTCTTACCTTTAGTATAAAACTAGTCAAAAAGACCGAAGCCCATGTCCTCATCTTCTGATTCAGACTCCTCCTTCTTGGTCTCCTTTTCTTCTACAAATAAAAACAAACATTAGAATTGTTTTAAAACTAAAAGATGGCATAGATTTGTTAAATGTAACTTCAGGTGATAAGTTTGACAGCACGGATGCTCAGTCGAAAGATGGTGTTGTTTGAAATCATCATGATAAAATTTTGCTATAAGATAAAACATTATTTTCACAGTCTCTATGGAATCAGTCAAAGAGGCTTTCACTGAACCGAAACATGAATATCCTGGCTAGAATCCCTTGAAATTTGAACTCAGTCTCTTAACCTTTGGACATCCGCCGACAACCCGGGCTGTCAATCGCTGTACCCGTCTACGGGAATAGACGGGTACAGCAATTGACAGCCCAGGCTGTCGAGCGGACGTCTAAAGGTTAATAGCAGATAATGTGTACTCGTATTGTAACATATAGTAGAGCAAAGTATCAAGATAGCTCATAATGACAAAGAAACTCAATTATCTAACAAAACAAACATAAGATTTATATCCACCCATAGCTAAACATAATAGCTAACAAGAAAGTGTAGACCCCCGACAAGATGGACCGACGATTGTCGTGGAGAATCTTGGGGAAGGCCAACACCCAGGAGAGGATGTCATGTGGCAAAGACAAAGAATAAAGTAGATAGTAGAGCTAACATTAGTATGGCATATTACCTTTTTTCTCCTCAGCCGCGGCGGCAGCGGCGGGTGCAGCGGCGGCAGCCGGTGCGGCACCTCCCGCTGGCATTGATGAAAGCTTCTCACGACCTTCATACATACATAAATAAATAGTGTTGATACATGGAATATTGTAGGGGAATTATACTGAACGGTAGGAGGTTCTCAGTTTGGAAGTTGACAGCAGCATCAGTCAGTCGAAAGATGGTATGGTTGAAAATCATCATTAAAAAGTATTTACAAATAGGGTAACATAGCTACATGCCCTTTCTTAGTTTATTTTAAAACTAGTGGAGTTACCAAGATTTTTGTCTTTGTTATACACATATAAAGCATGATTTATCAAACATAGTCATAAAAAATATCTACATTATTGGATTTAGCTACACATTGATTTTGAATGCATTTGAAATAATAGATCTTTGAACTTCAACATTTCAATTTTAATTATGCTTTAATAATCATTGAATTTCTCTCGTTTTGACAGACAGTAAATGGCTATAGGCATTTTAACAATTAAATTTTGATAGTATCTCATTCACTGTCTGAGAAAATGTTAATAATTCAATGTATCTCAAATTATAGTCAGTGTCGTCTTATAAAAAACACTCTGACCAAAGATACTTGATAAGGAGGCTTCTTAGCACAAGACTACTTATCCTACTTATCAAATAAAAAGTTAACATACCTTGAGCGATCAGCTCATCAACGCTCTTGCCGCTGAGCTCAGAGATGACCTTCTTCAGTTTCTCCGAGTCAGCTTCAATGCCCACTGAGCTGAGGATCTTCTCCACATCGGACGCAGCCGGGGAGGCCTTTCCGCCGAGCACAGCCAGTAAATACGCGGCCACGTAACGCATTCTAAAATTACAAAAAGAAGTTAATAAATAAGGTTTTATAATCTTGTAAAAGTACTTACATGGATAACTTTATCTCTAAGTTTTACTAGCTTTATAGAGTAGATCAAACAGGTCTTTGCAATTTTTGCAATTATTTCTCGGTCTGAGGATCTCCTCTCAATGTATCTAGTTGAAATGTAGCATGTTGGTATTCAAGCACCGTTACACTTCCCTTGAATAAAACTTTGGGTTGTTAAATTTGATAGTATTTGTAGCCTGGTCCTGATACCCTTTTGCCTAATGGACCAATGATACTTTCAGCTTCTTGGTTTCAGGCATGAAAGAGGCGACAGAGACATGTCATGTTGGTATTTCAAATCGCTCATTGGCGTCAAGGTATTCCCAGGGTAAAATAGATGTCAATATCGTAGTAATGACAAAGTAATGTCTTTTACGGATTAAGCAAAACAGGCAATGATATAAAATGCGGTACATACTTTGAGGTTAGAAAACGAATAAACAAAAGTTTATCACTGTCAAAATAGTTGGTGTGGTTAATAAAGACAAAATAACTCGTTAGTAATGAAATTATAACTCTATTGTCTAAAAACTCGTGGTTTACACGGAAAACTGAAAATTACCATAATTGACAGTAGGGTAACATCGGACACACATTTTACATCAGCGTTTATCTCACCAAAAACTATGATAATACACCAAAATATGTCACACACACAATCCTCAAGCACTGAAATAATTAATAACATCCATATTTATAAAAAATAACTTACTTTTAAGTCGTAATGACACGAAACGTGTTATGCCGAAATGTAAACGTTCGTCTTGAACAAATTGTCAAGAAGAAAGAAGGGAACTATTGAGTGTTGCAAGCTGCTTTCCCTTAATATTCCTAATAGTTTTTTCCAATAAAATAAAAGTAGGTAAGTTCAATTTATTAAAGTAATAGACACTGCCAGGGTTGCACCTTTTTCTTGTACATTTAGTACATTGTTTATTAAAGGTAAAAAAAAGTACATAATATCAAAATAAAGTAATTTTTATTTGAGTTTTATTAATTGCATTTTGCAGTTTTTGTCAAATTAGTATCTCTACTAAATAATTGCACAGCATTATTTATCAAATTCAGCGACACTTTGTTTTTTTCGTCTCGCTATTTGCTATTCTTCGCAGAAAAAACTCTTTCTATGAATGTGACGTGACGGGAATAGACATTAAAAATGGCTATATCTCTAAGGCCGGTATTACAGAACGTGATTCAAGCAGTGATCTGTACTTGATCACAGTTAGAAAGTGACATCGGTACATGCGGCGAATAAGCACTTCCCTTTCTAACTGTTCTATATAAATTATTATAATTCTGTAATTATTCTTCGGATTATTCATTTTGGAAAATGAAGGAATGGGTCCTTTGAGTAATATTTGCTCATATCAATAGTTAGGTCACTTTCCCTCCAATGATCGGCTTTTTTTTTTCACCTGTATATAAAAACCAGATTCTGTGGTTGTGTTGTGTATTATTTTGAAATGAAACTTGAATTCCACCAATAAATTGTACTCCTCGAATCTCTAGGGCAGCGGTCGTCAGGGAGGGGTACGGCTACCGGGCCGCATAGTAACCACCCGTGGTTTTACCCGCGTGGTTGCCCTTTTCCTTAGGGATATCTGGATAAAAAGTAGCCTATGTGTTAATACAGGCTATCTTCTATCTGTGTGCCACATAACATCCAAAACGGTTCAGTAGTTTATGCGTGAAAGAGTAACAAACAAACAAATTGATATACTTTCGCATTTGTAATATTAGTAGGAGGATTGGGATACAAATTGCAAAAAGTACTAATTCAATAGTTTTTTATTCGAATAAATATAACTGACAGAATTTTAAAATAATAATTTTTTATCGTAATTTAAGACTTATGGTGTTGAACTTTCTCAAAGATTACGTCCAGATTGCCATCTTTTAAACTGCATGCAATCCTAATTGCGTCTTATCACACAAATCACAAATCATCATTCATTTATTCAAGCTGCCAAGGCTCACATTATGTTAGTAAAAAATTTATCCTATGTTAGTATCAAATTAATTCAAAACAATCTTTGAAATGGAGGCACCGGTGCATGCAATGACAGCCAATGCCTCATAAAGGGGCCGTCCATGCGGCCCGCAACCACGTTCAGGAGGCTGTTGCTGCTGTCGCGCGTCCGCCGCGCCATCGAAGTTGCCCTTTTTCGTATAATGGCAAAAAGTCCATCAACACCCGCTTCGGCGAACATCCCCGATGCGCTACAGAAGCGAGGCAGCCGCAAAAGCGCCCTAAACGCGTTGTTATACTGAACGCGAAGGGTTTCTAGCGCTCGTCGTGTGTGTTTAACCCACAGGCTGCAAGTGTAGAAAGAGGTGCAATAGGCTTGAAAGAGAGTTATTTTTACTGGTAATGAGCAACGAGCGAACCTGCGGGCTATCATATTCGACCTAACCGACAGCGCTCTCCGTTCGCGCTCAATATCCTAGTCATCCTTTAAATCATCTGTCACAATATGACCGAGATACTTAACACTAGAGCTTTTACACAGGGGGACACCGCCCAAACTAACGGGAGGTACGTCCGTCGGGTATTTAGGCCCAGCTTTGGAAACCATAAGCTGGTTCTTTTTGGGATTGTATTTAAGCCCATGAGCATTTGCATATACCTCGCAGATACCAATGAGCTCCCTGAGACCACCAACCGAAGCGCTCAGCAACACCATGTCATCCGCATAACTGATGTTATTAAAACAGACATAATCAACATGACATCTGACATGGGTGTTGCTGAGCGCAACGATCAGGTCGTTAACGTACAGGTTGAAGAGCGATGGCGAACTTAAAGCCCCCTGTCTCACCCCACACCTCAACCTATACCCAGCACCCACCCAACGTACACAGTTGACCTGGTTTCCATACCAATACCTAAGAACACTGATCAGCTCAGAAGGCAACTTGGCTTGTTTTAGTTTGTGCCACAGGACCTCATAGGAAACCAGGTCAAAAGCCTTGGAGAGATCGAGAAAACAGGCGTAGACTGGCGTATTTCTTTCGGTGTAGTAATTGACAACATGTTTCATGCACACTATTGCGTTTTCCGTTGATAGTTTAGAGCGGAAACCGAATTGGTTTTTATGAGGTGTAAAATAATCAGTAATGTGTGCATTCAACATACCGTCAAAAACCTTAGCGATGACCGTTGCCAACGAGATAGGCCTATAGTTGTTTAGATCAGCACTATCGCCAGTTTTGTTTTTTAATGATAGGCACTACAATTGTTCTCATTAGCTCCTTTGGCAAATACGCATGACCCACGCAGAGGCTAAACAGCATTGCAAGAACACGCGGCAGGTGAGGTCCGGCATGTTGAAGATGCTCAATGCTGAGCCCATCGTGGCCCGGGGACTTGCCTTTCGATTTAGATTTAATGTAGCTTCTAACATCTTTGGCTCTGAATCTTATGCAAACAGGGTCGGCCCCCATCTCAGCATTTTGCATCTCGATGATAGTTTCAGTGGCAAGTGGCTCAAACACCGACCGACGGCTGCCGCCTCTCTCAAAGCAGTTACAGTGTCAATATACATTTTATTAATATTTTTTCTATGCGTCATGTCATTACATTTAATGTCACAACACATAGTAAATTCTATCGGAAAGTCAATATTTTTCAATCGTTTATGACACTCTTCAGTATAAGTTTGAATCTGCTCTGGGGTCCTATCTCCCCACAATACCTTTTTATCAGAGGCCCTACTCATATTACTGTAATCACGATTTATAGTTTGTACAAGACTGAAATTACATTCTAATATTAAGGGTAAGTGATCTGAGTAGAACGTGTCATATTTCACATAAACATTATCAACCAAGCAAAATGCCGATTTCGTTACTAAACAATGGCCCAACCAGCGGGTTGTCCCATGTGCGTCACTAATAAATGTAAATGTATCAGATGTCAAGCCTAACCTATGAATGTCAACACAAATCCATTCACTATCGTTACAAAAATTCATAAGTTCGTCATAGAAAGGTTCATGTGGGTGAGCATTAAAATCACCTATTGCAAAAACGTCCACAATGTCACAAGAATCTATTATAATGTAAATTCCGGGAGGTTTTGAGATACATCCGTGGGCATATATACACTTAGGACAAGCACCGAACGGCCACTCACTATTATTTTGATCGCACATATACGTGGGTTTTAGCACGGCACAACTGTGACGTCCGACAGCAGGCTGCGACGCCAGAGCAGCGCGACGCCGCCATAATGCCGGCCGCGCAAAATGCCGGCTTCGCTGTCCATCGCTGATACGCCCGTACACGTATAAATACCCGTATAAATGTGTCGAAAGACAATTGCGGTAATTGCTTTCCAGAAGCAATTTTTTTTAAATGAAGCTTATGAGAATGAGATATGTAGATGGAAATATTAGTTAAAATAAATTGTGCGCAGTCTCTTAAACGTTTATGATATCTAGGAACATTTTATTTTTTGCATTCTGTTTTAGTAATTACTTGATCATTTAAATTGTTAGCTATACCGCGGGCCGCACAATTACAGGCCGCGCCGCGGGTCGCCGTTTAACGACCACTGCTCTAGGGTCAGATTTCGAAAGTGGCAATACTGTGATGTCACAATGACAACACACGAATGACAGACATCATGCATCATGCATGGCAAAGGTACTTTCGATCATACAGCCTTATTTTCACGGGTTTATTTTATTTCTGCTGAAGTGATCAAGTATTTTTTACCATTCAAATAATTAGGTAAGCACAGCTGATAGCGAATCAAACTAAATAGTTGCACTCTGAAAACCAATTTTGTACCTACTGGCAGCGCTAAGGTAACAATATTTTATATTTTATTGTACCTACTACTTATATGTGTCAAGTTTCAAATTATAAGATTAATTTAAAAAAAAAAAACCAATGACATTGACTTAATTTAATTTCCCTTTTTACCTAGTAATTTGACTTTATTTAATTTTTATGAATTTATTTAAAGTAAGTAATTTGTTATTTGCCTGTTCCTGTATGACTTGCTGGTGCGTTGGAAATGCATTTCTATAAGCTAACATGTGTATGTAATAAACAAATAAATAAATAAATCTGTTGATGCAAGCAGGTACTTTTATTTAACAAAATTCCAAATTCCACTGTTACTTACGAAGTAGCTCTAACTAATCTGTGCAATTACGACCGACTTTGGCGCGCGATGGTGCGAATGCTCGCCTTCTTTCTGCGTCAGAGGTTTGGGGTTCGATCCCCGGATAAGACAAATATTTGTGTGCTTGAACATGTCTATTTGTCTTGGTATTTGTGTAACAACAAAAAAACCGTCATTTTTTTTTCTAGTAACCATGACATATTTTTTATTTTGTTTTTTTTTTTTTATGGCTCCACCCGGTTTGGGTATTAGCCAGAACAAAATGTCATAAATTCGTTATTCATGAAACTTACTTTGGGCTAGAATGCTTGATAATTGGTGTGATTGTATGAAATTATTTATTTATTATCTTGTCCAACAAACATAATGTGTGACTGTCAGCCAGCAGATCAAGGGGGCGATTGTTTTCAATCGCGAGAATTCTCGCGATTGAAACATGTCGAATTTGAATTTTTTTAACCTAAATATACTTACTGCGCTACTTTTTTAGGGTTTCGTAGCCTAAAGGCAAAAAACGAAACCCTTATAGATTCGGCCAAATGTCACACCCTTTTTATTTGAAAAAAAAAAAAAAAAAATTTTTTTTTCATCAAACCTATACTTAAAGATAGGTCTTTAAAAATGAAATTGAAGTTTCTATTACAGTTTTTTCTCAAAATCTACTGGTTGAAAGATATACACTTCCAAATTGGTAAGATGTCACAGCCACTTTATTCCAAAACTATAAAGATCACACAGTTGAAACTTGGTCGTTAGATGTATTCTGTAAACCGCTTTACGGTTTTTACACAAAAATAAAAAAAAATATGAACTAAAGGGGGGCGCCCCATACATGGAACTGTTACTGAAATTTTTTTTTTCATTAAACCTATACGTGTGGGATATCATTAGATAGATCTTTAAAAATTACATTGAGGCTTCTAAAACAGTTTTTTCTTAAAGTCAACCGTTTGAAAGTTATACACTTCCAAAGTGGAAAAATGTGTCCCCCCCCCCCCCTCTAACTTTTAAAATAAGAAAGTGAAAAATCAAAAGAAAAAATATGATGTAGACTTTTATAAAAACTTTTAACGAAATTTGGTTTGAACGAAATTTGTTTAGTAGTTTCAGAGCTATAGCACATTTTCCAAAACCGCAAGTATAACTTTGTCATTCATTCAAACACTATGAAAAACAGACTTATTTTTGCAGACGAAAAATTATAATGGCATTTTGGCAATAATAATAATAGAAACTTCATTGCACACTATACAAAAACAAACACATACAGAGAAAATGTCAAAAAAGTGGAACACACAATAGGCGGCCTTATAGCTACATAGCAGTCTCTTCCAGGCAACCTTGGGTGAGAGACGAAACCCTTCATGTGCGAGTTCAACTCGCACTTGGCCGATTTTTATTATGCACTAACTCTGGGTTAAATTTTAACCTAGCTTGGTGTAAGTGGGCCTTATACACAGAGATGTGCAAAATAGTTTTGAAAATACTTTTTGGTTTTTCCTTTTCAAATATAAAATACAAAATAGTTTTTCATTTTGTATTTGAAATACTAAATGCAAAATACGTATTTTCAAAATACTTTATTAAAATAAAATACTTTTATCGACTTATTTTCATATCGTAAATTTCAAATTATTTAAATGAGTTTACACGCTTTATGAACTCGTCATTAGCCATTTTTAATGATCCCACTGTTGGGGCACTGGCGTTCCTTTTAGATGGATAAGGAGAATGGGTTATAATTATGATGACACACCACGCGGGCCCAATGGGGGTTGGTAGGTTTTTAAAGACTGCAAATTCAGCCGAGACCAACGGCTTGACGTGCCTTCCGAAGCACGGAGGAGCTCGAGATAGTGAATTTCTGGTCACCCATCCCGTGACCGACCATTGCGAAAGTAGCTTAACCTCCACCATCGCTGGCCGAGCGCAAAAACCACTGCGCCAAGGGCTCCTTATCAACTCAATAGCGTAATTTAAAATAGATACCGACATTTTTAACCACCTCTGTGATCGGTATCATACCAAGGGTTCCTGGGTTTTATTCCCAGTGGGGGTACAAAATTTGTATTTGGTTTAGTTGGTGGTAGGACTTGTTGTTAGTCCGTCTGGCTAGCTACCAGCATCTTATCTTAGTCTGAACCCATAACATTCATGTTACCAACATTAGCCAATTTCTTAGTTAGTGGTTGTGGATTCCGAGAGAGGTGCGCTAAGTACCACCTTCACCCCTAGCATTACTTAACAATACGTATGAATATGATGAATATTTAAAGCTAAGCGTCGTTCAGACTTCAAAGTTCTCCGTTATCAGAGAAAGCCTTTCTGCCCTTGAAGTGCTAGGCAACAAACGCTCTTATATTTTATGACGGTCCTTATTTTTATATGTGTAGGCAGACATTAATTATCATCCATCCTTCAACGATTGAAATGATACCAACGCCAATATTAAAGTTGGCCACTTGTACTAAAAACGAAAATTCAATAATTAATAAGTTTAGATCATTGGTTAATCAAGCAATAACTAATTTGCAAACAAACAGTACAGTTCTGTACTTACGAATTTAGGCAGCACACACAGGGACGACACCATAACAATTTAGTTTCACGTCAATGTTTTGATTTTGTTTGACAAAACTCGTCGATAAGTATTTTGCATTTTGCAAATACAAAATATGTCCAAAAAAACTGTTTCAAATAAAATACAAAATACTTTTCTAAAAAAGCATTTAAATACAAAATGGAAATAGGTATTTTGTATTTAGTATTTTGCATTTTAAATAGAAGTATTTTCAAAATGTCACATCTCTGCTTAAACAATAAGGCTCATTTACACTGTGTGTACATTCGCGAATATTTCAATATTCGCGTACGCTTTACAGTTTTTTGTTGCTTACAACCACAGAACATTAATATTTTGTTCTGTCCTTACAACTTACAACACAAATAAAAACGTAGTGATTGCTTGCTCAGTGAACACAACGTCACACACTCACATGACCGTTCAAAATATTTTGCTCGGCAAGTGTATACCAGGCACTTTCGAGATTGTATATTTGGAACCAAGTTCAGAGTACCACAGGAATCTTTACCTTCACAGATGATTATTTTTTTACCTTTAAGGTAATTATAAACTGGGCACCCCTACCGCGCAACTGTCATCGGCGTCTAAATCGTCTTCATTTGACAGATGGATGTGACACATTGCTGCTTCTTTTTGACACAAAT
This sequence comes from Chrysoteuchia culmella, assembly GCA_910589605.1. Lineage (NCBI taxonomy): Eukaryota > Metazoa > Arthropoda > Insecta > Lepidoptera > Crambidae > Chrysoteuchia > Chrysoteuchia culmella. Next base: position 1,123,034 of record OU342659.1, on the reverse strand, counting down.
TAAAATTACCAAAGACGTAAAGCAATGTGTCGATCTGGAGAGATGGCCGGTCGGAATTGAATGATACACGTGTTGCGCGAGTAAATTCAGTGTTTACGTTTACATTCCGTCGATTTTCTCTTCTAAATTGAGTTCTTTGTTTATATTTTGTGTCGGTGAGTGTTTAGTTAGTGAGCGTTTTTATACTAATTCCAGCTTTAGTTAGTGTGTTTACTAACATTAACTTCTGACAGCCAAAAGTCAACCTCCTACAATGGATCCTGAACCCCCTGATCCACCTGACCCCCCAGATGTCGAAATTTTATCTCCTCCCCTGTTTAGCCAGACTGTATCTGATAAATCCGAGAGTCGAAAACACAAATTACCTTCGGAGTCTACTCCAAATTTGGACAAAAGGTCACGAAATCTTAATGACATTGACACTTCGGCATCTGTACAGACAATTTATATGCATCCAAGCCTTTCCTCACAGGAAACTCGTAGATACAGCCCTAACGACCAAGGTTCGTATATAGTCCATGTCAGCAGGGAGGTACCTGACCCAGCTGCGGGGACTTCAATCCGCCCCATCAAATTCGGTCAATTATTGCACAAATTTAATGTCAGGAATATTAAAAAAGATGGTGTAAAGAATATCGGCAGAAACAGAATTGAAATCGAATTTAAAAGCGGCACAGACGCAAACAATTTCATTTCCTCTGATTTTCTTGCTACCCATAAGTTCAAAGCCTTGATTCCTTCATATAACGTTACCCGCATGGGAATTGTCAGGAACGTCCCTGTGGACTGGTCATTAGACGAGTTTATTGAATCTGTCGAGTTGCCTGATGGCTGCGGTATAGTACTGAAAGCTAGAAGATTTAATAGAAAAACATCTTCAAATGGGAATATCACTTGGATCCCAACGCAAACAGTCGTCCTTACTTTTGAATGCCAGGTCCTCCCAAAAAGGGTATATTGCTATTTCACATCCCTGCCAGTGGAGACATACCAACTCCCTACAATTCAATGCCATAATTGCTGTAGGTATGGACATATTAAGGTGCAATGTAGGTCCAAACCAAGATGCTATCGCTGTGCTCAAGAACATCCCGGTGACTCTTGCCCAGTTCCTGAAATTGAAGCGACCTGTCTTCATTGTTCTGGAAGACACTTTGCAACCAGCAAGGGTTGTCCAGAAACAGTCAGGCAGCACAACATTAAGTTCGCAATGTCCCAGGAGAACATATCTTACATGGAGGCATCTGCCCGTTTTGCCCCCGTCCGTCGACCTTACGCCGACGTATCTAAATCTCCTGTTAGTCCTCCCCGCTCCCAGTTTATTCCTGAGTCCCTCCCTCATCCTAATTTTAGTCCGTCCGCGTCGTCGTATCGAAAAACGGTATTTGTTACTCAAAAGCCTAGAGCTCCACTACAGAAAGGCTATGACAGATTGGCCCATCAATCTATCGTCGCCGAGGTTCCTCCCACACTACCTAACGGTTCCAATTTAGAAAACCCGTATTCCACATCAAAAGAAGATAGGTTCCTGGAACACATTATTTCCCTTTTAACCGATATCCTTTTTAGATTCAATGACGCTATACCGCCCAACGTTGCCCAGAAGTTAAGCATACTAAATCGTTTTATTCCCAATGGCTCCCAGTCCCAGGAATCACCCGAGGAATATTCCTCAGTTCCTGCAATGGAACTGTAAAAGCATTACGTCTAAAAGACACGAATTAAATTTCTTATTGCAGAAGAACTCAGTTGCTATCGCTGCCATCTCTGAGACCTGGCTTAAGCCGAACTCTCGGTTTCGAGTGCAAGGCTTTGCCTGTCTCAGGGATGACAGAGTCGACGGTTACGCTGGAAGCGCTCTCCTAATTGGGGAGAGTCTTACTTACTCGCAAATCTCACTCCCTAGTCACAGCGACGCATTTAACGTCGTTGCTGCAAAAGTTTTAGACATTTCATTCGTGTCAATATACATCCCTCATCCATCCCCTTCACTCATACCTGATCTTCAATCAGTTCTCTCATGTATACCCCAACCTCTAATAGTCCTTGGAGACTTTAATACTCATCACACCTCGTGGGGTTCTCCCTCATGCGACTCATTTTCCACATACTTGTTGGACCTATTTGATGAGTACAACCTCTGTGTAATCAATGACGGAAGTCCAACTAGAAGAGTACGCCCCGGCCAAGATGAGCGATCTGCAGTGGATCTCACCGCCTGCTCCCCATGTTTAGCCCCTGTTTTGAACTGGAAAACGTTATTTCAAACCTTTGGTAGTGATCATTTCCCTATCCTTATCGCCAAACCTAACTCTTCCCTTCCCTCACCTCCACTGCCATCTCTCCGTAAATATAATACGAAGAAAGCAGATTGGGAGAGTTTTTCTAAAGAAGTAGATTCCATATTAAGTCATTCACCGCCGTCCCAAATTGAGCCTGTAGAAGGGCAGTATATACACTTCGCCAATGCCTTAACATCAGCTGCCGATCTCCACTTCCCTCCAATCCATCGCCTAAATAATAAACCAGCCTCACCTCCATGGTGGGACTCAGATTGCATTGAAGCTGTTAAACAGCGAACACAAGCTGAAATTGCGTATAATTTAAATATGAATATGGATAATTTTATAAAGTACCAACAAATTGATGCCAAATATAAACGCCTATGTAAAAGAAAGAAGAAGAACGGTTGGATAACGTTTTGCGAGAGTCTTTCTCCTCGCTCTTCACCTTCTGTGGTATGGCGAAACAGCAGACGATTCCGGGGTTCTCTTGTAGGCCCCTCTCCTTCGTCAAACGACCCATCTCCTTGGTTGGAATCATTTGCCAATAGGCTAGCCCCTCCCTTTGTTTCACCACAAAAAATACCAACCCCAACACCCCAATCTACACCCAACCAGTTTGATTTCTCATTTACGCTAGAGGAACTAAAGTGCGCGATTCGCAATCTGAAAGACTCGTCACCCGGAGAGGATGGCATTCCTTAATCCTTCATATCCCATCTTGGTCCTGCCGCTCTCCTATACCTACTGAACCTTTATAACAGGGTGGTTGATACAGGGACAATCCCTTCGTCCTGGAAATCCCAGGTCGTTATCCCACTCCTTAAACCAGGCAAGAACCTTAATGTAGCCTCGTCATTCAGACCCATTGCTCTTTCGCCTACCGTATGTAAAGTCTTGGAGCACCTGGTTAAAATTAGACTGGAGTGGCTAGCCGAAAGTAATGGGATATTGCCTAAAACCCAATTTGGCTTTCGTAAAGGCAAGGGTACTTTGGATGGTCTCTCTGTATTAACTACAGATATACGTCTTGCTTTTACAAAAGGTGAATTTCTTGTTGGTACTTTCTTGGACATCTCGGCCGCTTATGACAACGTCCAGCTTCCGGTGCTCAGGGAGAAGTTACTTCGATTGAGTCTTCCTGTGAAGCTTGTACAATTCATATACAACCTCTTTACGGATAGATCAGTAAAGATCCGGTTCCGCAATCATTGCCTCCCTCCTAGGTTAGTTTGGCAGGGGTTACCACAAGGCTCCGTCCTTAGCCCATTGCTATATAACCTATACACATATGACCTCGAGGAGAGTGTGCTGAGCTTCGCTAATATCCTGCAATATGCAGATGATATTTGTTTATATGTCCATGGAAAAGATCCTACAGTTATTACAGAGAGACTAAACTCGGCCCTTCGCTACCTTAAGCAATGGCTAGACGACCATGGGCTCACTCTTTCGCCGTCCAAAAGTAACACCGTCATATTCACGCGGAAAAGGCAGGTACCGCCAATGAGGTCAAGGTTGAAGATCAAGTAATTCCTAATGCGCATAAGGTTAAATTCTTAGGGTTGATTCTGGACACTAGACTGACAGGAACTCCCCATTTTAATGAAATAGCTCAAAGGTGCGAAAAAGGAGTGAACGTGCTGAAGTCCCTTTCCGGAGTTTGGTGGGGCTCCCACCAGTATACTCAAAAGCTGCTATACAACGCCATTGTCCGCAGTCTTTTCGATTACGGCTCTTTCCTGCTCGAGCCCTGCAACAAGGAGGGCACCGATAAAATAAATAAAATCCAATTAAAGTGCTTACGAATAATCCTTGGTGCCATGAAGTCCTCCCCCGGGATTGCGCTCCAGGTCGAATGTGCCGATCCACCTCTTGATCTTAGGCGCCAATATTTATCAGATAGATTTATCTGTAGAATCCTCCAACTTAGATCCCATCCCCTTTGTCCCCGCCTCCAAAAACTATCCCACCTTACAGATAATGCACCATACTGGGTACACAAGACTCACCCTAGGACAGTTATTAGTTATAGGAAATTGTCATCCCTGTCACATCCCATTGTACAATTCGACTCACACCCCTTATTCCAAACTAACTTTAATGCTATAACACTTATTCCCAACATAATTTTGAACTTCGGAATAGATAAAGATGATCCTGCAGCAAACATCAAATTCTTGCAGCGTTTGGATGAGGATTGGCAACAATGGTTGCCAATATTCACTGATGCGTCCAAGATGAACCCAAATGGAGGCGTTGGATCAGCTGTCTGGGTTCCAAAATTTAGTATTGTTCTAAATTTTAAATGTCCCGTAGAAGCTTCTAGAAGTCGTCCTATTGAAAAACAGTCCTAAATCCGTATTCACCTGTCATTTCGATAGAACGATTACTCGATAGGATCGTAACTCAGCGATTTGTCAACATTTAAACTTAATGTTCTCTTTCTCAGTGCTTTTTTCAAGAACAGTAAGAAGAAAAAAAAGGAAGGAAGAAAAAATTGTAAAGTTTCAATTTGTGTATTGTTTTGGCCACCTTTGAAACGTGTCATGATAGCCTGGGCTGTTGAGCGTGAGTTTGGCGTAGTCACAAAACCGTCAGATTTAACTTGGCAAATAACTCTTTATGCATAAACAAATTATGACTTGCGCTTGCACAATTTTTTGTTTTAATGTGATATAAACTTATAATAATACTTCTCACCATAATCACATTCAAGGAATGATACCCTTTCCTGTTGAAGTATCTCTCCTCATTGAGAGAAAGTCGGATGATACCAACATGTGTCCCGTCTATACAGTCTATAACTCCAGGGCATTTTGAATGTTTCATAAAACCTTAAAGTAACATTACGCTACGAGTACGACGAAAAGGAGAGCAGCATCAATGAAAAATGTTGCATAACTGTTTTTTTTACCTATAGGGAACTTACATTACGTAAGCTGCGTAAACGGTTAAAATTACGTAAAAATCGTGTATCAAGGAATTGTTTCCCTTCAAAAGTTCAAAAAAAAAAGTCCGCGACAGCATGTCTATCATTTAAGGTTGACTCACTATAAGCTTTATTATGGTCATCAAGTTTGTTCCAAAATAATGCATTATTTGCGAAGTTATTTTTTTAAACATAATTTATTACTTTAATACGATTTAATACGTTATTTATCAAAAGTATTCAATTATAAAAAGTGTACGGGACCGGTCGTTTAGAAGCGACGATAGTCCCGGTGTACATATACTTGAAGGGGTTCTTGTATTGAAGAAAACACTGGGAGCTTGAGGCAGAGTTACTTCTTTATTCTTCATAGGTAGAAAGCCGGATCGTGAATACATTTTGCGACTTAGGGGCTCGCCTTTTATTATTACCTCTGACCAATCATAAGGCGCGTTTATAATTAGTAACCCAATCACGGAGTCTGTTTTTCGGTGGCACTATTGTTTACAAAATTTGCGTGTTTTTTAGTTCAGAGTTCTACCACTAGAGGCGCTGGCGTCGCGCGGGTCACTCGTTCGAGGCAATACCGAAAAGAGAGCCCTTTGGTCTTACAACTTAATTAATTACTTAAAACTATCTACCTAACTAAACACATTATAAGAGGGAATGAAACAAATGAACATCGTAACATTTATTATGTACAACTAAACTAATCTTATACTAATTAGGACATTTAATTATTCTATTTACAAATATAGCCCGCACATATCTCCCGCCGTACAGAAGCCGCATCTTCTGTATATCATTCCGTTGCGGGCGTTGTAGGTAGCACGATGAGTTTCTTGACCGGTCGCCGCAGTATGCCGCCTCGGGTGCGCACGTCGACCACGCGCGTCACGCCGTCGGGTCCTGGGTGTAGCTCGGTGACTAGGCCTTTGGGCCACACGTTACGGGGCAGGTTGCCGTCTGCGATGAGCACCACGTCGCCCACGTTGAGGGCTGGCCCACGGCCGTGGGGCTCCCGCCGGTATTGAAGCTCGGGCAGGTACTCGCGCACACAGCGCGCCCAGAAGTGATCGGCGAGGCGCTGCGCGCGGCGCCAGGCGGCGCGGCCCACAAGGTCGGCGTCGGTGTAGGTGCCCGTCGGCGGCGTGCGCGCTGATCCCCCTAGTAGGAAGTGGTTAGGGGTCAACGCTTCTTCATCGGTGGCCTCGACGGACACGTGGGTGAGCGGACGACTGTTGACAACGTATTCGGCTTCGGCCAACATGGTGCGCAGGCATTCTTCACTCGGGTGCTGTTCGGTGAGTGTCTTGTGCAGGGCTGTCTTCACGGACTTGACGAGGCGTTCCCAGCACCCCCCCATAAATGGACTGGAGGGGCAAATGAACTTCCAGCGGATGGCGCGTCGTGATGCTTCCTCTTCTGTAGCGTCCCGTAGCTCGCGAGCGGCGGCGTGCATGTTCGTCCCGTTGTCGGAGTATATTTCGGCGGGGCAGCCTCGCCGCGCTATGAAGCGGCGCAGGGCCATTACGGCGGAGTCTCCACTTAGACTGGCGGCGACCTCGAGGTGTAGTGCTCTGGTGGTGAGGCAGGTGAAGAGAGCGACGTAACGTTTTTCATGGCGACGGCCCACGGTCACGGTGAGTGGGCCAAAATAATCAAGGCCCACATAGGTGAATGGGCGTTCGTGGTGGCCCAGGCGAGTGTGTGGATGATCCCCGGTCGGCGGCGTAGTGGGTTTCGTTTTCTTAATACGGCACGCCAAACAATTCTTCACTATCTGTCGGGTCGTCGGTCGAAGGCGTAACACCCAGTATCGCTGTCTCACTTCATTGATTGTTATCTCAGTGCTCCCGTGCGCCATCTGTCGGTGAACCGATGCTATGTAGAGTTTCGTGTACACATGATCGCCGTGCAACAACGCGGGCGCTTTTACTTCACTGATGTCGACGGCGGCGGCTATTCTCGACTTCAAGCGTAGCGTTCCGTTTTCGTCCACGTAAACGGCGAGTTTCTTCAATCGATCGGTCGGTAAAGTTTGTTTCGATCGTAACGCGGCTATCTCTCTTCCAAATGAGTCGTGTTGTGCTTGCGTTACCCACAGCTGCTCGGCGCGACGGATAAGATCGGCGCTCAAAACTTTACACTTTCGCTCGTTCGTGGATGGGCGTGGCTTCTGGTGGGCGGAGCTTAGTTTCTTCTTGCTATCGTTAGCTCGCCACTGCGGATCGGCCTCGTTGCGCGGCTTCGTTCGCTTGTATTCGACGCGTTGTTTTCTTATCTTTAGTAACTCGATGAACTGAAGTACTCGTGCGGTCGTACGTATAAGTCGTTGCCATGATGAAAAGCGTGTTATGTTAGGTAACGCTTGCGCGGCGTCCGGCGTTGCTATGGTGACGGTGTTTACTCTTTCTTCGCCTGTTGCTTCGATTGTCGTTGTTGTTTCTTGTGGCCATTCGTCTTCAGGTAGGTACAGGAATGGTGGCCCGGTGAACCAGCGGTGCGTGGTGGTGAAGTCTGTGGGTACGCCGCGGGTCGCGTCGTCAGCCACGTTGTGTCGGGTTGGTACCCATCTCCACTCGTTCACGGCGGTTTCTTCTTCGATCTCGGCAACTCGGTGAGCGACGAACGGTTTAAAGGCGCGCGGACCCGCGCGGAGCCAGGCGAGTACTGTCTTCGAGTCGCTCCAAAAGTACTTGTTTTCGAAGTTTATTTGATATTCTTCGGCGACGGCTTTTCCCAGGCGGCTTCCCAGTACTGCGGCTTGTAGTTCCATGCGTGGGATCGAAGTAAGTTTTAATGGCGCGACTTTGGCTTTGGCGGCGGCCAGTGACACGTGTATTTGTCCACTTTCTGTTTCTACGCGCCAGTAGGCGGCGGCGGCGTAGGCGACGTTGCTGGCGTCCACGAAAACGTGCAGTTGGCGGCGGGTAGCGTCGGTCAGGTGCGGGTGGCAACGCGGCACGTTGACCTTTTCTAATCTCTTGAGGTCGGTCACCCATCCGTGCCAACGTTCTTGAAGGGTTTCGTGGAGCGGCTCGTCCCATCCGGTACCGTGGCGCCAGGTTTCTTGCAGCATCTGTTTCGCCTGGATTGTGACTGGCGACGCGAAGCCAAGCGGGTCGAAGAGTGACATGACGGTGGTCAGCGCTTCTCTCTTCGTCGGTGTTCGTTGACCGTCGAGTAGCTCGGGTGTTACGCGTGCGAAGTTCAAATTGAAGCTTAACGTGTCGGTGGCGGGTCGCCAGCTGAGTCCCAGTACTTTTTCTTCTCTGTTGTTCGCGAGTGTGACGTCATCGGTGTTTGTAGGTACTTGATCGCTCGCCATTGTTTCTATGATTTCTCTTCGATTCGATGACCACTTGCATAGGTTGAAGTTGGCTTCTCGGTGTATGTTTCTGACTTCGGTCGCCACTCGTGTTGCTTCGTCGACGGTCGGAAAGCTTTGTAGGTAGTCATCCATATAATGGTGCTTCTCTACGGCGTCGGCGGCGTCGGGGTACTTGGTTCGATGTAGCTCGGCGTTATAATTTTTTACATACAACGCGGTGCACGGAGAGCAGGCGGCGCCGAAGATAACTGATTTCATACGGAATTCTTCTGGCGGGCCCTCCCGCCGGTCGTGGCGCCACAGGAAACGTAATGCGTCCCGATCTTCGTTGCGTATACCGATGCGGAGGAACATCTCTTCTATATCTGCGGCCACTGCAACTGCGTGTTTTCTGAATCGCATCAGTACCCCCGGCAGCGACTGGAGGAGGTCGGGGCCACTGAGGAGGTGATCATTTAGCGATGTGCCGGAGTAGCGGGCGGCGGCGTCGAACACCAGTCTTACTTTTCCTGGTTTCGCAGGGTGGAACACGGCGAAGTGGGGTAAATACCACGTGCGACTGGGGTCAGTGACCGGCGGGGCTGGTTCCGCGTACCCTTTTCTTAATAGTGCTTCTATATTTTCTTGGTATTTACTGCGTAGTGCCTCGTCGCGGTCGATCTTTTTCTCCGTCGATAACATTCTTCTTAGTGCGCCGTCGTAGTTATTCGGTAACGCGACGCTGTCCTTCCATAACAGAGATGTTTCGTAGCCCTCTTCGGTTTGTTTCTTCACAGTATTTTCTCGTAACTGTTTGAGTGCTAGCTCTTCGGGGTCCGACTTCGATTTCTTTGGCTGTATGCAGAGTGATTCGAGTGCGAAAAATTGTTTTATTTCTTCATCGACGGCGCGGTCTCTGTCTTCGTGTTGCTCTTCTATGGCGCGTACGTTTACGTGAGAAACGTAGTGTACACGTTGACCGAGGCTTCGGGTCGTAGCGCCGTGCAGTACCCAACCCAGCGGCGTAAGGGAGGCCGCCGGTTGGTTGTTTCGTCCCTTCTTGACTTGTTCGGCTATCAACAAATGCCAGTTATCTTGTCCGATAAGGAGAGTGGGCGTGGCTTGTTCGTAGTACACGTAGTTTTCTATGTCACGTAAATGCGCAGCGTTGGTCACGTCGTTCTTCATAATTGTTTGCGGTGCGAGTCTGAGTTTCTCAATAGTGCGGGCTTGGATGTTGAATTCGTTGTTATTTCCCTTCAACTGTAGCGCGACGCGACGTGAGTTTCTGTCTTCTTCTCTTCCGGAAACTGTTTCGATGGCGAGTGTGTCGGCGGGTCCGTCGGCGCCTATCTTCTTGGCGATGGCGTTGTCTATGAGCGTCACCGTAGAACCGTCGTCCAAAAGCGCGTGCGTGTCGATGGAGCCGCGCTGCCCGGTGATTCGTACAGGTACAATCTTGAGATAGGTACTCGTGGTTTGACGTGTCTTCGTGGTAGCAACTGTTTCGGTTTCGGTAGTTGTGGTAGGCGTCGGCGTCGTCGGTGCGCCCTCAGTGCGCCTCTCGTAATGAAGTAGTCGGTGATGTGACTTGCCGCAGCCGTTTTCTCCGCATTTTCTCGTTTTGCAGCGGTGTGAGTACGATCTCGTCCCTAGGCATCGGAAACAGAGTCGCTTTTCCTTTGCCAATTTCCACTTTTCGTCGCTGTCCGCCTTCTTGAAGGTTTCGCACCCGTAGGCCGAGTGATCGGGTTGTGAGCAAACGGCACAGGTTCGATTTCTCTCCGATGCACGTGTTTCGGTTGCAGTGTGTGTTCGGTGCGGCGGCGGTTGCGTGCGTTGCGTTGTACGTTGCTGGCGCGGTGGCGGGCGTTCGTCGGACGCGATGTTCTCGGGCGGTGCGAACTCTCTGCAGTTCTCGGCTTCGGCGGTGATGAACTTGCGGAACATATCGAGACTTGCTTTCTTCGAAGTTTTGCTTTTGTAGTCGTACCATCTGTAGCGCAGGCTCGGCGTAAGCTTTTCGATTAGTGTCTTCAGTAATTTCGGATTCTGACAGTACCCCTCTTCCCCCAAGGCGTATAGCACGGTGACGGCGTTCTGAATTTTGTTGGCGAAGGTACACACGTCTCTCGGCGCATCTGTTAATCGTTGGATATTTTCTATCTTCTCGAGTTCTAGTTCGGCGATAACTTGCGGTCGGCCGAAGCGGTTTTCTAGTGCCTTCATAATATCTTCCGGTTTTGACACGACGGCGAGTAAATCTTCGACTTCTTCTTTAGCTCTTCCCCGGAGCGCTCGGCGCAGTCGGGCGGTATTTTCTCTCGGCGAGCCGTACGATGCCAAATCTTCATATGCCATCTTGAAGTTTCTCCAATCGGTGTGCGAGCCGTTAAAAATCGGTAATTCGGCGCTCGAACTGTATCTTGTAATTTCTGTCTTCTGTGGGAAGGCTTTGGCTGCTTGTATAATCGCTTCGGTTAGATCGCTCAATTCTATTGCGGTCTCTCTCTTCGGTATTGCCGCGGTGGCGGGCTCTATACGCGACGGTGGCGCCCTCGTGGCGCTTTCGGTTGCTATGGGCGCGGTTTCGCTCTGTAGTGGCTTCGTGCTTCGGATCCATTCTTCGGTTCTGGCCTTGGAGTTGGCTTTTGCTTCGTCATCCTGGCTCAGTTCTGTGGTGTCGGATTCTCCGTCGCTTTCGGCTTCGATTCGGGCTAGGCGGGCTTTGGCGAGGTCTAGCTCCTTCTTGGCGATATCTTCTTTTGCTTTTGCGAGGAGGCGCGCTCGAACGGATATTGTGGTGGTGGCGCGTGACTTTCTTGGACTCGTTGCTCGACTCGTCGGTGCGGCACGATGACGTGACTGTGGTTTCTGTGTTTCTTCTGGTTCCGTTTTCTTCGCGCTGGACGCTTGTAGGTAAGATGCACGGCGTGGCGGTGACTCGTAGCGGCGTGGCGGCGACTCGTAATGACGCGGTGGCGATTCGTAGCGACGTGGTGACGTGGTGGGTCGACAAGGTACCATCGGGCACAGTGGTCGGTGAAGGCATGGGCTTCTTGCAGCGTGGCGCCTCGGCGGCGGGCGCGACGGAGGACTGTGCTGGCGTTGTCGATGCGGTGTTTTGTCTTGACGTGCTTCGTGTTCGCTTGACGGTGAGACGCGGCGACGTGGCGGCGAGACGTTACGGCGCTGAGGCGAGCCGCACGGGCTTAGCGGTGAGGCGTGGCGGCGTGGCGGCGAGACGTCGTGGCGCTGAGGCGAGCCGCGTTGGCTTATCGGTGAAGCGCGACGGTGTGGCGACGTAGCTTCTTAACGCGGCTCCGGTAGGCGTCTTCGTGGCGGTGAACCAGGAGATTCTTCGATGGTGATTCGCTCGGCCGGCTTTCTTCCTTTTTCGCTTCTTGTGAGCACCATTTTCGAAATTTCTTCAATTTTTCCAATCCGGCTCGAAGGACCAATATGTACGGGACCGGTCGTTTAGAAGCGACGATAGTCCCGGTGTACATATACTTGAAGGGGTTCTTGTATTGAAGAAAACACTGGGAGCTTGAGGCAGAGTTACTTCTTTATTCTTCATAGGTAGAAAGCCGGATCGTGAATACATTTTGCGACTTAGGGGCTCGCCTTTTATTATTACCTCTGACCAATCATAAGGCGCGTTCCCAAGCAGCAAAATTTTCCTATAATCGTTGGCTTATAAGATTAAACATCTTATAGCATACTTATACAGGCATAGATTGAGATCACTAATCTTATAAAAGTAGCCTACGGGACGATTTGCTCTACAAGTACATTCAATCCTATTACGTAGTCTTATAAACGCTTACAGAACATCGTATAAAACTGTTAATGCTACAAGCGCTTTCGATCCTGTTACATAGTCTTGTAAACGTTTAGAGGATTTGATTATATGATTCTTATAGGTACTAGCAGTCTTATAAGTGCATATTATAATGATAATTAGCAGTGCTCCTATAAATACATTGGGTAAGACTATTTAATCTTTTTAACGTTTTTTTTTATTCTTCTATAAGAAAAGTTGTCCTGTAAACGTTTGGGTCTAGGCTACTATAAGTCGAAGATACTATAAGATTGACTTGTCTTTGACGTGACTGCTAATGAATCACTAGCACCGCACTTTCATTCGTGCTGCTAATATAGGTAAGAATTTACTTATACGTGTCCTGCATATGCTATTACTAGAGTGATTTGTTGTCCACAGCCATTTTGTTTTCATGCTGTGCTGTTTGTTAGTGTTTCAAAAAACTACATGAATGGATTTTAAAAAATGGAAACGATTTAAACGCTGTGGCAGTTATAGAAGAAGAGTTGCAAAAAATGTCTAGAAATGAAATCCAGGTCAGAGTTCGAATCGATAACTTCCAAGATTGAAAAAGAGTCTGGTAAAGTTTGTGATGGTTCCGTTCAATATAATATGGAAATAGACCCAATAAAAACTACGACGCTGATTCATTTAAATGTTACAATCAAAATGTTATAATCACATTCATCTTTGACGGACTATCTGTGATTTTAAATAAAATAATAAAATTTGCATTACCAAGGGATGCCCGCACACATCTCAATACTAAAACTATAATTACTAGCGTAAGTTACAACTCACAACTGCCAAAGGACGTTATTTACTTTTATGATTTTTTGCTAATAAACTAAATATTTTATTGATAGAGACCATAAAAGTTAAATTGTCAGTATGGATTTTAACAGAAACCGATTTACGAAAGCATTTCCATGGTCGTTTAAAGATATAAATTAAGTTATTGATTAACATACATGGAAAAATATAATCAATTATATAAATGCATAACATTAATCTTAATAAAATTTTCAAAGAAATGATATTATGATAAAAATGTTTCAAAGTAGTTTAAGCATTGATAATATTATTCATTTATAACTATAAGTACATCTATTCGCATACGTTTACTTCTGTTGTTTTTCTCATAAGGACCCCTAAAACAATAAACAATATGGTGTCCATTATACTCCTATAGTAACATTAACTTTGACTAAAACACATTATAAAGCTCATTACAATATGGAGCCGTTCCGATCTGATGACAGCTTGTATTTATTAATAAATTAATTAATAAACAAATAATAACTGTGATTACTTTTGAGGCGCTTAAAAATATGTTTATTTTCATCGATTACTTTATCAATAAAATTTATTTCGCAAGTTCATTTCTTTATATAACAGTGAAAACACAAACAGTATCAACCTATTTTACGATAATAAATAGTAAATAAATTACGTAACTTTTGCAAATATTATATTTTCTTCTAAATTCAAAGTCACACTACACCATTACCAAACGAATGCAAAATTAACGCTCTAGTTATGGCATTACGCTGACCACTGTTGGATCAATTACGCTTGTAGTAGCATACGCCAGAACGTTACAGGACTAATCACGCTGATTCAGTGCATTTACCAGATCTTTATAGGACACCGTGATCTTGTAGATGCACTCAATAAAACAATAATAAAATCAATTTGCACATTACCGGACTGTAACAAAATTACTATAGGACGAAATATCCTATAAGGTGCGCCCAAATCCAGCCCTATAAACGTTAATATGATTACTATAGGACTAAAAAATATGTAGTCTTAGGATACTTATAGGATTGGATTTTGCTGCTTGGGTTTATAATTAGTTACCCAATCACGGAGTCTGTTTTTCGGTGGCACTATTGTTTACAAAATTTGCGTGTTTTTTAGTTCAGAGTTCTACCACTAGAGGCGCTGGCGTCGCGCGGGTCACTCGTTCGAGGCAATACCGAAAAGAGAGCCCTTTGGTCTTACAACTTAATTAATTACTTAAAACTATCTACCTAACTAAACACATTATAAGAGGGAATGAAACAAATGAACATCGTAACATTTATTATGTACAACTAAACTAATCTTATACTAATTAGGACATTTAATTATTCTATTTACAAATATAGCCCGCACAAAAAGGAAGGGCAATTTTACCATTGACATCATTTGATTTTAGTGAATATCTTAGGAGTTATCGTAGTTTTAAAATGACTGCAACAAAATAATGATCAAGTACAAGGGGCGCGCCACGCGCGGGGTGAGCCGGCCGCCCCAGGGCGCCAGGAAGCTTATTCCATGTGGACAAAGTCGCGGGCGGAAGGCTTGTCATGTAAAAATATCTCAACCAGTTGGTTAAAACATACAGAATTTACAAGGAGTTCATTGGAAAATCTGTATGTTTTGATGTAATCTGCGTCAGACATATCAAAAGGATTTATTGAGCTTTTCCGGAGCTCATTTCGACGTCGACGCCTGTTTCTCTTATTGGCAAGGTCCAAAAAGAAGAAGCGTAGTCCCAGACCCATTTTTTTACGGAAAATCTTGGAAAAAAACCATACAAAAGTTAACAAATTATGAACTTCTATTCAACGACTTGGAAATAGTATAATTTGACGGTTAATCGCTGACGTCCGATCAAGCTAAACGTCAAAATAATAGGTGAATACCGCGAAGGCAACGATCGAACTTCGATTAATGCACGTGAATACGCTTCTACAAAACCGACTTAAACAAAATCGAGCGATTGATACGTGAATACGAAAAGTGACTTCAGCGATCAAATCGCTTGCATGTCGTTGAAGTTTTGTTACGTGAATTAGGCTACTGAACGCTCGGTAGCTCATGGAAAACATACATAAAATAAAGAAATTAGACGCTCGCAGTTCGTCGCATTAAAAAACGCATCATCGCCGCCGATGTATTCAGCATTGTTGTGTTCCGGCAGTTAAAGATAAGATAGCCAGTTCCTCAATGATTGAGGATTCCATTTTCAGCCTTATCAATACTTAAGAGCAGGTATGATGAAGGCTAAAAGTCTCCACGTTCGACCCTTTCCCGGACACTCAACTGCTATAGCAGTCATAACAATAAAAAATCTATTGTGTCTCGTTCACTGTCCGCGAAATTGATAAAAAAAGACATTCTTCCGAAAATACACGGGGAACTAGAAGAACTAACAAGTAATCAACTAGTTCTTTTAGTCCCCTTTTTAGGGTTCCGTAGCTTAATGGCAAAAAACGGAACCTTTATAGATTCAGGTTTTACACAAAAAAATATATATAAACTTAGGGGCTTCCCATACATTGAACTGAAACTGAAATATTTTGTTTTTATCAAACCTATACCTGTGGGGTGGGGTAGGTATCTATAAATAGGTCTTTAAAAATTACATTAAGGTTCTTAAATCAGTTTTTCTCAAAGTCAACCGTTTCAAAGATATAGGTACCTACACTTCCAAAGTGGTAAAATGTCACAGCCACTTTATTCCAAAACTATGAGGATACACAGTTGAAACTTGGTAGGTAGATGTATTCTGTAAACCGCTTTACGGTTTTTAGACAAAAATTTAAAAATATATACATTAGGGGGGGGGGGGGGGGGGCTTACATGGAACTTATACTGGAAATATCTTTTTTCATCCAACCTATACGTGTGGGGTATCTATAGATAGGTTTTTTGATAAAGTGGTAAAATGTGTGACCCCCTCTCTAACTTTTAAAATAAGAAAGTGAAAATCTAAAAAAAAATTTGCTGTAGACCTTTATAAAAACTTTCAACGAAAATTAGTTTGAACGAAATATATCTAGCAGTTTCAGAGCTATAGCACATTTCTCAAAACCGCAAATATAACTTTGTCATTCATACAGACACTATGAATAATAAAGTTATTTTTGCAGACGAAAAATTATAGTGGCATTTTGGGTGTATTTAATATAATAATAATAATAATAGAAACTTTATTGCACACGGATACAAAAACAAACACATACAGAGAAAATGACAAAAAAGAGGAATACACAATAGGCGGCCTTATTGCTACATAGCAATCTCTTCTAGGCAACCTTGGGTGAGAGACGGAACCCTTCATGTGCGAGTTCGACTCGCACTTGACCGATTTTTGTATCTAATATGCAAGACCTAAAGTTGTGGGCAAGCAGTGATTCATTACGTCATAAATCTCAGCCGTACTCTATTTATTGTTGCAGATAAGACATCCTCAAAGCCTGATAAATACCGTTTTAGCTGATACCGGCGTGGTTATTAATGTCCCTAAATTACTCTCGGGCAAACGAATAAAATCTGAATTTCAAAAAAGTTAATGAGTATAATTACCTAACCTCATTTGTATTTTTATTTCCTTGCAAATGCTAACCGAGAAAGATAACAGCTGCATTGCTCTATGATGATCATTTATTGTTGTATGATGCTAATTCACTAATGTCATTTGGTACTTTCTATTTAAATAAATAAATAAATAAATATTTCCATATAATCACACCAATTATCTAGCCCACGTTAAGTATCATGAAGAACTTGTGTTATGGATACTAGATAACGGATAAACATACTTATATACTTTTTTTTGTAAATACATACATAATATACATATTAAACACGTATAGGCTTTTTTTACATTATAGTTGCACTACAGATTTATGTCTGTGTTGTAGTAAACGCCTGTTACAGCGCCGGCCACTTTAATTTAAAGGAAAAAATGCGATTAAAAACATAGAAAAATCTAACTTTCTTCGTAAACTATATTAAAACTAGTAAAATAAGTCGTTTGTTCTTCTTCTTATCTTTATGTAAATAAATAATAATAATATTTCTTAAACTCACACCAATCAACGTAGCCCCAAAGTAAGCACAGTAAGGCTCATGTTATTTGATACTAGGGTAACGGAAATAAATACATACAATTATACATATAAAAGTATTTATGTGTAGCAATATAATAGTTGGCGACACCTTAACCGGATCAAAATTGGATCATAGTTCATAATCGTTCATGGGTGAAAGAAAAGGTTACAGATAAACGGTCTACACACTATCAATCAATATATTGACATTACTTTCAAATTTAGCTGTGTAGTGTCGGCTTAGAATAGCACTACCCCCTCTCATCCCGTGGGTGTCGTAAAAGGCGACTAAGGGACCCTTCAGGAGATGGGCAGCAGCGTCTTCTACAAACTTGGCCATAGTGCGATCACCAACCCGCTTGCCAAGCGTGGCGATTATGGCAAACCCCCCCCTCCCCCCTTTTGGGGGAGGCCATACCTAGCAGTGGGTGTTATGTGGCTGAGAAGAAGAACAGAGACTTTAAATTTTATTACTTTACACGGTTACTTTCACATTTATAAAATGAAGTATGGAGTAAATACATGGAATAAATAAAGTAGAATAAATACTAAATAGACAAAAAATAAGTAAACAAATAAAGAGTAAAGTTATGGATCTCCAAGGTAGAGTGGTACGTACACGGTTGCAAGGTGTCGCCTATTCTGAGGTCCTGGGTTCGAATCCCGTGTTGTGTTTGTATGATGAATACGAGCATTGGTACTTGAGTCACGGACGTTTATATGTATATGTTTCTCTCTAAGTTTCCTACTTAGGTATAACTATAATATAATATTATGTATTTATTTATATCCGTTGCCCTTGTATTCCATAACACAAGCCTTACAATGCTTACTTTGGGGCTAGGTTAATTGGTTTATTGTAAGAAATATGAAAAAGAAAAGTATTTTAATGTGAGTTAACAACAGGTTCATTAAATCGATTTAAACTTTTTACAGTAAAGCTTAAATGTATAAAAACTGAACTGTATTAGTTTTATGATTTTGTAAATTTTGCATTTTTCAATGCTATTTTTATACTTATGGTAATTTTTGAATAGAAAAATATTGGAAAAAATCAACTCTGCCTCAAGTGAATTCTCAGACGGGAAAAGAACCCGCGACCTTTGGAAATCCGGTCCAATGCTCTATCGCTGAGCTACCGAGACTTGCGAACCACCGTCGAAATTCTCCAATACTTTTATAATTTTAATACGCTGTAGGCCAGCGTTGTTACATCAATGCTAGGAATATCCTTGCATTCGAAAGAAACATCTTTTCAGGTGTTTAACGATCGATTAAGATGCAACTACCAATAATTTATGATTTTGTAAATTTTGCATTTTTCAATGCTATTTTTGTACTTATTGTAATTTTTAAATAGAAAAATATTGGAAAAAATCAACTCGGCCACAAGTGAATTCTCAGACGGGAATCGAACCCGCGACCTTTATAAATCCGGTCCAATGCTCTATGTATTAGTTTTATTCAAATACGAGTAGTTTCGGATTTACAAGTTTTCAAAATTCAAGATTCGCGCGCTCTGTGCGTGACGTCATTGTATACCGTTTCATCAAAGGCGACTGAACTCCAAATCGGTCAAGCGCGAGCCGCAAGCTGCATACAAAGTGTTATTATACACTACAGTGACGTCAAACAAAAAAATCGCCGACCCGAATCTAGATAGATAGATAGATATTTCTAGAGATTTTTTTTTTACTTCGGCTCGGCGTTTTATTTTTTTGACTCACTGTAACAAAAAATACAAATAAATACTGTGTATAAATAACAAAAAATATCAACACACTATTTTTTTTTGTTTTTCATGTACTACATGATGGCTTCGATAATAAATATTAAAGTGCTGTAAATGCCCATTGCCGCTTTTAATTTAATAAGGCTAATATTAAAATCACATTTTTTTTATTAAGCAAAATAAGACACAATTATATTATTTGCAAAAAGTCTTTTATTCATGTTTACAAATATTTCTTTAAACACTCTCGCGTATACAAACCAATTACTTATTATTAATATAAAAGTAACAAAAATATTTACAAACTAAAATTAACTTATTTTTATTTAAATTTATTTACACAACTTTACGTAAGTATGGCAATTTAAAATGTCTTCGTCGTCGGTTTGATAGTACAATACTTAATAGTACAAGATAGTGTCGAAGGATGTTGGTAAGTAAGTACTTTTTATGTAAGAATTGTGTGAAACCAACTGTTTATTTGAACAAAAGATCATCTATTCATCTGGCAGTATGGCTTCTAGACCTTCGTCTGTCCCGAAAAAGACGAATACAACGACTACTCATCTATTCTTCAAATAACCAGTATTATTTGTTTCCATCGATAGAATTTTTTAGATTATTAAAAAAAAAAATTAATCAATGTCATCTTTTACAACACCGGCAAATTCGTTTCAGCGCGCGTTTCAGGCCAGCGAAGTAATGTATGACTTGTTCCTGAAAATACACAGATTTATTTAATTTTAATGATATACATTTACAATTAGCAAAGTATTATTTAATAATAGTAGGTAAGAATTAACTATTTTCTTTAATTTCTTTATTTGGTGAAATATATATATTCATTCTTTAATTTTATTTATTCAATCAAACCATATTGGGAAAGTTCAACGGTCCTTACTTTGGTTATGTAAAAAAATATCCATTTTCTGTGTATTTTTGTAAATGGTGAAGGTAATAGAGTAACAAAAGAACGCCGTATATTAAACAAAAAAATTGACAAGAATTGATTTGAATTCCTCCCTCACAGATGGCGCTTAGATGACTAATAGATAGCGCTGATCTGAAGCCCTAGTCAAATAATTAGATTAAAGAGATAATATATGAGGGATTAGATAGATCTTAATACAACGGAAATAATATTGAGAATGAAACTTATAACGCAAGCGCGATATAGACCGATCGCGCTGAGTTATTTTGTAGGCAAAACCTTCAAAAATTCTAAAGTTTATAAAAACTTGCCTGTGGATGTATTTGCATATAAAAAGCTTATTTTTGCGTTTTGTGTCATTTCTTGCCTATGCATCTATAGAAATTCGAATATTTGTGGTGGATATAAATAATTCAAAATAAAACTTACAAAATTGATTTCAAGTTAAAAAACGCAATGGTATTGAATTTAAGATAGCCTGCGTAGTGTACAAACCTAGTTTGTGTCACATTCGTCCAGGGGAAAGTGACTTAAAGTCAGTACATTAATAACTAAGGCAAAAAAAAATTAGAGTTTAAATAACTAGTACCATAATCTGCAGATTACTTAAATAAACCCATGAAATAAATTTGTGCCAGATTCAAGCATGGGATTTTAGTATTTTCAATTTTTTTGTTTGTCCGAGCTATAAGTGCTTTAAAAAAATATTACAATTATTAGAATTTACTTATTTGATATTAAAAATGCATGATTGATGGACAGTGTGAATTTGTGTCATATTAATGCACGGCATTATTAATTAAGAAAAAAAATACAAAAAAGCGCACGAAGTTAGTAGGTACATAGCGCGCGATGCGAACGAAGCGCAGGCGGCAAGCCCGGCGGCGCGGTCGACCTACCTATACGCGTGGACCGTGTGACATCGCGGCGTCCGTCTCAGTCGGGTTATATTCGGTACCTTCTATAATAGGTAATTAGATTATCCCGTGATTAGATCAGATTAGGTAAGGATTGAATTGATGAACGAAAGAACACACGCTCGGTTATGTAGAGATTATCATCACAGTCTATATTAAGCGTTAGTCTACTATGCAGACGCAGGTCACATCTAATTTTCAATACTGTTACTTTTATGCAAGTGAAAGAATGACAGGGTGTCCCTGTCCGGGTCGTCGGTCGCATAGCAGAGCAGATATTATACCTATATGAGTTATTTAGTAGATTTTCACTTTTACTTTTCATTTTTAATTTTTCTTTACCAGCACATAATTTTAACTATCGGAATTGTACCTGAACAAAAAATATCTTATTTATTGATTATAGGCAAAACTGTACACTTGTCGTATAGTTGTGTTCTACATTTTAATGAAAATGGCTAACTTAACTAATATATTATCGGATCTAGATCGTATGAGCATTGCACAATCCCAATTCTGTACTCCCGACAACTGTATTAATTATATAGCCAACGATTCGTCTCTTAAAATAATTCACGCCAATATTCGAAGTATACAAAAAAACTTTAATAACTTCATAGCTACTTTGACAGTAACCACCATTAATTTTGATGTTATTATTTTGACAGAATGCTGGCTTAAAGACTCCTGCTATCTTCCTCATCTTGACGGATTCTTGGTGTATTCGACATACAACAATCCTCTTCAAAATGATGGTGTCGTAATTTTTGTCAGATCAGATCTAAAGTTCTCGATTAGTGAGCCTCCCTTTCAGGATGGAAATTGCCTGTTGTGCTGTACTGAAGATGTTGCCATACTTGCAATCTATCGTTCTCCATCGTATAAAAACTTGGATAAATTCTACAACAGTCTCGATAACATTATTTCTCCACTAACTTTTCCGAACATCGTGTTGATAGGTGATATCAACATCGATATTAAGGAAAACAATACCAATCCCCTCTGCAATGATTACCTTACCATGACATCATCCCTTGGTCTCTTACCAGCTCACCGACTTCCAACCAGACAAAATAACTGTTTGGATCACATCCTTTTAAAAACCAGACTCATTGCAACAGTTTCTGTCATCCAAACCGAAATAACGGATCACTACCCGATTGCATTATCATTAGGGCTAAAAAATAACGCAAACTCACCTGTAAAGTAAAATATGATTTTGATATGATAAAAAAGGAATTAGACAGCACAAACTTTACCTCTATATTCCTAGAAACTAACCCTGATGAGGCAACTCATAAATTGATTATGTGCATAAAAGCCATAATTGACAATAATAAAAAGATTGTGAAAGTGCCTCGGAAGAATATTATTATTAAACCATGGATATCTACTGGATTACTCCGTTGCATTCAAAATCGGGACTCAATGCATCTAAAATTAAAAAGCTCACCTGACAACTTAATCTTAAAAACAACCTATCTCAGATACCGCAATTTTTGCAATGCTCTTTTGAGAAAAATTAAGCTGGATTATGAGAGATGTGAATTTGAAAAGGCCAAAAATAACCCTAAAGAACTTTGGAAGGTTATTAATACAGTAACAAATTTAAACCAAGTAAAGAAGCCACCAGATGAACTTTTGAGTCTAGCGTCTGACCCTCACTCATCTATAAATTCGGTCAATGAATATTTTGCCAATATTGGCAGTAACTTGTCTCAATTAACATCTCGTCCTTCATTCACACAGGATAATTACACTACCGATACCAACACTCCTTGTAACTCTTTCGTCATCCTTCCGATCACTGAAGAAGAGGTATCAAGGCTGATACTTGACCTTCGAAGTGACAGCTCAACTGGATGGGATGAAATATCACCACGAATATTAAAGCAGTCCTCTCTAGTTCTAGCCGCACCTCTGACACATATCCTAAACCTTTGCATCGAAAAAGGAATTTTCCCTCTCTCTTTTAAGAAAGCCATTGTTCATCCGATTTACAAGGCGGGTAGTAGAGACTGCGTATCTAACTATAGGCCAATTTCCGTCCTTTCAGCTCTCTCGAAGATTTTGGAGAGATACCTCAATGCTGCATTAGTTAATTACCTTAATAAATTCCACTTACTGTCGGATAACCAATACGGCTTTCGGAGTGGTATTTCAACTGAGGATGCGGTCTCAAATTTAGTTGAAGCTCTGGTCTCGCAGGTGGATAACAAGAAAAGGTGTTATGGTGTCTTTTTGGACCTGACAAAGGCATTCGACACAATCTCTATCCCCATTCTTTTGTCGAAACTTGAAGCAATCGGAATTCGAGGTCCTAGCCTGAGTATATTTCACAGCTACCTTACTGATCGTACACAATGTGTCAAGATTGGAAACTTGGTGAGTGATGAGGCCTCCGTTTGTCACGGCGTTCCCCAGGGCAGTATTCTTGGCCCAACGCTGTTTCTTGTATACATAGACCAGCTATGCCGCCTGTCACTTGAAAACTGCAACATCTTTACTTATGCGGACGATACAGCCCTGCTGGTCTATGGTGATAACTGGAACTCCGCCAGGCATCATGCAGAAATCGCTCTGGCTAGTGTCAGGGATTGGTTATCTACCAATTTGCTTACTTTGAATTTGGAAAAGACACAAATTCTCAAATTTAACATTGACAGGTCATCAAAAGCGGTATTACCTCCTGACATTAAAATCCATGACTGTATGTGTGCCAATTTTGACGCATGTTTCTGTAAGCCACTTAAATCAGTAACAAGTTTAAGGTATCTTGGTGTCCATCTCGACGATCGGCTTAATTGGCACGCCCAGACCGATTTCCTCACTATGAGGGTTCGAAAACTTATATATATATTTAAAAATCTACGTCACTCGGCTGACAGGAATACCCTTTTCATGATCTATTTCGGATTATGTCAATCCGTCTTATCATATTGCAACTCTGTCTGGGGTGGCACTGACAAAACTCATCTTCTTAAGCTGGAACGTGCTCAGCGAGCAATACTCAAGGTGATGCTTTGTAAGCCCAGAATCTACTCTACTGTCAAACTATATGCGGAATGCGAGGTTCTTACGGTTAGGCAGCTAGCTATCCTTCGAATGCTCCTGCGGAAGCATTCTTGTTTGCCTCTGGACCAAGTGATTACAGCTAAGCGTCATGGCGCTCTTGTTTGTCCACAGGTCAAATGTCGAACATCATGGGCTAAATATCAATACACTGCTCTCAGTGCAAAATTATATAACAGGGTTCATAAAATAAGACCGATATATTCACTAACGAAGTACAAACTAAAAACCGATGTTCAAGATTTGCTTCTTTCTTTAAATTATGATGAGACTGAAAATTTAATGAGATGATGTACACACCCACACAACACTCACACATACATACACACACACACACACACACACACACACACACACGCGCACACACACACACACACACTCACACACGCACACATATTTACCAAAATTATATGTACAATAGACTGCGAACTACATTAACCAGCCAGTTTGTTTTTGAGAATATTATGTTTTGCATTTGGAGGAATCACCAGCTCCTAAGATACAGGATTAGTCCTAGTTTAGGAGTTGGGGACCTGAATTGTTAACGTTGTAATTGTGACTTTTCTCAATAATGAGTACCTATTGTTTTAGTTCTACAATGTTATTATTTGTTGTTAAATAAAGTTTTTATTATTTTATTTTATTTTTTTTTATTATTTAATTACCTATCGCTTTTCGGTAGTTTTTATTTTTTTATTTATCATATAAAAAAAGTATTCTGCTTTAAGTAGAGTCAGCAAAACAAAATTTATACTTACTAAATACGGCATAGTCGTAGATTTACAGGAACCGGGTCCGATACTCCGTTAAGAGAACCGGGAATATCGCTACTCCCGGTACTGAGAAACCCCTAAAGCTTTTTTGTATTATTGAGCTGTTTAAAATGTGTGCATAAATGAAAATATTAGACGCAAGATGAAAGAACCATAGAAAGTGCTGCTGCTGTGAAACAATTTTTCGGTAGTTCCCCGCGTAACAGACACAAAATTCAGCTTTTATACTATAACGTACTATTGAAATACGCTCATATTACCGGTCATATTACTGTCTGGCTATTGCTGTCTCACTCTGATAAATAGGTCACTGCCCTGTTATACCGCCTAATGAATGATAAGCTAGGAGTATCATACAATCAACGATGAGCCTAGAAGGTATTCATTAGGGATTTAGAATCCCCGGTTTTGTAAGTATTCGGAAACACAAGAACAGGTAAGAAGTTACACTCTAGCGAGAAGATAAAAGAATCAAAACGCTTAGCTGATTTCGACGCATTGAACGCCAGTCTTTGGAATATATTGTGAAGTACATATTCGTATTTAGGCTTGTCTAATGGCAGGGGAAGAGTATATTCAGACCGAAATATATCAGATAATAAAGCGTTAAGCTCGCAACAACGCTACTTTCTGTCTCTGCTCCAGGGGTTTGCGTTAAAGCTTATAACAAAAATATCTTTTGTGCGGCGTCGGTACCGCCACAAAAATAGATAGATACCGACGCCGCACTGTAACCGCACCGCGCGCTTTGTATGGAAACAAACGACCGTCCGTGCGCAAGACGACAAATGCACCGCTTCGGCACCGCAGCGATCCGACAAGAAACGTCTAAACTGAAAGCGCCCTTTAAGATGTTTGGATCTAAACTTCGATCATCAAGTCGTAGTCATCGTTAAGCCACATGACACCCACTGCTAGGTATAAGACTCCCCCAAGATTCCACGATTCACTACCGTAAGTCGTCACTGACAACACACACTGGTCATAGACTTTCGTCTTGAGACACTCCGGTAAGTTGGACGCGATGATTTTACGGAGCTTCCTGAATGCTGCCCATCCGAGTTGGATTCGACGGGAGATCTCTTTCTCGAAGTTGGACTTACCTAACTGGATTGTCTGTCCAAGGTAAACGTAGTGGTCAACATTTCGAGTATAGGGTTCCTAACGTGAACTGAAGTGGGTATAACATAAGAATTTTACATGATTTTCGCCTTTTCCATGTTCATCTTAAGACCCAATGTTTGGGAAGCACTACGGAGATCTTCGAGCATTGTGTTCAGATCTTCCAAGGACTCAGCCGCAAGGACTATATCATTGGCTAAACGATGATGTGTCAGATACTGGCCATTAATGTTGATGCCGAGTCCTTTCGAGTCCAAGAACTTAAAGATATCCTTCGACGCAGCTGTGAACAGTTTCCGAGAAATGACGTCTCCCTGTCTCACACCTCGCTGAAGTTGGATGGGATTTGTGTTCTGGTTCTGTAATCGGTCCGACATGGTGGCATGTTCGTATAAGTACCTCAACACCTCGAAATACCTATAAACCACTTGGCACCTCTGGAGAGAATGCAGCACGTCTCTATCGTATCGAAGGCTTTCTTATAGTTCGCAAAAGCCAAGCAAAGTAGTAAATTATACTCCTCGGTTTTCTGTATAACCTGCCGAAGCGTATGGATGTGGTCTTTGGTGCTAAAGCCTTTTCAGAACCCGGCTTGTTCGTGAGGAAGTCGTCGAACCTGCGAGCTAGACGACTCGTTATGACTCTCGAAAACAACTGAGTTTGCGTTTGGTATAGTTGGAGGAACCATTTCAGCGTAAATAACCTTTGCCAGTAAAGCAAAGCTTTTTTCATGCTAATTAAAATTTTAATGAAATATTAAAAGTTGAAACTTAATGAAAATGACACGCATGATCAGCAAGCATATCCCTCAAAGTAGGATTCAGGTTGAAAGGACTGACCTGTTTCTTATCCTGTTAATCTTACAGCCTCAGTGGACAACCGAATTAGGGAATTAGGGACAAGATGTAAGTTAGCATTGGCTTGGCTATTTCACTAAAGGCCAGGGCGAAAAAAATTAACGATTCTACATCTATATCAATAAAAGCTATAGACTTGCTCGGTCGTCAACTGAAGCTTTTTGGGTTACATGACAAGGGGGCAGAGTTGTATTGCGCTATTAAGAGTCTGCCTGCGGAGACAGGTTCATGAACCAGTTCAGTAGGGGCTCGTGCATCAAATTTAAATTCAAATTCAATATCATTTATTCAGTCTATGCTGTTACAAGCACTTATGAACGGCAAAGAAGCTACGCCATCGGCTCACAAACCCTACGGCTGGATACTGGATTTTCTTTGCTAGGAAGGCATTGAATGATGACCCAATATTCAATTTTCTCCATACTTGTGAACACCGATAAGATGCTTAGTAGCTACCTGGGCAAATGAACCTGTCTCCACAATCCCCCCAAAACCGGAAAGTTTCCGATCTCAGGAGATGGCAATGCAAATATGGCTAGCCAAAGGAAAGGTCAGAAGTCAGATAATGTCAAAGTCAAAGTTAAAGATTTTTATTCAAATAGACTTATAGATAAGTACTTTCGAATAGTCCAAAAATTTTTTTTTCCCTACCAGCCATTCAGGACATCTTTTAACTGATAAGAAGAAGAAGAAGAAGAAGAAAATGTTTATATAACATCGATAAATAATGCTAGGGCATAGTCCCAGGAACTCCTGGTTACGAATTTTCCCGAGATTCCCGATACGGTACTTACTGGGGCACATTAACTGGCCACGGTTTTAACATGGTATCGCAGAACCGGTTCTCATTAATAGTAAACTTCAATATAAATATATTCAAATGAATGAGTTCGAGATAGGGAAAAGTACCGGGAATTCAACGTTAAATTTTTTCCCCGGGACTCCCAGTACTGACGCAAATTAACTGACACCGGTACCATCGTATAGAAGAACCAGTATTCTTGGTTCTCATTAATAATAATGAATGGGTTAGAAATGCAAAACTATAAAACAAAATGTATTAAACGAGTGATTGACAGTGGGTGCATGATTTCTAATTTCAATTTTAACAATCAGAAAGGCTGTAATTTATAATAGTGGCACTTGAGGTGGTATAAAGTAAAAACAAATTATACTTACTTACTTGCCTAGATCAGATATATATCCTGTTTTATTTTTTTTCTTTTTATTTAATGTTTACCTACTTCTAAAAAACATCTTAGTCTGGTCATCAACTTAATTAAAAATAATTAAGTAGGTACCTTCTTGACTAGCAATGTAGGTACCGTCAACAGCACGTACGGCTTTTCATTTGCACTACGAAAACCACCGACGAGCGACGAGCGCTCTCAAGGTCACACATACCGCTCGCGTGTCGCGTCGCGTCCCATGCGCTTGCTCTTGGCGGCAAATTTCAAAATGTTCCGGATTTAAACTGAATCTAATAATATAAGATTCCATGGATAAAAACGACACAAATTTTGAATAGTGTTTCGTTATATCATAAAGATAATAAAAACATAAACTTTAATAACTTGAATTTTCTTTTGTGACTTTTACAGCGTTTTGAACAAAAAAAGGAAAATTTCTGAAAATGCCATGGAGGAATCTGACACAAAACATTATAAACAAAAGATACCATTGATCTAAAACTTATAACACTTATTTCACCAACTCTAATATTCTTTTGAGCTACTGAGGCGACATCTTAGGTAATGGTTAAATAACAGTATTCCCGTGGAGAGAGATGACACAAAAACCTCGTGTACATCGTTTACGACTTTCTAATCCCCATGAAAGTAAAATTATCGTCTCTAATTTTCTTTCCGACCGATAATGTCAGAAAAGACAAAAACGTCAATATATACTTATCCCTGCACCTAAAATGACACAAAATCATATATTAGGTTAAGTAAATGGTCCTGGAACTGTATACCAAAAATCAAGAACTTTAATATTTTTGAAACCTCAAAACTTATCCCTATCGGTCTAATAGTAACGCTTGGACATTTAAAACTTACATTACAAAAAAATTGTAAGCCCTCAAAGTAATGCCCCCTCCCGCCCACAGATGGCGCTCACCTGCATCAAGTTGAAGCACATGGCGACGAGCGCCATGCCCAGCATAAGGTACATGGAGCACACGATGAATGACGTCTCTATTCGCGCCGTGTATATTCGCTCGCCGGGCACAAAGTCGCCGAACCCAATACTGGAGAAGAAAATTATAAATAATAATAATAATAAAATAAAATATTTATTGGTCTTTACAGTTTTACTTAAAACTAGTTGATGAAGTCTCCTTTTAAGCATACAATGCCTGTTCTAGGAGACCCCGCTCTCTCATATCATTAAATATAAACAACTGTAATGAATTATCATGTATTGCAAAAGTGTTAATATTTGTATATTTTATTATGAGTATATATGCAAATTTATAAGTAGGTAGTAAATATATGTATAATTTAAAAATATATAAATTGCAGTATGCTTTATTTTATGCTATTGTTTATAGATAAATTGCAGCAATGCTTCAGTTTCGTCATAACTAAGCCTAAATATCCATTTGGTTATCATACTCTTACACCTGTAATATGGCTTATCATATATCTGTAGAACATTATTTATTTTATTGTATAGATAGGCAGAACGTGTTTCATATTGTATTCTCGCAAATGCGGTTTTGACTTTGGGAATTTATGCCACTTTTAGTTTTCTCCGTCTACCTTCTAAATTAGGGATATATTTTATTTAAAATTTATTTAGTTGATGGAATTTTACGGGATTCCGTTCTGCAGAAGGAATAAAAACAACTTAGGCTGAGTTGCACCAGTTGACTTCAACAGATTTTTGGTTGTCAAAGCTTTGGTTGTCAAAAGCTGTCAAAACCTATACATTTTTCCACCATTTAAGTTACAGTTATCGTTATAGTTAGATGGTGCAGTCCACCCTTAGGGTTTAAAAAGGGCGCTGAGTAACGCAATATTACTAAGTGAGTTCCCTGATAATTCATTTAGAGTGCGTTTCATCCTATATTCCCTTTATCGTTAGGTTGGTACCCCGGTATGTCAAGAAGGCGCGTACGTTAGAAACATCATTTCAAAACCATTTTACTTTCACCGCTCTCTAATGTTTCGAGCATGATTTTAAAACAAAATCCAAAACTTAAAAAGTCTGCATTGAATTCTTATCCTAAATTAACTTAACCTTTTGACAGCAATCGACAGGGGTACCAACCAAAAGAGGGAATATACGATTCTAATTGTTTATTTTCTATGGAGTTTAGAACTGCTTCAGTGTCAGTGTAGCAGTATTTGCTTTAATTTTTTTTAAAGGCAATAAAACTGACTAAATGCAAATTTTATAGGAAACAAACAAATAAATGAATTGTCAGGGAATTCACTTGTAGCAATATTGCTTTGACCGTTGTGCCATGTGGCCTAAGAATACAAGTGTCACCACTCCCTTACACGCCTGGGATGTCGTAAGAGTCGACTAAGAGGCTCGACGCATTGAACACCTGTGCGAGAGAAGGAACACTTGAAACAAACCTTCTACCAACCCGTCTGGCCAGCGTGGTAGCAGTAGGCTAACAGCCTCCTATGAACGCCACAATAGGCGTGAGCTATGAGCGGCTGATGTCCAGCAGTGGACGTCCACAGGCTGATGATGGAATATTGCTTTAACACCTTTTTTAGGCCCCCATGTTTAGTTGGGTTGGTCTTAATTTACGTTTATTTACACTTCAGTGTTCACACTGAACATAGTTACAGAAATCGAACACAAAGGAGACATCCAATTAACGGTCTTATCGCTGAAAGCAAACTTAGGATGCACAGAGGTATAAAATCTTATAACATCAACAATAAGTAACCTTCTTACCTGCCCCTGGCTTTGCTCCGGTACAATTTACTGAGTGAAAGTCTTATTTTATTAACGAGGAGTCACAGTATTTTGTAATGCGTCTACTTTGTTACTTAGTGAATTTTGTTTTCACTTTTAAAAGTCGTTTTATCAGTAACCGCTGCGGCTGGGTTAAGCTGCAGGCCCAATGAACCAACACCCAACCACTGCGTCACTGAGGCTTTTTCTAAAGAGAACGTAGTTATTAATTGAACTCCGGGCCGTACCGTCCAAGTGTCGTCGGCATCCAACTAAACAATTAAACAGTACCGAGAACACTGGCGGTTTTATCCCGCTGAGTACAAAGACTCAGTTGCAGGGCAAGATAGTCACCAGCTTAAGAGCTGGTGACTGAAGATATGGTGACAGATGGATGTGACATATTTCTCGTCTTTGGTACGTGTTCATTTGTATCAAAAAGAAGCAGCAATGAGTCACATCCATCTGTCAAATGAAGCCGATTTCGATGCCGACGCCTCTTTTGCATGGTACGGCGCGTCGCAAATATTCGTCGCTCTCAGTAAGCCACGAATTTGTGGAGCTTGCCATAGAGACAATAGGCCCGTGGTCGTCTGACACCAAAAAGTTTATTAAGAATCTTTCTACAAGACTGGTCTACGCCTCAGGAGACCTAAGAGCTGGTGACTATTAGCCCTGCAGCTGAGTCTTTGTACTCAGCGGGATAACACCGCCAGTGTTCTCGGTACTGTTTGATTGTAGCCACGCGGCTGTGAGTTGGACGGCGTTTTTTTGTTATAATATAAGATATATGTAACGGTTTGTGTCTTCTAATTTGTAAATAGTAATTGAATAACCTGCTAAGCGATATGAAGCAGAAGTATGCGCCGTCCAGCTGGTCCCACTGCTCCCACATGCCGAATATCATTGAGCCGAACATTAGGTAACTGAAAAACAGATGAGTCAGATGAGTTAGACATAAATGACAATTCCATTAAAGTTGAAGTTCTATTTGTAGAGAAATTATCATGGAGATAATTCTTTTTGGGTCTCTTTCTGAAAGTGCCGGGTCAACAAAAAAAAAAGTACGCACAGTTATGGCCTGCGCAGACGACGTACATTGAAGGACTTTTGGTCCGCGACACGACGTTATTACTAAGAACATAAAGTTGAATAAATAACGAGGACTATCGCGTACTTTTCGCGGATATACGCGGTCTAAGTTGAATCTTATTTGGTTAACAATAAAGACGTGTCGCGGACAAAAAGTCCTCCGTTATCCGTCGTCTGCGCTAGCTCTTAGAACTGGTCGTTTGGAGCAATAGTTGATATGGCACAAAGCTGTAGGATTACTCTTAAGTCTAGGTATACAAGTTCAAAGATTAGCCAATTTCATATTTATTCCTTCATTTCTAAAAATGCTAAAATTTAAAAATATTTATGCATATTGCCAAAACTAATGATCCGAAGTGATTTCTAGACAAAACGGTTCTATTGCCCATCATTTTTATACCCACTGTTGGTGATTGTCAAAAAAGAAAAATTAAGACGTACGTAATTTTTGTATTTGTTGCAGGGATATTGTTAGATGTGTAATTGGAACATATAATTACCTCATCGCATAATAAAAATGCTTCAGATAAAGTTTCTTTGCACTTTCAAAAATCCATAAATGCATGAAAATTACGAATCTTTGAACCTTGACTTTGAGTAATCCTACAACTTTTGTGCCATATCAACTATTGCTTCAAACGACTAGTTCTGACCATACGCAGATTTTTTTTGCCCGTCACTTTCAGAAAAGGCCCAAAAATTTTTGAAGTCTGAATGATCTCCTTTACTATTGTTTATCGCCCAGTGACATCAAGAAAACCAAAATGAAATAAAACAACTTTTGCCGAGTATTTTTTATCTTTTTGGATGGTGGTAGGACTTGTAAGTCCGCCTGGCTAGCTACCACCATCTTATCTAAGCCTGACGCCATAACAAAAATGTTTCCAGCATTGTTGTGTTCCGGCAGTTAGAGAAAAGATAGCCAGTTCCTCATCAGTGGCTGAGGATTCCGGGAGAGGCTCGCTTCCATCTTCAGCCTTATCAATACTTAACATCAGGTATGTTGAAGGCTAAGAGCCAAAATGATATTCACCGGTCATATCCTATCGTAGTGACTACATCGTAGCTACTACGACGTAGTAGTTCTACTAATACTATAAATGTGAAAGTTTGGGTGATTAGATGTTTGAGTGTCTGTTACCCAATCACTTAAAAATGGCTGGAAAATATAAATGAGGATTATAACATGTAGGATACATTTGTCTCGATATTCTCATGGGAACGGGAACGGGAACCACGCGGGTGACTACTTACTACTTTTTTTACCGACTTCATAAAAAAGAAAGCAGAACACTTGTGAGAAATCCAAATAAGGGTGTCATTAGGGGAAATATTTCAACTCAATGTGTGATATGATTCGTCATAAAGAGTCGGGGGGTGTTTGGGACCGGGACCGAGGTCCCAAAAGCCCAAATATTACGTATATGGATGGTTCGAAGAGCGGCGTCTCACTCTCTCGCACTCCTACCTAGATGCGAGAGTGAGATATCGCGTGTTGCTATGACGCTAGTGCCAAAAACAATTTGCTAGCAATAACAGGAACTAAATGAATGTACATTTTAGTTCATCGTTTGTTCGGTAGAGGCCGCGGGACTGTTGATACGTGACGTAAAGAAATTATCGCGCAATTTCTGCTGTCGCTTTGCTGTTGAAAGATAGGTAAGAACCCCGCGGATGTAGTGCGTAACGTAAGCTACCATACAAATTTGAAAGAAAGAAGGAAAGAAAAGAAAGAAAGAAAAGTTTTTATTGACACGTCACAAGGCACCAAACAAAAATATTATGTAAAAAAAACTACTACCTAAACATAAAGAAAATATCATTTATAGTTAAAACAATAAGTGTGACGGGCCAACCAGGACCTTGCCTCAGCTAAAAATGCTGTTTCGATGTGAGAAAGATAACTGCTGGTATTCTGGCAGGGCCTGTGCTGCACGAGAAACGTTCAACCGTACAACACGCGAAAAAAATATATTAATATATCTACAATTTTTAAAATGACCCTGTATACAATACAAAGGAGCATTTCGTCCCGGTCAAAGATCCTTAGGGATTTGCCATGCTGACGAACGTCCACGTTGACCAGTCGCGGAAACTAGTCTATAGATAAAACAAACTTACCCAACCATAATGAATACGCAGACACTTATAGGTACAGTGATCGTTTGAGCATCGAAGGTGATGTAACTGAATTCACTAGTCGGAGGGCTATCATCCACTGGGGGCCAACGGGAAGGAGCTACCGCCCACTGATACTCTGGTCTTCTGTACGGAGGGGCATATTCTTCTGGTCTTCTTGGAGACATTGCATTGACTGGTATTCTAGGAGCATAGTCTTCTGGTCTTCTAGAATACATGTAATTGTTTGGTATTCTAGGAGTGTAGTCTTCTGGTCTTCTTGGAGACATGTAATTGACTGGTATTTTAGGAGCATAGTCTTCTGGTCTTCTAGAAGACATGTAGTTTTCTGATGGTCTGTATGGAGATAAGAAGTCGTTCGGTCTTCTGTAAGGAGCTGTGTGATTCTCTGTTCTTCTGTATGGGGTATTGTAATCTTCGTGTCTCCTGTAAAATATACGATAAGTGAAATGGTGTATAAATACCGTCCAATTGTAACAACAAGTTACCGCCGCTGTTACCGCCTCTGTGGTCTAGTGGTACAACCACCGGTATCAGACCCAGGGGTCCCGGGTTCAATTCTCAGCGGGGGTACATATTGTATTTGGTTTGGTTGGTGGTAGGACTTGTTGTAAGTCCGCCTGGCTAGCTACCACTTACCATCACCATCCATCTTATCTAAGTCTGACGCCATAACAACAATGTTTTCAGCATTTTTGTGTTCCGGCAGTTAGAGATAAGGTAGCCAGTTCCTCAGTGATCTTCAGCCTTATCGATACTTAACATCAGGTATGATGAAGGCTAAGAGTCTCTCCGTCATACATAAAAAAAAAATAAAAAATTACGCGTACTGTAGCAGAACCATTTCCGATTTAATTGTTACTACAGGAAAAGTTGTTGTATTTGGACAGCAGAATCCTAATCCTAACTTATCTATACTTTAATATTATAAAGAGGAAAGATTTGTATTTTTGTATGTAACGAATAAACTCAAAAACTACTGGACCGATTTTGACGAAATTTGGTATAGAGAATCATTAGACCCCAAGTAGTAACATAGGCTATAAATGATCCCAAAATTCCCACGGGAACGGGCACCAAGTGGGTGAAACCACGGGTGGAAGCTAGTTCGAAATAATAGTTATTTGTTATGCAAGGCTGGAATGTTGGTTATTTAGCGTCGAGTTACCTCTATTGAAAGCTGATCAAGTGAAGGATTCTAGGATTGAATCCTGGGCGAAGCGAGGATTTTAAAGGTACAAGACGCTAAAAACTTTTCTGCCGAGCGCAACACACAATTTTTCACCTCACAACAGCGAGGAACATTTTATGGTTGTTTCCGCGGTCAACTTCCGGTAAAAAAATTTTTAAACATAAAGTTTAATCTAAATATACCTTATTCTCGTTATTTTAATGATATAAAAAACAAAAATAATAAAAAAGGGAGTATTATAGTTAATTCAAAGTTATTTAAAGTAGGAATATATTGTAACTTAAAAATAACAATAAAAACGATTCCGTAAATGTTGACACTGGCATGAGGTACAAGACAAAGACAATTTAAAAGTAAAGATGTATGTCACGTTCCGAAATCCAATCATAGGTTGTGAAATCTCACCCAGCATAATGAAAACATTCTTATAGTAAATAGTTTAATCTTATTGTTATTGTTTTTATGATCAATGAACTAAAATAATATAATAAAACCAAAACGGAGTATTATAATTAATTTTAAGCTTTTTAAAATAAAATGTAACAAAAAAGTCAATAGTGCGATTCGGAACGCATTATGACATATTTTTAGGTATTAAGTTAAAAAAGTACTTTGCCGCAAAAAGCGCAAAAATTTTTTACGCCTAAACTGATTGACAAAACCTCCTTTTCAGAGCGTGTGAGGTGAAAACATTATTAATGGGGCCGCCTTTAATATAATTGGCGTGTGATGGAACAACAAAAATGTTACATTACATGAATGTTTTTACCGTGAAGATCGAAACCTCAAACACTGGTTAAGTAGACACGAATACAAGGTTAATACCATAACTGTGATACTAGGCACTAGGTAGGATATTGAATATCCCTAACTAGTGCTTAGTTTCACAACACATCTACAAATTTGAAATACAATTTTTTATTTCAAGATTGTAGATTTGTGTTTAGCAACAACATGTTCCTTTGTAAATGTTGTTGTTTCTGTTAAAGCTGATAAGCTTTTTGCGGCCGTTCTTCTTGTTAGTTACAATACGTACTGAATGGTTGGTAGGGGAAAAATATTGGACGATTCGAAAGCACTTATTTTTAAGTCTATTTGAAGAAAAATATTTTGATTTCGACTTTGACTTTGATTAGTTATACCTAGGTCCATAATATACTGTAGGCATCCTATCTTCCAGGCCAGAGTGTTGCGGTGCTGGTCGCTCGATGCTCTCCGGCTCGCTTAGTTCCACCTAAAAGTAAGACCTACAGTTAAAAATCCGGCTCGAAGGACCAAAAAGCATTCGTTTGACCGCTAACGCAAACTTTTTACGTTAAAAATAAGCTTTTAACCTTAAATAAAATAGTACAATGAAAGCTTGTCGAGTCCATATAATATCTTAATACCTATTTGTGATTTACATAACCTTGCCATAAGCGATCATTAATAATGTTTTTTTTAAAGATCCAACTTTGATTCAGCGTTACACGAACAGAAATTTTGCGACTCAGGAAGGGCTTTGCATACAGCCCCATGATTATGTAACTTGTTTCTATCAACGTTTGATTGAAAGTGCAGTCACATTGCTGCTTTAGTAAAAAACAATGTGTCAGCTATCTACTAAAGCAGCAATGTAACTGCAGTTTCAATCAATTTTAATCAAAATCTGTTAACAACAGAGTTAGATAATCAACTAGCTGGTGATACAGGTCGAAATGGCAATCA
This sequence comes from Chrysoteuchia culmella, assembly GCA_910589605.1. Classification (NCBI taxonomy): domain Eukaryota; kingdom Metazoa; phylum Arthropoda; class Insecta; order Lepidoptera; family Crambidae; genus Chrysoteuchia; species Chrysoteuchia culmella. The sequence continues at coordinate 1,086,340 of OU342659.1, read as the reverse complement.
TTTAGCAGAAAAGTTTTGTACAAATTTAAGCAAACTTATTTTGGCATCACATGATTTTTTCACGAAATCGTTTGTTTCGTGTACTTTTTATTGTTTGTCTGTGTTTTTCTCATGTGATTCCAAAATGAATGTTTCTTTCTTTTCAATCATCGTGAGATCGAGGTCGTTAAATGTTGCCGAAGCGTAGGTATTAGTGTTTCACTAAGAGAGTGGGAGAGCGGGGCCTGCCCCGTTCCACGACTAAATTCGGATTTTTTAATTCCTTAGAGAAATTGCTTTAAAATGTTTTTCGTAATGATTTGATCAGAGCCAGTAACAGTTCAGAAAGTATTAATTCCATTCACGTATACAAATCCAATATTTACAATAGAGCTACATTTTAAGGCAGCATTATTTTTACAAAACGATATATTACTGTCATAAAAATCCGTCTGTAAATTCATCCGATTGCCGTGTCAACATGTCGCAAACTATACATACCTGGGGCCGGTGTCGCGCAACGCGGCGTCGCGTGAAGCCGGGGCAGCCGCGGCAAAGGCATATCAACGCGTACAGCCACTTGCACCAGCGCGCTAGCAGCTCACCTACAAGCAGCATTATATTGTCAAAAACACAAGAAAGACTTGTGGTAGCAGGACTTGTCTTACGTCTGCTTGGCTAGCTACCACCATCTCCTCAGAATCTGACGCCTGAGCAATAACAAACTAGATAGGTGGTTATAGCTTGTTGACACCAGGTGGTAGCTTGGGGACAGGTGGTCATAGATTGGGGACAGGTGGTCATAGCTAGGGGACAGGTGGTCGTTGCTTGGGAACAGGTGCTTGTAGCTTGGGACAGGTGTTCGTAGCTAGGGGACAGGTGGTCATAGCTTGGGGACAGGTGCTAATAGCATGGGGATAAGTGGTCATAGCTACGGGACAGGTGGTCATAGCTTAGGGACAGGTGGTCATAGCTTAGGGACAGGTGGTCATAGCTAGGGGACAGGTGGTCATCGCTTGGAGAAGGAGATATAAAGTCAGATCCTCACCCAGGTTGCTGAGGTATAGCAGGAACAACGGCATCCCGAGCAGCGCGTACAGCACGGTGGTGACTTTGCCCCAGCTTGTGCGGGGGGACAGGTGGCCGTAGCCTGCGGACACAAGTTCAAGTTATTTACGTAAAGACAAACCTTTTTGTATTTGATATGTTGAATGGATTAACTACGTATACAACTATACATCTTCATAATAAAAAAATATTTGGTTATGATCACAATTCGTTATTAACTGGAATGGTTTTAGTAAAAGAAAATCTTCGAGAAAAGCCGTAAAAAATCTGAGAAAGAGGGAACGTTTAGTATTTCTTAGTCTTTTTTTGCATTTTCTTTACAGAGTCCTTATTGTTATGACTTCAATTATTGCCCTTCTTATCTAAATTATAACTTTCTTCTTATCTAAATACTAATTTAAAATTCAACATTTTATCACAATATTCGAGTGCAAAAAAACAAATGAACCAGCTATTTAAACAGTCACTCACTATCACAGAATTTCCTCTTGAAATAAAAATTCTAAGTTCTTTCTAAACGAGTGGCCTTTTATTACATCTGGTGCGAGCTATTTCATACCCTTTGAGGTGGCTAAGTGTAGTTTAAACTTTAGCCATACGGGCCAACTATATTCACCAACTTGGAATTATTAGTCAGACTCTGAGATTTGGGAATTACCGGGTCTAAAGTTGGTGGTTTAAGTACTTAGTTTAAAAAAGTATATAGTTTTCTTTCCTGAAATATCTCTTCTTTTCTCAAGGGTGGCATCTTAGCAGTGATTGAGTAGGTCCAGAATAAAAAAGTAGGTTGATTGAATAAGTTATAGTGGTGGTCACATAATTAACGTCACTAGTCGATTTTATACAATCGAGGAGCTCTGGAGCCTTGGTTCTCTGCCAAGGCTTGTCCGAGTTGTTTTATTTATTTACAGACAAACTTATAACTATCATTACAGGCACTATGTAACCCAATGCGATAGTTACAGCATTCTTGTTACAATTATGATAATGACTACATTTAACTTACAACCTATGACTTATAATAACAAAGTATCTAAGTAGCAAATTTTGTGTATTCACTCAGAGAACAAATTAACAAATCCGTTTCTTTATCGATAAGGTTGACAGTGCGAATGGCGCGCGACAGTGGGGACTCGCGTAGTAAGTTGGTGCGAGCTCTAGGCACCACTAGTAGATTAGGTCGACGCTTTCGCCCTCTGTATTCATTGGGAACACAAATACGCATCATCTCTAACACTTCCGCATTATTTATCTTGCCCCTAAGAACTGTTAAGAGATATGTAACAAGTCTGAGTTCTCTCCTAACACTAAGTTGGTTGTCTACCATGTGATCTGATAATGGCCATCCAGGAAGTGAATGTAGGAAATTCAAATTGCTATACACATCTCTCCATCCATCTGATCTGATCAACAATCTAAGAGATGTATGGATATGTTTTAAAAAAAAACGCGAAGATAGCATAAACATTTATGGAATTTCTGAAACTGAAAACTCTGTCATCTTCTAGATTAGAATATAGATCAAATCAGTTGGGTATGTATAGCAATCTGGATCTCCTCCAATCACTCTCTGGATTACCATTATCAGATCGCAGCTCGGTCAATCCTTGGCAGAGAACCAAGGCTCCAAAGCTACCTCGATTGTATGAAAATCGGCTAGTGTCGTTAATTATTTGACTACTGTATACCTTTTGTCCAAGGCTTTATAAACGATGAATTCTACTTGCCGACGGAATTTCTCGATAAGAAAACAGATTGTTAGCAATTCTTTGTACTTCTATATCTCGCTTAGGAAGTTTCATCAGCAAAAATTCATATCACACAACCCGGGTTAACAACTCTCAGTCCGGAGAAAGAGTTTATCGTTTGACCTTCCTAACAATGGCTTCACGAACTCACGAGAAGAACGACAGTACGGTAGGATTGGCAACGGATTGTAAAGTAAAGCTACTACCCCTGTAGTGACGACCATAACCAATCTGACAAGAGGTGACGACCACAACCAATCTGCCAAGAGTGTGACGAAGAAAAAGATCAGTGGCTTCCTTCCTTTACTTACCAATGGTAGTGATGACGGTCAAGGAGTAGAGGAACGCTGACGAGAAGCTCCACTGGCGGGAGGAGCGGCCGCCGTCCCAGCCGCGCCGCACCGCCACCACCACCTTGCCCTGGTACCTCTGCAGCTCGATGCTGATCCTGGCAAGATAAGATAGGATAAAAATTATCTATTCTCAAACATGCTTGGAAATATGAACATTACTTTGTCAATTTTCTTCGAGATAAATCGATATTGCTGTACTGGTCACATACATGCGAGTAAAAACGTAGTGATTACTTGCTCAGTGCATGCGAGCAGCGGCCGGCAAAAGTTGTATAAAAATCCATATCTGTCGTGTTTAGCGGCTAAATAAATTTCATAGTAAACTATATGAGTACTGTCGTGTAATTTAAAAATGGAACGATTTTTTAATCTGAAATATGCCAACCAAGGAGGTAACTTATCAAAGGTTTAATTTAAATTTCGAACAAGCTTGCAAATAGGAAGCTGTTTTAGAAAAAAAACAACAACAAATGAACACTTTAACGCGGGAAAAAATACTGTTGTAGGTTGTTCGTCTGATTTCGAAAATTAGTTTTTAATTTCCGCGTATTATTTGAGAAAAGTACTATACAAGCCTTGGCCACAACTAGGCCTTGATGTACTTACGTATGTGTGCCTCGGCCCACATTTACACGTTCGTCTATCAATGCCTCTTTTGCTGGCCGCTGCAGTAATGTACTATTTTTATGTACAACGCGAAAACGCGCCTTTCATACCAGATGTTAAGTAATGATAAGGCTGAAGGTGTAAGGTGGAAGCGCCTCTCCAGAATTCCTCAACCACTGAGGTTGAATACTTGTTGTTGAACGCCTTTGTCAGTTTTTTTGAATCGCCCAATTTCTTTTTCCTAACAATTTAGGACATCTGTTGACTGACAAGAAGAATGGACATAAGAAACTTATCAGCTTTAAAAAAAGTAACTGCATTTACAAATATACTTGCCGTTGCAAAACAAATAACAGTGACGGGGAACATTGAGTTTCTCATTATCATCAGCCATAATGTGGTCACTGCTGGAACACAGCCTGTGTTGCTTGATGAGAAGAAAAGGCCAATGCGAAGTATGTGTATACTTTAACGACTGCACGCACATGCAGCTTGGGTTCCCAAGCACGGAGGATCTCGAAGTAATACATAACATTTTTGATTTGGTCACCCATCCCGTTATCTACCATACTAGTCATACTACACTACCAAATTCCTCTATTTTTTACGTGTTGGGGATTCATTCCTCATTATGCTAGCCATGGAGGACCGACCTTTCTTGAAGACTTTTTAGGCAAAATTACTTAAACTTTTTTACTTATAATGGGCTTGCTCTTGATCCTAATCAAGTCCAAGACAGGATCCACGGTGGAACGAGCTAACCCAGAAGGTGCCTATTTACCCTTGCTTTGAAGATAAATGGGTTATAAGTACTCGGAAATACAGACGCAGGGAGGAAGTTCCACTCATTTGCTGTGCGCATATAAAAGAAGTTGAGTAGCGCTTGGTGCGGCATTTAGGCATATCAACCAAGAAAGGGTGGTAGCCCGCAGTGCGTCTGGATGCCCGATGGAAGAGATGAGATGGCAGTATGAGCTCATGCATCTCCTGAGCACACTCTCCCAAGTATAGTCTGTAAAAGACCGACAGATGGCAACTTTGAGCCGGTGAGCAGGGTGTGAAACTTGCTCTTCACTAGTTCCAACTCGCCAATTAGTCTCTCACCACTTTATCTTATATAGAGTGATTGTGTTTATAGACGCCAAATAATGCCACACATGCGCACTATACTTTACATAAAGCACTTGTTGCAGTTGCACTCTGAAAGCCACTGCCACCGCTGAAACTTTAGATTCTGACTGGCTGTTGACTGTACTTTTGCGAACAAAATGTTTCCTTTCATCACTGATACAATTTACAGATAACTTCGCATCGGCTGAAATTCCGAACAATTCTCCTTTCACATTGTTTAAAAGCAACAAATGGTTGAAATACTTGATACATCAACATTTAAAGTAGGAGTGTTGCATAAAAACAGTTTCGCCACAGTATTAATATTCACAGTACCTAGTCTGTCTTTCTACTAAAGGTCCCTTATGGTTACCGTATGAAGTTTCCTCTTATATTAAATATGTTTCAAGATTGTAGATTTGTGTTTGGCAACGACATGTTCCTTTGTAAATGTTGTTGCTTCTGTTAAAGCTGATAAGTTTCTTGCGGCCGTTCTTCTTTTCAGTTAAAAGATGTCCTGAATGGCTGGTAGGAAAAAAATATTGGACGATTCGAAAGCACTTATCTATAAGTCTATTTGAATAAAAATCTTTGTCTTTGACTTTGACTTTGTGGTCTTCACCATCCGTTCCACTGCTGCAGTTACTTATGAAAACACCGAAATCAATAAAGGTGTGCCTATAACATTTGAAGAGTATCCTTTATTTCTCCAGGATCAGAATCTGTTTTGACGACAATGAGACCAACTTGAAAGTCTACCCTTTCAAACAAAACAAGAATTATTCAAATCGGTTCATCAATGCCCGAGCACTGAGGTAACAAACATAAAGAGTTGATAACCTCCTCCTTTTTTGGTCGGTTAAAAAGATATCTTACTTGATATTTTTATACTTATGATAAATTTTAAATAGGAAAATATTGGAAAAAGTCAACTCGGCCACAAGTGAATTCTCAGATGGAACTAGAACCCACGTCCTATGGAAATCCGGTCCAATGCTCTAACCACTGAGCTACCGCGACTTACGAACCACCGTCGAAATTCTCCAATACTTTTATATTTAATACTTACTAGTATTTTATATATTTACTTGATGATGTTATTACTTTGGTTTCGCTTTGAGTGCATTCTTCAAGTTGAATTCTTTCATTTATGTAATGAAAGCAGCGAATGAGGGAATCCGGAAAAATGTTGCACATTTAAACGCTTTAGTTAATTAGTTTTTTTTTAGAGGGAAGATGGAATGGCAGCATTTTCTGGGAGGTGCATGTCGGAATGTGACTAATAAAACATAGCATTGGCTCTTATGGAGTAGTTATTTTGTATGTGATTTTTACTATTGATTATCCTACTAATATTATAAATGCGATAGATTGTGCGGAGGATTGGGTGTTTGTTACTCTTTCACGCTAAAACTACTGAACGGATTCGGATGAAATTTAGTACAGGGATAGAAGTTATCCTGAATTCAAATATAGAGAACTTTTTATCCTGATATTTGAAAAAATAATATTAAAAAAACTTACTCCTGAACTTCGACGCTTAGTCCTGTTGTATGTTTGATATGTGTACATTTTCTTTTTTTTTTTTCATTTAAATTTAATTGTAATGTTAATGTTAATTGAAGTTAATTTATTATAATTCTCAAATGTCAGTTCCGATCAAATTATTTTATTTTATTTTATTATATTACATTTTGACATTTAAATTTAACCTTTTTAATAATTGTATTGCATAAATTACTCTATTATTTATAATTTTAATTCTTAATTTTCAATTGTATGATTAACATGCATGTGTGCTCGTAATTGACTCTTATCAATTTTTATTTTTCATAATACTGTTTACTCAATTATTGTTTGTTCTCGTGTAGCACCTATAATTAGGATCGCATTTAGCTCGGATCCCTCATATCGTTATATATTGTATTCATTTCAATGTAAATCTTGTTGGTGTTAAATAAATAAATATTCCCACGGGAACGGGAACCACGCGGGTGAAACCAAGGACGGCCGCTAGTATTTTAAATGCGAAAGTTTGTTAGGATGTTTGGACATTTGTTACTCTTTCACGTAAAAACTACTTAACGGATTTGGATGAAATTTGGCACACATACTGGGTGTAAATTGACCCTTAACGAAAACGAAAGTTTCGTATTCTATCTATTATTACGAAGATTTTTTTGTAAGGAACCATACCTGGGAAATCAATAGTTACGGTATTATTGACCAACAAAGTGACAAATCTTTTTGAGACTTTTTGATAAAATCAGTTACTAAATTACACTATAAAACATACCTATTAATAAACTTCATGATTTTTCTTGGAATTCCTAACGAAAAATGCATCTGAACTTGACGAGCCGCAATGAACTCCAAATGCTCGCAAAAATACGTGTCGCGCGGCGGCTACGCAGCGTGCGCACACACACATTCGCACGATCAGCTGTTCCGGTCAACCACTGCTCGCGGTCGGTCACCCGACGCCCGCCCGTTTAAATCGTTGTCGTTGTCTCAGCCACATAACACCTACTGCTAGGTATAGGCCCGTTTAAATACACACCGACAATTTTGTAGATAATTCAATAATAATAAAATAAAGTAACCTACTTTTCACAATTATTCAAAATCTCCATTTTTATCTAGCTTCTTACTTTTTTACACATAAATTTTCATCCGTGTCCAACAACTTTTTCGGCACTAAACAAATGCGATACGAATAAACAACAAAAGTTGTGAGAAGAATAAACCCACCACGGGCACGGGCAAGAGCCCAACCCGCGCTCTCAAGAGTTGGGATAGGACGCTCCCATCAACTAGACCACCAAGGCACAGCCGCGGCGACGCGCAAAGCACGACGGCTTGTCCTTTAGATCTAATCGAATTTTACACCCCAGACGTTTTAAATTACTGGTAGAGCTCGATGACTAAGTGGGCAAGAGCCGCGGCCTGTGAATGTTGTGACTAAGCAACGTTCGCAATGGTTGGTCACAGGATGGGTGTCCAAATACTTTCTATCTCGAGCTCTTTCGTTTGTGCTTCGGAACGGTAGGCACGTTAAACCGTTGATCCCAGCTGCAACGGCAGTCCCTTCAATACGTATCGGGCCCGCGTGGAGTGTCATGGCCTAGTATCCTTAACTATCCATAAGAAAGACCTATGCCAAAGCAGTGAAGACATTTAATGGCCGACGATAAATTACACATGATTCTTTAATTTTACCAGGATGGTTTAGGTAGGTATTTTGCATTTTACGATTAAGTAGGTAACTACCTAACGTGTCCAACAGGTTTCTCGGCACTAAACAAATGCGATACGAATAAATAACAAAAGTTGTGAGAAGAATAAACCCGCCACGGGCAGGAGCCCAACCCGCGCTTTCAAAAGTTGGGATCGGACGCTCCCATCAACTAGACCACCAAGGCACAGCCGCGGCGACGCGCAAAGCACGACGGCTTGTCCTTTAGATCTAATCGAATTTTACACCCCAGACGTTTTAAATTACTGGTAGAAGCTCGATGACTAAGTGGGCAAGAGCCGCGGCATGTGAATGTTGTAAATAAGCAACGTTCGCAATGGTTGGTCACAGGATGGGTGACCAAATACTTTCTATCTCGAGCTCTTTCGTTTGTGTGGAGTGTCATGGCCTAGTCTCCTTAACTATCCATAAGAAAGACCTATGCCAAAGCAGTGAAGACATTTAATGGCCGACGATAAATTACACATTATTCTTTAACTTTACCAGGATAGTTTAGGTAGGTATTTTCCATTTTACGATTAAGTAGGTAACTATCTAAGTTATTTTTAGATTAAAATCGAACATGTAAAACTTAAATGCGATAAGATAAGAAATAAGTCCCATCGCACAGTGTGTTTTTGACCCTCATTTTGGGACAGCCTAATTTTTTTGAATGATCGAATGGAGAAATATATCACAAATGCTAGAGTAAAACTCCCGCGAGCCTCGCTTTGATAGTTTTTGAAAAAATGCGATCTAAGTAAAAGTACCGGTATTTAATTTTTTTTTGTTTTTATTATTTTTTCTTTTTTCTATGAATGTAACACTTAATTTTGCAGTGTGACCGTAAAGGCCTATCATAGGACAAAATTATGAACCATGCACGAGGAAGCTACGACTTCACAGTTTCAAGATAATCGCAAAAATAACAAAATTGAAATTATTTTTTTGTGGCTAAAGTATTTAGTATTAGCATTTAATTTTTACTTAAGAACATAACTACATATATGGACTACTACCACAAAAAAAATCGATTGCTAAAACCGTGGGACTTCGGAGATATTAATTTTTAAAAAGTACCGGTTCGTTACCGGTTTTTGGTTAAAGTTCTCAATACCACTTTTTAGCAATATCAAATACAGTTCTTTATTGCAGCCTCTTGGATGCGGAAGAATGCTCTCGCAGGCAAGTATTTCGTGCAAATTCTAGGTATAGGAAATCATTATATGTACAACAAGGATTTTTGCAAAAAAAAACGGGCACCTAAGCAATGAACCATTCCAAATGTTAATATTGCTTTGTTTGATAATTATAGGTAGTTTTATCCTCACAATTTGGTAAATTAATAAGAAAATAATAGTTTTCATCAGTATTTCATAAAATTTAGATACAATTTATGGGAAATAATGCTAAACCTCGCTAGTAGTGTATGTTCGCTAGTAGTGCATATACTCATGAAGTAAAAATAAAAAAGTTTTTTTGTTTGTTTTTCTTTAATAAAGTAAAAGCAGATAAATGTTTAGTATCGAGTGTGACCCCCACTAGCTAAAATCACAGCTTGAATTCGTCTGGGCGATCTAGCGAGTATATCCCGAATACTTGCTTGCGGAATACGTTCCCACTCACATTCTTCAGCTCTCTGATGGTCTGCGGAGCCGGGTGTACTGATCTCACGACTTCGAGCTGGCCAATCCAAACGACGAATGCCGACCTCTTGCACATACGCATTAACATCGCGGGATCGGTGGGCGCGAGTATTGTCGTCCATAAAAATCGAGTCTTCACCTAGAGCGGAGAATGCGGGTTGTGCATGAGGAATTAGAACTTCCGTTATGTATCGATGCCCAGTCAGTGAGCCGTTTTCAATAAAGACTAACTCTGTACGATCCATTGAATTTATTCCTGCCCCAAACATAACAGAGCCCCCACCATAAGGTGTGATTTCTTCGAAACATGCCTCTGCAAAGCGTTCTCCATGTCTTCTTAGCACTCGCCGACGTCGATCTTCACCGAACAGAGATATCCTGGCTTCATCAGAGAACAAAACCCTATTTCAATCTTCTTGAGTCCATGATTCACAATTTCAAGCGAACCTAAGCCTGTGAACTCTGTGCTCACGGAGTAATTTGGGGCCGCGGGTCGGGCGGTGACTGCGTATATTGGCAGCGAGAAGCCTCCTCCTGACCGTCCATAGACTAATATGCACATTTCTTACTTCTTGGAGGTTGTTCTTAAGATCCACATACGAAGATTTGCGATTTCTCAATGCGCGACTCACAAGAAAACGATCATCCCGTGGTTGGGTACATGGTTTTCTTCCAGAACCAGGCCTTCTCTCGACGGAACCAGTCTCCTGATATCGCTGCCAGGTCCTTTGGACTGTCGAGCGACTAACATTTAGCCTCCTAGCCACAAAACATTGGCTGCAACCCTCTTCAAGCAGCGCGATAATTTTGGTAGCTTTTACCACTTTATGTACCATTTTTGATACAGCCAAACAGCAATAAATAAAGCTTTGACAGTCAAGGATATGAAATTAATCGATAAAAATTGAATAAAAGTTATGAAAGTCGATGTTAATTTCTGGAACTTCGCGCCAAAAATGTAGGATAAAAAGGGGTTTTCTGTAAAAATGAGCATCAAATGAAAATTTGAATTTAGAACGTACTTTTTTAAATACCACATCATTTTTAAAACCGGCCAGTAACGTGTACAAACGATTGAAACCTTTTTAGTATTGTATCTTTTTAAAGATGAATTAAAATCAAAACCGCCCGTTTTTTTTTGCAAATGAGTGTATTATAAACGCGCTCCGCCATTGCATGCTTCTCATGTCATGTGGAATGCATGGTCTACCAATCGAATCTTCCGATGATGAGTAATACGTAATGCGGGAAGGAGTCCACCCTCGTCAGGCATGCTGAAACCCCGCATTAATACATATTACCTGGAGGATGCGGGGGTGAGGCGCTATGAAGCCGTTCCAGACTCATAGTGCCACTTTGCCTCAGCAGGGCTTTCTTAAATCATATATTTTTTATCATTTACACCTTGAATGTGTGATATGTATGATGCATATACAATTATACATTTTCAGAATGTACAGATCACGGCCTTTAATTTAGAACGAGAAGGATATGCTTCACTATTTTCAGCCATGTTTTACAAGAAAATTTAAAAGCGAGAACAAAGTTGTTTACAAATATTTTATAACACAACTATGGGCATGTAGCCTGACAGGCTCTATACGATGTTTAGATGAATATTACTCACATGTTTTTGGTGGAACGATGCAATCTTCTTTATCACTGGCCGTTTCGATACTAAAACTAAAGCTACTAAGTTGTTCAGTGTGGGGAAAGTACACAAAACTTAGACACTAACATACTTTCCGGAGCCTTTGAGGCTACACGTCCATACTTAAAAGTTAATGTTAGAAGTTTGAAGTTGTTAAAGACCGGGGAATTTTGCCCATTCTCCCTTTTTAAAATTAAATCGTCGTTACCCTAATATGGTGAGCTACAATAAAGAATTGTATGTGATATTGCTAAAAAGTGACATTGAGGACTTTGACCAAAAACCGGTACCGAACCGGTACTTTAAAAAAATTAATATCTCCGAAGTCCCACGGTTTTAACAATCGATTTTTTTTGTGGTAGTATTCCATATGTGTAGCTATGTTCTTAAGTAAAAATTAAATGCTAATACTAAATACTTTAGCCACAAAAAAATAATTCCGATTTTGTTATTTTTGCGATTACCTTGAAACTGTGAAGTCGTAGCTTCCTCGTTCATGGTTCATAATTTTGCCCTATGATAGGCCTTTACGATCACACTGCAAAATTAAGTGTTACATTCATAGAAAAAAGAAAAAATAATAAAAACAAAAAAATAAATAAATACCGGTACTTTTACTTAGATCGCATTTTTTCAAAAACTATCAAAGCGAGGCTCGCGGGAGTTTTACTCTAGCATTTGTGATATATTTCTCCATTCGATCATTCAAAAAAATTAGGCTGTCCCAAAATGAGGGTCAAAAACACACTGTGCATCGTGACCACGGCCCCTGTAAAGGTGTCGAACCGTCGGAAAACAAAACCTAAAACAAAACACAATAATCTCTTTTGTGATCTGATAACTCTAATAAACGTGCAGTTAGATTCGTAAGTGTTTCATTTCAATGAAACGTACACGCGAAAACCCACAATGTCTAGTGAATAGTTATGAAATAATACAACATTATTTATTCAATCATGGATAAAAAAAATATCATTTTTCAGTTACGTTTACGTTACTTTAAAACAAGAGTTTAATCTTTTTAATGCTGTCATCGCTAATTACCTACTTCGAAATAATTTTTAACAAGTGATCAATACAAGGTACTTGTCGCGAGTGCGTTACCCAAGCAAAATGTTGTGCTTTAGAGAGCACAGGTTCAAAGCACAGGTTTGAAAAAAATACCAATCAGAGACCTTAATTTGTTTAAATTTGTTTAAACATTAGTTTTTTAATTGGTTGACGCAAACCAATGTAATTAAATGGTTTCGAAAATCAGAAAAACGTATTTGCTAGTAAAATAGTACACTTTTAACCAAACAAATAGCTGCAAAAAATACCCGTGGTAAACACTTATTATGTCAAGAGTTTTAGTTATTGTAGCTTTACACGATATGAAGCTAAAAACAAATTTGATAAATTTTAGACTGGTCGTACTTTAGCAATCGAATACGCAGTTCCCATTACATTAATAAACATGGCTAACATTAAACAAATTAAAGTGATTGAAGAACATTCATTCCTGTTTATTTCAGTTTTCAATTACGGCTATCATGAAAGTTTAAACTAAAACAAGAATAGTACAACAATTCTCTGAAAAGCCGACCAAATTGTAGAGGTCACAAAAAAGCGACCGCACCATACATAAGCGTTACCACCTTAAATGGACGGGATAAGACGAATGTTTTGTTAGTACAGTTGAGTACAAAAGTTTTTGATAAAAATCTAGTCTCGCTATAACTCGAGAACTATTGGGTCGATTTAGCTGATTTTGTTTTTAAAATGTTTGTCATGATCCATGAAAGATTTAGACGGTGAGTTTTTTTGGCATGTTCATTAAATACCTTATTGCAAGTGTGACAAGGCTTATAATTAACGCGGGCAGAGGCGCTGCACAATGACGTTTGAATCACGTTCATTATAAGCCTTGTCGCACTGAACTACATTTTAGAAGACAAGACATAATGGTTAGACAGCAGAACTAACGTCTTGACAGTCGTAACGTAATCATGAAGTTATAGGTATAGGTGAAGCTACACGAATACCTACTTGAAGCTAAAGTTTATGTACAGTACGACACAAAAGAGAAGAAAACGGACTTTTGAGGAACTTATTACCAACTTCAATGTAAGGCAAAATGACGATTGTTAAGATAGTAATTCTGCTGTCAAACTTGTAGCGTCTTCATAATAAATAGTTTTTTTCATATTAAGAAGTAGAAATAGTGAAATATTTGCTAAATGGTTGCTAATTATTGACTAGTGGTCCCCCATTATTTTCTACTCATTTGTGTCGCACTGTAGAGTTATCTCACTCTCTAGAAAATTTGATAGTGAATTTATAATCTGTTTATGTGTTACTTAATTTCCGACACAATGTAATATTGTTTTATGGAATAAATGACTTATGACTTATGACTTATTGATTTTACAACAACCCAAAATTCTAAAAAACACAAACAAAATCCCATATTTATGTTGAAATTTATGTTTTAAAAATCAATACAAATGGTGCATTTATAATTTCTATCTACCTACGTGGCGGTGGAAGTATTTAGAATCCAAGATACGCTACATAAAATTTTGCTTCAAGTAGGTATTCCGAGTGTTAGCTCCACCTAAACCTTCATTGTCGTAATACTTGTTTTGCATAACGTAAAATCTATTATTATTAAATCTATTAGTACGAATAACGCTTTTCTCCATAACTGTGCAAAACATCGGATAATAAACAGCTGATTTGCGTAGATAGCCCGTACGTATGGTGCGGTCGCTTTTTTGTGACATCTACAATTTGGTCGGCTTTTCAGAGAATTTTTGTAGAATGTTTTAGTTTAAACTTTCATGATAGCCGTAATTGAAAGCTGAAATTAACAGGAACGAGTGTTCGTGAATCACTTTAATTTGTTTAATGTTAGTCATGTTTAGTATTCGATTGCTAAAGTACGACCAGTCTAAAATTTATCAAATTTGTTTTTAGTTTTATATCGTGTAAAGCTACAATATCTAAAACTCTTGACGAAATAAGTGTTTACCACGGGTATTTTTGCAGCTATTTGTTTAATTAAAAGTTTACTAGTTTACTTGCAAGTACGTTATTTCTGATTTTCAAAACCATTTAATTACATTGGTTTGCGTCAACCAATTCAAAAACTAATGTTTAAACAAATTAAGGTCTCTGATTGGTATTTTTTTCAAACCTGCGCTTTGAACCTGTGCTCTCTCTGTGTGAAAGCACAACATTTTGCGAGGGTAACGCACACACTTATCGCCCGTCTCGCCGCATTTCGCATCGGCCGCCCCGGGACGGGCGCGGGCGCGGGAAGGGCGTGCGTTCGGGTGCGTTCGGTGTCTGTCGGTCGGGCGCGGGGCGGGAGGGGCGAGCAGTGGCTCCTCGGCGCGTGCGACCCGACTCGCGGCGCGGCGAAATCAAAGAGATTTGTCAAAGTAACTACTGCCTTTCTCGCTCGCCGCCGCCCGCCCAGAAACCGCCATTGCTATGTTCTATCAGTTCGGTTTCTTACGTTATCGAATGCGTACATGCAGTTTTTTAGCCCCGAAATTTCGAATTCGAGTAAACTAAGTACTTACTGTTCTCGTGTTGGTGTGTTGTGTTTGTGTTGTGTGTTTTGTGTGTGTGTGAGAGAGTAATTTTTTGCTCAGTGTTATCGAGTGAGTGATAAAGCAAAGCAATCTTTCAAGATGCCTTGGCATGCGTATAGTGCTCGGGAGTATGTGAACATGCTTATGTGCTATGGTATGGCCCGCGGAAATGCCTCTGAGGCGTTGCGACTGTACGGAGTTGAACACCCCAGCGCAGTTCAGCCCCGCGATCCTCGTGTTTTTACCAGAGCTGTACAGCGTTTGCTGGACCACCAGCCGATTGTGCCCGTCTCGGAGGGTGGTGGCGTCCAAATAAGACCTGCCACCGAACAGGCTATTCTTGATGTTATGCGTGAAAACCCTCGTTTAGGCGTGAGAACAGCAGCGAAGGTACTGCGTAGAAGGCCTGGTCATCGCGCTCGGCATGTAGTATCACACATGACAGTGCACAAAGTATTGAAAAGGGACAGGCAACGGCCCTATAAAATCCATCGGGTTCATGCACTCGTTCCAGGTGACGCGCAACGCCGAACAGCCTATTGCACGTGGGTCCTTAGGCAAAACATTAATTTTGTTAAGAACGTAATTTTTACGGATGAGTGCACGTTCACAAACAATGGCCTCTGGAACCGAAGAAATTCCCATTTTTGGTCTCGGGAAAATCCTTCCCAAACTCAAGAGACTGGGTTCCAGACGAGGTGGAAGCACAACGTCTGGGCTGGAATTATTGGAAACCAGATTTTAGGGCCAGTTTTCTTGCCACCTCGAATGGACGGGTCTGCTTATTTGTCCTTAATAAATGGATACGTAACAGAAGTGTTGGAGAACATGCCACTAGCACAGTTACGACAGACGTGGTATCAGCACGACGGCGCCCCCCCACACATTGTGAGACCGGTTCGAGAGCGGCTCATGGAGCTATTCGGTGACCAGTGGATCGGAAGGCACGGTCCGCATGCATGGCCTCCGCGGTCACCTGACTTGACCCCTCTGGACTTTTTTTTGTGGGTATATGTCAAAGACCGTGTGTTTGATAGTCCTTGCCAGACGGCTGACGAGATGCGGCAAAGGATAATTCAGGTCTTTGAAGATCTTAAGCAACGGTCGGTTCGGGAAGGCATCCTAGAGCGTGTGCATAAACACACCGTGAAACGGGCACGCTACTGTCTCCACGTTGGTGGGCGGCAGTTTGAACCGCAGCTGGTCAGCATCGAAAGACCAGTTGTTGAAGAAGACTAGGTAAGTACTTACTAACTACTTACGGCAATCAAAAAACAGTTTTTATAAATAGAAAAATATTGGAAAAAAATAACTCGGCCATAAGTGATTTTTTCCAATATTTTTCTATTTAAAATTTACCATAATTATAAAAATAGCATTGAAAAATGCAAAAATGACAAAATCATAAAAAAAAAGTTTTTTATAAATTTTTGTTATGTTGTATTTAAAACACTAAAATGTTATTTAAATTCAAATGTTTCATCCGAGCATCGAATTTATTAAGACAACGCAGATAAGTAGGTAATTGACGAACTTGTACGATGGCGCAAACGTGAAACGCGGAAATCGAACCTAGCTAGGTCGTTCCGCTATTCGGGCGGCCAGCCGTCTGAACCACTAAGCTATCGGGCAGTTATAAATTATTGTCAAAATCTTTTCTTGAATCACGAAATAAGTGATTCGTCGTCAGCCATTTAATGTTCCCACTGCTGGGGCATAGGTCTTCCTTAAGGATAGTCAAGGAGACTGGGCCATGACCCTCCACGCGGGCCCAATGCGGATTAGAGGATATTGGCGACTGCAAATGCAGCCAGGACCAACGGCTTATCGTTTCTTCCGAAGCACAAAGTAGCTCGAGATACAAAGTATTTGGTTACCCATCCTCTGACCGGCCTTTGCAAACTTTGCTTAACCGCAAGATTCGCAGGCCGCAACGTTTACCCAATGCGCTATCGAACTACTTTAATAAGAGATTACTTTTGACAAAAAAAAACCAAATTATGATAATTTTAAAACCCAATAAAGAAACGAGTAGTGGCCGCATAGTAGGTCGCGCGCGCGGCGCGCCGTGACACACACACACGCACTCAGTTATACACGCGCGTACTGTCGTGGTTGTGGCAGTAATCAGTATGTTGCTTTGGGCGGCTTGGGGGTGTTGCGCGCTTTACATTGCGTTCGTAGTGAATATTATTATTTTTAATCGATGAAAATGAAAGTAGTTTCCCAGCATTTATTTTTGGTAATATTACTTATTTTTATGTACACAATGCATAGCTCGTGTATTCGTTAAGGCTCTTTTTACACCGTGTATAGTAGATAGCATTAATTAAAACTTTAAAGGTCGGTCGGGATAAAAAAGGGTACTTTTTATCTCGACATTCTTACAGGAACGAGAACCACGCGGGTGAAACCGCGGGCGGCCGCTTGCCTGTAATATATGTAGTGTTAAGTACCGGGAATTCCCGGTTCCTACTTTCCCGGGAATCTCGGTACTGAGACACAATAACTGGCCCCAGTACCAGCGAATGTGAGAACCGGTACTCTCGGTTCTCAAAAATAGTTTAAAAAAATCAAATGAATGGGTTGTATTAACGAGTAAAACAAAATGTATTAACGAGTAGTTGACAATCACTGCATAATTTCTTATTATATTTTCCACAGTCAAAAAGTCTTTCTTAGATAATGCAAGCACTTGAGGCCATTATTTATAGATTGCATATATCTTCTGACGATACCTACCGCCGGCCAGATTATTCTAGTTTTTATTTTTATAAACGACGTTGAGACTCTTAGCCTTCATCATACCTGATGTTAAGTATTGATAAGGCTGAAGATGGAACCGAGCCACTCCCGAAATCGTCAATCACTGAGGAACTGGCTATCTTATGTCTAACTGCCAGAACACTTGTTTGCTTTACTGGCAAAGGTGAGAAAGTACTTCACTCTGGAACAGTTGCTCAAACGCAAGGTCATGCATGCAGTACAGTTCTTACATTTGGGATAGTTCTCGCTATATCAGCTTCAGTACGGTTGCGTCCAAGAGGACAAAAATATATTTTTTAATAAGCTCAAAAGCATAGACGGAAAGTAGCAAAGTTGCGAGCTTATCGATTTTTTTATTGGATACATTTCGGTTAGTATACTCTGTGCGACTGAAATGCACATTTTTATTCCTTCACTCCTCTTCACAAAAAGTTATGGATATCTCAAAATCTCGCACTCAGCATATTGTTTCAAATCTTGCCATCTGTACATCTTGTAAACTTCCTTGCCTGAGTCCGCAGGCAAGTGTCATCATCGAAGATCGCATCATCGCTTGCTATCAGGCACGATAACGGTCAAGCGCTGACCTATTAATAATGCGACATTGTACTTTGAATGTAACTTTGTAATATAGACTTATTTTTTGATAATAATAAATAAATAATAAATATTTCCATACAATCACACCAATTATCTAGCCCACGTTAAGTATCATGAAGAACTTGTGTTATGGATACATACTAGATAACGGATAAACATACTTATATAGTTTTTTTTTGTAAATACATACATAATATACATATTAAACATCCAGACCAAGACAAATAGACATGTTCATGCACACAAATATTTGTCTTGTCCGGGGATCGAACCCGGGACCTCTGGGACTCATTCTAAATCGCTCAACAACTATTACAAAAACAGATTATTTTACTTTAGGAGTTCCTCAGTACCAGGAGTACCGGTATTCCCGGTTCCATCGCCCTTCAGTATCGGTACCGAAAAAACTTGGAACCGATCCCGGTTCTGTATGCCCTATAAGTAAGCTGAAGCTCAACAATAGCTTTTTTTACTCAGAGTCTTTTGAAATTAAATACCTTCAGAAATGGTGTTGATATTTACTACATATGGTGACAACCAGTTATTGGCCACCCAGCCCGTGACAGACCATTGCGATGTGGCTTAACCGTCATGATCGCAATGTTCACATATGGTCGATAGGTATAGCAGAAAGGGTGCACGAAGAATATTACAAACCTTGCAAATGTGAAGACCTCATAATATAAGGTTAGGTTAGGTTAGAACTGTGACAAAAAAGCGAGTCGAACGAGCGCTGGGGGGCAATTCTCGCACTTTCCACATGTCGAATTCGACATTTTTGGAGCCATAAATCTATATTTAAAACTCACTGAAAACAATCTTCAACATTATATGATTGTCAAAGATCATTGAAAGTAAAATATTTTGACTGTAGTAACGATTTTTCTTACATTTTCAATAAAGAAATTATGGTTTGAAAAATGTCAAATCCGACATTTCTCAGCGCGAGAATTGTTCCACAGGGAGTGTGCAATACGGCACGGCAGCGGCCGACAAAGCCCCAGAACAGAATATCGTCCTATCCTACTAATCGTACTAAAATTATAAAAGCGAATGTATGTCAGTTTGATTGTTACTCTTTCACGCAGAAACTACTGGACGGATTTGGGTGAAATTTGGAAAACAGATAGTAGATAACCTGGATTAAAACTTTATATCCCGATATTCCCACGGTAACGGAAACCACGCGAGGGAAACCGCGGGCAGTCGCTAGTTTTCTATAAAAATGTTATGTGTGAAGTGTTCTTTTCGTGCACTCCTTTACAAAACCCGGACTATTGGTTTAAACCAGGGGTGTCCAACATAATTTTGTAGAGGGCCAGGTTTAGTATTTTTGGCCAAATGAAATGCCCAATAGCGAAGAATTAAGTAAGCACTCTCCTAGCTATTGATGTCGTCGCGGGCAGGATGAAGTACTTATGCGAGCGCCGTATGTTCAACCGCCGTCTCTGTGGTCTAGTGGTACAACCACCGGTATCAGGCCCAGGGCCATAACAACAATACTTTCAGCATTGTTGTGTTCCGGCAGTTCGAGATAAGATAGCCAGTTCCTCAGTGGCTGAGGATTCCGGGAGAGACTTGCTTCCATATTCTGCCTTATCAATACTTAACATCAGGTATGATGACGGCTAAGAGTCTCCCCGTTGTTCATAAATAAAATAAAAAATGTTGCAAGGGCCTGGTCTAAACATCTGATGGCATCCAGCTATTCGCTTAGAGTGCTTTATTTTTTGTTCTGTTTTTTTTTGTGAAAATAATATTAGAATTCTCTTAGATAAAGAAGTAGGGACTTAGCTCACCTTCTCTTTAACTCAGTTTCATTAAACAGATTGAGCGTAAGAGTGACGTTTTGCCACAAGTACTGTGCTGTGCTGTCCCTTTCTCGCATCATGTGGTTCTCTCGTTCCATCTCGCCCGCACCTTCTATGGCTTGGAACATGAAGGCACCTGAAATAAATGGATTTTTTACTATAAATGACAATTTTTGAACTACACTTGTAGAATATCTACTCTAAATGCTGAACATAGCAATTTTTGCTCAGAGAAAACAATCATTTATTTTTAAAAGATAGATAGATAGATACACTGTTTATTGCTGCTTAACACAGTCACAAAACAAGTTATAACAAATATCTGGGGTACCAGTGGAGACGCGTCTTTCCATTCTATACAAGGACAGAACGCAACCATAGGAAACTGCTCGCGTATATTTATATTGTAATGCTGTTTTTAAATCTGTGATTACAATCCATACACGAATTTTGCGTACTGATCGTTTATAGTTTGTAGGTATCGTGGATGCTCCTTCAACGTTGCCGACTATCCTACACCACTTACTTACACTGACTATAATAGATATTCTTGGAGAAGTCTGTAAAATCTGCTCTTGTATGGATTGGAAGAACTTATAAAAAAAAAATTATCAATCTATACGTGATTAGATTCACACCCTTGCTTTTTAACCTTGTATAGAATGGAAATGCGCAGTGGAGAAGGACAATAAAAGAAAAACAAAAAGGAAACAAATAAAACACATTTTTAAACTAACTTACTAGCTGAACAACAACTATTTCATTTAGTAATGACAATGTGCCCGTGTGCAGCAAAGGGTCTTGGCTCGTTCTAAAAATTTCACCCTTCGCAAGAAAGGTGAAGGAGCGGTTTTCAGCCATCATCTAACCGGGGATGTTCGGGCTACCTACCAGAAAACATAGAAAGACCGATCAGGTGTACTTAAATGTTGAAAAAGTTAAATTTATAAAAAAAAATTATATACCTAAATTATAGGGACAACAAATAACGATTATAAAAAATATATAAATGATTATCCACGTATCAAACCGGCTAAAACCCAAAAAAATTACCTGTACTTTTACGTTTCAGCTTCAACTGCTAGGTCTAATCATAGGATCAATCAAATCTGCCTAACACGCATGGAAAAAAATGTAAATGTGAGGTGAGCCGAGATGAGATTCAAATATAATCTCTGATATAGGTCATTTATAAAAGCAAATACAAAATCCTAAATAGGAGGAAAAGAAAGGAACACCTTTCCTCAAAAGTGATCACATCAAAGTGTTGGAATTGTTGGAATTACCAACATTTTATTTATAATATGTCAATAGCTGGCAACATTATTGTATACTTTAATGTTTTTTCTGTGATGACAATTTTGTGTCTCTTTGCCTCCATGGGAATAAACTGTGCGTGAGTTCAAGACCATTTTTTATTAATTTACCTGCCAAATTACTCTGAGCATTACAGCTCGCTTACTATTTTATTCACAAACATAACGCTAAACTTTATTTGATATTTTTAAATAACGAAAAGCCGATGATATCTATATTATATTGTATATAAAAAAATAATCGAAATACCTGATGTGGAACCATAGCGTACAGTCAAAGAGAGATATGAAAATAGCAACTTAGGAAAAGTTGTTAAGCGTAATGAGCATTTTCTGCTCTGAGACTAAAATGGCAATGGGCAGGCCACATTTCTAGACTCCAATACAAAAGATGGACACTACAGGTGACGAGATAGAATGGGTCGTTTGGCAAAAGAAGAGTAGGCAGGCCAAAGAAAAGATGGGCTGATGACATTGTCAATTGTCAATTGTAATACCAAATACATTACCAATTCCACAAATAAAATGAAAGCTTCTTGGGACATAATTAATAATAAAATAGGACAAACAAATACACATAAGACTATACAAGCTTTAAAAAACATGACCGAAGAAATTAATAATCCTATTGACATTGCCAATTATTTTAATGAATATTTTATAAATCTGACGCATAATAATAATTTTGACATTGACAAATCAATTCTGAATAAAATTAAACCTAATAATTCAAGTATATTTCTATATCCTATTGACATAAATGAAACAAAGAAAATTATAAGCTCACTAAATTTAACAAACTCTACTGGTTTTGATGGTATAGCAACAAAAATCATTAAACTCGTCAAAGACGATATAGCACAAGTGTTATAACATCTCATAAATTTGTCGCTTGCCTCTAGCACATTTCCAGAAATCCTAAAAACTTCCGTAGTCAAACCATTGTTTAAAAAAGGCGATAAAAGTACTCCTAGCAATTACAGGCCCATATCTTTAACACCAATCTGCTTGAAGATTTTCGAGAAGGCGATGCTGGCAAGGTTTTATTGAAAAACACAATCTCATAAAATGCGAACAAAATGGGTTTCAGAAAGGCAAATCAACTACTCTTGCTGCCTTTTCACTTGTAGATAAAGTTTTAAACATATTGATACACGAACGCCAATAACAGCAGTCTTTTTCGATATGAGTCAGGCTTTCGATTTTGTTTCGCATGATCTGCTCCTTCTCAAATGTGAAATGTATGGTCTTAGAGGATTGGCGCAAAACTGGCTTAAGTCTTATCTTGAGAATAGAAAACAATATGTGGAGGTCTCAAACGTAGATATGAACGGAAATTTAAGGACTTTTCAGTCAGACACAAAAATAAACAACTTTGGTGTGCCTCAGGGAAGTATTCTAGGGCCTTTACTTTTCCTGCTTTATATCAACGATCTTCCCGACATCACAAATCATCAATGTGTTCTTTTTGCAGATGATGTATCTGTAGTGGTGCCATGTAATAATGCAGCTACTTATAATCAAGAACTTAATAGAACAATATAACTCGTAGTAAATTGGCTCAAACATAATAATTTAAGAGTAAACTTAGACAAAACAAGAGCTATCCAATTTACTAGCAGAAATGGAAGTAAAAAAGAGCTAACCTTATCATATTATGATAGTCAAAAAATCATAGAAACAAAGGAAATTGCGTTCCTCGGTATAACACTTGATGATAAATGCACATGGGAAGAACACATAATCAAATTATGCAAAAAAATTAATTCATACGTATTTGCGTTATGGAAACTGGGGAAAACCGCTAGCAAACAAATCGCTCTGCAAGCTTACTATGGACATGTTTGCTCGATTCTGCGATATGGTATAGTTCTATGGGGTAACTCGTGTCACGTCGATAGGGTTCTTATTGCTCAAAAGGCATGCTTTCGTGCCATATATGACGTAGACAATTTGGTCTCGTGTAGACCTCTATTTAAATAATTTATAATTTACACCCAGAACTGTTTCCACGTTTAAATGACGTTCCCCGACCTTATAGTAATTGTAGACGTCCGAATAAATTAATACTCCCAGCGATGCGAACAGCCCTGGGTTCTAGGAATAGTCATTCGATGGCTGTAAGAGTGTATAATAAATTGCCAAATGATATTAAAATACTTAATATGAACCAATTTAAAAATACACTTAAAAAGTGGCTAATTCAATTGTTTTTATAATCTCAATGAGTTTTTTGACTACAAAATGAAATGTGTATATTAAAGTACAATTGTAAATCGACATTGTTAATAATTTTATATGAATCACTATCTATTTAACTTAATATGACATTGCCATGCTTACAACTTACAGATGATGATACTAGTATTTTTTAGATTTGATATTTTTTATTTATGATTTGTTATTAAGTATATCCATATTGAATTTTATTGAATTGATTGTGACATTACGTATTAATTACTATTCTAAGACAACATTATGGATAATTTTAAAAGCTGTAAATTCAAATTATTTAATTTTTGCATGCCCAAGCTGGGTGAATGTGCCCGTCAGTTTTTACGAGTTTATGATCATGTTATGTACCACATTCCTGCGAATAAAAATATTCTATTCTATTCTATTCTATTCTAAGGTCAAAGGGAAGAAGTGGATGGAGGCTGGCCAAGACAGACATAAATGGAAAAGGCTGGAGGAGGCTTTTACCCTACAAGGGGACCATCACGCAAAACTAACAGGACTAATATCTAGATTAAGAAATACTAACAAAACTACTTAACATTTATTAACTTTATCATAGCTGTAACCAACCATATTGTGATCTGGTAAATAAAAAGCTTAATTATATTATAATGAGCATTTTCTATTTACGTACAAATATCGAAGATCTGCTAGTTGATTATCTAACTCTGTTGCTAACAGGTTTTGATTGAAATTGTTTTAAAGTGCAGTTACATTGCTGCTTTAGTAAAATAGTTGTCACATTGATTTTAACTAAAGCAGCAATGTTACTGCACTTTCAATTAAACGTTGATAGAAACAAGATACATAATCAGGGGGTGATATCTACACCTGATGTGGAAGCAGCCCTTTTAACGTATAAGAGATACGAATATATACAACATTTAATAATTCTGAGGCGGTACGAAGTTCGCCGCGTCCGTTAGTCACTTATAAAAAAACGCAGTAAAAGTGATAACTTTGTTGACCACTTTTCAGCAGTTCAATTCATTGTCTTCCTTAAGTGTGGGGACCATTTATCAATGACAAAACTGAGGCTTAATTTACGGGGACGCGGTGGCGTCGACTCATTAATTTATTATGAAAATGAGCGATGAAGGCTTTTTTTTGCATTTTTAGGCTTCTTACAGCTTTGCGACATTTACCATTTCATTAAAATAAGAAATGTCACTAAAATACGAATTAGATAGATAGATAGATAAAGAGTTTATGTGCTAAGAACACACTTTACATTTATAAATACAAAAAAACAACGGGTTGCACTCCGGGAGTGCCTGCAGAACTGAAAACCGCCTAAACGAAACAGCGGGAACAGGCATACATTTTCGCCGCGCGGTAGAGAGAGGGGGCTATTACTTCCTCTTCTACGTCGCGCCGGCGCTCTACTCTCCCCCCGTCTTACGAATTTTCTATCAGATCACGTGTCCTGACGCGATTTTAACTTTTTTACCCATCCCAAAAAATTTAAACTCTGATGCGCACAACGCCGCTAAAGAAGAAAAATAAAAAAGAACAGACAAACAAATAATTAGATTGAAAAATTGACAAAAGTAAGAAGAAAGAAGATAATGCACGTGTGTGCAGCAGCAAAAAGGTCCAGGACTCGGAAAAACACCGGTTTTCATCATTACCCAGGTGTAGCGCGGGAGCACAGCAACTGCGCTATTGGGTTACGATGAACATCAAACTGTGAATATCGATGTTTGTAAATTATGTAGTTTATTGTATAGGTTAAAATTGTAATTAAATAAATAGGGCAATGGATATTTAAAAATAATAATAAGAAAATAGCGCATTAATAAGATTTATGGAAATTGAATTAAATAATTATGAAAATAACAAACAACAAATAACTTATTTTTTATATGTATACGGATTCGGACTAGCGAACTATTCAGTTTGTTCTTGTAAAACTGAAACTTTAAGTTTCAAATTACAAAATAAAAAGACTTCTTCTTCTTATCGAGTGAGGATTATTGGCCACCTTTGGTGTCAGAGTTTATCAAGCCGCCTATAAGGCCTCTGACTTGGCTTAACGACTGTAATCAAATGACAACAGCCGGGACCGACGGTTTAACGTGCCCTCCGAAGCACAAAAGCGCTCAGTTGTAATGCGTTGTAATGCCAATTTACGGTCACCCATCCGACATCTGACCGGGCCGAACTTTGCTTAACAAACGTGATCGAATACGATCAGTCTGTCGAGCGCGGCCATGAGCGCTTCAAAATAAGACTAAACACATTTGTATAGCAATTGTTTAAATAGCATTTCGATTATCCGATAATTAGGTTAATTTTATTTACATATCATACAAATTTTGCAACATAACACATTTCACGTAAAAGTATTTACAGAGTACCTATAGTCTTAAGTTGATTGGTTTCAGTTAAAACTGAAAACAGAAGATGAAATTATAACTTTTTAATTTTGGATTTTACGAGTACAATGCTATTTTCTTGTGATAATGATAAATATTAAACAAGAAAATGTAGGTACTAGAAAAAAGCAACTTGTAGCATATCCTACTCTGGAACTTCTTGTCTACAACAGTCAGCAAATGCCTATAATCAAGTAAGAAACAGTCGGCAAACAGTCAGCAAGTCTTTTAACGCAAGAATGAAAAAGTCAGCAAGTAGTCGGCAAGTCCTTCTAACGCAAGAGAGAAACAGTCGTGCGACCACGTACCCTCACGCGTCTCCACCCATAGGTACCCTGGTGGTCGCTGTGCTGGCACCTACCAGAAGCCGCACATACCACTACACACGGTGCTGTAACAAGTAACCACCTTGCAATGCAACTAATAGATGGCGCTGACAACAACTAGCGCGGAGGAGAATGGAAAGCTACATCTCGCTAGCAAAGTTACAACAGCTACCTTTTTTTTCCAGGGGAAATGCCCGCGCATACCCCCCGTCCGGGGAGACAGAGAGGTTATGTGGGACTCGAACCCACTAAAACCCCCTGGGTGATCCTTCTTCGCGTACGGACGGAGACTACCGGGGCAAGGGTAGCAGTCTAGCGGGTCTCCGCCAAGCGTCTGCCCTCTTGGGCTACAACAGCTACGTAGGCTATATAGAACTTCCGAAGAATCCGGCCGGTACCCCGTTTAGGTGTCGGACGTATTTGTACTTCTCTCTATGCGCACTTCACTTAGGTGAGTGACGATCGCGCCGTATCCTACCCTAGGGGTACGGTCTCTTCCGATGTAGGCTGCCGTCCCTTTTGGGTAATCCAGCCATTAGGTGGTGTTTAGTCAGTAAGAGTCTGACATAACCTTCGACACAGCCGGCTGTGACGTATCCAATGCAGGATTCACCATCTTCCTCCCCCGCGTCCGGAGGGTTGCCTTTAACTCGGGAAATCACAAAAAATACGAACATCGGTCGGACCGCGGTCTCCGGACTACCAACACCCAGTCCGGAGGAAGAGCTCATCCTTTGACCTTCCTACTAGTGGCTTACCATCTACCACCCTTTTCCATACTTCCACCATCATCCCTACATTGATTGGTGACACTAACGTGATGTGGCGGCACCTACCAGAAGCCGCACATAACGCCTTTGTTCTAACTCCCTGCCGCTTGGCATTTCTTGTGGCCGCTTCGACGTGTCGCCGCAAATCGCCAGTCTACCAGTCTTGTGCGCCGCAAGCTCAGCACGCCCCTGAGCTCCCGACCTATCAGTTCCGTACCCTTTCGTTTATTTTAAAATAGTTTATCTTTTTAGATTTTTTCGTGTTGTATTTAAACGTCCCATTCTTATGTTATCAAATCTTGTTAATCTCAATTAGTATTTCCATTCAACTTCCTATAGTTTCTTAATTTAATTGTCGTTATCTTCCGTAACGCGACAGTTTGGCATATTTTTTTGTTTAATTTTATCACAGTAGATGAAATCTTTCCAACCGATAAGTATACAGAATTCGTTCGTCCGTGCTCGGTTACCCTTAGACCAAGACTGAAAATAAATTACTCAGAATAATAATGTCTTCTGAGGATCATGACTTTAAATTCAGTGCTTTGATGTTGGATGAAAGGGCGTGCGCACACTGCCGACTATTCTGTGATTTATCGACGCGACTAATGGCACACTAATTAAGTTTTTGGGTCAATTTCGTAACCGGTTTTGTGGTTTATATATTCATTGTTAAATATTAGAAACGAATATAATTTAATTCATATAAGTTGATTCATTTACTACAAAAATTATTGTTAACCAAATCTGGATTTAAAGTTAAATCATTTGTTTGGTTTAAAAAAATACAGTGCAGATATACCAAATTATAGCAGTTTCTCGTTTATTAGTTTTTCAAGTGAGTACGACATTGTAGAACAATGTTAAAATATATTTTTCCGCGGTAAAATGCATTGAATGCAGTCTCGGGCAGTGGAGTAGAAATTAAATTGAATTGAATAGTGTTAAATATTTAATTGAATATTCTTGTAGGGTATATCTACTGCCTTATCGTGTAAGTACGCACTTCGGTGATTACAAAGCCTTTATAGAACGTTTAGCTGTGTAAAGCCCATCGAAGTGAAACCTTCATTCGTTTTTGAGAAGCCTCGAGATAACTCCTATGATTTATTAAGTCTATTATATTTGCCTTTTCGTTAAAAAAAGACTTTGAGAGATTGGTTCTCAGCCTGTCAATCGACTGAAAATCTAGCTTATAAAACTTTGGTCCAACTAATAACTATTGGTCTAATTTGAGGCCAGTATTAGCAAAGTGTTACGAGGCTCTAGACTCAGTTATCGTTAAAACATATATAGTAGTTTTATCTTCAAAAGCCAATGGTCATAAAGCGAAATTTAAAACAATTACTAATCAACAATTAGGTATTGTTGTAATGAACGCCTAGACGAATAAATATTTTAAAAAAATATTCATAAATTATCGATTTAGCTGAAAGCTGCAGATAAGTAACGAAAGAACTGCTTATAATAATTTTTAAATAGAAAAATATTGAAAAAAGCAACTCGGCAAGTGAATTCTCAGATGGGACTCGAACCCACGACCTTTGGAAATCCGGTCCAATGCTCGTACCACTGAGCTACCGAGACTTGCAGACCACCGTCGAAATTTCCCAATACTTATGGTAAATTTTAAATAGAAAAATATTGGAAAAAATTAACTCGGCCACAAGTGAATTCTCAGACGGGAATTTTCCAATACTTTTATATTTTTAGTACTCTGTAGGCCAGCGTTGTCACATAAATGCTAGGAATATCCTTGCATTTGAAAGGTTCCAAAGGTCGTGGTTTCGAGTCCGATTTGAGAATTCATTTGCGGCCGAGTTGTTTTTTTCAATATTTTTCTATTTAAAATTTATTATAAGTATAAAAATAGCATTGAAAAATGTAAAAATTCAAAACTCATATTAAAGAACTGCTTTTAACTTGAAGATTGTTTTATTAACATCTTACTCTTTGTCACTTAAAAAAATGCGTAGATACTAACGTGTGTCTGTGCAATGAAGAAAACAAAGGCTCATAATGTAAAACAATCAATTCTTGTGAGACTCAATACATTAGGTACAAAGCTACAAACCAAACAATTCGTTCGAACGTGAGCTAAAATTATCTCCATAATGAAAACAAAAACCTATTACATTGTACAAATAACATTTCTATAGAAAATTATTGAACAAATTGGTTTAATTTGAGTGAGTCCTTTGTATTTTCGTGTGACCTTTGGTTTCAGCCATACAATAGGTAAGGACACCGCCGTTAAAGGGTGGGTCCAGATATTATGTACAATTATCCGTACCGTAGTACCGTACCTCCGTTTCGTATCAGAGCGTCGCTCGCGATCCGATAACTCTGGATGCAAAGATATCGTCGTTGCGAACATAGTCATAGCGTGTTCACTGTTCATTTCCTTTGAACGGGGCGAAAAACCGATTCGCGGTGGATAGGAGGAAGCGTGTATCCGTATCGAGAGGGTGAATATCAGATTTCGTGTTTTGCACTAGTCCACCCATGTTAACGTCGAATATTTTTTTGGTCAAAGTTAATTCTAAAAACCTGTATTGCCCTTAATAAAAATATCCGTTTTTCAAATAGAAGGTATGTATTAAAAAAGACAACGGGTTGCACTCCGGGAGTGCCGGCAGAAGTGAAAACCGCTTAAAATAATAACAAATAATAAAAACTTTGTAATAATTAATTTAATTACAAATAAAATAGTTATTTATGAATAATGAATCTACAATATAAACGCCATCTGGTACCGTAGTATGAAACTCTAATTCTCTCTCAAGGCGCCAGCTCAATATCATCTAGTATCAAAAACTTAGTGGCAACTATATCTAGATGGCGTTGTAATGAAAGACCTGGCATCAATATGAAAGTTGGTAGTAATGAGATATCTTTATATAATGGTTGTTATTAACTAATATACGTAGATCTTTCAAGTGTGAGACTTTATGTAATTTGAAATAGGTCAACGGTAAATGGTCTTACGAATTTTCGATCAGGGTCACGAGCCCGACTTTAACATTTTTTACCCATTCCAAAAATTTAAAACTGATGTGCACAACGCCGTTAAAGAAGTTTTCACTTCAAAAATATCAAAAACACAGACCTACATCGAGATAGACGAAAAGAGTGCTTCAAACTATATGAGAACCTAGCGTGTCGAATGTTTACACTAGCGAGATATAGTGATGTGGAAATGTAATTGACAAGCTCTTGCAAGAAAGCACTGCACAATTTAACCACTGTCATTTCTGAGTGACGTGTGATTTCATGGCATGGTCTAAGCTCTTTGACGCATCTTTCACTGTGTTCTGATTTTGAAACGCCTAATTTTTTATATTTTTTTTCTAAAATTCTCCTATTAAACAGTATTTTCTATGTATAAGAATATTGAACTATATGCAGCTTTAACAATTTTTTTTTGATTATCTAATCAAACGTTGTCGTTAATTAAATTTTGTCTAATTTCTATGGCGAATTTGTGCAGTCACCCATAATGCCATCATTTTACGTAGACAGTACCGTCCCCGCTTCGTTTAGTTGAGATCTAACGGCCGACAAGTACCTACAGATCTGTGCAAAGATCAACGTGTTTTTTCCGTTGAGTACCTAATTTCTTTGGTAACCGATTTGATATTTAGAATAGAATAGAATATAAAATATTTATTAGTCTCTTAAACAATAGAAATAACAAAAGGTAACAAACAAAACATACAAACTTAAATAAGTAACAAAACATAAAAGGAAAAAAAAAAACATCACATAAGTCTAAGAAACTAATGAGGACCCTGCCTCAGCGATGTTGTTGCAGCCGTGGAATATCAACCAGGTAGGGGTGATAGCCTGCAGTATGCCTGACCTCCCGATGGTATAGGGGCTTACGAAAATCAATAGGGCACTCTCCCAAGTAACTACAACCTGTAGAACACATATTTTTAATTCTCTATATTGAAATACACATAAGTCGAACATGTCTTCAATCCTGGATCAATTCAAGATAAGTCGATATTGAAATACTGGACGAGGCATGTTTTTGTGTGAATCTCGCCGCAAACTAAACTAAAACTTAAGTCTTTTTCTTGGTTTATAAGTAAATAAAATTATTTTCGAAAATCAAATAACTTTCTAGTCTAGTAATTAATTAATGTATTTGTCTAATAGTAATGCTCTTTTGGTTGTTTTTAATACAAGTTGATTCAAAACTTAATACAAGTGAGATTTAGATCATTTTCATCACCTCATTTTTAATTAACACTTTGGTCAAAATAAATACCGTTTTATTTAATCATGACTGATGTATATAAAAAATCGAATTGAAGATATACAAACATATTATAACTATTTTAATTTTGCATTTTACAATGATATTTTTATGTGATAAATATTAAACAAGAAATTATACTAGAAAGTTGCTTTTTTCTAGTATATTTTCTTGTATAATATTTATACAAACATAATTTGTATGGCACAGTATTCTAATATTTTTGGCGCGAGTTGTGCATTTTTCTTATTTCTTTGGCAATGTAATTTTCTTAATGCTAAACTTAAAAACTCCTGATGTTATTTAAGGGAGAATAACAAATTTATACGTGGAATTAAGTCTTTTATAAGGTATTTTATCTCATTTATTGAAAATATTTAAAAAAAATGCACCATAGAAATTATAAAATTTCAGCTGAAACTGAGGTACGATACGATACGGACAAAAGACACATCTGGACCCACCTTAATGGAAACCAATCGTAGGTAGGTATAGACAGCAAAACAATAGGTCCCAACAAAAGATTGCAGTCAACTTTGGACTTTATTTTGAACTGCTTAAAGTTTAAAATTAAATGGATAATTCAACAGTTTTGTACGACGATTTTGATGCTGACCGTACTTCGATATCTTTTCAAAGTAAATGGGATTAATTAATTTGACATGAAAATCAGATTGGGATGTTTTCTTTCAGTCGAAGGAAAGTAAATAGATTTTCGAGTTGCGGTTTAATATTAAATTAATGAATTTCATTTGCTTCAAAAGTTTTCGTGGTCACATTTTATATTATAGGCATTTTAAATTACAACGATGTCAACCTTCAAAACATGGACGTAAGTTAAAATGTTGTTGACTTCAGTGCTTTGATGGAAAATCGTACAAGTCGCAAGGCATCGGTTATTCTCAGCGGAGCTGATTTTTTAGCGTCCGTATAACAAACGTTCTAACACCCATATTCTAAGCCGTTCCTCCAAAACTTACTCGTCCTCGACTTAACGAAACCTCACTGAAAACCTCTTCGAAATACTCCACGAAATCGGTATTCTAAGTCGTAACTCTGTAATTATTACACTCAAGTGAGGAATAATTTGTGTAGAGGAGATTTTTTGCAACTATGAATACCAAATTTGTCGAATGAGTTTGAGTGGAGTGTAAAAAATTTTGGAGGAAAGACTTAGAATATGGGGGTAAGTCTTACATTTTTCGGGGCTGATTTTGTTCTAGCAATTATTTGTGAAGAAATGGAATTATAGGTACAGGGTGGAAATTTAAGAAGGGGCAGTAAGGGTAGGTACCTTAGCCGTTGTAGCTACATGAAAACGTTCTTAGTAAACCATCCTTAATTTTTTGAGAAATATTGAACTGCATTCACGGATTTTCATAAAAATGTAACACATTTTGTTTTAAAAAAATATCATCAATTCAACAAGTGTATTTATACGTACATCTTATGTTTTGGCGCGCACTGTTCATTGAAATAAAACAACTTTTACGGATATCAAACGCGCTATATTTCACGAACTAAGTTGTAATTGTCCGTATTTTTAGGTTTTTTAGGGGTTTTTTTGATTTTCCCGACGTTTCGGCACCTTTTCAGCTACCGTGGTCACGGGATGACTGGCTACTAATAAGTCTACCCTCGAAAAGTTAATTTATTTTTTCGTTCATTTACTACTGCAACAATTATTATTGATTTGATATTTTAATTTAATTATTATTTTAAATCTTTATTATTAAGAAAAGAGAAAACTAAAGACTCTACTGGCAGTTCACAAATTGGGAGGACCTTCGAAGAAAGAAGCTGCCAAGAAAACTTCGAAAGCTGG
The DNA here is from genome assembly GCA_910589605.1 of Chrysoteuchia culmella. Classification (NCBI taxonomy): domain Eukaryota; kingdom Metazoa; phylum Arthropoda; class Insecta; order Lepidoptera; family Crambidae; genus Chrysoteuchia; species Chrysoteuchia culmella. The sequence continues at coordinate 1,053,069 of OU342659.1, read as the reverse complement.
CCGACCTCCACGTTTATAAAGAAATTAAGATATGTTATCTCCACCTTTACTTTTTTATATTTATCTACAAAAAGAGCTAACCGTATCTTTGGGTCTTGCAGTGCGTGATTTGGGTTGAGACTTTAATTAATGGAGAATAGGGTCCCAAGCTGGTGGAATCTTCCACCCATCATCTCTATTGAAGTTTGGATATTTGGTGATTTCAATAGCCTCACGTAGCATTCTGGGGACAAATTTTTGTTCCCTGGCGAGGATCTGTGGCTTATCAAACCTGATGTAGTGGGTGGGTCCCTCAAAAGCGTGTTCACACAAGTGTATTTATTTAGATAGAACGAAACATATCTTTGTCCGTTCATTGTACCTAATTTTTGTCACGGTTAAGAAATGGGGAATACCTCACTAGCTGAGTAAATTATACTCATCTTCGGAATACTTCGGTTAGTCAGAAGTGCCGCGGCAGTCATCCGAAGCCATCGGTCACGTACCGACGTATTACGCTGTCACAGTAAATAACGTAAGTACGTATTTCCGTTCGCATGGTTTTCAATTTATCTAATTTCCGTTTGCTTATTTAATTTTATTCTATTTTGCCTGAAATTTTATTATATTATGAAGAAATGCATCGTTGAAGCATTATTCAATATTCATTACCTATTTGTTTTTTTGTATCCTAGTGTCCCTAATTTCCGTCACGCTAAAATATGAAGACATTTATAAAATGCCTATTAATTTTAGTTTTTCCCTAATTTATTTTTCTGAATGAATTTGTCATATCAAATGACTCTACCGAATTAAAAATCCGACTTTAGGATGTACCTATTTATTTTTCTTATTTCACACAACCAGTAGTTTTTCTTTTTCTTTTAAAAATAAATCCATAATATATTGAGCTACTGTTTAATTCTTGCCACCGCAAATCTAATTTTCGTCACGCGCAAAAAATTATCGCTTCATAAATCCAAAACTTAATAGTTTTTTGAAGTGCCAAAAGTACATAATTTTAGGGTTTAACGTGTTTTTCAAGTTTTATCGTCGGTACAACGAATTTAATGAAAAATTAACATCGTGACGGAAATTATACGAAGAACGCCTTGTCGTAAGAATAACCGATATATGGGCATGCTGGACTGGGAGCAAAAAATAAACAAAGAATCTGCCAGCAACAAGCTTTTTAGTGCAGATGGTACAACGGACAGGGCCTATTCGGAAACTAATTGTAGGCAATGGGTTGGCATTGGCTGTGAGTGCGATATTTTTTATTTATTTTTATATTCTCAAGATGCACCCTGGTTAATATTAAATTAAATTAACTTACCAGCTATAGTGTACACGACGACAAGTACAATGACTCCTACATTGCTGAACAGGAAGGCAAGTAGCTGCCGTAGCCAATCACGGATGCGTGTTGCAAGCCGGCGTTTGCGGCGCGGCATCGTGCGGGCGAGGCGGCACGGCGTGCAGGCAATGCGGCACGGCGTGCGAGCGGGTACGCACGGCGTGCACGCTCATGCGGCATCATGCACGCTGTTGCTGCTGTTGTGCGACAGCGTTTTGTTTCTTTATCATCAGCGGGTGCGTGCTGGCAACCTGGAATTATAAACTAAATTAAGTTATTTAATTTGACAAATATAAAAAAATAATTAGGATTGTTTGGTGTTGCACGGTCTAACAACTCCTGACGATGCTCCGCGTTAAGGCGAAACACGTGTAGAGTAGTCGGTGAAGGTGCAAGGTGTGTCACTCACTGTTTCGCATTTGCATTTATTTGCGGGCAGGCGGTGCGTATTGCGTGCCGTGTGGTGACGGCCTAAGAATACAAGTGTCACCACTCCCTTACATGCCTGGGATGTCGTAAGAGTCGACTAAGAGGCTCGCGCTTTGAACACTTGTGCGAGAGAAGGAAAACTTGAAACAAACCCTCTACCAACTCGTCTGGCCAGCGTGGTAGCAGTAGGCTAATTACCTCCTATGAACGCCACAATAGGCGTGAGCTAGGAGAGGCCTATGTCCAGCAGTGGACGTCCAACTCTGATGATGATGATGATGATGATGGTGCATATTACACATGGGCGTAGCTATAGCCGAGAGTCCAAAAATGTACAAAGAAAAACGTTAGTTTTTGACGCTTTGCTTCGCATGCAAACGACATGACGCCTTACTTCAGGATTATATATTAGGAATCATATTACACTCATATTAGGAAGGGAGGACAATTGCAAAAGTATGTCAGTTTGTTTGTTTGTTCCTCTTTCACGCCTAAACGGTTAAACGTATTTTGATGAAATTTGGTATGTAGGGACCTTAAGTAGTGGACTAACACATAGGTTACTTTTTATCCCGATATTCCCACGGGAACGAGAATCACCCGGGTGAAACTCGGGCGGCTGCTAGTATTAAATATAGCGCAATCAAAGTACAGCACACATCAGAATGCCTAACCCGCGGTTTTTCGCGTGGGGTCTTTAAAAGCCCCACACTTCCGAAAGCTGCGATATTTTATTATACATAAAAAAATACAAATTTGGGCTTTGTAGTACAGTCGGGGAACTTCTTAAAAAGATCCCTAAAAAAGCTACTGGTTAACCGGGAACCAGTAGCTTTTTTAGGGATCTTTATTTAAAAAAGTTATAGATCTATAGAATAAGTTTGTATCACAAATAATAGAACATTAACAGGTATTTCATTTTAATAATAAATTATTCCTTTAACCTTAGTACTTTCAGAGAAAACATTGCCAAAAAAACTCTACTGGTCATCCGGGAAGTTCCCCGACCTAGCTTCCTAAAATATAAATATAATAAATAAGTAAAATGGACGATTAATCTATGCAAGGTCTTTAGAAGACCTGATGGTGTTATTCTATTTTACAATTCCATTGTTTGTCTAGATATAAAAATTCCTGGCGAACTATGGCCGGGGAGCAGAAAAAAAAACTACGTGGTACTCTCCGCCTTAGCAAAACAAACCCGTAGACACCAGATTGGAACCTCCTAGGTCCAAGCACGTCCAGGGGAACGCGAGTAATCGGTAAAACCTAACTTGGAAAATTCTAGCACCTAAAATTTTATACCTATTTAAAATTAGAATTGCTTCGTTAATTTAGTTGCCCAAATAACTTTTTGGACTTGTGTTTGCATTATATTATGGCTTATCCGGCCTAACTTTGAATGCGAGGTCTACTGTTTTCACAGAAGCTTCCGCCCTCAGTTGCACCCACGTGGTGCTCGTCCCCTTTGGAGTATCGGGGCAAAAGTAGGCTATGTAACTCTCCGTCCTTATCGTAGTTTCGTTAAAGTTGGCAAAAAGGGCAATGGCATTTCCTGGGCAAGCATGTTACACCTCATACCACATCCTGTTTACTAAGCACGATGGTGGTAAAACTTTTGATTTTCTCTAAGACTTCATTATATCCCTGAAAACATAAAAATAAAAAAAAATACAATATAATAAATGCTTACAAAAAATGATTTTAAAAGACCCGTGCGGTCCGACAGGGCTTCATAAAAAGGCGCGACCGACGGCGGGTTAAAGGTTATTTCGCTATAAAATAAATAGTAAAAAATGAAATAAAAATAACTTCGAGATTTATATGACACAGAATTTATATGGGGCATGCGTCTAATATCTGTGATTTGTTTTCGTCGTATGCTAAGGGGGCCTGGACTCCCTAGACCCCCCCCTTATATACGCCCATGCTATAATATGTTGTTCTTTGCGGTTAATTTCGCATGATTTTTGGTTTCTGTTAAAAGAGAAAAAGATCGTTTTAATGTTTGTTCTCTGAAAAACACAGACAGTTGAAAGACGGCTTGGTTAACAAGCATTTGCTGGCGCTTCCTATCCTTCAAATTTAACAATGCAACTACCGTCCTAAGGTTATTTTTGTCAAACGGCCAAATGTTTACAATGGAGTTGCTGATTGACAGCTAACAAAACAACGATCAAGGATTTATTTAAAAAACGGTCGCCGACCGGTTTTTCGGACGTCATCCGACTAATTATGCGAGTCGGCGTCCAAATCTCTGACAGCTGTCATCGCCGGTATCGGGGCAGGAGAAACAATAATTTCCGAGCTCTAATCAAAGAGCTACTGACAAGCTGACGGCTCTATATCGAGGACTCTTCACTCCGGGTGCGGTTTCACTTACAGCGATTTTATTTCATTACAGTACTGGCGACTACAATTGGGTTGGTATATTTATTAATTATTTTTATTTAATTTTTTATGTATGTACACCGATTATGCCGACATTTCTGATCCTATTTACGTGATTCTTTTTTGTTTGATGCGGAATAGTTGCCATTTAGTCTCATAAAAATTTCATTCAGTTTGGTTTAGTGTTTTATGAGCATTTTTGTTAATTGGACGATGTAATTTTCACGATACTTTGTTTATTATGTACATGTAACTTATTATATTCTAATCTATAAAAATACTTCTGTAGTTTACAAAACAACCTATTACAGATACTGTTTCCAGACACGATTTTCTGTAAAATATTATCGTTCTATTCTTCCTTCTCCTTACAAGGTCTCCCGCCGTAGGATTTGTGAACCGATGGCGTGCTTCTTAGACGTTCATAAGTGCTTTTAACAGCCTAGACTGAGCCTAGACTGAATAAATCATTTTGAATTTTTGAATTATGAGACAGCTCGATAATGAATCGCCAACACTGCCACCACTCCCTCTCTACAGCGATACAAAGAGGCAAAATGACAAAGACGGATGGAGGATCTTGATTTCTGTTTGGGCAGCGTGTGTCGACTGGCGTGGAGAGCCATCGACGCCGTCGTCAGGCGACGCGAGTCGTCAGCCCCTTGAGAATTAAAGCAGAGTTTGCTTTCTTAACGTGAATGATGATTCACGAGGTTTCGAAAGTACGATCGCTTCGAAATTGTTAACTGTGTCGTTTTTAACAAACATGCCTTTGAGTAATATCAAGGTTTTTGAGATAACAATGTAGCTTTTCTTCTTATAGAATTACAATACTAAGTAATGTGGACTTCTTATAGATCGACTTTACACAAACTTAGAAAAGCCTCTAATGCTAAAAATACAATAAGTAAATGAGAAGAATAAAGGACCAAGTATATCACCTTGTGGTAGACATTACATTAAAGTTGCACCTTTGCATCCATTGGAATGTTTGAACGCCACTTACAATATTCTGGTTACCGCGATAGTAAAAGCAGTAACCAATAGTATATCTTAATAATCTCAATACTTTAGAATTACTAAAGAATTAAGAATTGCACGAACTTAGTCGATAGCTTTAGAAAAATCCTTCTCTAATGACTTTGCTGTTGTTGTGGATGACTCTCAACACGTTTGTGTTGTCTATATTTGTATGATAATAATTTACCAGTACATCATCAAAAAAATTTGTGATCACTTAATGATTTTCATTCAAATTGCCTGTTTACGTAGAGGGATTATTATGGTAAATCATGAATTCATGACCGATAATTTTTCGATTTGGTACCTTTCAAAAGCTAAAATGTTCTGCATTTAGTGATCGGAGACTTTTTTTGATGTGTGTATATCGTTTTAGTTAGTTTATTTTTATATCTTGTATTTTATTTATTAAGTGCCTGCTTAAATAAAACAGTTACATTGTATGCCCGTTGTGGGTACACTGTTGTCACTATGCTCACCAATGCTTTTCAACCTACAAAAGTAAACAGTTTGGCAATATTAAACTATTTCTGCTGAGCTGTGTAGTGTCGGCTTAGCACTACCCCCTCTCATCCCGTGGGTGTCGTAAAAGGCGACTAAGGGACTCAGCCTTCAGGAGACGGGCAGCAGCGTCTCCTATAAACTTGGCCATACTGCGATCGCCAACTCGCCTGCCAAGCGTGGCGATTATGGCAAACCCTCCCTTTTGGGGGAGGCCTATACCCAGCAGTGGGTGTTATGTGGCTGAGACGACGACGACAAAATTGTTTCTATTTATATTTCTAGTAGTACCTACCTACTTATCAACAGGTAGCTGGTACTTCGGAACGGATTCATTTAGCGAGGTTTCCCAGAACTCCAAATTGTAATGTTTATACTATTAAAGAAGATATATTATTAATACCGGAATTGTTGAAACCAATATTTCACACGTTAGTTAGTATTCGAAATATGTTTTTGCTGTTGCCCAAATTAATTTCAAATGTAAGTTTACAATTATATTTCTCCGTGGCCTCGAAGTGCACACGGTTGCAAAGTAATAAACTTCAAACTAAATAATTATGTATTACGTTTGCTTTCGCGCGATTGGCCCAAACAAATCGTTTACCGGATTATTAAATCGCCGGAACACAGTATATGTATAATATAATTATAACTACAAACAGTAAGTTGTCTTCGCCTTTTCTTGATAAAAGTATTCAAAATTGGAAAAAATAAATTCAAAATCAGTTATTCAGTCTAGGCTGTTACAAGCACCTGTGAACGTCAAAGAAGCTACGCCATCGGTTCGCAAACCCTACGGCGGCGGCAGACCTTGTAAGGAGAACAACCGGCAAGAAACTCATCAAGCGCTGTTTTTTTCACCCTGTTTTATTTCATACAAAGTTGTCATATTGAAAAGTGACCTTAACAAATCAGTAAGGTCAATTTCCATCACAAAAATAATACTAATTATAATAGTACATTTTATGATTATCCTAACTGTAAACAATTTTCAACTTACGAATCACAACATTTCTCGCATTACAAGACTGCAGAAGCCGTGTAGTACATACAGGTCAGTATCAATTTATTTTAGATGAAAATATTTAAGCTCTAAGCACAAAATTAAGACAAGCAGACTGAAGAAGACCCATTTATTTCCGCTGGCGGCAACCGTTCACGAGTATGACCGTGAACCAGCAACGTAACGACCCGGTTCACTCGACTCCGCCGAAGAATTTGAGTGAGCATGACGTACTTCAGTCACTTATGTGGTGTATAAATATAAAAAAATACCATGGGAACAGTAACAGAAGAAAGATAAAAGTGCATTAATGTAAGACAACCTACAATGCTACTAGAAGACGCACCAGCTGGGTCATAATCATAAGTATATTTATAGTAAGTAATAAAACATACTTTCATATACTTGGAATAATTGGAGAACATTACTTATTTGTATTTATTCTAATCATGTAGTACCTGCCACACATCTCAACTCAAAACATCATAAATAACATAAAATCAAAACAAAAACATATATTTCAAAACATTTTAACACAAGCAGACAAGAGCAGACCCATCCCACTGGCAGCAACCGTTCATGAGCACACGACACAACCGTAGAAATGTTTAAAGAGAGCATGACATACTCAAGCCATACTATATATAATATATATAATAAACACTTAAATGATACGGCTACAACTTCGATAAAGTAAAACAAAATATTTATGACTAAGCTGTTTTGTCATTCAAATAGTTTAATAATATGCTTTCTTTTGTGGACAATCTTTTACATGAATCTTAAACTTTTCAGAAGTTAAATCCAAAATACTATCTAGAATTTGATTGTAAAATTTAACACCATGACCCAAGAAAGATCCGTGAACCTTTCCTAGCCTGTATCGAGGCATTAAGTTTATTTTTATTTCTCAAATTAAGATTATACCAATCGCTATGTTTGGTATATTTTGATAAGTTGCAACGAACAAAAATTATACAGTTCAGAATTAATTGAGATGCAGCTGTTAATATACCTATCTCTTTGAACTTATCTCTAAGAGATATTCTAAAGCCTAGCTGAGAAATAGTCCTTATTGCTCGTTTTTGTGAAATTAATATAGTGTTTATATCAGCTGTTGTCACCCACAACAGAATACCATAAGACATTATGCTATGGAAATAATTAAAATACACAATCCTAGCAGTTTCGACATCCGTTAACTGTCTGACTTTTCTAATAGCATATGCAGCTGAGCTAAGTCTATCATCTGATGCCGCGATATATGGGGCCCATTGAAGTTTACTGTCAAGAATTCACCCGAGTAAACAGTTGATTCCACTATATCTAATTTGTGCTTTAATAATTTCAACATTTATTGGCAGGACTTTTACATTAGGCAAAGAAAATTGAACACATTTGGTTTTCCTTGCATTAAGTTGTAAGTTATTATCATCAAACCAAGTAAGAATTTGAGAGAGTGCCCTGTTTACATCGTCATTGATTTCTGTCAACATGAAAAATTTGGGAAGTATCACCCGCGAATAAGAAACAAAAATCATCTCACAAATCTCTCTGCAAAGAATGTTAAATCATTAATGTAAATTTAAAATAGGAACGGACCTAAGATAGAGCCCTTAGGCACACCTATCTTTACTTGACAACAGGTGATTTTACGCCATTAATACCGTTGAGTATGAGTCCTCGAACAGAGATACGACAGTAACAAAATCATTTAGCTTCAACAGCAGCGTTTGATGATCTACGCAATCGAAAGCTTTAGCAAAAAATGCCTAGAGCATTTCGCGACTCCTCCCAAGCCTTTAAGACATGCTTTAATAGCCGACCCTTTGTAAAACCATTTTTTTCTCCGTAAATACGCGACAGGTCTGCCCGCCAACTTAAGCCATTATAAGTGGAACCTCACTTGGTGTGAAGGTCTAGCGAAGAACTTACTATAGAAATGATCCTATGAAGTAAGGTTATAAGCCACACGCTTACAGCGTACAAAACCTACAGAGTGCTTTCGTCACCGCGGCGAATTCGAGACTGAGACTCTTGCCGAGCTCTCGCCCAACCAAAGCGCGCCAGGTATTACTCGTGAACGGGCCTTTAGTAGGAATACAAAATACTGTATATCTTTATACTTGTGACCCGACCGACGGGAAGTGTTTAATCTTCCAAACATTAATGAGACTCTTAAATCAAATGATTATTATTTACGAGGCCTCTTATAAATAAAATTGTTTTTATACTTGTTGACGTTATTACGACAATAAATCTTTGTTTATTTTAAAAGTTGTGACAAATATGTTTTGGAAGGGTTTTGAAGCAGTGGTTATTGAAATAGGTTGGTTTACGGGTTTTATGGTCCGTAGGAACAAAGCGATTGCAATGGAAACTACACATTAAAAGTCATTTCCACCCAACCAATCATGAGAAAATTAGTAAACTTTTTGAGTCAAAATTTACAACTTGTAAGTACTGCCTTGGGTTATTATACCTGTTCAGTTTTCAACGCCTAAAAATGTTCGTAATAGTTTGGGCCAACATTTAGGATAGGAAACTTTTCTAACTGATAGCTAGTTCTATCAAAAACAAGAAGGAACCAAGTAAAGCGACGTTGTAAACCACAAATGGGGATGGTTAATTTTCAAACTGCGGAACCAAAATATCTGGCTCTCTTCCGTACAAAAGAAAAGCGATCTTTCTCACTGATAGATTCCGTGGTGATAGTTCTATCAAAAACAAGGGACGTCGTAAAGATAACAGGCACAAACGTGGTTAGACTTGGATGTATATCAAGAGCAATACTCGCGCGCTGCGCCGGATCTGTTTGCGTAACCCTGGACCGCTGGCTGCCGGTGGATCTGCCACAGTTGTGGGCAGAGGAGTATGAATTGTGATAATACTGCCGAATCTCTTAAGCGTCCCCTTTAGAAATCCCGCACCAGCGATCCACCATGCAGATCATAATAATTATGTCATTACTTATTGTCACCAAGTTGTTAAATAAACGAGGTAGGCAAGTAGCTGCGAAGTGAACAAAATGTTGTATTTTCAATTTTTATCATTGTCTAGGTTTGTGCATTTTTCCTTTCTTTCTTTCTTGCTTACAAGCCGTACAATACTTACTTTGGGGCTAGGCTAATTGGCGTGAGTGTAAGAAATATTATTATTATTTATTATTATTATTATTATTATTATTATATAGCTTACTCTGATAGAAACTCTGATAGAATTTAAGAAAAGAACCATCTTGATCTTGATCCATGATCAAGATGGTCAGAATCGGTCAATTTCAAAAGTCCAAGAGCTACCGTGTCACAGACAGACAAGTTTTAGCAATACCTCTCCCTTATTTTTTTCTTATCGAGTGAGGATTAGTGGTCGCTGGTGTCAGAGTTTATCAAACCGCCTATAAGGTATCTGACTTGGCTTAACGACTGTAATTAAATGACAACAGCCGGGACCGACGGTTTAACGTGCCCTCCGAAGCACAGAAGCGCTCAGCTATACCTTCCTGTACCTTGTAATCAATTATTCTGATAAATTATCATGCCATTCTTTAGTCCACTATTTTTTTATTTTTATTTATAATGACAGGGAGACTCTTAGCCTTCATCATACATGATGTTAAGTATTGATAAGGCTGAAGATGGAAGCGAGCCTCTCCCGGAATCCTCAACCACTGAGGAACTATTCACTTAAACAATGGATACCGACGTGCGTGCACTGTGGCAGTGTCAGTATTTGCCGGTGTTGTATTTACCCATCTCAGCTCACAGATTCTGTTTTCTTAATAGCTTTAGGCGAACGATAATAGTCAATATTTCGTTTTGCTTGTTTCCCCGTTTCAGTTCGGTGGTGAGATATTTAAGTTTAGTTGCAGAAGTGCTCCGATGATAATGTTTGGAATAAATGATAAGTAAAAGCTAAAATTAAATTTAGTGGGTCGGTCGGTGTGCTGAATTGCTTATAAATCTGAGGGAACATGTTTTAATTAATAATGAAGTTTTATTTTAACAAATATTTCTAATCGGGAATAGTTAGTGAGAGTGATAGTTTCAGGGATAATATGGCCTCACTTGTTTTAGTGCATTTTATATGCACATATCACATAATTACTAATACCAGTTTTTATGGAAGAGTACACCTGGCACAGGTGCACTATGCACTTGATAGAGGTGTGACCATGCTGTAACAATAATTGGTAACGAAATAAATAAATTTTCTTTCTTTTTTTGGATATGAATATCGATATACTTGATGCCTTACCACAGGCTTTAACGATAAGAATTACCATGGATAGAATATTTGACACTGACTGTTCTAGGTAATGAGGTTCACTTTACGGGAAGTTTTTTGAATAATTAAATTTATACGTGTGGCCGAGCGTAGAAAGACAAACAATAGAATGGTAATATTATGAAAAAGCTTCAACACTGACTAAAACAAATAGGCGCATGACAGCTGAGCAAAAACTATCTCTCGCTGCCCAGCATGGCAAGAGCCATGTTGGCCAGGGACAGATCCTGGAAGGCGGCAGTCTCCTTTTGCGAGGACGTCATCTCGCAAAAGGAGGCAGCAGAACGGGCGCGTGAACAAGATGTCCATGCGGATCGGGTCCGACGCAGGCGGGTGGGTGTACGGAGGCGGCGCTACGCGCATCTCCTGTCACTGTAGTGAAACCGGCACCGGGAGGTGGCTCAGATAGATGGGCAGGACGCCGGTCACAGGGGAGAATACAAAAAATGGGCCCCCATGACTTACGGCGGCGAGAGGGAAAGAAAAAAAAAAAAAAAACATGAAACGGTAAGTAATCAGTTAATCACTGTAGCGTTAAATAATCAGATAAGTAATAGGAGAAGTGCGGTGATAGAAGTGGGCTGCAAGTGCCAAAAGTGCAAAACCGCATACCTGTGCGTCTGATTGTCTTGGTCGTGTGATACGAAAACTGGAATTTTGATCAAGTTCAATAACCTTCACGATAATAGTCAAGTAGTTATCCTAAGTATTCGTTTTCTTACTCATGTGTTAAATCAAAAGTTTGTAGTTATGGTAAATTTTAAATAGAAAAATATTGGAAAAAATTAACTCTGCCACAAGTGAATTCTCAGACGGGAATCGAACCCGCGACCTTTGGAAATCCGGTCCAATGCTCTTCACTTGTGGCCGCGTAAATTTTTTCCAATATTTTACTATTTAAAATTTACCATAAGTATAAAAATTACCATAAGTATAAAAATAGCATTGAAAAATGCAAAAAGTACAAAATCAAAAGTTTGTTTTAAAATTCTGATTGCTTAGTTTTTTGTATCAATTTTCATCATTGTTTAGCTAGCCCAGGTCACTGATAGAGTAAACGAGTATCCTTTTAAATATGTTTTATTATTTTTTTTTTGTTATGTGTGTTATCGACCAAAAAACAAGTACAGACACTTATGATAAATTTTAAATAGAAAAATATATGTAAAAAAACAACTCGGCCACAAGTGAATTCTCAGTTGGGACTCGAACCCACGACCTTTGGAAATCCGGTCCAACGCTCTAACCACTGAGCCACCAACTTAGTCTCGACACAAGTATCGGATACATTTTAAATAGAAATATATTGGAAAAAGTAAGTCTCGGTAGCTCAGTGGTTAGACCCGGATTTCCAAAGGTCGTGGGTTCGAGTCCCAACTGAGAATTCACTTGTGGCCGAGTAAAGTAAAGTTTATCAGAAGCACAGACATGTTTAACTGCCCTCAAAATAGCAGTGAGGGTTAACTAGCGGCTATTAATATGACAATAATATGCATGCAAGCCAAGAATAACAATGCGAACAGTTACAACGGTTCACCTGCTAGAATAACAATTCGGAACAGGTTTACGTGTCGAAATGGTCGTAAATTGAGTCCAAACTGAAGATATGACATACTAGGTTGATTCTTCGAAGCGATTCAGATGTTTTTTGCCAACGATAAAAGGTTGTATCTGCCCGTATTATGATGCATCTATACACATCAAAAAACTTGAAACAAACCCTCTACCAACCCGTTTGGCCAGCGTGGTAGAGTAGGCTAATATCCTCCTATGAACGCCACAATAGGCGTGAGCTAGGAGGCCTATGTCCAGCAGTGGACGTCCACAGGCTGATGTGTGTGTGTGTGTATGTGTGTTATTTACGATAAACGTTTCAAATTAAACAACAACTTCAGTTTTCAAATTGGTCATACGTCATTACTTAAATCTAAGTCCCAATAAGTCTTCTGCATAAAGGAACATAACAAACAGCTATACTCGGTATCTCTAGCATTAGATTCTAATGTAATAAGAACAGATTTCTTCACTAATGTGAAGACGGCACTTGGCCACTTTCCCGGACCGCTATGCCTTTTAACACAATTTTGTTCTAAAAATCAATTCAGGCCATATTATTTATCCCATGTCGGAACAAATAATAAACAAATAAAGCCAAATATATGAGTAACAATAGACTTGACGATTACACTTTGTAAAAAATTTTTAAATTCCATATCCATTGACATAAAAAACTTTTTTAAAATCGATTCTAAAGTGTAATTTTTTGAAGTCAAAGTTAAGGTGGCCGCTTTGAGTTGACCTTCCGTAACCTAGACACATTTAGTATACACCTACAATGTAACGAAAGGTTTTCTTCGAAAACGGCTAATATTTGTCAATACCACCACAGAATATATAATTTACTACTACTACAGAGTTCTCAATAGTATGAGACAAAAAATAATATAGGCAAGTTGAAGGCAGCGAAGCATTTTTTTTCATTATCTTTGAAATAACAAACTGTTACCGTAGTCTCAGTACCGTTTTACCGTATTATCATTTGTTTAGATTCGTTATTAACGTTACATCGTTAACACACGTCATCATATTATGACACATGTCATATTTAACGACACACGTCGTCCGATATTAATGTATTTACGGCTGTGACGTCACTGTGGCCTGTGTGTGGCTGTCCGCTGGTATTACTGCGTGAAAAAATACGGTAAGTCGTAAATCTCAATCTATGGTGCAGTGGTTAGTGCGTTTGATTGGCTATACGACTGAAGCGAAATAGTAATGAGAAAAACACGCGCAGGTAAACCGATTTTGCAGATTAGACGACATTTGACGACCTCCGTGGTAGAGTGGTACGTACACCGGTTTCAAGGTGTCGCCTACTCTGAGGTCCCGGGTTCTAATCCCGGTAGGGGAAAATGTTTGTATGATGATTACGAGCATTTTGTACCTGAGTCATGGACGTCTATATGTATTTCTACACCTAAATACTTATATATGTATAATTACATATATTTATATCCGTTACCCTAGTAGCCCATAACACAAGCCTTACAGACTACAGTGCTTACTTTGGGGCTAGGTTAATTGGTGTGAGTGTAAGAAACATTTATTTATATTTATTTATTTGAAATACACTCGGCTGCAAAGAAATCGAACCACTGCGTTATTTTCATGCCGATTGTAGATTTAACTTGCGACCGCCCGCGTTTCATCCGTGTGGTTCCCGGTCCCGTGGGAATATCGATATAAAAAGTAGCCTCTGTGTTAGTATACACTTCTTGAATTCCTTACATCCCAAAATTTCATCCAAATCGGACAAACGAAACAAAATGACATACCTTCTCGAATTTATAATAGTAATAGGACCAGGATTTATCATTTGCTAGCAGAACACCGGTGTCAAGAGAACTTTATTTTCTATTTTTTTAGTAATAACTGGGCAGGCATTTGACCACCATCGTGCTTAACAAACAGGATGCGGTCTAAGGTGTTGCATGCTTGCCCAGGAAATGTCTATTCACTCTCGCCTTGAAGAGGCCAAGGTTGTAGGAATCGGGGAACACATGAGCAGCGCTGCCTTTCCATTCCATTCTTTAGCGGTTCGCATAAGAAATGTGTCAGCAAAGCGCTTGGTGCGGATCGCTGGAATGTCTACGATGTACGGGTGATAAGCTAACCTGCGTTTGGTAGCCCGATGGTGGAAGGGGGCTGGAGGAACAAGGTCGTGCAGTTCTCTCGCACACTCTCCAAAGTGTATCCTATAAAAGACCGATAGACATGCAACTTTGCGACGGTGACTGAGACTCTGAAGTTCCGCCGTGGCCAAAGCTGAGTTTCCAATGAGTTTCCTGGCACGGTTTTCAATCGATTCCAGAAGGTCTAGCTGATACTTAGCTGATACTTATTTTATTTTTATAAGCGACGGGGACACTCTTAGCCTTCATCATACCTGATGTTAATTATAGATAAGGCTGAAAATGGAAGCGAGCCTCTTCCGGAATCCTCAATCACTGAGAAACTGGCTATCTAATCTTTAACTGCCGGAACACAACAATGCTGAAAACATTGTTGTTATGGCGTCAGACTTAGATAAGATCGTGGTAGCTAGCCAGGCGGACTTACAACAAGTCCTACCACCAACCAAACCGAATACTATATGTACTGGAATCGAACCCGGGACCCCTAGGTCTGATACCGGTGGTTGTACCACTAGACCAAAGAGGCGGTTAAATAGAATATCTATTGTGTCTCATAATCCGGGCCCTAAGAGGCTAAACGGTTGCATAAAATATGTTACTACGATTACGAATTACCTTACTAAATGCGCAGGTTATGAAGGATAAATATTGAATAAGGAATGGAGAGGAACTCACGGTGGCACAGTGGTTCACGCAATCGGCCTGCCATTGCAGCGGTTAAGTAACTTTCCCAATGGTCGGTCACGGGATGAGTGCCAAATATTTATAAGCTCGAACACTCCCGTGTTTTAGAAGGCATGGTAAGCCGTTTGGTCCCAGCTGTAGGTATTTGCAGTCGCTATCTTAGTATTGGGTTATGGTCCATACTCCTTATCAATTCATTAGGAAGACCAGTTCCTTCCTAGCCTAGCAGTGGGGCTAATGATGATGGCGATGAAAAGATATGCATGACCAACCACACGGGCAACAGGCCATGCAACTTCTTAAGGGCAACTTATTTGGCGAATCAAAAAAATACTGGTTAAATCGACCAGGATTAGTACACGCCAAATCCCTTATCGAAGGCTATTGGCAAAAGCAAACTGCTGAACTTCTAGAACTCAGCAGAGCAAACATAAGTGCGATAGCAAGAGCCTTAACTGGACACTGCAAACTAAAAAGGCACCAATTTCACATGAAATTAAGTGACACTGACGTTTGCCGTTACTGCGGATTAGAGAGAAAATACCCAAACATCTCCTATGTGACTGCGGATCCCTAATTCACAAACGCAGTATCCTGGGCCGGCATATAATTCGGCCAGAGGAACTAAAATCTCTCAGAGCTAGGAAGATTTTAGATTTCCTGGAAGCCGCCAGGCTAAAAGAGATACTATAACAAGGTGGCGAGTTACAATAGATCTTATAGGTCGCAGTGACTACAGTTCCAACTGGAGCTGCATAGCCCCTATATCCTACAATTAATTAAACCACGCGGGCCCTTTGAAAGAAAGAAAGAAAATTAATTTATTTGAAACTAGCGGCCGATCGCGGTTTCACCCGCGTGATTCCCGTTCCCGTGGGAATATCGTGATAAAAAGTATCCTATGTTCATACCCAGGCTATCTACTTTATTAGTATAGACTAGCTGCATCCGGCATGCGTTGCAATGTCACGTGAAGTATACAGAAATATATAGATTTTTTGCGCGTATGAAGTCACGGGAGAAACGATTCATTTGTATACCTTCTGCATATACCTTAGTATAAACAGGTATATAACTTGTCGTTTCCAGAAACATTACAATTTTCATAATAACTTTTTATTGTTTTCTCTTTACAAGCGGACGTCATACATTGAAATAAAGCTAATATAAGAAACGTTATTAAATTTTCTTTTATTCGCGTCTTTGTTCTCAGTCAAAGTTAAATATGTGATGTGTATTTCGGTTATTAGGACTTAGAACATAAATATCATCAAATTATTCATTTCACTGATGGTCTTAAATTCACAGAAGCAAGAGATCAGGGGGGCAATTCTCGCGCCTTCGACTTCTCGAATTCGACATTTTTGGAGCCATAAATCTATATTTAAAACTCACAGAAAACAATCTTCAACATTATAGGATTGTCAAAGATCATTGAAACTAAAGTATTATGACCGTAGTAAAGATATTACTTACATTTTTAATAAAGAAATTATGGTTTGAAAAATGTCGAATTCGACATATCTTAGCGCGAGAATTGCCCCCCTGAAGTTTTAATTCATCATGCATCATACACATTTCATTTTTAATTATCTTACTCTACTCGTATGCTTGAGTGTGTGTGTGTTGCCAGTGATGACTTACGGTAGTGAACCGTGGTCGCTAACTATGGGTCTGATAAGAAAGCTCAAGGTCACCCAGCGTGCAAATAGAGAGGGCTATGCTCGGCGTTTCCGTACGTCATCATATCAGAAAGATGAGATCCGTAGGAGAACTAAAGTAACTGACATCGCTCGAAGGATTGCTCAGCTGAAGTGGCAGTGGGCGATGTGTGTGTGTGAATTATGAATCGATACTTATAGAACAACTAACGGCCGGGCGCGGTTTCACCCGCGTGGTTCCCGTTCCCGTGGGAATTTTGGGATCAAAGCTATCCTATCTCTTAAGTTGGACCAGACTGCTCACGGTGTGCCAATTTAATTTAAAATCGGTTAAGTAGTTTATGAGTCCATCGCGGACAAACATCGTGACAGGAGATTTATATATATTAAGATTTCAAAGGAATACAAAATTTTTCTTGCATTTTCATCTTATAATAAAAATAGCATTGTGAAAGCAATTATTTAAATAAAATGAAATAAAACTAATTTTTATGCTGTCTCAGATTTGTTTTCATAAATATTTGATATAGGCTTGCAACGAATAGTACATTCGGCCATTTGCCGAATATCGAATATTTGGCGAGGTCTTGGAACAGAATACTTAATAGTACAAGTCTTGGCCGAATATTCAGCCAGTGCAAAAATTTGTTTAAACGTGATTTTTCGCGCTTCATTGCTACTAGGGAACGCAATCAGCTAGATTTCTTACCAATTTTGCGAGATAAACTAAAATCGGTTAAATACCTACATGTTTATTTCGAAGCGCGCTGGCCTTCGATCCTGGTAGCAAGCGACGACTGCGAACGAGTTGCGAGCAAGACGCCACAAGATATTGTATGTTTCATACTATGCAAATTTATCTTTTTTTATGAACATAGGTGAGACCAGTAACCCTGATGTTAGGTATTGATAAGGCTGAAGATGGAAGCATGCCTCTGCCGGAATCCTCAACTACTGAGGAGCTGGCAATCTTATCTCTGCCTGCCGAAACACAACAATGCTGAAAAACATTGTTGTTATGGCGTCAAGACTTAGATAAGGTGGTGGTAACTAGCCAGGGGAACTGACAGTAAGTCCTACCACCAACCAAACTCTCTGCTCTCTGGTCTGGATGTCTCTGGATCTGATACCGGTGGTTGTTACCACTAGATCACAGAGCCGGTTAAATTATATAATGTCATGATTAGGTAATATGAGATAGTAAAAGTTACTAAGTCATTATTTATATTCCAAAAAAGAGATCACTGAATTAGGTTAGGTTAACAAAAGTTGCTAGGAGTTAATGATTATAAAATAATACATATTTGTATTTTTTCTTAATAAATAAAGTAACAACAAAAAGTTCCACCAATCTCGCGAGATTGAGTTAGCGGATCTGTCGTGGCTTCAAACATTGATTTATATTAAAGCCAAAATCTCGGGAGTTTCTTCACTATAATATTGCCACTGTTGCGTTTAGTTAAGTTTAGTGCAGTTTATCGAACTCTCTTCTCTGCGTTTAATTTTTTTTAAAGTGAAATTGTGTAAGAGAACTAAAAATAAAATCATCAATAATCGATTATGGCCAATAGAAAAAGATTGTTTTATAATAAATAAATATATTTTTCTTTAATTTTACCTATTATTTTACTACCAAAATTATATACTATGAGTATTCGGTATTCGGTCGAATTTTAAAAAAGTGGCCGAATAGTGGCCGAATATTCGTTGCAAGTCTAATTTGATTAAAATAGATTGATATTAATATAAACCACTCAGATTTTTTTATGAAACTTGTTTAGTGAAAAAAATTTGGACATACGAATTAATGAGTTAAAGAATAATAAATATGTTTATATCACTTCTCAGTTCTTTGTCTATCCAAATAACAAAATTATTAAAAATATGACAGTGGTGTTATTTTTAACTGATTTAAAAAATAGGAGGTTCTATGTTCGTTTGCAGTGTGGTGACGGCATAAGAATACAAGTCACCACTCCCTTGCATGCCTGAGATGTTGTAAGAGTCGACTAAGAGGCTCGACGCATTGAACACCTGTGCGAGAGAAGGAAAACTTGAAACAAACCCTCTACCAACTCGTCTGGCCAGCGTGGTAGCAGTACGCTAATAGCCTCCTATGAACGCCACAATAGGCGTGAGCTAGGAGAGGCCTATGTCCAGTGGACGTCCACAGGCTGATTTATGATGATGATGATGATGTTCGTCTGTCATTTGTGCTTTTTGTATGTTCATCGATTGTATGTTTACATCAGGATTGACCCAAGTTTGTTCCCATTAGTTGAAATTTTACAATCAATTCAGTAGTTTTTAGGAAATTTTAATGTTAATTCTTGTACAGCTGATTTACCCTTTGATGAACACTTACGAAATTTTCTATTTAAATTAGTACATTGATTTAAAAATCTTAAAGCAAGAATGTCTTTTTAATGCGTTTTACATTTTTCAAAATGTACTTACCCTTTTGTCAATAATTCTAATTCTACTTCTTTTTGTGCAGTGGCGGTGCCCTTTTGGATTTCGCCAATGTATATAATCCTAGTTCAATGAATTGGGTAATCCAAATCTAGTGTATCTGTCTTGATGACACTATACTCTGTCCCAATTTGTTTGAACAAGTTTTGATTAATTGATAGAGATCTTAGGAGTTTCACCCGAGTTCTTTTCGTAATAACACGTGTTGTGAGACTCCATTTTAACTCTATTTACCGTACAATTTCTATATTTTTTTTTAATATATAATAAACACTGGATATTGGCGAAATCCAAAAGGGCACCGCCATTAAATAAGAAGAAGAAAGATCTTTAAATTACATTGTCTCTCAAAAAGTTCTCCTATGTACACGGCTATTTTTAAACAATATCTTAAATTTCTAAGTTAGACTCAGAATCGGTAAGTGAAGATCTTACCCCTAGAAACATGGGTCGAAAAATATATTTTTTTTTTCGATTCTTCATACAAATTAGACTGATCACGTGATTGATTTAGTATGGGAAGTTCAAAAATTGTTCTCGTATTTTGACCCATGTTTCTAGGAGAAAGTTGTTCACTTACCGATTCTGAGACGAACTAAAAATGTTAGATATTGTTTAAAAATGTGAAAAACGATATGAAAGTTTATCGGAAGGACCTATTTCAGTTATTTCCCTTATTAACGTGTTTTCTCCTATTATACACTTACCGGCATATTAATTGGCCCACTTCCTTATTTTCATACAATCTTTGCGACTCTATACATAAAAATGTGAACATATTACTGCAAAAATCTGAATGCTTACGTTTGGTTAAGCGTTCGACTGTCCAATTAGCAATTTTAACGAGTACCGAAACCACTGCATTTGTCCATAGATGCAGAACAATGAATGCTTCATAATCACATTTTAAGTTTCTTCGCGCACTTTTCTTTTACTGAATTAAGTGCGTTATATATATCACTAAATCCGTAAAAGGTTTTTTATTTCAATGAATGCTTCATCAGATTCCATACAATGTGATATGGCCATAAAGTAATGTTTTGCTTTAACGAAGCCATGGAAACGGGACGAGATTTTTAAAACTCTTTAAAGTGCTCATTGGGCAGTTAAACGCTTAACCTAGCTAGCACTAGCATACAGATTTGCAGAAATATGTTCACATTTTTATGTAGTTTCGCAAAGTGAGCATGTTTGTATGACAATAAGGGGTGGGCCAATAAATGTGCCGGTGAGTGTATTATATATTGTTTTGATATTTAAATACATAACGTCTATACTTACGTCAAAACACTATAATGTACAATCCCACAAGTTGCAACACTTCACATACAAAAATCATCTTGTAACACTAATCACATAAATATCACTTTTTAATACCACGATGTTAATCACAGACGATTATATCGAACATAATATTCGAATGAAAATAAACAATTTAACGCGTTGTTTTTAGTTTTCGAATAAGTAGTAATGTTCGCCTGAATGCACGGTGGCACACTGAATCGATTCAGCTAGTTAGCGCGGCAAAGATTATGAAATATACAGTAAGATAACCTTGTTAAAAAACTTCAAACAAGACGTTCAGCGTTTTAATCAGTTGATTAATTATCAGGCTGTTATATTACACTTATGAATGTCAAAGAAACAACGCCGACGGTTCTCAGAGTCCTACGGACGTAATCCTTGTATGAACCAGCAAGAAACTCTCGCTAATTTTACCCTGCCTTATTCCATACAGAAATCGACCAATTGAAAAGTGACCTTAACACTTCAGTAAGATTCTTCACATTGTCCAGTACAGAACAGATTACAGAATTCTACGCCAGCTGGATGAGGTCGGTGGTGAATTAGTTCGCGCGTTAGCCTGCTATAGTAGCGGTTAAGCAATATTTATTATCTCGCGCTATATAAACAAAACGACGACAAGGCGCAAGACACTATATGAAACAAAACTTTTCGTCATTGAATATAAAATAGCAACGGAAATAAAAAATATAATAAACTAGAGGCCGGGCGCGGTTTATCAAAGCTATCCTATCTCTTAAGTTGGACCAGACTGCTCACGGTGTGCCAATTTAATTTAAAATCGGTTAAGTAGTTTAGGAGTCCATCGCGGACAAACATCGTGACAGGAGATTTATATATATTATTAAGATAAGATAACGAATAAACATAACAGTAGTTAAATTTAAATAATGTTTCTATGTCATTGCATGTGACTGTACATACGTACAAGTCTGTGCCTCGCACCGTCTGCACGGCCACCTGCTCTATGGCCACGTCTAGTCTAATATTAGTGGCGCGCGCGCCGCCGGCGAGTGTCAGTTATAGTTTTTATTGTGCGCCGCGCCGGAGTATTTCGGGACCACTCTGCTAGTCGACCTGCTGTGCGCCTGTCGTGGTCTAACCTCAAATGATAGATAGATAGCCGACGACCTGCCCCCTAATTGTCTAATTTCAAAATCTCTCACAATCCCTTTCAAAGGTATTGTAAGTGTGATAATGATTTATGGAACTGTTGAAGTTATAGTCGCAATCTCTTTTGGAACGAATGATGTTTTAAATGACACCTCATTTGACACTTCTCCATACATTTGAAAGATATTTTCGTCTGTCACTTTGCTTAGACAGTTCAATTTCGTTCATTCAATACCTACCTTTCAAAACGCGTCCCAATCACAATGCCTTTCAAATGTCGAATAGTAACGGCCCTGAAGTATGTAAATATCTTTCAAACGACGAATTGAAAGGGATTGCGGTAGATTTAAAATTAGATAATTTGCCCCCTGTGCCCCTGTTTGGCACAAGGGTACTAAGCCCACCTTTTGCGCCAGAGGTCCCGGGTTCGATCCCCGTACAAGACAATTATTTGTGTGCATGAACATGTCTATTTGTCTTGGTCTGGGTGTTTGATATGTATATTATGTATGTTAACCAAACCGAATACAATATGTACCCCCGCTGGGAATCGAACCCGGGACCCCTGGGTCTGATACCGGTGGTTGTACCACTAGACCACAGAGGCGATTAAAATAATCATTCCTTAATTACTGAATCGTGGAAGCTTGTAATGAGTATTTCGGGACCACTCTGTTGATTTGCTATGAGCCTGTCGTGAACTGCTCTAACCTCAAAATGTGCTTGTATACTAGCCACAGCCGGCTACTTTCTTCCAGTTCTCCATACGAAAGTCTATCTATCATGAGTTTTTTTTCCTTTGTATCTGAAAACATTGGTCTGACAGTCTGTAGAACTTACTGCTCAATAGAGGTGTTCTCATACGTATATTATTTAAAAAAACTCATGGACCCCTTCCATGGTAGGTAGGTTCCATTCCAGGTATTTTGATCTCCCCATTGGCCTTTTATTGACGAATTGATAAGAAGAATGGCCATGGCAAGTTTCAATGCGGATTGGTGGGTGTTATTGAATGCAAATGCATCGGTCACGGGATGGGTGACCATAAATTTACTATCTCGAGCTCCTCCGTGCTTCGGAAGGCACGTTAAGCCGTTGGTCCCGGCTGCATTGCAGTAGTTAAAACCCACCAATCCGCATTGGGCCCGCGTGGTGGGTCATGGCCCGTTCTCCTTATCCATCCATAAGGAAGGCCAGTGCCCCAGCAGTGGGGACATTAAAAATGGCTGATGACGAACTTAATAAGTCACAATCAGTAGAAGTAGTAGGGTTATTCAACGCATTTCACAAGTCCGATCAAGTATCAATTGCTCTGATCCAATAACAAAAATAAAAGTATACATTTTCTATACTAATATTATAAAGAGGAAAGATTTGTATTTTTGTATGTAACGAATAAACTCAAAAACTACTGGACCGATTTTGACGAAATTTGGTATAGAGAAACCTTAGACCCCAAGTAGTAACATAGGCTATAAATGATCCCAAAATTCCCACGGGAACGGGAACCACGCGGGTGAAACCGCGCCCGGCCTCTAGTATATAATAAGATGGTTTTTATTTAAAATTGTTTAGTAACAAGCAAATAAGAGAAATCTTAATTAAGGCCAACGCGGTTTTTACATTGAAAAAAAAGTGTTCGTTATTTTAATTAGAACTTAAAATACTTATCGCTATAACATGGCATTAAAAAAACTCTCTAAATTCAGTCCAGTAAAAAATAATTTGATTACTTCTTTGAAAATAAAAACAATGTTCTTTAAACAAAAATCAAACAGCTTTTCCCCCTTAAGGAAGGTTCGCGAAATGGAGAGATTATAAACAAATTGGATTAAATAGGATTAATAAAGTGGTGTTTTTAAAGATTTGAGGGGTGAAGAATCCCTTGATGAATCAAAAGGGTGGAAATTTAAGCGTAGGTTTAGTAGCTACTAATATAGGTTTCTCAATAACATGGCAGTTTGTTATAATAATAATATAATAATTTATTTATTGAACAAAAACCAAAAAGTTGTACATTTAAGTTCATAAGCCACCGTGGCAGTAATTACTTTACTTTCATACAAAAAAATACGTTTAGAAATTGCGTAATACATATAACATTTGTACCCGTCATTTTGAAAAGAACACAAGTCCACTAATCAGAAGTTTTTAAGATCAACAAAATTAAATAAATTCTTGCAAAAAAGTCTATGGTCGTGGAAAAACTGAACATTATATAGATATGGTATATGAAGATGTGCCCTTTTAACATGGAATACAATAAATAAAAGCGCGCCAAAAAACGTTGATGTAAAAAAGTGTGATTCGTGCCGTTTTCGAAATGACGGGTTCATTTAGTACGTACCATCATGGTGTAAAAAGAGTGGATTATATCTAAGCAACTATTTGAAATGGCTTTGCTAGGCGTTTCCCTGCGTGATCGAATCAGAAATGAGGAGATCAGCAGGAGTACTAAAGTTACTGACATCGCTCGGAAGGATTGCTCAGCTGAAGTGGCAGTGGGTGGGACACATAGCGAGAAGAACCGATGGCCGTTGGGGCGGAAAGGTTCTGGAATGGCGACCGCGCACCGGACGACGCTCCGTGGGTAGGTTGTGGGGACAAGGTAGACCGACGATCTGGTGAAGGTCGCGGGAAGTCGCTGGATGACGGCAGCGTAGGACCGATCGTCGTGGAGATCCTTGGGGGAGGCCTATACCCAGCAGTGGGTGTCATGAGGCTGAGACGACGACGACGAACTATTTGGAGTTTGTAAGTGATGTAGTATATATAGCTTTTATTATTCCTATATTATATTACGGTCTTTAAAATGTATGGAATCACCGATCTATATCGAGATAGACGGTAAAAGTGTACCTACCTTGCGCGTCAAAAGTTTGATCCACGGTCAAAGTTTTCCGACCTAAGTCAGTCCGCTTGAGACCATTGCCATGAAAACACGCGTCCTTCAGAAACGAAAATGGTTAATTGTGCAGTGCTTTCTTGCAAGAGCTCGTCAATAACATTTCCACATCACTAAATGTCACTCTTGACGTCATCGCAGGTCCAAAAAACTGGACCCGCTAGGTTCTCATATAGTTTGAAGCGCTCTTTTCGTCTATCTCGATGTAGGTCTGTGTATGGAATCTTTCTTTCTCTACTCTATTGGAATACCATAACCGCCTCTGTGGTCTAGTGGTACAACCACCGGTATAAGACCCAGGGGTCCCGGGTTCGATTCCCAGCGGGGGTACATATTGTATGCGGTTTGGTTGGTGGTAGGACTTGTTGTAAACCCGCCTGGTTAGCTACCACCATCTTATCTAAGCCTGACGCCATGTTTGTGCCGTGCGGTTTGTGACGCCACAATGTTTTCAGCATTGTTGTGTTCGAGATAAGATAGCCAGTTCCTCAGTGGCTGAGGATTCCGGGAGAGGCTCACTTCCGTCTTCAGCCTTATCAATACTTAACATCAGGTATGATGAAGGGTAAGAGTCTCCCCGTCATTCATAAAAAAAAACTTAAACGGAGAAATTGATTTACTTCCTAAAAATTCACGAACTGAAGAGTCCCGTCTCCATCCGGTAATTAAACCCAAACAGTCGCTCACATTTGCCGGGCGTTATACTTTAATACGTCGCAAATCCCGGACCAAATCGGGCACACCCAGGCATAACCGGGCGAAGCAATCACAGGACACTGAACTTCGTTAATCAGACATTGGCACTTAGGCTGAATATACATCTATGAGCTACGATTTGTATTTTATGGTTCACCTATTTTTATGGATAGCTTCCGCCCGCGACTTCATTCGTCACGCGTGGACACTGTATGTCCATATTGTGGATAGAAGGCATGTAATTACGAGGAATAGGCTATTTGACAGGTTTTGAAAATCCATTTTATATTATGTAGTGGAGTTTTAGGAACCCAGTAAAAGTTGTTTTTTTTTATTCTGGTACATATTTGCTGAAAAATATCAAATTAAAAAATCAATATTTAAATACTTTGACAATATGGCGCTGCAATGGGTTCGGTGACGTCATTTGCCTGTATTCTGCATATCATCCACATACGTAGTCAAACGAGCTTTACAAGCAGGTCATTATAAACTCGACCAATCAGGAGCGTTTTGTGACACGTGACAAAACGTTTAAAAAAACGTTTTTATTTACGGATTTTTAAATAAATTTATAATTATTTTCAACTTACGTTAATAAAAAACCATGTTTAAACCCATAATTTATACTGATAACAGTAATTGACACTTTATTTTTCGCATTGTCAAATAGCCTATATTATGAGAATAGAGGAAGCAATTTTTTTTCATTATTTACCTTTAGTTTGAATTAAAATCATCCTTTACCATGATCTTTATTAGAGCGTCCACCACTAACTTTCTTCCATTGAACTATTTAATGGTGGCTCCACACATGGCTATTTGTATTTGTGTATTTGACAAATAACTTCCATGTGTGGAGAGTATCTTTGCCAAATTTATTGCCGTTTTTGCCTATTTGGCGAAGACAGCCAATAACAAATGCGGCTTACCGAACGTCTGTCGGCTTTTCAAGGCACATCAAAGGAGACAAATAGGCAAACACGCAATTGTACACGCAATTTTGGTGTGAAATCTCATTAGTATTAGTAACTGAAGGTCTAAAAATGACGCTAATGCAATATTGGTAAGTGGATTCTCTAATAAATTATTTAATTGTTAATTTTCCAGAATCAGAATCAGAATAAATTTATTGCTCAAAACTGTGTTACAGGTTCTTACATTACGCGCGGTGGTGCGCATCCCGACGGCAAGGCTGGAACTTTTCATGAAGGAGGTCTTCTGGCCGCAGGGCGTCGTATACAGCCGCTTCAGAGGGGCGCCCGACTCGACACAGAAGCTGTCAAAATGATTTTAAGTTGTAATATATTATATGTATATTAGTCTATAAGGTATTTATTGTATGGGCCTTGATGCCTGAAATAAATGGTAAAATAAAATAAATAAATAAAATTACAGATTACATTTTATAGTATCAACAGTTTACCTTAACAGGCATGCAATAATAACTAATTTGAAATTAGTAGAGAATGCCATATTCTCATATTGTTTGAAACTCAAGATATTCCTGTAGTGTATAAAAACATTAGTTAATAACCTGCTTTTTAAGTTTTGTTCAAATTTATGACCATCATCTATTGAAATAAAACAACTTTTGTGGAATATTTAGTGCGATTTATTTACCGGCACCTATTCAGTTGTCGTGGTCAACCCGTCAACCCGTGACCACGGCAACTGAAAAGGTGCCGAAACGTCGGGAAACCAAAAACCTCAAATAAACCGAAAAATTATAGTACCAAATAATATATAATTCGGGTAAATAAATCGCACTAAATATTCCGCAAAAGTTGTTTTATTTCAATTATAAGTGCGCGAAGAAACTTAAGATGTGCTTACATCATCTATTACTTTGATATCAGAAGGCAAATGATTAAATACTTTGGAGTTTAGAACTGTGTCAGTATTGCAGAATTTGTTTTTTATTTTTTGAAGGCAAGAAAACTTACTCCAATCGAATTATATAGGAACTAAACAAAAAAAAATATTAATGATAAATTTTAAATAAAAATTAACTCGTCCACAAGTGAATTCTCAGATGGGAATCGAACCTACGACCTTTGGAAATCCGGTCCAATGCTCTAACCGCTGGCCATCTCGGTAGCTCAGTTCGATTCCCATCTGAGAATTCACTTGTGGCCGAGTAAATTTTTTCCAATATTTTTCTATTTAAAATGTATCTTATGTATAAAAATAGCATTGAAAAATGCAAAAATTCGAAAATCATCAAAATTAATTGTAAAGGTATTCACTTCTTAATATTGCTTTACCGTCCTTTCTAGACCCCCTGTACACTCGTGCCGCTGAGTCGCGTCGCATTGTCTAAAGATCGCCAAGGACAGACGAAAGGACAGACCGCGTCTTCAAGCTCAGCCGCTTCGCCGCGCAGTGTGGCACTAGCCTTATTTATACCTAGCCGTAAATTTGAGAGGATAACCTCGCAGATTCTTACCCTTTTCCCTTGTTTATTAAATCGCTCGATTATAGAGCTAATTTTGTAGAATACCTTGTTGAAATGTGGTTGAACTTTTAAACTTTCGCTAGAATCGACGGTTTTATAAATTCAATCAGTTACATTGTTTTTTTTAGCTAGAACAGTTGGTTCAAAATTAACTTTTAACTTAATTAATTAACTATTAGTTTTGTGATAGTTTTACGTCAAATATATTGATTCGAGTTCCAACGTTCGTTTAGTAAAAAAGGGAGTAAATTTACTTAAAAGTTTATATTATCAGTTTTAGGCTAACATTGCATACTTTGCAACACATGAAACTTTAAAAATACGTAGCGCTAAATACTTATACCATTTTTTTTTATAAAAAGAGTAGGTATACACATTTAATTTTATTATTATTTCTTAAAAAAAAAGCGTAGTATCCATTTACGATTCTGAATAAGTTTTCTAAACGAATAGAACTACGCTACTTCATTTACAGTAAATCCAAACATAAATCTTTATAGAAAAATGCAATCAAGCGTGAATCGTGCGTTACCATGAAAGTGTTCCATATGATTTTTTGTGACCGAGTTGATTTTTTCCAATATTTTTCTATTTAAAATTTATCATATGTTCCGTATGATTTTGTTTTTCAAAGTTTTCCCGCTACAGATGTTCCTTTCGTTTATAAAGCAATCGTTATTTTCTAAAACGACATCCCACCCAAAAAAGACGCAAAAGCTTATAAAAAAATAAAAAAATAAGTGAAATTATTGAGATTTCTTCTTCTACTTTTGTGTCAACGGTACTGTAATGACTTAAGACGCTATACAGACAAATTATGTACCTCTTTTTGATATAAAACTATACGACCGTTAGAGATGTAACAAATTTGTTAATAAGATATACATTTCTTGATACCTTTATCTAGATTTGTAAGGTTTCAGAAACACGTTTTTATGATTTTGCTTCGATACTTTTTCTTTTCGAAAAGAATCAAACTGGTTACATATACTATTGGAAATTAGTTTAATTAGTGGACACCAATAATATTTAGAGTATAGTTTCATTTTTTTTAAAGTTATTTACTACGAAATGATTTCGTGGTTTCTTCGCCTTATCTGCAAAGTCGGTCTCGCTCCCGCGCTCGTCTTTTTCTCATTGTTATCTCGCTTCGGTCGTATAGGGCTTTAATACTGGCCTGCTCAAAACTCGGCTACTTGGACTTAGTTCACAGCTCGTCATCATGCTTTTGATTGACAGAATAAAAACATATTCCCCGAGTTTTATTTTTGGCAAGCCAGTCTTTTTAGCTTTTTTTTTCCGAATCCAGTAAGGAACGCTAAAAAGTATGTCGCTCATACCGAGATATCGTCGTGATATAATACAATGTTTTCCCTTGCCTTTCTTCCTATAGCCAGATAAGCGAACAGAAATATGTCCCATAAATCTGGGGCACACCCGTGGGTGGTTATTGGGCCCTCTCGGTCCCAAAACCTCATTTCCTACGAACAAAACAAACGGGCCCCTATCGCGATGGATATTTGTCAATACGCGATTTTGCCTTCACGAATATGTAACGTGATATTTTGGAGAATTGTATAAAAATACAAACCTATGTTATGAAACCGCCTCTGTGGTCTAGTGGTACAACCACCGGTATCAGACCCAGACCGGTACATATTGTATTCGGTTTGGTT
Source organism: Chrysoteuchia culmella (assembly GCA_910589605.1). NCBI lineage: Eukaryota > Metazoa > Arthropoda > Insecta > Lepidoptera > Crambidae > Chrysoteuchia > Chrysoteuchia culmella. Next base: position 1,023,431 of record OU342659.1, on the reverse strand, counting down.
GGTGGTAGGACTTGTTGTGAGTCCGCCTGGCTAGCTACCATCATCTTATCTAAGTCTGACGCCATAAAAACAATGCTTTCAGCATTGTTGTGTTCCGGCAGTTAAAGATAAGATAGCCAGTTCCTCAGTGATTGGGGATTCCGGGAGAGGCTCGCTTCCATCTTCAGCCTTATCAATACTTAACATCAGGTATGATGAAGGGTAAGAGTCTCCCCGTCATTCATAAAAAGAAAAAAAAAATGAAATCTTTATCTTAGTTTAGCTAATGCTTCAGCTTCTGTTCATCTAATATTTAGCTTCTGAAATATCGAAATCACTGGAGAACGCGATGGAGCGACAGTTGCCAACACAAGCTCTTCTCTCGTTCTTCTTGTCAATTAAAAGATGTTCTGAATGGCTAGCAGGAAAAAAAAATTGATGATCCGAAAGCACTTATATACAAGTCTATTTGGATAAAAATATGTTGACTTTGACTTTGACCAGCAGCGGGCGGACGGGATAACGGGCGGGCGAGATCTTTTCACCTCTAGTCTTTTCATACATAAGAGCTTAACTAGTGACTTAGCTAAGTGACCGAAACGAATTCAGCGCAGCTTACGGCTTTCACAAGTTGTCTGACCTAATTTAAAAACAGTTTATTTTTCTTCCCACAAAAAGCTTTAAAGAGAAATTAAAACAAATTACGATGTTATTCAATTTAATCCTCAATATTCTTTTTGCGCGGTTTTATTAATTTTACTGGTATATCGGGGTTTTTCGTTGTGCTAGTGTAAGAAAAGCCTGGTGCTGTTGACTTAACCTTTTTTTAAGCTATTGCATAGCTTTTGTCGCGGGCTTTGAGCGCGGCGACCGAATTAAGAAATTCAGTAACGACAATTTAACCTAACACCTAACCTAACCTAACCTAACTCCGTGTCATAGATTTTGGTTGCTTAGTTACGATTGTGAAAAATAGTCAATGATGAAAAAAACTGTATGAAAATTTGTGTAAAAATATAATTTCTTTTTAAAATCTGGTACCAGAAATGCAAATCTATGATAAAAAATGCTATGTAATAGCTTTACCACGGTAGTCCCCGAGTGCCACACGTATTTTTTAATGTATACTGTGATTGTTTTACCTAAATCAATAAGATGAAACAACAAAACCAGGAAATGCTTCGGTTAGCCAATTGTACGGCCAACAGCTGTTCACAGTCGGCTTGTAACCGACCCACCCGACTCACTAATTGGACACGGCGACGAGATTCCATTGGAATACGTTCCTTGTCCGGTTGGGGACTTTAGGGTTATTAATAGATAAGATAACTTGAAGTTTTTATATAAAAGAGTATTACACTAATTAGTTAATTATTTGATAAATATTAAACAAGAAAATATACTAGAAAAAAGCAACTAGTCTCATGTCGCCCTGACGGGATTCGAACCCGCGTCCTTGGCAGTCCGGCCCAATGCACTAACCAATTATGCTACAGAGACCTATGAGGACACGTTGAATCTTTCCCGTCGCTTCATCAATGAGATAATTTTTCTTGTTTAATATTTATCACATAAAAATAGCATTGTAAAATGCAAAATTAAAAAGTTATAAATAGTTAATTATTTCTACTTACTAACTCTGTACATTTAACTACACAAAGAATTCGTTGCCGACCGGCAGGTACAATCGGCGAACTTCCCCTTTGACCAGTACAGTTTTTTGGGAAACGTTAATTCAAAAAGTAATAAAGCAATAGTAATAATTTATTAAACAAATGTAATTTATTTATTTATTTATTTATTTAGCACCAACAAGATATACATCAGTAAATACAATAATATAACTAAAATACAAAGTTACAGATCTAAATGCTATCTCAGTTATAGGTACTACACAAATGCATACTGAGAGTAGCCGCTATTTATTTAATACCTATGATAAAAGTGTAATGTATTTATGATTTTACAGTAGTACATAAATTTTATTATTGAAAATTAGAATAACAAAAATGAATATCAGAAGGATTAAAAAAATATATATATCAAATAGTCAATGTAAAAAAAAAAAAAAATAACAATGTCAATTATGTAATAATAATATAAAAACAGCAAAATATCAATGTCTAAATTACGATGTTAGATTTATGGATTACATATAAAAAGTTACATAAAATAAAATAATAATATAATAATAAAATAATAATTATTTAATCGTTAACGTTTTTCTGTAAAATGTAATACCTGTTAACGTTCTATTATTTGTGGTTTAAAAGTTTTCTATATATCTTACTCTTACTCATCAGCCTGTGGACGTCTACTGCTGGACATAGGCCTCTCCTAGCTCTCGCCTATTGTGGCGTTCATAGGAGGTTATTAGCGTACTGCTACCACGCTGGCCAGACGGGTTGGTAGAGGGTTTGTTTCAAGTTTTCCTTCTTTCGCACAGGTGTACAATGCGTCGACCCTCGTAGTCGACTCTTTCGACATCCCAGGCTTGTAAGGGAGTGGTGAAACTTGTATTCTTAGGCCGTCACCACACGGCCATTCTATATTCTATATACCTATTACTTTTTAAATAAAGCTCCCTGAAAAAACTCTACTGATCAACCGGGGAGTTCCCCGACTGTACTACCCGCGTAGGGATGCGGCTTTCTGACTGCTCAAGAGCGAAAAACCATGACTACTAGCTATACTGACTAACTCTAAAAGTCAAGGTCGACCGAAGGGCTGAATATCTAACGAAAACTCGGTTCTGGAGGTCTACTCTCTAAGCACGAAACCCGTAGTTTCGGCCTAAGTTATGGACGTTTACCACTCCGTATCACCTACGGATAGCTTAATAGTTCGGAGACCCGAACTAAGAATGAATACGTTTTAACATAGTCCCAACTCTCAACGTGTTTGTGCCGTTTGTTCAAAACTAGTACATCCGAAATCAATAGAGAGTAGGCTTCATCGATAGTTTCGGGAAACTTACGGACGGAGGCCCGTATCTTAGTTGACGAACTTAGAGAGTAGGCCTCCAGTTTCAATTTCTTGCTATTTTGGTTGTCATACAGTATGAAAATGTGACAGTAATGACAGCGCGAAACTAATTGCTATATATTTTTGTTAGATACCTAATCAGCGTGCGGCTTATACAGGGTGTTAAAAGACCAATACCGAAGCTGTGATAGATACGTAGTGTACATCAAACTAAAGAAGATTATGTAAAAATTATTGCTGGGAAACGACTTTTATTTTACGTAAAAAAAATAGGTGTTATTTTTTGTGTGTGTGTCTATGGAGTACGAGTAGGCGACCGAGGCCCCGTATCATTGGGTGGTTTTGTTATTAATTACGGGTTTGTTTTCATTTAAACGATCATCTTTAGAAAAAAATAATGACCTTTTAATCCTCAATAACTCTTTAACTATCAGTTTCCCAAGTTTGGCTCCATACAAGAAAATTATAGTAACGATTTTGAGAATACGTGGTTTTTGTTTTCGTTAATGATCTTTTAACACCCTGTATACCTGTAGACAGTCCGCTACGGTCACTACAGCTACGGCTAGTTTACCGCTACAATTAGTAGCATTGTGTCCCTATAGGGACTATTGTTAATTAAAATAAATCAAGTCATCTTAATTATAAAATAGTAAGTGAAAGATTAACTTATTAATTATCGCACTGCTTAACCCTTTACCGTATATTGTGCCATATTCGGAACAGTTACGGTACCCTCCCATAAATTAATTACGAAATATTATCACTTAAATTGCTATAATTTCTTAAAAGAAGGTTATATCTATACGCAACTCAGTCATATCGTATTGCCGGTATAACAGTATCGCTTGCATAATTTTATGAACTCGGGAGATTTTAATACTTTGCCATTGAATTTCAGTAGATTTTTGTACAAATAAATATAAAATAAATATTTGGTCCAGCTGAGGAATGGTTCCCCAACATTTTAGTAGCATAAAACACAAGTAAATATAAAGGCGTACTATTGATTTAGTAAATTAATTAAACTTTGTTCCGAATTTGGAACACTATGCAGTGATGCATTTAGTTGATTATTCAGTATGGTTTTTTAACTGATCTGATTATATTTGAAACACCATGCAGTGGTTACATAATTACTCTTTTATATTTGTATCTTAAGATAAAACATGGCTTGGTAATGCTGTTGTTGCGAAATATCATATTATGATAACTATAAAAACTCGGACCAATTTGATCACGTTTTCCTGACCCAACATGAAAGCCACTTTAGTGGAGATAGTGAGTTCTGGGGGCCTACCATCAACTGTAATATGATTCATTTTTGGTTACTTTTAGGTAGTTAGTGCGGGACGCCGCTAGACGCGCCATATGGCAGCATCTCACTCTCACAACCTACAATGAATTGCATTACAGTTGATGGTAAGGCCCCTGATGATGAATACAGTCCCAAAGACCGAACCAGTTTTAAGATAAAGAACGTTTTAGCTGAATTTAACTAATGTATTCATGGATAAATACAAAAAGTAATATTCTGATTGTATAATTTTTTTTTTCAAATAATTCTCTTTCTTTTTTAACCGACTTCAAAAAAGGAGGAGGTTCTCAATTCGACGGGGTTTTTTTTTGTATTGTTTTTCTATAACTTCGCCAGTTGTTAACAGATTTTTATAATTATTTTTTTATCTGAAAGAAAATGTACGTGTGGTCCCATATAATTTTTACGAAGATCTAGCTAGTAGTTTTTTCATAATCTTGAAAAATATCAATATAAATACCTTTTGGCAAGTAGTCGTTTACCTAGATGACATTGTTGTGTATGGGCTGATTTTAAGTGTAAGTAACGGCACATGATGTAACTAAAAAATCTGAAATAAAATCATTTTATAAAAAAAATTCAAACCGACTTCAAAAAGTAAAAAATAAAACTTTTGGAGTCAGTGCTAGCTAGCTAAGGCCAAAAAAATATATAGTTAATAGAAGTGCAATGTAGAATGCCCTGGCTGGCACCGACTCCAAAAGTTTTATGTTTTACATTTTGAAGTCGGTTTGATTTTTTTTTATAAAATGTGTTTTTGTGATTTAGATAGTTCATACTACATAATGTTCCATAAATATAACACAAACTTTTAGTAAAGAGGGTTATAGCGTTCCAAATATGGAACATTTTTGTATTTTGTCAATAAAACTTTCAAAATCATTTATTGATTTTTTTATATTTTTTCCCATGTTAGAATTAGTGTATAAAATATCATGTATTTTTTCACGAGATTGAATTTATCGCATGGAATTTTTACCATGCGATAAACGGTTAAACCACTCAATAAAACGAGCTAAAAGGACAATAAGATTGGTAATGTGCAAGTGTTACTACGAGTATCATGTTTGAGTTTAGTCAGATTCTTCTTATCAGTTAAAAGGTGTCCTGAATGGCAGGTACGAAAAAAAATGGACGATTGAAAATTTCGAATTCGACATATTTCAGCGAGAGAATCGCCCCCCTGAACGGTTGAACCAATACACCGAAGTCGTCGTCGATTAGCAAATCCCACGGCACCTAAGCCAGGTTATCCATTCGTGGCTCCTAAATCAGGCGTAACCTGTAAACGCTGCGGGAACCTAATTGGCCCTCTCAGCGCGTCGCGCGGGTTTACACGCTCTTTTGACTTCATAAGTCTTCAGGCCGACTTCATTGCTTTTTTTTTGCAGAACAAGGTACTTATTTTATGCGGCTAGTAAGTGTTCGATATTATAAAACAATTCAACCCAATAATTTTGGTGTATCAAATCCAGAGTTTCCTGGGCCCGTAGACAAAGTAACATCGTTATGTAGCGAAACGATAATTCGATTCGTTATTGTTAATATTCGCCAATTAACTTGCGGTAAGACCACGTGATTTAGCGCGGCCTATGCCAATCCGCCAATCACATACATTTAATTATTTTCGAACTTCGTTATCGTTTTTGAATTGTTACTTTGGCTAAGGGCCCAGGTTCGAAATTCAGTGGGTGTAGTTAGTAGGACTTATTCTTGAAGTCGATCTGCTAGTTACGACTATCTTATCTAGCGTCTCTACACCATCTCAGCGGTGACTCGCTTACGTAACAGTTCCAACGGTATTCTGAGGGTGTTTTTTGATAGGTGGATATGCCACTTTTACAAGGGTGGGTACAGCTACACACAGTATGTTGAGTGTGTATTTTTAGGTATTATGTAATATTTTCCTTTGTACTTTACTAACACTAGCTATAAGAATATTGTTACCAACACAATTATGGGCTATGCCTGAAATAAATTAGTTGAATTGAATCTAAGTCTTGTTATGGTGGTAGCAATGATGTTCATCAGTGGTTGAGGATTCTTACCATTACTCAACAACAAGTAAGTATGATGAAGACTATGTGTTTTGGTTGTAGATATTTTGGTGAAAGGGAAGATAAGTGAAAATGAGCATACGATCTACTGTCGTAGTTGAAAATGAATCAAAATTTTCATAACTTTTTTTCCTTACTTGTCGGTACCAAGTTTTAGAGCTGGAACTGTAATTCTTCTTTTTCCTTTCTAAATCTTTCACTTACAACCTCACAACATATCACACTGTTATTGACGATTTTATTGGAACTAAGTTGTACTCAGGTTGGTATCAACACATCAAGCTTTACAAGTGAACACCTTTATCACGATTGCCATAAGAGCGTTTTTGTAGTACCACGGCTAAGCTTGTATACTGCCGACTGTACATTCATTACACATCGCGTTCACTGGCAGAGCGCCAGAGGAAAGCGCCTACCATAATTGATACTGCAACACACTCTAAAAGCGCCAGCAGCGCTGAAAGGGTTTAATTGGCCTCACAGAGCATAAGAAAAGTATAGTTTGTAAGTTGGATGTCACCCTTTTGCTCGTAATGCTGAAGCAACCCACACATTTATATTTCTACGATTTTGAATTTCCTCTCGTACACCATTATAGGTGTCATGACGTTTTTCATTGTATGTTTGTATAATGTGATCTAATGTAATTATTTCTTTCTTTCATCTCAGTGGAAACTTCTTGAAACTCTCCAGTCGTATGAAAAAATGCCTTCGTATTCATATTCATATTTATTCATATTATTTATTCATTCATAAACATGGGTATTACAAAGATGTCAGTTAGATACAGAAAAAAAAAGTTACAGCCATGATTCACCTTAAAGGTATATGAACATTAATATCTTGTAAGTATACTATACACCACTATAAACGCAATTATTTGATTATTATAAAATTTTACTAAAATAAAATGTCAATATATGAAATGTCAATGTCCTTATAATTATTATTAAACTTATGACTACCTATATCTAGTTGTCTATTTTATCATTTAAAAATAAGCTAATGTCATAATACACTTTTTCAGCAAGGTAGCCATTGAGCGCAGTTTTAAATTTTTTGTTATCTTTGATCGTGCGTATGGTCAGAGGGATTTTATTATAAATTTGAGGTCCCATACAATTAACACTCATTCTCCTGACAAGAGTTTTGCATCCATGAGTAACTTTCAAGGTGCCTTCACGGCGACTACCTTGTAGGATTGAAGGTGCATCCCCAGTGCCCACTGAGTGGATGGAATGGGATTACGCCTCCTGGACGCTAATGGACAAGACAGGTGGAGTAACAACTTTTGCTAAATAAAAATAAAAAACAAAGAAAAATTTATTTCGTATCCTGAAATACATTTATAGTAACTATATTTGGGACTTATTTAGCGAGTACACATTCTAGGTGCCTCTGGCAGACAGCCCCCGGCTTTTGATAATAGTAGAAAAACACAATTTTTCTAAGCCCGATATTCCCTTTCCCTCTCATCAAGAATTCCAAACTAATATTATAGAAAGAAAAGCAATGGGAAATATAATACAAACAACTATAAATAACCCGTCTATTCAGGATAACGTTTGAAAAAGGATACCACTTGGCATTTAGCTTTAGTAACAATACCACCTATTTAAGTTGAGAAATTCATTTGAGGCGAAACCACCCTTAGCTTACTATGCTCTCACGTTAGAGCGCGCGTTAACAATATCTATTGTTTGAGACACATTGTCACTTCAACAATCCTCATCTTCTCTGCCAAGGTATTTTCAGCTATATCACGTTGGATTAAAGGTGACGCAACCGCAAAAGCAACTTAGTTCGCCGACAATGACAACTTAAGAAGGCATTATGTCTTTGAACAATATAGCTGACAAATGATCAAGGGTTGGTTGAAAAATTGGGTGTGGAGGCTTTTGAAGCTTTCAAGTACTTATCGATAATGGAGATAATCGATTCCTCAGCCTAATCCAAGGTTGTGTATTATTAATCAGTTAAGTGTTTTGTTTTGATGGTTGGAATTAAGGAGTTTCTTACGGATTATGCTTGTGTGGAAGGCAGAAAGTTCTCCAGAATGTTTCAGTATTTGATGACGTGCAGTTTTAAAAGCTAAAATACAAATTATTATTTTTTGCCAATATTGCGTTCTAAATCTTTGACCTGAGCAGCCCCTGCTCGATCGGCACTTGATAAATTAACCTTTAAGTACCGACATGCCATTTTAGTTACATAAGTACCGACGTCAGGTCTGCTAGACCACTATAGCTTTAGTAAGGAAAACTTTCATATTACAAATAAATATTATTTTTTAAATATGTCTATGTATTTATAATATATTTAGTTATTATATAAATAAAACAAAATAAAGAAGTTTTCAAATTTATTACTTATTATAGACGTTTACACTGTACCCTCAAATTCGTTAAGAGAAAAAAACTACTTATATCTTGTACTGTATCAGAATAATTAATTATTAAATATATTTTTATCTTGTAAATTTAATTTCTTAAAAACTACGTAAACAAAAAAAAAAAAAAAATACAAATAATCAAAAGTATTTTAGAAAAACAATCCTGAGATTCTGGAATAGGGCTCCTTATTAAATGACATGCTTTGTTAAATGTTTTTCCTTAATATTTACTAACATAGAATGTAAGATAAAATTTGTAACTAACAACAATTAATATGGACATTACATAAATATTGTAATAAGTATTTTGTATTTGTCTGAAATAAATGAATATAATAATAATAATAAGGCACCAAGTTGTAGGAAACATCAAAGTTTACAAATACATAATGCTTGAGGGCTTGCTGCATTGTAGGCACACAGTTTTTATACAAGACTTACATAATTAGGTGCAGTCTTGCACTTTTCCAAGACAACTAAATTCGGGTCAATGTCGTCAGATTCGGATGCTCAGCTCCCATTTAGCCATGCCACTAAAATCATAATATAATCTTCATAGTATTTACTTTGACGACTTGTTTGATATTTTTTTTTTACAGACAGGAACACTCATATTTGCATTTGTGGCTACCCGTTTCATGCCCGAAGTGCCTGGCTTATCCATTTTCATAACTTACTAAAAAAAACGAAAGTATCAACATAATCTGAAAAAGTCTATCCAAAAAAGTTACATAAGTACAGATAAGTGGTCTGACAGACCACTTGAGATCATATATAAATCAAAACTCAACGGAATCGCACATTCCTATACCGTCACTCTCCACAGATGCTGCCGGGCGGCTGCCCAAGGGTTACACAACAGCGCGAGAGGCTACTTAACATATCTAACTACACAATCCGAACCCTCAAAGTGTCTGACAGACCACACGTCGGTACTTAAAGGTTAACACCTTATATTTTAAAAGAATGTTTTGTTTTTAAAATGCGAAAACAAAAGAAACAATTAAAAGAATAACGTGCAACATGCCACACCGCTTTTTGCTACAACACGTTGCGGTGTTGCACCACAGTGTTGAGGCCTCACGCTCATAGTTATTGTTCTTCGTTTTAGTAATTGTCATATATGACAGCTTCACGTAGTACATCTTGGAGATGACAGATGAGATGAAGATGACAGTCTTGCAATGGTGAACCGATCTCCCAAGCACAACTGGAGCTTCTTCACGCCCTCATAATTGAAATAAAACAACTTTTGCAGATATTAAGTAAATATATGTTTCGGGTAAATTAGTGTTTAATTATGATCTCCCTAGGTTTGTGTTAGCGCATTATCACAAAGTCCTTCTTTACTATCATAGTAAAGAAGGACTTTGTGAAATCAATAAATCTTCAAGAACATCCTCGTTGTCGCACCAATTATGCCTCTAACCGCTTCATTATTAGATCATGTAGTAATTATGATAAGTCCTACTAACATGTTGACATATTTGGCCTCAACTTTAGAAAATTTAAGAAAATTATTTATAAATAATTTATTACATTTTGCCAAAATATTTTTTTTACCCACTTCTTTAGTACAATATTATATATGCCTTTGTTATTGATTATTTTCATAGTTATACGTAGGAAAATCAAAGTTTATTTTTAATTTCTTTTAAGAATTTAAGTTTGCTACAAAAGTAACATAACTCTATATTGTGTTCACTCAATTGAACTGTATTATTTTGTTGTGGAAACTGTCTTTGGCTTTTGTATTACTCATTAAGGTAATATTGTACGCTGTTTGTTTCCCAAAAAAAAAACATATCGGAATTGCACAGATTTACCTTAAGCACTTGCCGTGTGGTGACGGCCTTAGAATACAAGTGTCACCACTCCCTTACATGCCTGGGGATGTCGTAAGAGTCGACTAAGAGGCTCGACGCATTGAACACCTGTGCGAGAGAAGGAAAACTTGAATCAAACCCTCTACCAACCCGTTTGGCCAGCGTGGTAGCAGTAGGCTAATAGCCTCCCACAATAGGCGTAAGCTAAGAGAGGCTTATGTCCAGCAGTGGACGTCCACAGGCTGATTCTGGACCTTAAACACTTCGATGTATTAGAAGTTATTTTTTTGTATCCCAGAAGCAACCTAGCGTGATAATTTGGAGACCTAACTACTAGTTGTATTGTATCAAGCCAGCAAATAAAAACGTAAAATAAATATTTTATCTAACTTAGTCGATTGAGGAACCTAACAAAGTAAGCGCACTGCTCTGTGTGCGAGTCTGTAACCGTCACGTTCATACTCTTGAATCGGGGCTAGAGTGTGGTGTGACGCGGGCACTAGGATTACCGTGACACTTTATAAAGCGGGAAGGTGTGCGGGCATAGTCATAAGCTGTTGCAGATTTACGTCTTTTAATATAAGTCTGACGCCATAACAGCAATGTTTTCAGCATAGTTGTGTTTCGGCAGTTAGAGATTAACCGCCTTTATGGTCTAGTAGTAACAACCACCGGTATCAGACCCAGGGGTTCCGGGTTCGATTCCCAGTGGGGGGTACAAATTGTATTCGGTTTGGTTGCTAGCAGGACTTGTTGTGAGTCCGCCTGGCTAGCTACCACCATCATAGCTAAGTCTGACACCATAACAACAACGTTTTTAGCATTGTTGTGTTCCGGCAGTTAGAGATAAGATAGACAGTTCCTCAGTGGTTGAGGATTCCGGGAGAGGCTTACTTAGCATCAGGTTTGATGAAGGATAAGCATCTCCCCGTTGATCAAAAAAATATATTTTTCGGGCTCCTCCATGCTTCGAAAGGCACGTTTACCAATACCAACGCGTTGGTCCCGGCTGTACTATAGTCGTTAAAACCCACCAATCATCATTGGGCGCGCGTGGTGAGTCGCAGATTTATCAACCCATAAGAATGGTCTGTGCACCAGGTCATCGGCATCGCAATCGGTTTCATTTGACAGATGGATGTGACACATTGATGCTTGTTTTTGACACAAATGAAAACTTACCAAAGACTAAGAGCAATATGTCACATTCATCTGTCAAATGAAGTCGTTGTCGATGCCGACGACGCTTGCGCGGTAGGGACCCAGTACTGGTGACATTAAAACATGGATGGTGATTATGATTAGCATCTTTATTAACCCTGTGTAGATTTGGCTAAAGTAGACATTGTACGGTTTAGCAACCGCACAATATTATTATGTAGGTCGAGTCAATGTTCGCATACTTGCGTGTCAGCCTATTCCGCGACAATGTAATTTTATTTAATAGATATATAGATTATCGTTTTTGGTTTTCGGAGTAGGTCCCCAGTAAAGTCGCTGAGTCGCGATGTCGCGTGACTGTCGCGTCGCCGCGAATGTTTACTCGACCGAGAGATGCTTTAAATTACTGCACCCATCTTAGTTGGAAGCTTAACATGATTCTACATGATATATTGTTTTGAAGGGAAGTTATAAACTTAATATGGACTGCTTTTGTTCAAAAGTTTAGGTTAGTGAGATATGGGTCTGTTTTGTAGAGCTGCTACGCTATTTTAAAATCTTACATTTAAATCTACGTACAATTTTAATTACAAGGACATATTAAATACACGACAAGCCAATCTGAAACAAATGTTATGTGAACAGAATAAATGAAATACTATAATTTTTTACGTCTGTATTGTGTTCATCGGTGGGCTTGGACGAAGTGGTTAATTCGTCCAAGTCGGTGGGTCATCTTTCTTTCATGAAGGATTCCTCGATCGGTATTTCATTTATTACTTTTTGTTGTATAATTTTAGCTGATAATTGACTGTCTAATTATGTGATAAATATTAAACAAGGAAATATATTAAAAAACACCGCTTGTCTCATGTCGCCCAGACGGGATTGTAAAATGCAAAACTAAAAAGTTATATATAATGTCTGATTATTTTTAATTCACATTGCTTTCAAAGTTATATATACCAGTTTAAGTCCCGCTTGAGAATGACTTCGAGCCGTAAGATTTTCCAACGAAGCTCTTTGACGTTCATATGTGCTTGTAACAGCGTAAACTGCCCCCTAATTGTCTAATTTCAAAATATATCACAATCCCTTTCAAAGACATTGTGATTATGATAGTGATTATTGGAATTGTGTAACTTATAGCCACAATCCCATTCAGAACGAATGATGTTTTAAATGACACTTCATTTGACACTTCTCCATACATTTGAAAGATATTTTCGTCTGTCACTTTGCTAAGGCAGTTCAATTTCGTTCATTCAATACCTTTCAAAACGCGTCCCGATCAATATCCCTTTCAAATGTCAAATAGTGACGGCCTGAAATATGATAATATCTTTCAAATTACGAATTGAAAGAGATTGCGATAGATTTTAAAATTGGACAATTAGCCCCCTGAACCAATCACTGTCATTCCCTTTTACATTTTTTTTATTCTTTCACCATTTCCGCTACTCCTGTCAATATGCCACCGCCGCATTGTAAAAACGCCCGTTCACTGTCGGAGTCTGAGCGGGGTCCGTTTGACCACCTGTCCTACAAAAAGGTTAGACCTTTTTGTTTCAGCTAGGATTTAAATAGACCTAACTCAGAATTAAGCCACGACACGACGCGGACGAGCGATTTTATAAGGGTTAGCGGGAACATAATTTATATTTGAGATCCTCTGTCGGACGGTAAAAAAACTAATTTTGGTAAATCCTCTAGTGTAGCAGATGGGGAAAACGGGTTGCGTTGCTGGCAGACTCGATTTTGGACCGACTTTTTTTATGGACGACGGTGAGACTCTAACACCCATATTCTAAGTCGTTCCTCCAAAACTTACTCGTCCTCGACTTAACGAAACCTCATTGAAAACCTCTTCAAAATACTCATCGAAATCGGTATTCTAAGTCATAACTCCGTAAGGACCTGGAGGAGCCAAAGAGTACGTAGCCACTCCGTGTTAGGCCTAGCGCACAATTTTTTTTACCCACGACGAGGTTGAGTGGAGTGTAAAAAGTTTTGGAGGAACGACTTAGAATATGGGGGTTAGCCTTCATCATACCTGATGTTATGTATTGATAAGGCTGAAGATGGAAGCGAGCCTCTCCCGGAATCCTTAGTCACTGAGGAACTGGATATTTTATCTCAAAGTGCCGGAACACAATAATGCTGAAAACATTGTTGTTATGGCGTCAGGCTTAGATGGTGGTAGCTAGCCAGGTGGACTTACAACAAAACCTACCACCAACCAAACCGAATACAATATGTACCCCCGCTGGGAATCGAACCCTGGACCCCTGGGTCTGATACCCGTGGTTGTACCACTAGACCACAAAGGCGGTAAAAAAAGAAGAAGATTATCACTTCGTCGCGTATATTGTTTTTATGTAAATAAATAAATAATTAATTGTATACAAACACAACAATTATCTAGCCCACGTTAAGTTTCATTAAGAACTTGTGTTATGGATACTAGATAACGGATTAACATACTTATATACTTTTTTTTTTGTAAATACATACATAACATACATATTAAACACCCAGACCAAGACAAATATACATGTTCATGCACTCAAATATTTGTCTTGTCCGGGGAACGAACCCGGGACCTCTGCTCTGGAGAAGAAGGAAGGAAGGTCGTCAACCGTATGTATGTTCACCAAGAATTCAAAGACAGCTGGAATGATTGGAATACATCAGGTTTGTTCCCAAGTTGGTCCCATTTTTAGGGTTCCGTAGCCTAATGGCAAAAAACGGAACACTTATAGATTTGTCATGTCTGTCTGTCTGTCGTCAGTCCGTCCATATGTCACAGCCACTTTATTCCAAAACTATGTCGATTGCACAGTTGAAACTTGGTAGGTAGATGTATTCTGTAAGCCGCTTTACGGTTTTTACACAAAAATGAAAAAAAAAAAATATACATGGAACTGAAACTGAAATATATTTTTTTCATCAAATTTATACGTGTGCGGTTTCTATAGATAGGTCTTTAAAAATTACATTGAGGTTTCTAAAACGATTTTTTCTCAAAGTCAACCGTTTGAAAGATATACACTTCAAAAGTGGTAAAATGTGTTTACAAAAAAAATCTTTACAAAAAAATTCAACTAAAATTGGTTTGAACGATTGATTATTTAGTAGTTTAAGAGCTATGGCACAATTTCAAAAACCGCAAATATAATTATAACTTTTTAATTTTGCATTTTACAATGCTATTTTTATGTGATAAATATTAAACAAGAAAATATACTAGAAAAAAGCAACTAGTCTCATGTCGCCTTGACGGGATGAGACATGTAAAAAAACACAAAAATAACTTTATCATTCATACAAACACTATGAAAAACAAAGTTATTTTTGCAGACGTAAAATTTTAGTGGCATTTTGGGTAGGTGTAGGTAATCGGTAGTCAAGTGAATACCTAATTTAATATAATAATAATGATAATAGAAACTTTATTGCACACGATACAAAAACAAAGACATACGGAGAAAATGTCAAAAAGAGGATCAAACAATAGGCGGCCTTATTGCTACATAGCAATCTCTTCCAGGCAATGTAGGGTGAGAGACGGAACCCTACATGTGCGAGTTCGACTCGCACTTGGCCGATTTTTTTAAATCGGTTTAGTACTTTTCAGGTAATCTTGAGTGTCGTTTTCGTTACTAGGTATTAGTTTATAGCTCCGATTTTTAGTGTAGGTAAGTGTGGAACTTATTCTTACTAAAAAAAAAAGCGACTTCATTAATAAAAAAATATTTTTTAGTCAGTATCAGGCCAGCCAAGGCAAGAAAAATAAAAGTATATACGTGGCAAGTGCAATGTAGAATGCCTTGGCTGGCACCGACTCAAAAAGGTTTATTTTTTACTTTTTGGTCGGATTTTTTTATATCTGTAATTATGCTGACGACGAAATGAAACAACTTTTACGGATTAAGGATGACTATAACCAACAGCTGTCAGTCAACACATTTAGCTCTAAACACAGATCACCTCCAATCTGGGGGCCTACCGCCATTTTTTAAGAGACCATCATCTCGTAAGAACGTTTTGTTTTCCTTTTGTTTCAATAGTGTTCGAATTCGTACCGTGAACTTCATAAAGTATTTTTTTTTCATTCCTGCCTGTAGTGTTTGTATCTATGGAAAAGGGTACGATCTACCCTGTCTCACACACACAGGGGGGAACACTAGTAGCTGTCATTGTCAACGATAGATTGACAGATGACATATAGCTAGGCGGGAGTTCTGGTGGAGCGCGGATAGGATTTCGGCTCCAGGATCCCTGATGTGATGATACGTATTATGTGTGCCTGTCTTGGTGTGACGGTGAGCCAGGGAAACGGTTCGGTAGGATTGCAAATCCTACACTGCCCAATGACATAATCATTAAGATATGTCTATGGAGATGAAATATTATAAAAAAGAACGTGCCTACTTGCACTTGATGATACTTTGTATTGACGGACTTGGCTAGGCAGCTCCTGAACATGCGCAAGAAAAATATTGACATCCAAATACTCATGATATATTTGAATAATGTAAGTTTCTATAGACAACTATCTCAGATCCATGTACATCTTTATTCATTGTTCCTGTTAACGAACGAATTGAAGTTGTCATATTTTGAAACACCACACAAAACCTCCGTAAAAAATATTTTTCACCTCACACGCTCTGAAAAGGAGGTTTTGTCAATCAGTTTAGGCGTAGAAAATGCTTTTTGCGGCCTAGCGCGGCAAAGTACTTTTTTAATTTAATACCCAAAAATTTGTCATAATGCGTTCATAATCGCGCTATTGACTTTTTTGTTATATTTGATTCTTATTTTAAATAGCTTAAATTAATTATAATACTCCGTTTTGGTTTAATTATATTATTTAAGTTCATTGAATCATAAAAACAATAACAATAAGATTAAACTATTTATTATAAGAATGTTTTTATTAGGCTGGGTGAGATTTCACAACCTATAATAATTGGATTTCGGACTGTGACATAAATCTTTATTTTTAAATTGTCTTTGTCTAGTACCACATGTCAGTGTCAACATTTACGGAATCGTTTTTATTCTTATTAATAAGTAACAATATATTCCTACTTTAAATAACTTTGAATTAACTATAATACTCCCTTTTTTATTATTTTAGTTTTTTATATCATTTAATCAACGAGAATAAGGTATATTTTAAACTTTATGTTTAAAGAATTTTATAGCGGAAGTTGACCGCGGAAACAACCATAAAATGTTCCTCGCTGTTGTGAGGTGAAAAATTGTGTGTTGCGCTCGGCAGAAAAGTTTTAAGCATCTTGTACCTTTGAAATCCTGCTACGCTCAGGATTAAATCCTAGATTCCTTCACTTGCTCAGTTTTCAAAAGAGGTAACCCGCCGCTAAATAACCAACTTTCCAGCCTTGCATAACAAATAACTATTGTTTTATGAGGTTCGCGGTACGAAGTGACATATAAAAATAATGCGCTGATAATGTTTGACAGTAAACAATATTGCGCTAACAGATGGCGATAGGCCAGCTGATATGAGAGGTGATCTGTGGCTCTAAATATTTTTTAAATGAGATTCCATTTTAGTCATTCGTTGGACGTAAAAGTAACAGAGTTGTGTTTTAAATATATTAAGGATAAACGTATTTAATTTCAGTTAGTGTAAGTCCGCCTTAAACGCGCGTTTTTTAACACACAAAGTTTTATATTACGTCATATTTTAGGTGTTTATTTTTGATTTCCCAACTTTTCAGCTCTAGTAGTATTAGTCACTACAGTACTAAGATTCTTGGTACTAGGAATAATAATTTTAGGTGATAGTAAGTATTGATAGAACACTAAATATAGCGAAATATTATTTTATAATAAAAATTAAAAAGCGTATTCGAAAACATATTAATGATCCATACGTACATCTTATGTTTTGGCGCGCACTGTTAATTGAAATAAAACAACTTTTACGGATATCAAACGCGCTATGTTTCACGAAGTTAGTCGTCCGTATTTTAAGGTTTTTTAAGGCTTTTTGATTTTTCTGACGTTTGACGACGACGGGATGACTGTCATCCCGTGACCACGGCAATAATAATGATCCTATTGGAGGTGTTCTCAGCAGTGCCAGTCAAATATTAATAATACAAGTGCAATATAAAATGCAGCCCCGAATGCCTTGGCTGGCATCGACTTCAAAAGGATTATTACCTACTTGTAAAATTTCCCTCTCACATTTTTGCTTGTAAGTGTAGTTTCTCTCTGTGTATGAAGTTCATTTTAACCGCCTCTGTGGTCTAGTGGTCTAGGGTTCGATTCCCAGCGGGGGTACATATTGTATTTGTTTTGGTTAGTGGTAGGACTTGTTGTAAGTCCGTCTGGCTAGATACCACCATCTTATCTAAGCCTGACGCCACAACAACAGCATTGTTGTGTTCCGGCAGTTAGATATAAGACTGCCAGCTCCTCAGTGATGAGGGTTCCGGGAGAGGCTCGCTACCATCTTCGGCCTTATCAATACTTAACATCAGGTATAATGAAGGCTAAGAGTCTCCTCGTTGTTAAAAAAATCATTCATAGAACAATGCGACTATGATTTCATTGTTATATTGTTCTAGTAATCGTGGGTTCGAGTCCTGCCTTAGAATAACTTGTGAGCCGATTCGATACTCTGTCTTTATTGTAACGAAACATTTAAAAGAAGTTAACGCATCGATAAGCGAATATAACAGCTGAAAGGTCCAAGAAAATAGTTTGAAATCCAATTATAGAGAGAATCTCTCTCTTCGAACGCATTTATTGTTCTTACCGATATCAAAGGCTCTCGATTAACTAATACTTTTACCGATATTGGTTCTGATTCGTCTTGAAAGCCAGACTATACAAACTAGAAATTAGGTTTGCAGCCTTCTAACGTTCGCTTAGATGTTACTAAGTAAGTCTGATTTGATTTTCTTTCTAAAATCGTGTCTGGAGACTGCTAGTCCATTAATAAAGAGTAATTGTTATTGATATTGATTGATTTGGGTGGGCTGAGATACTGAGTTAGATAAAGAAGATATGGTGGATTCCGTCATTTCGTGCAAAAAGAACTGTTTCGTGGAACGAAAACAAATGATTAAAATTATACCTTTTTTTTGTCAAATGTCGAATTAAGGTTGTCACTGGAGTTAAACAAGTGAAAGGCACCTTGTTATTAAATTTAACTATTGGGAAAACAATAATTGAAATTTTGCACTGGTTGGATGGTAATGAAACGTAACTTACAAGACAGAGATTGACATAGAACAAGTAATCATGACAACCTGTTTGGCGCAGGGGTACTAACCCCATCTTCTGCGCCAGAGGTCCCGGGTTCGATCCCGGTACAAGATTTGTGTGCATGAACATGTCTATTTGTCTTGGTCTGGATGTTTAATATGTATATTATGTATGTATTTACAAAAAAAAAGTATATAAGTATGTTTATCCGTTATCTAGTATCCATAACACAAGTTCTTCATGATACTTAACGTGGGCTAGATAATTGGTGTGATTGTATGGAAATATTTATTTATTTTATTTAATCAGGCGGGTACAAATATTATCAGCACAATTTACGATACATTAAACTAAATGTACATCTCTCATGTTCGGTAAGTAGGTTTTTATTACCTCCAAATTGGGCTTGTAGCTGACTAATTAGCGCTCAAGGGTAATAATGTAGCTATAAAAGCCCTAGGGCGGTAAGTAATAAAAAAAAAACACTTCTTTCTTTCAAAAAGTTCGCGTACATCTAACCATCATACTGGCAATAGACATCATGCATTCAGCCCAATGACCAAAGTGGTCGCTTTGCTATCAGTCATCAATTTTAAATATCGAACGGCGAAGCTCAATTTCGATCTTGAAAAAAAAATATTAAAAAGTTCTTTACTTGATTCTTTTTAATGAAAAAAGGCGGGAATAGAAAACTTTTACTTTAAATATTGTTTGTTTTTGGGATTGTTCTCATTTCACTATAAATTTCAACAAATAAAATGTTTTATTCATGTAATGCCGGTTTTTTTCTACTTTCCTCACAATCGAGATGTAAAGCAGAATAGTTAGCTCGGGTGTAAGCATCAATTGCACCCTCGAACTATCTATCTAACTATCTAAATATCTCGGGCTGCATTTGATGCCTTACAGCCCTTAGCTACTAATCTACTATTACATGCTCCCATTATGTTTGGATCTCTTAACCATGTCAATTTTAATATAATTAGGTATATATCACTTTTAATATATGCAATAAAAATTTCATTCCTATTCAAAACAGCTCACTACCGTCCTGCTAAAAAAAGGAGAAAACGGGGTTCACGGATAATGGCTCGTGGCTCATGTGGTTCTCGATGTGGTTCACCACCCATCACGCCACGGCCATCGAGAGGGCAGACACTGGTTCACGATAATGGCTTCGCTATAATTGTTAATGGATGAATGGAAGTTCAGGCATAACAAGTGGTAGAAGACATACGAGCATGTGAGGAATGAGATGAGAGTACAGGAGGCAAAATAGGTATGAATGAAAGGATTGTTGCTAGTGGAATATCTCTGTCTATCTACCCTAACTTGGAGAGATTGATAAGTATATTATGTTACTGGAAAGGTTTTTGAATGTTCGGCACATTAAAAAACCTTAGGTTTTTAAAGGTGTCCTTTCTACGATTCATCAACTTGCGCTGTAAATGTAAGGATGTTTTGAAATAGTAGCGATTTTTCGTGCCTTTACTATTTGAGATTGGTATATACATACAGGGTGTTAAAAGACCCATACCGAAGCCGTGATATATGCGTAGTGTACATCAAACCAATTAAGAATATGTAAAAATAATTGCTGGGAAACGACTTTTATTTTTAGTTTAAAAAAAATGGTGTTATTTTTTACACGCAATGGAACGCGTGCATCAACGTTTGTGTATGTCTATAGAGAACGAGTGAGTAGGCGACTGGGGCCCCGTATCATTGAGTGGTTTTGACATTGATTGCGGTTCTGTTACTTTAAACGATTATCTTTAAAAATAAATGTGGACTATGATTCTCAATAGCTCCTTAACTATCAGTTTTCCCAGGTTTGGCCCCATACAAGAAAATGGAGTAGCGTTGGGGAGAATACGTTGCTTTCGTTTTCGTTATGGGTCTTTTAACACCCTGTATTAGGTTTTTCCATTGATGGTTAGTAAATGGGTATTGGTTTGGAGCGAGACCGATTAGGTGAAAAAAACCACGATATCACTTCGTAGTAAATAACTATAGCGATTAAAAAATTTTTAACCACACGATGGTAAATATCACTAATTAAACCAACTTCCAGTATTAAATGATGAGAATAATCTTGAATTTTCGTATTTTTTAAAGCTCTTTTCGAAATGAAAAAGTGTCAAGGCAAAATTTTAAAATCCTGTTTATGAAACATTACAAATCTTGTTAAAGTTATGAAGAAATATATATGTATATTTTTTCATAACTTTGTTTCATATTACCAGATTTGTAACATCTCTAACAGTCCTATAGTTTTTTAACAAAAATATCGTACTTTTTCCGAACAGCGTCTTAACGGACAGTTAGAGTAAGAAACTTCGGCAATTATAATACTGGAGTTCACCTGTATTTAGTTCTGCAATAAAGATTTATTCTTATACATGCTTTGAAATATGAACATTATTTTGACAACCTTCTTCGAGATAAATCGATATTTCTGTACTGGCCCCATACATGCGAGCAGCGGCCAGCAAAAGTTGTATGAAAATCCATATCTGTCGTGTTTAGCGGCCAAATAAATTACATAGTAAACACATATCTGTCGTGTAATTTAAAATAGAATGATCTTTTACTCCGAAATATGACAACCAAGGAGGTAAATTATCAAAGGTTTTATTTAAATTTAGAACTGACTTTCAAATAGAAAGCTGTTTTAACAACGAATGAACACTTTAAAGCGGGAAAAAATATTGGTGTTCGTTGTTGAAAAAAGTGACATTCTATGCTACAAAAAGCGAACATAACAATAGTCATTTTTAATCTGTTAAAAACAGGGAAAGAAAATTGTACTGAATTTCATTCATCCTCTAGGGGGAGAATGTGATTTAAATTTGGAATACTTACCGAAATTTATACTGAACTACATCTGTGTTTACACCATTGAGTTTGTATATAAAGCATTACACATCTTTTTGAAAAAGGAATACGCATTTATTATGCAGTTATGATTATTAAATAAAATTACGAAAACCGACGAGGCCGTATGAGCTTGATGCCTTTGCTTTTCCGACAAAAAATATTAATCTAAGAATTAGCCGCGTTTTTGTTTTCTTCAGATACATCTCATATTATTATTGTGTTATTTTTTTCGCAAATGGTACGAAAAGTAGAGTATTTTCCTAGGTGATAAAGTCGTCTTAGTTTTGGGTGAACTTAAATCCCTCGCTACACTCAGGACTCGTCTTAAATCCCTCGCTTCGCTCGTGATTTAAGTTTTTAACAGCCTCGCTACGCTCGGGAGTAAACTCGAGTCCTTCGTTACGCTCGCGATTTAAATCGTCACCCGCGACAGAAGACACTGCTTTATCCCCTTGGTTAATAATCTACTATTTAATACAGTTGCTCAAAAAGTGGCATATTGCAGGGACGTATAGCTTTCGGGATGTGGGCTATTACATACTCGAGCTTTTTCTTTACCTTTTCCGAACTCGTGCGTTCTCTTTCCCGACTGTCAAAATAATGTCTATTAAAAAGAAAAAAACCAACCACGAAGTTTTTACTATAAAATATTCATAGAAGTTTTTATGATTCATGCAAATATAAAGAAGCTACTAATTTATTTCAATATCAGATTTAATGATTTGATTCAATGAGTTAGGTTAGGTTTCACTTCATTTCATCTAATTAAATTTAATGTTTATTTCTCAAAAACAAACTACTGAAGACTTGGCTGTATGGGCATAGTTCCCTTGGCCTACCCAGAATGGGTGAAGAAAACAAAAAAAACTCTGCTTATATTCTTTTGGAGTCGGTGCAAGCTAAGGCAAGAAAAATAAAATAGTATAGGACCGCAAAGTAGAATGCTTTGGGTGGCACCGACTCCAAAAGGTTTATTTTTTGCTTTTTAGTGTTTTTTTTTATAAAAAGTTTTTATTTCACAGTTTTTAAAGGAAGATAATATCATGTCATCCAAGTAACAAATATGAAATGAAATATATAAAAATGCTCAAAACATTAAAAGTACTGGGTCAAACTAAACCAAATTTTTATGGGACCAATTGGCAACTATTCTGCATCGAACAAAAAAATAATCACGGAAATCGGTTCAAAAATCTCGGCGTAATCGGTGTACATACATATAAAAAAATATATATTAACCGAATTGAGAACCTCCTCCTTTTTTGAAGTCGGTTAAAAAATGTTCTTTACGAGTTATTATTTTATTAAATTGCTTAATTTTTTCGCAACTGTAGGTATTAAAAATAGTTGTTCAGTACACGTGCGGAACCGTCATTGCAAACAGTTCTGACAAATGTCTACCCGAGCCGAAGCGCAGCCGAAGGTGAGGGTTGACAGTAGGAACTCTTTAATAAACTACTGAACCGCCTCTGTGGTCTAGTGGTACAACCACCGGTATCAGACCCAGGGGTCCCGGGTTCGATTCCCAGCGGTGGTACATATTGTATTTGGTTTGGTTGGTGGTAGGACTTGTTGTAAGTCCGCCTGGCTAGCTACCACCATCTTATCTAAGTCTGACGCCATAACAACTATGTTTTCAGCATTGTTGTGTTCCGGCAGTTAGAGATAAGATAGCCAGTTCCTCAGTGATTGAGGATTCCGGGAGAGGCTCGCTTCCATCTTCAGCCTTATCGATACTTAACATCAGGTATGATGAAGGCTACCCGTCGGTCATAAAAAAAAAAAAAAAAAAACTTGTAATGAAATATACTTACGTATGTGTTCGCCTCGGCTCACATTTACACGTTCGTCCATCAATTCCTCTTTTGCAGTAATGTACTAATTTCTAATACTATCAAGTAGAAAGACAATTTATATCTCCGGGCGCTAGAAGTAAACTTAAAAAGCATTACTCACTATACAATACAATAGAAATCAATTTATTTAGTTTCACATAAAGGTATTCCAGACAAGATTTTTCCACCGCATTAAGTAAATGTTCAATGATTTATATCATTCGTACAATGTGGATGAAATTACATTGTTTTTGAGAAGCGTACCTACAATTTTGCTCATAACATTCTGAGGTTTTTATTTAGCGGTTCGGTTGTTTGTTGGAAAATTGGAGAATACATTTTACAAGTTTGTGATAAAACTGACAAACATTTGCATAATATTTGCCAGTGAAGTTGTGATTGTCCAAATAACGCCATAACTTTTAGGTATTCGAGATCAAAAGGAAAACTCTTGTTTGGGAAAATTATCACTTTGACCACGACATTAACGACAAAGTATAGTAACTACCTGTAATGAAAAATTGCAAAATCGTGATGAGAAAATGATAGACTGCTTCTGTGTTATGCGGAAAAGGCTGTTGTAGTGTAACCCTTTTTAACCGACTTCAAAATAAGAAGGAGGTTACCAATTCCTCGCGTATATATATTTTTTTCTGTACGTTCACCGATTACTCGAGAACGCCTGAACCGATCGAAATGATTCAAACGTTATAACATCGGATTTGTTCTCAAAAACGGGACCCATTTTTTTTTTTTAAATCGGTTCAGTAGTTTTGAAGATATCTTGAAAAAAACTGACGTTTTTCGGTCAAGCGGTTTCACCCAAGCGGTTTGACTCAAACTAGTAGTTGCCTTCAATACTACTATCCTAACATTTTACGTTCATCTTAAGTTTTGGCGGGCACTGTTCATAAAAATACGGACAATTACAACTTAGTTCGTGAAATATAGCGCGTTTGATATCCGTAAAAGTTGTTTTATTTCAATCCTAACATTTTTCCTTACATTTCTTTATACGAGTCGTGTGTATAGGTAATACTTGTATATTAGTAGGTACGTTTTGATTGAGTGTCCCCCCCTAAAAGCTTTGAATGTTCTTGCATTAGTGAATTGTATAAACATTTAAGTAATATCAGTTGAGACCCTTTCTTATGAAAAATTATCTCAACGAACATACATTCAGATTAAGAGTGATGTGCTCTTATAAAGAATACTAGGGCGGTTACAACCCGATACACGGGTTCGTCGATCGACGAAAAATTCCAAATTATGCGAATATAATGACACTTTTTAATTGCAGTTTGTGATCATCACGTTTAACATTTTGTATATTTTATAGTTTTCGGAACAAATAGACTCGAGTACCTTTAATTTGATACCTTACTCGGCCGCGTACTACGCGCCAAAGTCCCTATCGAGTCGTCACAAATTTTGCGAACATGAATTAAGTATATAGATTATTTTTCATTCCATCTATTCGGAAAACGCTGATTGATTCGCCTATAAGTGCGAGCAAATAAGTCTTTTCTCCAAGAGACTTTTTCACGGGGAAGTAATGAGATTTGAATTTCGAACATTAACATCGTCCCTTAGTGCTCCGTGACCAAAGAGATCGCACGAAAATATTGTATGAAAAAGTCACTGGCCGATTATTAGGTGACCTGCGCGTGCAGCGCCGCAAAAGAAAAAAAAAAAAAGAAAAACGCGCGAACTACGTATTACCCTTGTATTGGATTTAATTGGAGTAAACAGTGTTTTGTGATATTTGCAGTGCAATAAGTGCGAAAAATGAGTTCCACAAGCAGCGACAGTTATTTTTTTTTTTTACTATGTCTATAACATTTCAAAATTGCACAAATGTTTCAAATATTAATATTAATTTTTAAGCTGTTACTATATAATTTTTTTAACATTATAACATTATATTGGTGTTTAATATTTTTTTTATAAATACAATCATTAGTTGTATCTAGAAACGCCTTTTATTTCTATGTCTCATAGACGGGGATGAAAAGTAGAGTGTATCACTCGGCCGCAAAATATATTTTTGGCTCAGGCGACGTACTTTGAATCCCTCGCTACGTTCAGGATTCTACTAAAGAATCCCTCGCTTCAAAAAAGCAAAAAAGCGGCCTCGCCGTAAAAATATGATTTTGTTCCTTTATGGTACAATCTATATATATTCAAAGTCAAAGTCAAAGTCAAAGATTTTTTATTCAAATAGACTTATAGATAAGTACTTTCGAATAGTCCAACATTTTTTTCCCTACCAGCCATTCAGGACATCTTTTAACTGATAAGAAGAACGGCCGCAAGAAATTTTAAATAGAAAAATATTGGAAAAAATTAACTCGGCCACAAGTGAATTCTCAGGCTGGAATCGAACCAGCGACCTTTGGAAATCCGGTCCAATGCTCTAACCGCTGAGCTACCGAGACTTGCGAACCACCGTCGAAATTCTCCAATACTTTTATATTTTTAATACGCTGTAGGCCAGCGTTGTTACATCAATGCTAGGAAATATCCTTGCATTCGAAAGAAACATCTTTTCAGGTGTTTAACGATCGATTAAGATGCAACTGCCAATAATTTATGATTTTGTAATTTTTGCATTTTTCAATGCTATTTTTATACTTATGGTAAATTTTAAATAGAAAAATATTGGAAAAAATTAACTCGGCCACAAGTGAATTCTCAGGCTGGAATCGAACCAGCGACCTTTGGAAATCCGGTCCAATGCTCTAACCGCTGAGCTACCGAGACTTGCGAACCACCGTCGAAATTCTCCAATACTTTTATATTTTTAATACGCTGTAGGCCAGCGTTGTTACATCAATGCTAGGAAATATCCTTGCATTCGAAAGAAACATCTTTTCAGGTGTTTAACGATCGATTAAGATGCAACTGCCAATAATTTATGATTTTGTAATTTTTGCATTTTTCAATGCTATTTTTATACTTATGGTAAATTTTAAATAGAAAAATATTGGAAAAAATTTACTCGGCCACAAGTGAATTCTCAGGCTGGAATCGAACCAGCGACCTTTGGAAATCCGGTCCAATGCTCTAACCGCTGAGCTACCGAGACTTGCGAACCACCGTGCAAAAATTACAAAATCATAAATTATTGGCAGTTGCATCTTAATCGATCGTTAAACACCTGAAAAGATGTTTCTTTCGAATGCAAGGATATTTCCTAGCATTGATGTAACAACGCTGGCCTACAGCGTATTAAAAATATAAAAGTATTGGAGAATTTCGACGGTGGTTCGCAAGTCTCGGTAGCTCAGCGGTTAGAGCATTGGACCGGATTTCCAAAGGTCGCTGGTTCGATTCCAGCCTGAGAATTCACTTGTGGCCGAGTAAATTTTTTCCAATATTTTTCTATTTAAAATTTACCATAAGTATAAAAATAGCATTGAAAAATGCAAAAATTACAAAATCATAAATTATTGGCAGTTGCATCTTAATCGATCGTTAAACACCTGAAAAGATGTTTCTTTCGAATGCAAGGATATTTCCTAGCATTGATGTAACAACGCTGGCCTACAGCGTATTAAAAATATAAAAGTATTGGAGAATTTCGACGGTGGTTCGCAAGTCTCGGTAGCTCAGCGGTTAGAGCATTGGACCGGATTTCCAAAGGTCGCTGGTTCGATTCCAGCCTGAGAATTCACTTGTGGCCGAGTAAATTTTTTCCAATATTTTTCTATTTAAAATTTACCATAAGTATAAAAATAGCATTGAAAAATGCAAAAATTACAAAATCATAAATTATTGGCAGTTGCATCTTAATCGATCGTTAAACACCTGAAAAGATGTTTCTTTCGAATGCAAGGATATTTCCTAGCATTGATGTAACAACGCTGGCCTACAGCGTATTAAAAATATAAAAGTATTGGAGAATTTCGACGGTGGTTCGCAAGTCTCGGTAGCTCAGCGGTTAGAGCATTGGACCGGATTTCCAAAGGTCGCTGGTTCGATTCCAGCCTGAGAATTCACTTGTGGCCGAGTTAATTTTTTCCAATATTTTTCTATTTAAAATTTACCATAAGTATAAAAATAGCATTGAAAAATGCAAAAAATACAAAATCATAAATTATTGGCAGTTGCATCTTAATCGATCGTTAAACACCTGAAAAGATGTTTCTTTCGAATGCAAGGATATTTCCTAGCATTGATGTAACAACGCTGGCCTACAGCGTATTAAAAATATAAAAGTATTGGAGAATTTCGACGGTGGTTCGCAAGTCTCGGTAGCTCAGCGGTTAGAGCATTGGACCGGATTTCCAAAGGTCGCTGGTTCGATTCCAGCCTGAGAATTCACTTGTGGCCGAGTTAATTTTTTCCAATATTTTTCTATTTAAAATTTACCATAAGTATAAAAATAGCATTGAAAAATGCAAAAAATACAAAATCATAAATTATTGGCAGTTGCATCTTAATCGATCGTTAAACACCTGAAAAGATGTTTCTTTCGAATGCAAGGATATTTCCTAGCATTGATGTAACAACGCTGGCCTACAGCGTATTAAAAATATAAAAGTATTGGAGAATTTCGACGGTGGTTCGCAAGTCTCGGTAGCTCAGCGGTTAGAGCATTGGACCGGATTTCCAAAGGTCGCTGGTTCGATTCCAGCCTGAGAATTCACTTGTGGCCGAGTTAATTTTTTCCAATATTTTTCTATTTAAAATTTACCATAAGTATAAAAATAGCATTGAAAAATGCAAAAAATACAAAATCATAAATTATTGGCAGTTGCATCTTAATCGATCGTTAAACACCTGAAAAGATGTTTCTTTCGAATGCAAGGATATTTCCTAGCATTGATGTAACAACGCTGGCCTACAGCGTATTAAAAATATAAAAGTATTGGAGAATTTCGACGGTGGTTCGCAAGTCTCGGTAGCTCAGCGGTTAGAGCATTGGACCGGATTTCCAAAGGTCGCTGGTTCGATTCCAGCCTGAGAATTCACTTGTGGCCGAGTTAATTTTTTCCAATATTTTTCTATTTAAAATTTACCATAGGCCGCAAGAAACTTATCAGTCTTAGCAGAAACAACAACATTTACAATGGAACATGTTGTTGCCAAACACAAATCTACAATCTTGAAATATATTTAATAAAAGAAGAAAATTTTCTCATACTCATATTAGAATATTTTCCTCTTACACTATTTACAATAGTATGATCAATGTTGGTATCACATCCATGCATTTTGGTCTTTTAAATAGTCATCTACCTTGTAATAACCTTTGCTTAAGAGCGTTTTTTTAACATATATTTTAAATTTATGCAAAGGCAGCTCAATAACTTGTTGTGGAACTTTATTAAAAAAGGCTATGCCTTTCCCCAAAAACGAGCGTCTACATTTTTCAAGCCGAAATTTTGGAACGGCAAGCTTATTCTTGTTTCTAGTATTAAAATTATGATCATCGCTATGCTTTATAAATAAATCATGATGTTTCCTTGCATATACTAAATTATCATAGATGTATTGTCCCGCCAAAGTTAGTATATTAATCTCTTTAAACAAATCCTTAAGAGAATCTCTACGTCGAAGTTTGTAAATGGCGCGCACAGCTCTTTTTTGAAGTATAAAAACATTTTCTATATTAGCTGCTGAGCCCCAAAACAACACGCCATAAGACATTACACTATGAAAATAACTAAAGTAAACCAGTCTTGCCGTTTCAATATCAGTTAAGAGCCTTATTTTCCATATTGCGAAAGCCGCAGAACTAAGTCTACTCGACAAGGCTTCAATATGTGGATCCCATTGTAGTTTTGAATCCAATGTAATACCAAGAAATTTTGTACTCTCAACTAACTCTACTACATCCCCATTCAAATTGATAAGCATATCGACCTGCACTACATTAGGTAATGAGAATTTAACAAACTTGGTTTTAGTAGGGTTAGAGACAAATTATTAATGTTGAACCAGTGTGCGGCTTGAGAGAGAGCACTATTTACTTCGTCAGAACAATTGTTTCCTCTATCAATTTTAAAAATTAAAGATGTATCATCTGCAAATAGTACTGTCTCACATAATTTACTCGTGTAGTAAGGGAGATCGTTAATATAAATTAAAAACAGCAAAGGGCCCAATATTGAACCTTGGGGCACTCCCATAATAATGGGGGCTCCAGTAGAAGCAGTATTATTGACAATTACTTTTTGATTTCTATTATGCAAGTATGACTGCAAAAGGCTAACCAATTTTTTAGAGACACCATAATGTTCTAGCTTCTTTAAAAGTGTAAAGTGATCAACGCAATCGAAAGCTTTAGACAGGTCAAGGTATTCTTGCTTCTAGGAACACTTTATAACTTGACTTTTATCGACAAAAAATTCCACTCGCTAATTGAGCGTAGTTATGCAGAATAACCATCGTCAAACAAGAATTTCGAGATATGAACCGATTTTGGTATTTTCGGGTCATTAAAAATGGCTCATGATGTTGAAGCAATCAAACTGGTTTGAGTCAAACCGTTTGCCCGACTACGTACCTTCAGTAAGTGCCGTTATACTCGGCACTAGTCGACACAATTCTTTGCACGTGAACACTCCAATAAATACAAAAATCACTGGGCCCCCAATAAATCGGTTACGACATGGCGACGCAAATTGTCCGGGTAATAAGACACAAGGGGAAACCTAAGGCCTGCACACATGATCACAAATTAACACAGTGTTGTGTACTTTTATATTATTATTTGTTATTTACCTACATGCGCAAACGAGCTGCATCACTGGTGTGCAGAGTACGGGCCAGTACCACCACTGTCCTGGCGATGATTGCGGGAAGGATCGACTGTCCTTACATCTGGCATTGTTCAAGAAGACATGTCCCAGAGACAATGCCGGAGAGCACATACTGACGACCTTTCGCTGTGTATGTTTTTAATTTAATGTTTTTTTTTGTTTTATTGACTGTTTTATTTTAATTACGTATTACATTATTTATATAGTATTTCATTTCATTAATTTTATTTAAATTCAATAATAATGTAAAATTTATAATTGAGTATTTTATAATTTTATCCAATATGTTTAATATTTCTGCCAATGGGTGTAATTTGCCTGAATAAATGATATTCTATTCTATTCTATTCTATAAGCCATGTGTGTGTCATCATAGAGATTCGTTCTCACATTATCATAGTACACTCTGCTGAAAAGTTTGCAAAGTTTTTTTGTTTATGAACAACGGTGATACCTTAGCCTTCATCATGCCATACTGATGTAACTAATGATAAGGCCGAAGATGGAAGCGCACCTCTCCCGGACTCCTCAAACACTGAGGAACAGGCTATCTTATCTCTAACTGCCGGAACACAATACACCTAATTCTGAAAATATTATTGTTCCACCACCACCACCATCCTAGCAACAGCCTGCCGCCTCATGCGTCAGACTGTTGCTAGGATGATGGTAGCTAATCAGACGGACTTACAACAAGTCCTTTAACCAACCAAAGTCTTAGTAAATATTCAGTTTAAATAAACATAAACACCCATCCAAAACTTTTACTGGCAAGTACAAGTAGCACAAAAAGCTTTCCTTATCTTATCATAATGACAAGCCTCTGAAGAACAGTTAAAATATCTAAAAATTAACTATTTTCCTAAACTACACACATCATACCTTGCGAGAAAAAAGTTTTCGGATTTCGTACAACCGTGTGAAAGAGGCACTAGCCCAAACATCCGTGAACGTATCGCATCAACGGTCGCCGTATGTAATTCATGTGCACGCGGTAATGGGCTGGCAAATTAAGTTCCTCCAATATCGGCTTTGGCACCAGTCGCTGGTCGCACTTAGTGCCTTTACCTGAAGGCTATCGGGTGAATAACGCCAGAGCTCTAAGCCAGAATGTTTCGTATGATTGCTTCGTTTCGGGGTGACACGTTGGGCGCCACCGTATAGTGCAATCGGCAAATGACAAATAGGAATCGATATTTTTTTCGAACAACGGTGAAACCTTAGCCTCCATCATACCTGATGTTAAATTCAAATTCAAATTCAAATTCAATATCATTTATTCAGTCTATACTGTTACAAGCACTTATGAACGTCGAAGAAGCTTCGCTATTGGTTCAC
Organism: Chrysoteuchia culmella; assembly: GCA_910589605.1. Taxonomy (NCBI): domain Eukaryota; kingdom Metazoa; phylum Arthropoda; class Insecta; order Lepidoptera; family Crambidae; genus Chrysoteuchia; species Chrysoteuchia culmella. The sequence continues at coordinate 991,639 of OU342659.1, read as the reverse complement.
TAACCCTACGGCGGGAGACCTTGTAACGAGAAGAACAGGCAAGAAACACGTCAAAGGCTATTTTTTGTCCCTGATTTATTTTATACATAGTCGTCAAATTAAAAAGTGACCTTAAACAACCTTTAAAAAAATACTAAAATAAAAGTACATTTTATGGTTATCCTAACAACAACAATTTTCAACTCGCATCAAAGTAGGCATTATCATAAGTCGTTCCTTACTTATTTGTTTATTTATTTTCTATTGGGAAACAAACAGCCTTACATATTCGTAATTTATAACTTACATTAGGGTGACACATTTGCCAAAAGAGTTTCCACTTATAATAATTAACAATATAGCCGTTAAGTACAAACTAAAGTGAATAGTATACAGTTACTAGGTAATAGCATTACAAGTACAAACCAGGATAAGACTTTTACACAATTTTTAGTTCTGATTAGACTTACCATACATTATAACATTTCTCGCATTTCAAGATTACTGTACTGCAAGTTGTGACGTACATACAGGTCAATAGCAATTTATGTTAGATGTAATCGGTAAATGTCTATTGGGCCCGGGATTTTATAGTCTTTTTATGAAGAACGAGGAAGCTCTCAGCCTCCATCATATCTGCTTCTCAACCGCCTAACTCGATTGTTAACGCTATAGATATAGTTAGTGATATTTAAAACAGTCTACAAGGGATGTCGCTAACGCTATCACATCAACGGTCACCGTATGTAATTCATGTGCACGCAGTAATGGGCAGGCAAATTAAGTTACGCCAATATCGGCATTTGCACCCGTCACTAGTCGCTCTTAGCGCCTGAACCTGAAGGCTATCTGGTAAATAACGCATGAGCTCGAAGACATGAATGCTTCATTTTATTGCTTTGGTTTCTAGGTGACACGTTGGGCGCCAGCGAATAAAATATTCGGCAAATAAAATATTAAATATTTCATAGCCACACTTAGCAACACAATATGCCTAACCCTAAAGGAAGCACCGAAAGGCTTGTGTAATGGAATACTAGAGTAACGGATAGAAAAAGGATCTCAGAGTTAGCCAGACTGGCTTACGAGTTCTACCAGCAACCAAACTGAATACAATATGGTAAATATTGTATTCTATTTGGTTGGAAACTGAATACAGTATTTACCAAATTATATTATTATTATATTATAGTTTAAGTTTGAACCAGTAAATAAAATATTAAAGCATGATTAATTGATACATATTACCTAAATCTAGAAAATTAAGTTATAACTAAGTTTAACTAGAACATAAGATGTTTAACCTTAGCTTATAAATGAACTTACCATGTAAATAAAACTAAATATGTTATGGAAGAGTGGTTCCTTCTGTTACAGGTGTTTAACACTTAAAAGAAGGATCCCACCCATGCTCATCAATTGTAATTGTTTGGTAATGAAATAAACATTTTTCATTTTCATTTTTTCATATTCAGTTCGGTTGCCTGGATTTGGTCGCCTTCAATCTGATACCGGTTGTTTTAGCACTAGATCACAGAGGATGCTTCGTTTTATTGCTTGATTTCAGGATGACACGTTGGGCGCCAGCGTATAAAACAATCGGCAAATAGCGATTACTTACGTACGTCTGTCTTTTTACTCAGAAGGTAACTTTACTTAATGGGTTATTTTCAGACCTCAGAATATTATAGAACCAGTCAGCTTGGTAATCAATTACCATATTCTGCTTTCTTATACAAATGATAATGCCTACTTTGAATTTAATTTCTGAGTTGCAGTTTAAATAAAAAAAGCACGGATTGAGTTGTTTGTCTTACAATTTCTTTATTGTTATGAATACAATGCGCGCAAACCTAATGACAAGACAATTTAAATTTAAACACAAATTAATTAAACAATATGATGTCCTTCCCGTTGCATCTGTTTCACCGCCAGCATTCCGACAATGGTCGCACTAATAAACATTGCAGAATTTAATTAAAACACACATCGCTTGACGTTGATTTGTGACGCGTATATTAGAACCGGTCAATCTTAGCAAAATGGCCGCCGCTGACGGCCGCCGCCATGATTTATTTGCGTTGTGTCACTGTGACAGCTGGCAGATTTAGACGTTCCGTTGTTTTGATTAAATCGTGATTATTGTTGGGTTGTGTGCGTTTACACTGATGAATTTTAATGCAGGCGTGTTATCATGCTTTTTAAGTAGGTAAGCGTTTAACCTACTACGTTATTTTTTTTATGTAAGCAACCCTGGAATCTCGGAAATAAAAACATCTGTTTTATACAATATGTTATTTGAACTCTGATACAAATACAACAGTTTTCTTTTCCGCGTTTTTTGGGTTGCTTCAATATAAACAGTTATTCTTAATTATGAATTTTGAGTATAGCTGTAAAAAACCCGTTACCTACCGTTACTTAACCAAATTTATGGTTAGCTACCGATAAAATGCGGTTATTACCAGTTAATTATCCGACTGCGCCAAAGAAAAAGGGTAATTAATCTGCCGTTTTATTGTGTAGCCTACTCCTAGGTGAAGTGAAAAACCGATATCCGAAACATAAAGATTCCATTTCAGATTTTATAAATCATATTTAAAGCGACAAATATATACGTAATCCAGCTTTAAAATGAGTAAATTAACGTAAACGTATATAATTAACATACCTACTTATGTACAAGGTAAACGAAGTTTACTTACACTACGTTTACCTTGGACAGACAATCCAGTTAGGTAAGTCCAACTTCGAGAAAGAGATCTCCCGTCGAATCCAACTCGGATGGGCAGCATTCGGGAAACTCCGTAAAATCTTCGCGTCCAACTTACCGCAGTGTCTCAAGACGATAGTATATGACCAGTGTGTGTTACCAGTGATGACTTTCGGTAGTGAATCGTGGTCGCTAACTATGGGTCTGATTAGAAAGCTCAAGGTCACCCAGCGTGCAATGGAGAGGGCTATGCTCGGCGTTTCCCTCCGTGATCGAATCTACTGTGTGAATCCTTGGAGAACTAAAGTAACTGACATCGCTCGCAGGATTGCTCAGCTGTGGCAGTGGGCGGGACACATAGCCAGAAGAACCGATGGCCGTTGGGGTGGAAAGGTTCTGGATTGGCGACCGCGCTCCGTGGGTAGGCCCCCGACAAGGTGAACCGACGATCTAGTGAAGGTCGCGGGAAGCCACTGGATGCAGATTGCGAAGAACCGATCGTTGTGGAGATCCTTGGGGGAGGCCTATACCCAGCAGTGGGTGTTATGTGGCTGAGACGACGACGACGACCTATGTACATAATTTGAGTCGAAGCCGCTTCGATTGAACGAAGTGGCAACGTTGTCGCTTGGGTAGCGGGTAGGGAATGCAAACCGGTTTCACCTACGACCGGAAAAACTGTTTTTTCGGCGGATTTTGCTTTTTTTATTTAACCGTAACAAGCCTAAAATGAGGTTAAATAACAGTTATAACGAAAAATGCATTTTTAACCGCTTGGTTAAAATCGTTTAGAACCCGCTTCACATCTATAGTTTTAAGTAAACATAAAATAACTTTGCAACAAATCATAACAATCACAACAGAAATGAACTCAAGCCTGAGACGGACAACCTTTCAACCTTTTTAAGACGGTTAAAAAGGTTGAGAACCCCTGCTTAAGTGGTAATATTACACACTTCTACAGAGCTGCACGAAGTTGTTTGCAGAGTTCGAACTTGTTACTTCAGGCATGATCTTTTTATCTCCAGCATTTTGTTTGCGCGGACTGTAACGACTCAAACGGAGACTCAGTAGAACAACTCTATGACTATGTATAATCGGAGAACTTCCCGGTTGTCCAGAGAAGTTTTTTGGGAAACTTTTTCTCGGAAAGTATTAAGGTTACGACATCCCAGGCATCTAAGGGAGTGGTGATACTTGTATTATTAGGCCGTCACCACACGGCACAAGAGGCTCGACGCATTGAACACCTGTGCGAGAGAAGGAAAACTTGAAACAGACCCTCTACCAACCCGCCCGGCCAGCGTGGTAGCAGTACTAGCAGTAGGCTAACAGCCTCCTATGAACGCCACAATAGGCGTGAGCTAGGAGAGGCCTATGTCCAGCAATGGACGTCCACAGGCTGATGATGGATGATGATGATGATTAAGGTTAAAGAAATAATTTAGTAATCAAATTAAATACATATTAATCACTACATAGTATAAAGCATAGTCGCTTCCCGCTGTCTATCCCTATGTATGCTTAGATCTTTAAAACTACGCAACGGATTTTGATGCGGTTTTTTTTAATAGATAGAGTGATTCAAGAGGAAGGTTTATATGTATAATAACCTTTAATATAGAGTAGAGAAATACTGTAATTTTTGAGGTTTCTAATGTGAAGTCGTAAATGATTTCATTTTTTCCGCTTACATTGCAAACGCAGGCTGAACCCTACGAGATTTATGAAAATAATGTACTAAGTATTTGTACACCTTGAAAAGGTAGACAGAAAACTCCACGGTGGTATATTTTTATCTCTTATGGATAACCCACAATAGCATAAGTCGTGTAGTCCACGCGGGCGAAGCCGCGGGCGGGAAGCTAGTATCCTATAAGATGTGATAGCAACGTGTTCTTTGAATTTATTACTTTTTTAAATAAACCTCCCTAAAAACTCGTCAGCCGGGAAGTTCCCCGATTGTACCTGCAACTACGATTTTAATGTTAAGTTAAGATAATTTTTCAATTTGACGACTTTGTATGTAGTAGGGTGAAAAAAACAGCCCTTGACGAGTTTCTTGCCGGTTCTTCTCGTTACAAGGTCTTCCGTTGTACGGTTTGTGAATGATTTACCGCCTCTGTGGTCTGGTACCAACCACCGGTATCAGACCCGATGCAGGGGTCCCGGGTTCGATTCCCAGCAGGGGTACAATTTGTATTCGATTTGGTTGGTGGTAAGACTTGTTGTAAGTCCGCCTGGCTAGCTACCACCATCTTATCTAAGTCTGACGCCATTACAATAATGTCTTCAGCATTGTTGTGTTCCGGCAGTTAGAGATAGGAAAGCCAGTTCCTCAGTGATGAGGATTCCGGGACAGGCTCGCTTCCATCTTCAGTCTTATCAATATTTATCGTCAGGTATGATGAAGGCATCTCCCCGTTGTTCATTAAAAAAAGTCATTAAATCATTATTTCTTTAAAAAAACTTGCCTTCTATAATTGATACACCGATCATCTAGGCATTCGATTATTTGCAATAAGATCTTATAAATGATCGATCTAATTAGCTTTTGATCTATTGGCAAACCGAGCTTTTGATCCATCGATTATTTGTCATTCGATCAAATGGCATGTCGATATATTATTGTCACTGATCAACTGGCATTCGATATGGCATAGAAAATCCCGAATAAACATGCGCATGGGTGATATTGGGAAATTGAGGAGCTCGGTGGCGCAGTAGTTCGAGCGCTCGGCCTGCGATTGTTGACGTTAAGCAACTTTCGCAAGGGTCAGTCACGGGATGGTTGACCAAAAATTGACTATCTCGAGCTCCTCCGTGCTTCGGAAGGCACGTTAAGCCGTTGTTCCCGGCTGCATTTGCAGTCGTTAAAACCCACCAATCCACATTGGGCCCGTGTGATGGTTCATGGCTCAACTTTATCCATCCATAAGGAAGGCGAGTGCCCCAGCAGTGGGGACATTAACAATGGCTTACAGCTCATGAACGGGCAGGCGATCAGGCGATTACCGACCTTGCAAGCGTAGACATAGCACGCTTTCCGCTTTGCCCCTCGCCCGCTCGCGTTGGGAGGCGGTACTACAGGCGAAAAGCGAAACTATGGTATATATGGGCAAAGTCGCTTATACGGAATACGGAAGCTTAAACGTCGCACGAAAATCAGTGGAATGCTCGAGACGAGTGAATCAAATAGACCTGACGCGACATTAACACCCATATTCTAAGTCGTTCCTCCAAAACTTACTCGTCCTCGACTTAACGAAACCTCATTGAAAACCTCTTCGATATACTCCTCGAAATCGGTATTCTAAGTCATAACTCCCTAAGGACCTGGAGGAGCCAAAGAGTGAGCCACTCCGTGTTAGGCCTAGCGCACACTACCATTTTTACCCACGACGAGGTTGAGTGGAGTGTAAAAAGTTTTGGAGGAACGACTTAGAATATAGGGGTTAAATTTTTTTAAATTCTGATGTGCACAACGCAAAGAAGTTTTCACTTTAATAAAATTAGAAATGCTGAAAAGCGAACTTAGCTTCAGACATGTCACTTGAATTTATATTTTCAAATATTCAATGATGAACTTGAACCATTCCCGTGGGAATATCGAGATAAAAAATAACCTATTTTACTCTCCGTTCTTTCAACTAACTCTATGCCAAGAATCAAGTCGTTTCGTTATGTCAAGGCGTGAAACAAGGACAAACAAACACGCATTTATAACATTAAATAGGATATGTATAGTTAAAAATAATCGTGAGTTACCCTACTGTCGGCACTGCAACTGCATCGCTGCATCGTTGCAGTTATACCGTCTCGATTGGTGTTCGTTAGTTGTTGTTGTTTGGTCCGAATTGCGTCCCGTTTGTATCGCATCCCGATTCGTTCCCTATCGGATACATCGGGTATTGGGTTTGATAAAAGCGTTTGAAGTGTCTTTAGTATTATACTTGCGTTTAAGGCGGTACCCGCACCGAAAGTGGCGCCGCGTTGAATTTTATTTAATATCGTAATTCTAATACACAATTTTAATAAAACTTTACGTGGAATTTTTAGAGCCCATAGTCTAGTATTTTTAGACGGTATCATTACATTCCCTCGTAGATAGCAAAACTGCTAAAAGTGGCCGTTTTTGACACATTTGCTATCTACTTCTACGAATGACTATGACGAGATGTAGCGATACCTTCTAAAAATACAAGACAATGGGCTCTAAAAATTCCACGTTTAGTTTTATTAAAATTGTGAATTAGAATTACGATATTTAATAAAATTCAACGCGGCGCCACTTTCGGTGGGGGTACCGCCTTAAACAACAGTTTTAATAAAGTTAGTGCTCGTTTTCCAATGTTATGACATCAGTCATTTTATTATCCCCACTGCTCGGGCACTGGCTTTTCTTATAGATGGTTTTTTTTCAAATTCAAATTCAAAATCATTTATTTAGTCTAGGCTGTTACAAGCTCTTATGAACGTAAAAGAAGCTACGCCATTCGGTTCACAAACCCTACGACGGGAGACTTTGTAACGAGAAGAACCGGCAAGAAACTCGTCAAGGGCTATTTTTTTCTTCCTGTCTTATTTTAAGAGTCGATCGAGTCAATTAGAATGGGCCATGACCCTCCACGCGGGCTCAATGCAATGCAATGTTTTAACGACTGCAAATGCAGCCAGGACCAACGGAGGCACCAAAGCACGGAGGAGCTCGAGATAGTAAATTTCTGGTCACCCATGCAGGCAGGCCGTGAGCGTCAACACCACTGCGCCACGGGCTCCTCAGCTCCTCGTTTTCCAATACAGGTAAGTTGTAAAACCTTTTAGGAATGATGGTGGAGGTACGGAAAAGGGTGGTAGATGGTAAGCCACTTGTAGGCAGGTCAAATGGTGAGCTTTTCCTCCGGACTGGGTGTAGGTAGTCCGGGGACCGCGGCAGGGCTCCGTCACTCCATGTACTTGCGCGCTTTAATTACCTACCGCCCGGTCGAGCGTTCTCGGGCCGTTTGCGGACCAAATTCAGTGCGGTGTTCGCAAGCGAAGCGCAAGCACGTTGTTCAATTTTAATCGTTACATTAGTACAGAACATTCCTGATTTAAATGAATCTACGATTAGATTGTTTATCCATTTTAAAGCATTTAACAAAACATCGTCTTTTTACGGAAAGTTAAAAGTGCCAACAAATACGTTTCATAAATTATGAAAGAGAACTTGAGACTATGTTTCTTAATAATTTTGTAAAAAATATGAAACAAAGGCCGGGTAGCAGCACTCTTTAGGAAATTTTAGCATTTAGGCACTATCTACTGAGTGAGGTGTATGTTACGTAGTAACTATTTAGTAATCTGTGACCGCGGTCTGACAGATGATCGTCGGATGTAGTATATATGTGAGTGGCTCGGTGAAACTTTGTAAGCGCGATGTAGGTTTCCATACATGTTCTTCTTATCCCCATACTGATTTGCTGTCAGCGCCATCTGTTGTCACGGTAGGTAAGTTCCGTGTGTAGTAGTTTGTGCGGCGTCAGGTAGGTGCCGCCATTACCTTATCAATGGACAGAGTATATGCGAAAACTGATGTAAGCAATGGGCTGGCGACCTGGGGGGCTATTCTCGCGCTGAAATATGTAGAATTCGACATTTTTATATTCTTAATTTCTTCATTAAAAATCTAAGTAAAATCTCTACAACTGACAAAATCCTTTAATTTCAATTATCTTTGATAATCCTATAATGTCGAAGATTGCTTTTAGTGAGCCTTTAATACAGATTTTTGACTCCAAAAATGTCGAATTCAAGATGTCGAAGGTGCGAGAATCGGGCCCCTGGGGCCCCATTCTCGCGCCTTCGACATCTCGAATTCGACAAATAATGGAGTCAAAAGTCAAAAATCTGTATTCAAAGCTCACTGAAAGCAATCTTCGATATTATAGGATTATCAAAGATAATTGAAACTAAAGGATTTTGACAGTTGTAGAGATTTTACTTAGATTTTTAATGAAGAAATTAAGAATATAAAAATTTCGAATTCTACATATTTCAGCGCGAGAATAGCCCCCCAGGTCGCAAGCCCATTGCTTACATCAGTTTTCGCATATACTCTGTCCATTGATAAGGTAATGGCGGCACCTACCTGACGCCGCACAAACTACTACACACGGAACTTACCTACCGTGACAACAGATGGCGCTGACAGCAACTCTGTATGGGATACGAAGAACATGTATGAAAATGTATGGAAAACATCGCGCTTACAAAGTTTCACCGAGCCACTCACATAATATACTACATCCGACGATCATTTGTCAGACCGCGGTCACAGATTACGAAATAGTTACTACGTAACAGATACTTCACTCAGTAGAAAATTTCTAATACCTACTGCTATAATTGCCTACTCCGTCGCTTCAGCAACCGCTGCATGCTAAAATGTGCCTAAATGCTAAAATTTTATAAAGAGTACTACCCGGCCTTTGTTTCATATTCTTTACAAAATTATTAAAAAACATAGTCTCATTTTACTTACATTATTAATAAAGAGGATATAAAAATGTCGAATTCGACATATTTAAGCACGAGAATCGCCCCCCTGTCATGATTGTTTCCGGCCAACATTTAAGAGCTCTGCTTCTTTGAGGTGTTTCTATGATAGTAATACCAAAAGGTATTCAGAAACAGGATTTATTAGGGGTTCTTCAGGATTGCTTCTATACATAAAGTTGTTCGTAATAATGCTACAATATGATTATGAAGTTTTGAGTAAACATAAAACATTGTTTAGGCATATTTGCCTATACCTCAACATAAATTATTAATTATTATCGAAATATTTTATCTGATTGTCCTAACAATATTATTATCAACTGATTATTATTATCGATGATAAAGGCCCTGTCTATCAAATCAAGCAATAAAATATAAGATAACTTGAATTCGTGGATTATGTTAATTGTTCTACATTCATTCGTCAGTAGGTTGTGTCCAAGATGCTTCGGTTTAGCGTTCTGTTAATTAGTTTAGTGATCTGTTCAGTTTTTGCTGGGAAACATGACGTGTATTCTGGGTAAATTTCAACTTGCTTATTTTAACTTATTTCTAAGTTCCCGAAAGTAAAGTCTGACTTCTAAAGTCACCGCACATAGAGAGTTGAGATACTAATTTAGTATGTGTAAACTTACACTAGCTAGTTGATTATCTAACTCTGTTGCTAATAGATTTTGATTGAAATTGATTGAAAGTGCAGCTACATTGCTGCTTTCAAAATTCAAAATTCAATTGAAAATTCAATATCATTTATTCAGTCTCGGCTGCTTCAAGCACTTATGAACGTCTAAGAGCTACGCCATCGTTTCACAAACCTTGTAACGAGAAGAACCGGCAAGAAACTCGTCAAGGGCTGTTTTTTTCTCCCTACTTTATTTCATACAGAGTCGTCAAATTGAAAAGTGACCTTAACATATCAGTAAAAATACTAATTATAATATCACATTTTGTGGTTATTGTAACCGTAAACAATTTTCAACTGGCAAAGAAAGACTTGTCTATCATACATTACAACATTTCGTGCATTACAAGATTACTGTACTGCAAGTAGATAAAATAGTTGTCACATTGATTATTAATAAAGCAGCAATGTGACTGCACTTTCAATCAAACGTTGACAGAAACAAGTTACATTATCAGGGGGCAGGTTTCTTTAATTTACTAACAGATTGTTTTGGCTACGGCAGTTAAATTTTGACATTTCTTCTATGGAAAATATGTCAAATTATAACAGCTGCCAGTAGCCAGAACAATCCGTTAGTAAGTTTAAGAAACCCGGGGTTTATGGTTTTTATAGTTCAATGGAATAATGTATGAAAATCATCAGTTGCGACTGGTTCAGGCGGGTCGTTAAAAATTAAATTCGTAGATAAAAAAAATCTGTTTGAAAATCTGTCTTTAAAAGAGTTAAGTAGTTTCTTTAGTTTGTATTATTATATGAAAATCTTAATAAACATTGTTCCTATAAAGAAAGTGTTAAATGTGTCAATGAAAACAATACATTTGAAAACAAATTGTGTTGTTACCTTGTCATTGATGTTTACCAAATCAATATAAAACATGCCATTGACACAACACATTTCGACTCTAAAAACCTATCGATAAACGCATATACCATGTTCTCAGCTTCTCAGTCCATGGTGTAGTTCTCCGGGACCGATCAGACCAGGAGTTTCTTCACGAGCTGGAAGGATCCTTTGATCTGGATGTATGGCAGCATGGCTACCCTGGGGAGACAGACGCGCGGGTCATGCTCACCCCCGAGTCCAGGGTGCAGGTGTTGGACCAGCTAGATGGAGAAGGGATCATGCATTATCTGCAGGTGGAGGATGTGGCAAGGTAAGTTCACAAGTAAGACCCGAAACTTCTTAGACCCCTGTCTCCAAGCAGCCAGGGGTCCAAGAAGTGAGTAGACCTATCGTTATTTCACTAGCTGGAAGGGTTCTTTGTCCTGGATATCAAGCATCGCGGCTTCCCTGGGAAGACAGACATCATTGAAAGGTTTCATAAGAGTTTGAAGTTTGATAGCTATAGATGCCACTGGCTGCTTGAAAACAGGAGTCCAAGTCGTGAGATCATCAAATATCTTCCTGGCTGCTTGTGCTGCTCCAATAACTGAGAAGACCTGGCTTTCCTTCACCAGCTGTAAGGATCCTTTGACCTAGACGTGTGGCATCACGGTTACCCTGAGGAGACCCTAAGTTAAGAAAAAGAGTACTAACATTAAGAATGTTAGCTGCGTATATTGGGTATGTACGATGTACCCAATAAATGCAATACGACAGGCATATAGATACGATAGAGGTACACTTATACAAATCTTCATACAGCACGCCTTTTATCTCTTACGGGGTTTATACAGCATCAAAGGTGCAGCTTGATATAAAAAAAAAACACTCTTATAGCCTAACGAGCGACGCCACATTTGGCATCTAAGATGTTGTCCAGAAACAATAGTTACAGGTAACCAGCCTCACCTACAATAGTTGCCCTGGAAAGGTGACAGCTGACCCTGAAATTAGCAACAATAAACGGACAAGAAAAAAATCTGCATCACCTAAGAATACATACCTATGGACCCCTAAAACACAATAAGTCAAAGATTTCATCAACTTCTTTCGAAGGAAAAATTTCGCACTTTATTCATGGCTTAAAGTTCGATATGACATCGAATCCCGCACCCCATTTAATATTCACAGGGACTGATTCCAGTAGATCCCTTCCCGATATCGCTTTTATGGGATACCGATTCTGGAAAGCGTGTGGAACTGAAAATCCGTTCCACTTCATTTCATGTCGCAAAAAGATTATGTAAATCTTCGGATTTTTTATCAGATACTGGAATTTTCTTTGTGCATATGATTTTTGCATTCTCAATGCTATTTTTTAAAGCTCAAACTTGATCAGATGGGATTCAACTAATTAAAGATTTTGATGTGATTTGTCGTCGTTGTCATAAGCACATCTTATGTTTTTTTGCGCACTCATAATTAAAACTAAAACAACTTTTGCGGATTTTAATGCACTACATTTACCCGAAACATATAATATATTAGGTAATATATTTTTGGGTTTTTATGGTTGTTTGGTTTCCCGACATTTCGGAACCTCTTCAGTTGCCGTGGTCACGGGTTGACTAGCTACTTTTAAGTCTACCTTCAAATCGTTGTTATTTTGATCGATAAAATTAAAAAGAAATCATTGAAATTCTGTTTATCATAAGAAAAAAATCATTTTCATTTTTGAATTGGCTTTTTGCGGCCTAGCGCGGCAAAGTACTTTTTTAATTTAATACCTAAAAATATGTCATAATGCGTTCCGAATCGCACTATTGACTTTTGTTATATTTGAATCTTATTTTAAATAGCTTTAAAATAATTATAATACTCCGTTTTGGTTTAATTATATTATTTTAGTTTATTGAATGATAAAAACAATAGCAATAAGATTAAACTATTTGTTATAAGAATTTTATATTAGGCTGGGTGAGATTTCACAACCTTTGATTAGATTTCGGACTGTGACATAAATCTTTATTTTTAAATTGTCTTTGTCTTGTACCACATATCAGTGTCAACATTTACGGAATCGTTTTTATTCTTATTAATAAGTAACAATATATTCCTACTTTAAATAACTTTGAATTGACTATAATACTCCCTTTTTTATTATTTTAGTTTTTTTATATCATTAAAACAACGAGAATAAGGTACATTTAGATTAAACTTTATGTTTAAAGAAACAACCATAAAATGTTCCTCGCTGTTGTGAGGTGAAAAATTGTGTGTTGCGCTCGGCAGAAAAGTTTTTAGCGTCTTGTACCTACCTTTGAATTCCTCGCTACGCTCAGGATTCAATCCTAGAATCCTTCACTTGCTCAGATATCAATAGAGGTAACTCGCCGCAAAATAACCAACTTTCCAGCCTTGCATAACAAATAACTATTGTTTTTGAAACAAAAACTTTTATTTTCTTCTTTTACTCTTCTTTTAAAACTGAAACTCTTCTTTAAAGAAGAAAAAAAAAACTTTTATCACGTTGTAATTTATGACTAATAAGCCCAATGTTAATTGATGTAAATTTCAACAAAATTTAAAAAAAGTTTCTTAATGAATTTTAACGTAAGAGTCTGATTGAGCGTGTTATTACAGGGCTTTGGAAAAAGAAGACGAAGAATTGGATCAATGGAGACAATCCCAAACTAGGAACGGAAGATTAGTACCTTTTGAAAACTACCCACGTTATGATGAGGTGAGAGTAGACGTCCTACTAATCTACCGAAAAATCTGTCTTTCTGTAAAAAAACTTAATTCTAACTCGAACTCATTAAAAAATATGACTGATGAACTGAGAAACTTGTATGAATCTTGAAGCAAGTTTTCATACTTTTCTTTTCTGTTCTATTCTCCAGGTGAATGAGTACTTGGAAAGGGTTGCGGCGGAACATTCCGACATCGTACAGCTGGTTGATGCTGGGCTGAGCTTCGATGGGCGCACCATCAAATATTTGAAGTTAAGTATTATAAAAACAAAAAAAAACGGACAAGTGCGAGTCGGACTCGCCCACCGAGGGTACCGCACAAAATTGTAGGTACCTAGGTACCCACATAATATTATAAAGAGTTCTTGCAATTTTTTCGATTTTTTCCCAAACTTTAGTTTCCAAAACTATAGACTATTTTTAAGGTTCCGTACCTCAAAAGGAAAAAACGGAATCCTTATAGGATCACTTCGTTGTCCGTCCGTCCGTCTGTCAAGACCGTTTTTCTCGGGAACGCGTGGAGGAATCAAACTGAAATTTATATCTTATACTCAGGTCTACTGTCCCTTGGAGCTGTGAAAAAATCTAACTTCTTAGCCAAAGCAATCAAAAGATGCAGCCGTTTATGCCGCAAATTTCCGCAAATTTTTGAAACTCGCACGGGAATCAAAACCTGCATGGTACTTCCCGTGAACTTAGAATCTTGAAATTTGGTACGAAGTAACGTCTTATAGTACAGATAAAGGCAAAATTGCGAAAACCGTAAATTTTTAGTTATATCATATAATAAAAATATTTTTGAAAATTTTAAACGGAACCCTCGGTGCGCGATTCCGACTCGCACTTGGACGGTTTTTTTTATTTAATTAAAAATGTACAGTTTTCATATTTTTTCCTATACTTGTAACAAAAGATGATATTCTTTGCCAAATTTTATAGTTCTAGGTCTACGGAAAGTACCCTATGAATTTTGATTCCCTTCAAAGTGTCGAAATATACGTTTATTCCGCATAAATGGCCCTACTTTTTTTTTTGAGTCAATTTGGAGTTTTGTTTTTTTCACAGCTTGAAGAAATTGTTGGCCTGGATGTATGGTTTTAATTTCTGGTCGATAACTCAACGCGTCCCCGAGATTTTCTCGAAATTTAGTTTCCCAAATATAAGACTATATTTTTATGATTTAATTACAAATGTGTAGTTTTGAGATTTTTTCCTGTACTTGTAGTAAAAGACGATATTACTTTCATAGTTCTAGGTCAACCAAAATTTGATTCTCTTGAGAGTGTCGAAATATACGTTTTTTTGCGACATAAACGATTCTATCTTTTTTTCGCGTTAATTTACAAGTTTGACTAGACTGTTGACCTGAACTTAAGGTTTAATTTCAACTCGATAGCTCCACATGTTTCCGAGATAAACGAAGACAGACGGACGGACGGATGGACAGACGGACGACACAGTGATCCTATGAGGGTTTCGTTTTTTCTTTTGAGTTACGGAACCCTAAAAACAGTCCCTTTACCATCAGATTTTCTCACAATGTTTTTTCGTGTATCTAAGTTTTACGACATGAGAGTCATGTTGGTAAAAGACAAGGAGACAGAGATCATTTAAATCCTCCTTATTTCGTATATGATTCTTAAATATTTACTTGTCTGGTACTTGCTTGCCGGTTTCGGGTAGTTTTGACCTGGCCAACGTAATGTTTCTAGTCTGATTGAGATTTCTTATTTACCTACAACGGGGAACCCCTTCATCATATCTGTTATGTTAAGTGAATTAAGGTGGAATTGCACTTCTCCCAACATCGTCAACTACTGAGAAACTTGCTATCTTTGCTTAATGCTTCCTCGTCCAGCTTCACTTAAATTTATATTACAATTTCTACCTTAATACAGATCACCTCATCTAATTTCAGTTACCTTAGCAAGCCCATCTAATTAAGAATAACTCACCTCAACTACCACGAAACCGATTTTCTTCGCCTAGTTCTTCTCCACACATTTTTAAATCACTAACTGATTCTACCTTAATACAGATCTCCTCATCAAACTTCAGCGACCCTACCAAGCCCATCTACTTCATGGACGCGATGATCCACGCGCGCGAGTGGGTGACCACCCCTGTCACCCTCTACTCCATCCACCGGCTGGTGGAGGACCTTCGGGAAGAGGATAGCGATCTCCTGAGGGACATCAACTGGATCGTCTTGCCTATTGTCAACCCTGATGGGTACGAGTTCACGCACACAGATGTAAGTGAAAATCCCACTATTATTAAAATAGCGGTTTTAAAGTCCCTACCACTAGGCTGCAAATGCAGGTTTTTTGAACAACGGGGAGACGCTTAGCCCTTATCATACCTGAACGCTGAAGATGAAAGCGCGCCTCCCCGAATTCAATCTTTATGGCATTCAATTTTTTTAAGAGCTGGTCTTGGCTGGTTTTACCACCTACTAATAAGGTCTGGATAGCTTATTTGGAAGATCATTTGACAGATGTAATATGAAAAAAACACGTCAAATTATTATAACTTTGTAATTTTGCATTTTACAATGCTATTTTTATGTGATAAATATTTAAACAATCAGCTATACAGAACATATCAGTAGGTGGTGAAACCAGCCCTAAATCTTGTATTTTTAATTGACAGTTCCGTCTTTGGCGCCGTACACGTTCCTTCAACCCTGACGTTTCGCTGACTTGCTACGGAGCTGATGCAAACCGCAACTTTGACGTGAACTTCAACACGACTTCTGGGGTCTCCAGCAATCCTTGCAACGACCAGTATACTGGTCAAGCGCCTTTCTCAGAATCCGAGACGAGGATCGTCAGGGACATTATGATGGAGCATCTTGATCGTATCCAGATATACATGAACATCCACAGTCATGGCAACTGGGTCCTGTATGGGTTTGGAAATACTTCCTTGCCGAGTAACGCTGTGCCATTGCATCATCTGGGGGCAGCCATGGGGGCTGCTATGGACACCACGATGTTGCCTCAAGCTGTCCACTATAGGGTTGGAAACAGTGCTTTGCTCCTGTACCCAACTTCTGGGAGCGCGCAGGATTATGGTCAGGTGAGTACAGCCTTCATCATCAGCCATTTTGAAGTCCCCACTGCTGGGGCTCCGGCTTTCCTTAACACGTTCACTGCACATCACACACAATCGGGCAGACGCGGTACTTAAACTCTGTGCAGACAGTAGAACCACCGTTTTCTTTTTAGTGCGGAGCGTGTATTTTCGCTATTTCTCTGATCTCGACAGAGACAAATACAGTTTTTGGTTTGTGAGTACAAGTGTAGAAATAAATCATCAAAATATTGCGGCGGGTCTTTATTGACCCCCATCGCACTATTAAACAATAACCGTTAACGGTCATCCACCAACACAGGCCCACCGCCGCACCAGATGAAAGTTATCGTTTTTTTAAGGCAGTGAACGTATTAAGGATGTATAAAGAGAATGAACACGCGGGTCCAATGCAGATTGCTGTCAACAGCAGCAGTTTGCGCAGTAACGACTTCTTCTTCTTATCGAATGAGGATTAGTGGCCACCTCTTGTGTCAAAGGTTATCAAGCCGCCTATAAGGCCTCTGATTTGGCTTAACGACTGTAATGACAACAGCCAGGACCGACGGTTTAATGTGCCCTCCGAAGCACGGAAGCGCTCAGTTATAATGCCACTTTCCGGTCACCCATCCGACACCTGACCGGGCCGAACTTTGCTTAACAAACGTGATCGAATACGATCAGTCTGTCAAGCGCGGCCATGAGCGCGGCGCATTAACGGCTGCAAATACAACTTACTCCAACGGATTGATGCGTAGACTAATCTATCTATGAGGAAAGTCTGTATGTACCCCAGAAGTGGAGACAATAAAATGGCTTGCTGATCAAAGCTAGGTGTTAAAAGTATCATTGATTTTGCGACGAGAAATAAGGATGATCTGTTTTAATTACGATACAAGGGTTGATTTAGTAAGTATACATTCAACAGGTATTTATGTTATTTAATAACAAATTCCTTGTGAAGTAAGATGGATAAGATATTGCGGCTTCTGTGTTCGCTTATTTTATCTGCATGTTATCTTATCAGCTCTTGAAAATTTGGCTATGTCTAAGCCGTTTGTTATCTGGACTAATTTTATAATCAGTATAGCAGCGATGGAAAAGTAAAAGTTAGGTAATGTTGAAATAATAATTTAAGATATAATAGGATGAGAGTAAATTGTAACTTTGAGTTTTAGGGAACTGAATTACAAGTATACAACAATTACAATTTATTTTATCTCACGGAGCTTCCTGTCATGTATTATTCTGAAAGCCATACCAATAAAGTTGAATTAACATGACCAAAACAATTAGGGGTATGACAGCTGAGGGAAACTTAAAAAAACTAACTAAACAACCAAAATTTCAAGAAGCGGCAACGAATCAGTTAATTACTATAGCGCTAATTAATCAGATAATAGAAGAAGTGTCGTGATAGAAGTGGGCTGCAGATACCAATAGTGCAAAACCGCATTCCTCTCATGCGCCTAATTGTCTTGGTCTTGTAGTAAACTTTTTTGTTTACCTCCTCCTCACCCGTTACATAAGCAAGGCTTGTGTCCCTGTACAACAACATTAAAAACATGGCTGATGATGCTATGCCATTTCTATTATGTGGTCTCAGCCACATGACCACTGCTGCGCGTAGGTCTCCCCCAAGGATCTCCACGATGATCGGTCCTGCGCTGCCCGCATCCAGCGGCGACCACGACCTTCACCAGATCGTCGGTCCACCTTGTCGGGGTCCTACCCGCGGAGCGTCGTCCGGTGCGCGGTCGTAATTCCAGAACCTTTCCGCCCCAACGGCCATCGGTTCTTCTCGCTATGTTTCCCGCCCACTGCCACTTCAGCTGTGCAATCCTTCGAGTAATGGCGGTTACTTTAGTTCTCCTACGGATCTCCTCATTTATGATTCGATCACGTAGGGAAACCCCGAACATCTGTTTGCCGATGATATACCTAGTTCTTATGGCTGAGACCTATTATCCGTGTATGACGTCAGCGTAATTCTGGTGTTTTGCAGGCGGTGGGGATTCCATTCTCGTACACCTTGGAGCTACCAGGGTACGGGTTCGGGTTCCAGGTGCCTCCCCAGCACATCAACCACATTAACCAGGAGACCTGGCGGGGTATAGCTGTCACCGCTCGCCTCGCTCGCTCTCACTTTTTAGCGTCCAATTAGATGAGAATCTGCGATTTTGTGTAAATACGCGTTTTCAGATATTCTAATAATAAGTTTAAAGTATTTTTTATGTCCATTGAATAAGATTATGTCAAGAGTCTGCTGGGTTTGAGTTGATAATGATGTAATTTTTATTAATAAACAATTACAATAATTGATATCCTCTTGTTGTTTTATTTATTAAAATATTATTTCATTTTACATAATATACCCTAACTAATACATTATCTAAATACAGTTTAATTTTTTTTCATGAACAACATAAAATATCGTCTGAGGGCCGCGATTTCTTGGCGAAGTATTGTTACAATCTAACCATGCAATTTCGTACATTCGTAGTTCGAAATCTTAAAGTAAGCTTGTTTTTTATGGAAGTTTTGTGACGTCTTCGCTCTATTATCGCCTCCAAAGTGTGAAGTGTGTTAAAATGTGACAACTTCAATAAAAACAAAACGTTAACAAAACATTCTTAATTACATGATGGATTCTAATAGATGACGGGAGGCCAGCTGGGTGTGAAGTCGAAAAAAACCGGCCAAGTGCAAGTCGGACTCTGAAAACTGCAATAAAACACGCTTGTTGTATGGGAGCCCCACTTAAATATTTATTTTATTCTGTATTTGTTGTTATAGCAGCAATACAAATTCATCATTTGACGACCTCCGTGGTAGAGTAGTACGTACACCGGTTTCAAGGTGTCGCGTAGGTCCTGGGTTCGAATCCCGGTAAGGGCAAATGTTTGTATGATGAACACGAGCATTTGTACTGGAGTCATGGGCGTTTATATATATTTCTACACATAAATATTTTGTTATGTATAATTATATGTATTTATATCCGTTACCCTAGTATCCCATAACACAAGCCTTACAGTGCTTAATTTGGGGCTAGGTTAATTGGTGTGAGTGTAAGAAATATTTATTTATTTATCATGTCTGAAATTTTTAACTGTCTAGCTATCACGGTTCATGAGATACATAGATAATAGTAAAACGGAACCCTCAAAATACCAACTAAATACATGAAGTAAGTACCAACATTTATAAAAGTCCATTAGTACATAAAATTGAAAAATATGTCTTACAGTCAAAATATTTCCCTTAATTTGACTAACACGTGAATAGATATTATATAAAAATTAACCACTATTTCCTTTGGTCATATTGATTTCGCTAATTCTTTATTTCGCTAAGTCTTGTCTCATATATTTAGCATAGATTATAAGTTTTGTAATGACTTTAATCTGTAAGTGTACCTACAACAAATAAATAAAATAAATTTGTGTTTTGTCAAGAGAAAGTTCTTATGAAAGAAAATTATTAAGATCGAAATACCTGGGCCCCTAGCCAAAGTAACAATTCAAAAACGATAACGAAGTTCGAAAAGAATTAAACGTATGGGATTGGCGCATTGGCATAAGCCGCGCTAAATCACGTGGTCTTTCCGCAAGTTAATTGGCGCATATAGACAATAACGAATCGAATTATCGTTTTGCTAGATAACGATGTTACTTTGTCTACGGGCCCAGATGTGGAACCATAGCAGCCCACCTAAACTATGAGAGATATGAAAATAGTAACTTAAAATAAATTCTTGAGCGTGATAAGCACATTTTTTTTTTAACCCTAGCAGCAAAGCTAAACTATAAAAAAACGAATATAGCACCTTGGGATAAATTGTTTAGCGTAATAAGTATTTTCAATTGACGTATAAAAATCTAAGGTCTGGCACACCTGATGTAGAACCCAGCAGCCCAGCTGAAGGCGCTACTCGGAAAAAGTATGGACTTTTTGATATAAAACTATAGCACGGTTACAGTTGTTACAAATCTGGTAATAACATTTATATTTCTTCATACCTTTATCTAGATTCGTATAGTTTCAAAAACACGATTTTATGATTTTGACTCGATACTTTTTCTTTTCGAAAAGACCTCTAAAAAATACGAAAATTCAAGATTATTCTTAAATGGGATTACTTACACTATTGGAAATTGGTTTAATAAGTGGACACCAATAATATTTAGGATCGTATAGAAGCATTTTTTTTAAATCGCTGTAGTTTTTTAATACAAAGTGATTTTGTGTTTTTTTTGCCTAATCTGCAAAATCGGTCTCGCTCCCGTGCGCGTCGTTTTCTCATTGCTATCTCGCTTCAGCATATTTTTTGCGAGTATCGCCTGAAGTATAAGAGATACGAATAAAGCGCCTTGGGTAGAGTTCTTACGCGAATGAACTCTTTCTGCTTATAAGAATCGATGGCGGTTGGGGCGGAATGGTTCCGGAATGGCGAACGCGCACCGGGCGATGCTCTGTGAGTAGGCCCCTCGTCAAGGTGGACTGACAATCTGGTTGAAGGTTACGGGTAGCCGCTGGATATGAGGAGCACAATAAGGATCGTTAGGGCGTCGTGCGGCGGATGATGAAAACAAAAATTAAAGATCTGGTACCTACATCTGATGTGGAACCCTAGCAGGCCTTCTATGGTTTAAGAGATACTAATATAGACAATATTTAATAATTCTGAGGTGGTACGAAGTTCGCCGGGTTCGCTAGTAAGGCGCTGGTTTCTCTGGCCCGCCGCACGCGACCGACGACGTCTGGAGACGCGTCTGCACGCCGTCGGCCGCGGGCGTATGGGTTGTCTGGCGGAGACGCGTCTGCATTTATGTTCACCTCAAGGAAGAGTGACTTGGCAGTCAGATCTTGTGTAACTTCGCATTGATACAATAATGGTTATAATTTTGAGTTTATAACATTTTAAAATAAACACACCTGGAATTTTCATTGTTTCACTTATATTCTCTTATACTTTGTGCTTTAAAATATTTTTCTTATATTTTTTGTCAGAAGCATCGTACAATAAAGTGTTACATCTTATTAAATTCTTTAAAAACTCATAATTTTCCTTATTAAAATTCATTGTAAAAACCAGGACGCCGCGGCTATTCTACAAAATGATACCGACCGACGCGTGTGGCGTGCGACGTCGCCCGCTTGCGCCGTCCGCTGCGGGCGACGTTTCAGAGAACCCAGCGCCGAGCATTACCGAACATAGCATTCGGACGTTGTCGGCCGCGGACACGCGTCCGGCCAGAGAAACCAGCGCCTAAGCAATAAAAAATATTGTCACCATTATGAAAATAGTAAACAGTTTACTAAAGAAACCGGCCTTATATTTTTATACCCCTCTCTAAAACTTCACTAAAAAGTTTTCCTCAATTTACGAAACAAAACAACGTACGTCAATCTCCTATTCATCTAAATCTATAAGTATCAATCTAAAAGATTGTCACCATTTTGAAATGACCACGCATCCACCGTGTTGCTTCTCGAACGGTTCATATTGTTCCGCGTCTACCTGCGTACCTGCTTTCGCGTGCGTCACAGCGGGACCACCTGGGCCCGGCCCGGTGTGGTTTCGTAAACACGCAGCGAGGAATGCGCGTGCACATGATAAGATGGCTGTGTTCGTGATGCCCGCTCGGAGTAGATACCGTTTAACTTAAGCCTGTTATGCACGGGTAGAGAATGCGGTAGAGTAAGGCAGTTAATTAACTATAAACATGTATACCTATATTCATTAGTAAAGTATTAAAATTTGGTAGAGTTGAGTAGCTAAAACCGCAGCCAAGCTACTCTAGAATACCATGCAATGCACTGCATCGTCCACTCCTTGCCTAACGGTTCATGTTGTCAGCGTGTACCTGCGCGTGCGTCACATCGAGACCACCTATAGGGTTACAAAACATCGAGTAAGTTTGTATGGGGCACGTAATGTAAAAAAAAATACAGGCAAATGTAGTTCCGTTTACGTCCGGTAGGAACGCTGCTCAATATCTCATACTTTTGTTACTTGACTTCCTCGATACTTACTCGAAAGTAATTCGTGCTAGGCCTACTGGGCCCGGCCTGGTGGCGACGGTTTCTTAGGGACGCGCCGAGGAATGCGCTCGCGCATGATAATAGCCAATTAAGCTTGTTGTACACGGGTAGATAATATGGTAGAGTAGCATGATGGTTTGTACAGTTCGGAAATTGGTCTATTATGGTCTATTATTTGTGATATAAACGTGTTCTATATATCTTTTAATTATTTTAATAAGTCACCTTGAAAAAACTCTACTGGTCAACCGGGAAGATCCCCGATTGTACAGTCGGGGAACTTCCCGGTAGTCCGGTCCAGTAGAGTTTTTTTAGGAAGCAATTTTTCAAAAGTAATATATTCATAACAAACGATAATATCACAAACAACAGATCATTAATAGGTATTTCACTTAAATAATAAATTTTTACTATTACCTTATTACTTTTCGAATAAACGTTTCTCAAAAAAACTATGTTAAAATTTCAAAGAACAGAGTAGCTAGCACCGCAGGCAATCTAAGCTACTCTTTCAATTTGCTTCCCTCACGACGACGTCCAGTCTAGCGAACACCATTACCGCCTCGACGTCAAAATCGTCATTTCCCTATAAACAAAATGCTAATTTACGTGTAAACAGTTAAAAACTCTACTAATTCTGGTAGAGTACTTGGAACTGCCGTGTAGTTGGTGCCGTGTGGTGACGGCCTAAGAATACACGTGTCACCACTCCCGTACATGCCTGCGATGTCGTAAGAGTCGACTAAGAGGCTCGACGCATTGATCAACTGTGCGAGAGAAGGAAAATTTTGAAACAAACCTTCTACCAACCCGTCTGGCCAGAGCGTGGTAGCAGTAGGCTTACAATCTCCTATGAACGCCACAAAAGGCGTGAGCTAGGAGAGGCTTATCTCCAGCAGTGGACGTCCACAGGCTGATGATGATGATGATGATGATGATGACTTGGTACAGGTAGAGTAGTATTGACGGTACCCATGTATAGAAATCTAACCTCTGAAATTAGCGTTCAAGTCACCTTGATCGTTCTAAAATAAACTCTATTGCTGTAGGAATAAGCAAAACATATTTAAGTTGACAGCGTGTCACTTTGATAACAAGCTCTGTCATTTCGTTTCATATCAAACTTAATAGTGTTGACTATAAAACTAGATGATTTTTTTTGCTATTTGAAATGTCAATTGTCATATTTTTTTTAGAAAAACAAACTGATAAACGTCGGAAACTGATAGTTAAATTACTTAGCATACTTAAGCCATATAAACATTTTCATTAACACGAGTATTAAAACATAAAAAATAACTCAATTAAAAAACTACCTTAGCAAACAACTCTACATTCACGAACCTTAATCCGAGTGGCATCACGAATAAACCCGACCTACCACTCATACCATGTAAACTTACCTCGAAATCCGATCCACAACTTCGCTTAAATCCTTATCCATGGCGCTTTTGCAAAACAACTTGCTGCATGAACTGGAACACAAACCGCCGTGTACAGCAAAAGGCACTCCGTTTCAATTTAGGTCGTGGTTTTTAATACGGGTATACCTTCTGCGCATACGCATTGTCGCTTGTCAGTTGGTTTCGTGCTTTCGTCGTGTGTTCATTCATATTTTAAAACTCCTAATTTCATTAACAAAACAACAATTCACGATGTTTTTAAACTACGAAGTTGTTGCTGCTTTCGGCGTATCCGCTGTAAGTGTTTTTTCTATATTTTTTTAAAGAAAAGAGTTTTGTATAATTTAACAAGGAAACGTGACTTTTTCGTTGTATAATCCATTATTGACTTTGTATTTGCATTGTTATCATGTGATCTTCCAT
This sequence comes from Chrysoteuchia culmella, assembly GCA_910589605.1. NCBI lineage: Eukaryota > Metazoa > Arthropoda > Insecta > Lepidoptera > Crambidae > Chrysoteuchia > Chrysoteuchia culmella. The sequence continues at coordinate 967,197 of OU342659.1, read as the reverse complement.
TGTCTCTTTTATGTTTCCATTGAGGTTAAACGTCATACCGATCACTGGTTCGGTTACCGATTGCAAATTAATATTCAAATAGTTTACTAACTTAATATGCAAATACTCTGAGTTGTCTTCAACTTGTCACATTCGCGATGACTTTATATTTTCTTTGTGATATTAAATATTGCGTATAAAATATAAATTTAAAAACAGCTATCAGTTTTTTGAAACAGTGCTACGGGTTTACAATTCAATATTTTTCTGATCTTTTGTTATAATTAGTTAAAACTGCGAACTTTAATTTTAATAAAATTAATGAATGTTGAAAGATATTTGCGTATCAACCAAACTTCAGCAATAACTTAAATGCGTTTTTGGAAAATCACATTCACAAAATCAATACATTATCTACCAAAAAGTACAAAATCTTTTTTTATTTAGAAAGAAACCTTACTTTTTATTGACTGAGATATAACAAGAGAAAGTTTTATTTGTTTAACGATCAGTTAGTCACATGGCATTTAGTTAATGACTAAGAAGTACATATGTTTTTCCAATATTTACGTTTGAATCTGTTTTTTATTTCCATTACTCATAGGTACGAAGTACAGACACATATCAAAAGTGTCTTGGGATCAAGTATGTTTTAGTTATCACTGCTATATTTAAGGATTATTATTTAAACTTGCTTGGATCGTTAATAATATTTTTTGTGAACGTCGCTGTTTAAGTAAAGAAGAAATTAAAGTAAAAAGCCGTTTCGAAAGATTACATTTGGTAATATTAATTGGATATCTGTTTATCTTTATAAAAGTAAGCACTTGATCCCTGGGTACCTTTGATGTGTATAGTTAAGATGATTAAACTAACATCAAGTGTACAGTCAACACACGTCGGGCTCACTTGCACTGCGAAAACCATCTCTATAACGAGTGATATAAGGGCGCTCTCTTGGTCTGACGTGCTGTTGAACGGCTTTACACAGGGTGGTAAAAAGACACATACCGAAGCCGTAATAATATATATGCGTAGAGTATATTTAACTAAAAAGCATATGTGAAAATAATTGCTGGAAAACGACTTTTATTTTTCGTATAAAAAAAAATTATGTTAGTTTGTGCGTGTGTCTGGAGGGTACAGGTAGGCGGGATCCAGTTTCTTTGATTAGTTTTGATATTCATTGCGGTTTTGTAATAAACGAGAATCTTTAAAATAAATATTGACTTTGATACTCAATAACTCCTTAACTATCAGTGTCACAGGTTTGGCCCCATACAAGAAAATGATAGAATGATGAACTATACACATAACGATGGGGAAAATACGTTGTTTTCGTTTTCGTTATGAGTCTTTTAACTTGTATTCTGTCAAAAGTCAAACTGTCAAAATCAAATCCCATCCCAAAACTCGCTCCCGGCACAAAAGATTTGTATCTCAGATTTTAGAGGATATTTAAAAATAATATTTTGAACTATCATAAATAATCTCTCTATAGGGTGGCTAACATTATTTTTTTGCTCAAGAAGTTTTGTAGGCGTACTTTTTAAAAATTTGTTTATCGACCAAAATAAACTATTTTTATTTGTAAATTGTTTTGTCGTCAACAAAAAAGGTAAATTAACGAATTAAAATAGTTTATTTTGATCGATAAATAAGTTTTTAATAGCACATCTACAGAACTTCCTGAGCAATCTTTCTGATGTATTTTCATAATTGCAATTTTTTTTTAAAATGTCATTAAGATTAAGATTATTAGATTATTATGGTATTTTAATTAGTTTTATTTTCTATGAGCTTTAATATGGACGCTAAATAACTTTATGCGTAATATTAAACAAGAAAATATACTAGAAAAAAGCAACTTGCTTTTTGCAAAATTAAAAAGATATATTTTTATGCGTACCTAGTTTAATATTTATCATGTTTTTTAAATACTTTTATAGGCATTTAAAATATTCTCCTGTTCAATAATATTCTATGTAAGTAGTCAGTTAGTAAAAAATAAAGTTACATAAAAAGTTATAACGAGTGATTCCCGCGGGCTCGATATTTTATCGCAAACTAGAACTTTCACAGCACCTGCGAAAACCTGATTCCATACATTATAATATCATAGTAACATCTGTCGGAGTGAAATAAATTACTTTTCGAATGGTCAAAATGCCTTTTGATATAAATCGTTATCCGTTTTAAGTTTTAGTTCATACTGGGGCATTGTCCTTTCTTATGATTGGATATCAAAAGTCAAAGATTTTTATTCAAATAGACTTATAGATAATTGTCAATTTTTTTTTCCTACCAGCCATTCAGGACATCTTTTAACTGATAAGAAGAATAGCCGCAAGAAACTTATCAACTTTAACAGAAGCAACAACATTTACAAAGGAACATGTCGTTGCCAAACACAAATCTACAATCTTGAAACATCTACACTATATCATTATTAATTATTAATATTATAAAGAGGAAAGATTTGTATTTTTGTATGTAACGAATAAACTCAAAAACTACTAGACCGATTTTGACGAAATTTGGTATAGAGAATCCTTAGACCCCAAGTAGTAACATAGGCTATAAATGATCCCAAAATTCCCACGTGAACGGGAACCACGCGGGTGAAACCGCGCCCGGCCTCTAGTATTTAATATAAGAGGAAAATTTTCTCATATTTAAAAACTCATATAGAATATAGATTCATATAGAATGGGTATAGAATTGGGAAGGTCAAGATTCTGATTTTGGTGAAAAATAACAAGATGAAGGAGTTTCAAGGAAGCATGTTACAAGTGGTTAGTGACGTTTGGTCCGAAAGTGTGGCATCGGAAAACCGACACGTCATGACAACGTAAAGTTTAAAATTGCACAATAGTTTTTATATGATATGGACTGCCGACTAAAACACAGCCCAATGCAGCATCGTTCGACTTGCTACGGTCTGTCTCTCTTGCCTCCTGTAACATCCTTCTATCATCTGACATACAAAATTTATTTTATCTTCCATTTCTCCTCGACTATAATTCAAAGTAGCAAAGGTATTATATTGACACCTTTAGTTTGCAAAATAAACATTTGATTTGATTTGAAAAGTCTCTCTCTCTCGATGATGTGCCTCATCAGTTTGGTGAGCTCCATAATATACATGTCGAGACAGGAAGTGCGCGTTTATTCCAATACTTCCGTAAGTATCTGCTTATTGAATGATGTTATTGTGTCTTTAGTTTATATGCTACCAACTATTTGCAACTTTACATTGTCAAATATTTGCTTTTATACCAAGATAGTAAACATAATAGACATAGGTACAATAGAACAACTTCTACGCATTGTAAACGCAATGTATTTTACCAGTTCAGATCTAATTTTCCATGTTTTTCAAAAGTTTTTGGTTTTCCCGACGTTTCAGAAACCTTAAAAACACGAATTTTTTTATCTTGACTCTTGAAATACATTGCGTTTAAAATACGTAGAAGTTGTTTTATTGTACCTATATTATGTTTACTATATTGGTAAATCTTTGTAAAGTAAAGTTGCAAATAGTTGGTAGAATATAAACTAAAGACACACGCGCTTAAAATCCGCAATAAGTCGTTATATTTCAATAGATACACTTTCCCTATGATTGTTAGTATTACGAGACGGCTATATTATGGTGATTTACACTAATCTAATATTGTATCCATCATTGTAACAACTAGATTATCAAAGATAAAATCATTTGATTTCGAGTCCCACCTGAGAATTCACTTGTGGCCGAGTTGATTTTTCCAATATTTTTCTATTAAAAACTTAGCATAAGTAAAATCATTTGGTTTGCGCCTTGATATAAAGGCCAAGTTGTTAATTGGTGCTAAAAATGTCGTATCTAAGTATTGCAAACCTTTTATTTTATTTTTGGCTGATGGTAATGAAAGCAGATTGAAGCGTTTGTCAATATCAAGGTTATGACATCTCAATTCCATTCCGAACACCACCACCTCAAACTAGTTTCACTTTAAATTTATTTTGATAATTTATCAGTCTACATTTAACATCTTTACCTCTTCTCTTTCCAGGTGGTTACCTTCTTCATAGCTGCCGTCGTGCTGCTGATGTACGTAGCCAAGCGAGGCATGCTGAGGGTCGGGGCCAGGCATTCCCCACTTCTGCCACAGCACGCACAGCCCAAGGTCCTCACTCCGGTGGAGCTGATGCCTTTGAAGGTGGACAAGGTGTCTATGGCTACGTAAGACTGTTATGTCGCACCCGGGGGTATTAATGACCTGTTTTTTCTAGGCAGTTTTCTGTATTTCTATAATGCCATCCCATTCTCTTTATTCTAATTATTCAAGAGATGGACCGATTACAATTTAAACTGCCTGGTATCAAGGAGTCATAATAGGGCCCATAGTAAAATAAGCTTTTCTGTTAATAAAAGATGGTAATTTAAGAAGGAGTTTTGTAAGATACCAATAAATAATATTCATAAGTCAACTTGCAACGAAATTTGCAAAATCCAAACCAGATCCAAACCCAGATTTTAGTCCCGAAAAATGACTATTTAAATCTAGATTTAGTATTTCGACTTGGACTAAATCTTAGATAGTGTTGAGATTATGTACATTTTGCTGCAAGTAGACCTTAGAATATTACAATAGAAGTTAAGTAAGATAAAATAGTTGTAGACTCAGTCAAAAGACTTAAGTTCTGAATAGAGATAAATGGTATTAATAAAGAATACTCTTATGAATTATTTAGTAGGAATTTCGAAAATCTCAATGTTCCCCAAATTACTATTGTGAACAATAATTTGTAATAGTGTTCTTAATGGCTCTGAATTTCAAGTTTCGAAAAGTTCAAAGGAAATGTCTTACTTAGGAGATAATAATGCTTGTACCAAAATTGTATTTTTGGAAAAATCATGCTTGGAAAAATATTACGATGATATATATGTGTAACATGTACTTAAATGAAACTTAATTTGTACTTAATTTGGAAATTGGCGGTATAGTCTCAAACTAAAGGTTTAATCTAGTGTGTATAATCAGAATAATATCATTTAGTATAAGCTATATAAAAAACAAGTCTAAAAGTTAATGATACCAAATAAATTAACAGTATGTGCCATACTTTCCTGTCATTATGATGCAGCGAGATGATGCATCGATAATATCTTTGCGATATTTTTGAAGTGAAAACTTCTTTAGCGACGTTGTGCGAGTTTTAAATTTTTGGGATGGGTAAAAAAATTAAAGTGGCGTCAGGACACGTGACCCTGATCAAAATTCGAGAGAAGAATAGAAAGACCCTATCACACTTGAAAGATCTACGTATATTAGTCAATAACAACCATTAAATAAAGATCTCTCATTACTGCCAACTTTCATATTGATGCCAGGTCAGTTTGAATGGATTTACCTACCAAATCAAGTTGGTCTCCGCTTTCATCAACTTTTTATGAAGTTGTGATCAAGACATAGTGGATTTTGATCGTTATTTTCTATTAAGCGGTTTTCACTCCTGCCGGCCCTCCCAGAAAGCAAACCGTTGTTTTTTTTATTGGTCACCACCGGTCAACACGGGCCCTGTTTCATAAAGCTACAAGCTACAAGTCGACAATTTGTCAACTATACTTGAACATACTTTTTTTGTCAATGATCTACGCAATTTTGACCTTTATCATCATTCCAGAAGGTAGGTTTTCTATAAAAAGCAATCGTACATTATAAAGTTCTCTTTTTCAAAATCCTATTACGAACTCTTTCGATCATGTGAGAATTTATAAAAGAAAAGTTACTGTCACTCCTCACCCTGACACAGCCCAAGAATGCCTATAAAAAAGTGCGACAATTTAACAAATATGTAAAATTTTCCGATAACAAAAATATGTCAGACCAAATCTTTTATGAAACGCTAAGTTGTAGAATTGTCGCGACAAGCTGACAATTATTTTCCTAGCACCTTCTTCTTATATTTATTGGCGGTTCCCTTTTGGATTTTGCCAGTATCCAGTTTTTATTAAAATATATTAAATATTAAAATTGTACGGTAGATTGGTTTAAACTGGAGTCTCACAAAACACGTGTTATTACGAAAAGAACTCTTGTGAAACTCCCTTTCCTAGCACCAATGTTTAATGAAACTTACAATTGACAAATTGTCACCTGTCACCTGTCGCTGACAGTTGTAATCTTTATGATACTGGGCCCAGAACAAAGCACAATACCTGGCTTTTCTTTTGTTTCAGCAAATAATGCTATTTATATTATAAAGAGATGCTTTTCTTAAAGCACTTCTTTACCGCACTTAATTGAATAAAACAATTTTCATAGTTTATAAGTGCTTTCATCCCGAGAAAGTAGGCAGAAAAAGCGGGTTGAATGAGGAATACATTGTGACCCCATCTACCCGGGAAAAAAATAGAAAAAAAATGTAACATAAAATAACATGCAATTGAAATCTGTGCGTGTTTGATACCATAAAATTTGTTTTATCCATCATCAGTCTGTGGACGTCCACTGCTGGACATAGGCCTCTCCTAGCTAACGCCTATTGTGGCGATCATAGGAGGCTATTAGCACGCTGGCCAGACGGGTTGGTAGAGGGTTTTTCAAGTTTTCCTTCTCTCGCACAGGTGTTCAATGCGTCGAGCCTCTTAGTCGACTCTTACGACATCCCAGGCATGTAAGGGAGTGGTGACACTTGTATTCTTAGGCCGTCACCACACGGCACGTTTTTACTCCTTTAATTGTAATATCTATCCGTAATTTGTTTTATACTCCTTTGTAATAAAAAAGACCTTATTTCAATTTGGCTGTTTGGTGATACATTCCATGTTGTTGTACTATGTAACTATAGTATTATGTGTATACATTTTCACTGTGAAAACTGCTCTTGCAGTAATTAAGTCAACGCGCTAAAGATGACGTACGTATTGATTGTACAACAAAATTGTGCCTTGTTTAGAACTCAGTGATTAAACAGTTTAGGTTCGTATAGTTTGCCATCTAAAGTAATTTGTCGCTTATTAAATAACAGTAACAATGTTTTCCATTTGTTGAGACTGATTGTATCGAGTCCATTATCTCGTTTACTTTGTAATGATAAAAAACTGCGTTAAGAAAAACCGACTTCATCGACCAAGGCAAGAAACATAAAAGAATAGGAGCTTAAAGTAGAATGTCTTGGCTGCCACCGACTCCAAAAGGCTTAGTTTTTGCTTTTTAGTTTATGAAGTCGGTTTTTTTAACGCAGTTTTTTTTTTACTTTTTAGTGTCTGTAATAGGCTGTTTTGTAAACTACAGCAGGGTTTTTCTAGATTAGATAAGGTTTCATGTACATTATAAACAAAATTATCGTAAATACTACATCGTCCAAGTCAACAATGAAATGAAATATATAAAAATGCTCATAACATAAAAAGTACTGGATCAAACGAAACCAAATGTTTATGGGAACAAATGGCAACTATTCTGCATCGACAAAAAATAATCATGAAAATCGGTTCAGAAATCTCGGCGTAATCGGTGTACATATGTAAAAAAAATTAAAAAAATAAATTTATACCAACCGAATTGAGAACCTCCTCCTTTTTTGAAGTCGGTTAAAAACTAAATTTAGATTTTTTTAACTAAACTCTAAGAATGTTTGTAAACAAACCTTTGTGCAATTTCAGTGCAACTTAAGTAAACTATGACTAAATTGAAATACTGATATCTAGGAAACATATAACAAAACAAAATATTTTTCCGTACGTTGGCTGGCGTATAATTATCAGCAGGACATCTTTACAAGGCGCGGTACTTATTTGCAGGACTAAAGCTGGCAATAGACGTCCGATTTTGCTTCCGATTGTCTAATCAGACAATCTAATCGGATTCACTCAATACACGTCCGATTTTTGCGTCCAACTTTTTCTAAACTCAGCTCAAAGAGTAAAATAATATGCACTAGAGAGTCAACTGGCAAATCGCAAGATAAAGTATGCATACAGTGCCTTCAGACAATTGGATAAGACAATAAAATCGTAAACGCGTAACGACTTTCCGACTTGGACGTCCGATCCGACTATCGGGTCGGATGTGTATTGAGTGTTCAAACAAATGTATAGCAGTATAAACAAATGTATAAGAGTGCCTTCCGATTGTCTTATCAGACTATCGGATCCGACTATCGGAGAGAAAAATCTGAAGTGTATTCCCAGCCTAAAACTGTTTTATTACTCTTTGTTAGAATATAGCATTGTACTCACATAACAAAAGCTATTATTATTAATAACATCAGCGATTGAATATCGCCATTTAGCTGTGAATAAACTCAGACCACAAGTATTATGATTCCCGTATGTCTGGTCTACGATAAAGTGGTATAGAATTACAATAACATTCATAACAACTACAAAACAATAGCTACAGAGAGCATATTACATATTTAGTATAGTATTGTAAGAAGTGTCGCAAATAGGCACGTTGCCATGACTACATGAAGAAATTCAGAAGGAAAAAAACAATTAAAATGTATATGTCGCAGCCAACTAGTTAAATCGCCGTTTATTAAACGCCGGCACTCAATTGAATGCCTAGGCCGATCGTTGATTAAACCAGCATCACTTAACGTTCAAATAGTTGGCTTATTATAAGTTAGCCCTTTGAAGATGCTTAAGTAAAATCAGCCAAGTGATTTAAATTTAGTTAAATTTTTGCCACCGCGGCGCTGGTCGTCGCGAAAACAAATATGGCGTCAGATAGCTCGCATCAGCTGGCAATTTTATATATTTATTTTAAAGTGATGTATTAAACTCAATATTAATATTATAAAAATGTGTGATAAAAATTTGCCTGTTATTGCAGCGCCGGCTACAAGTTTTCATGAATAGTTTAAATCTACAATTATATATCTCATTTAATGACAGCTAAATATGACGTTCAGCCAAGTCTAGTATATCCGTTACCATAGTATCCCATAACAGTGCTTATTTTGGCGCTTGCTTAATTGGTGTGAGTGTAAGAAATATTTATTTATTATTGTAATCACTACAAAAATAAACCGGATAAACCTCTCAAGGCAAACTTTATTTACGGGTACTATAATATATTCCATTATGATAAATTTTAAATAGAAAAATATTGGAAATAATCAAATCGGCCACAACAAGTGAATTCTCAGATGGGACTCGAGCCCATGACCTTTGGGAATCCGGCCCACTGAGCTACCGAGACTTGAGGACCACCATCGAAATAAAAAAATCGACGTAAAATTTATAATAAGTATACAAATAGCATTAAAAATGCATTTTTTTTTAAAACATCGATATTCCATTTGTACTCTGGACAAATCCGGTCCGGTTAAGGTATATACTTTATACATAAAATGTATATATTTTATGTAGCATAGTAAAAAAATATGTATTTGTTATAGTAAGTTTTTAATGTTTCTTTTAGTATAATCTAAATTAAGGGTAATACGAGAGACCAAACTAAATTCTAATCAGTTGAGTATTATACTGTGCCATAGTGCACACCAGTAGTTAGGGGATACGGTTAAATTTATAATGAATTTGTAGTTATATTCAAACCATGTAACTGGATGTACAAGTTTTTTAAAGACTCGTGTCAGCGTGAATGTTTTGAAAATCCTTAGAGAAAACACTTTGATTAAAACAATCATATATTTTGAGCAAGCCTTTAAAACAACAATCCACATAAACATCAAGTTACTTCAGTGTTAAATACTGCGGAGTTATTTATTACATACCTATCTTTGCAACAGCAACGTGACAGCGATGGTGATACGTGACTTACGTGGTACGTGTACGTGTTGCTGTCGTGTTGCTGTCGCGTTGCTGTCGCGTTGCTGTCGCGTTGCTGTCGCGTTGCTGTCGCTTTTTTGTTGCAAAGATAGGTAAGCCCCGCTGGTTTTAGTACTTTACTACCGTCGTTTTAAAACATCGCTTAAGGACACATAATTTATAAAAATATTAAAGAAATTTGGGTATTTTAGATTTTACTAGCGTTGCTTATAAACAACTCAAATTTTCCGAATTTTCACAAGAAAATATTTTTTCATATTTTTTTCCCACGTCATTTAATGTCTATAAGCCGCATAAAAAAATCATTAAAATCAAATGCAATATTTTGTGTTCGTAACATCTGGGTTAAATACGATGGTAGCTGCTTTAATAAGCTTTTTAGTCAACATATGAATAGCCATGAAAGCGGTTCCAGTTTTTAAATACTTACATAGTTTATTTAAGGTACAATTTTAATGCCTTATTTTGTGAATTATTAAATTGTCACATTGTGATTGTATCAATAATCTCATTACTAACTATTATAATTTTAATAAATTAGGTTTAACAATAATTGTTGTGTTTGATTTATACCCCAGTACCTATTTGTTATGATTATTTCAGTGACATAATGTGGAAGTGTCAAACTAGTTACCAATTATGAAATTGTATTCCTATAAAAATTCAATACCATCTCGATAAAAATCATATATCTGCAATTATGCAACTTAAGACAACAACAACAAAGTCACGGTAGCTCAGTGGTTAGAGCAGTGGACCGGATTCCCAACGCTCGTGGGTTCGAGTCCCACCTGAGAACTACTAGTAACCGAGTTGATTTTTTCCAATGTGTTTTCTATTTAAAATTTATCATAAGTATAAAAATAGCATAAAAAATGAGAAAAATAAAAAAACACAAAACAACAACAGTGTTTTTTTAGTAAGCAACGTAAATGCAAATCTGAATCATTTATGATATTATAATAAACAAAATCATATCTACACCATATTATTTTCGTAAATGGTAAAGTTGAAAAGAACATTCAGATTTTATCAGAAACTTTTAACGTCTGCAGGGAACAATATTCTCGACATTTTTTCCCAATTTAACCTTTAAGCTTTCATTTAACATCCCAAGGTATTCAGAACTAGATTTTTCAGTCGTCTTCCAACCCAATTTCCTAGGAGCGGTGGCGGCGACGGCGGCGGTCCGAGATTCGATTCCGTGCCGTTTCCGCTCCAAGAGGGCTTTTTGATTTTATTACAAGCATTCGACGGCCTTATACATTTAGTTTAACCTTTTTATTGGCATTTCACTTTTATATTGAGTTATTGTTTCTTGAAAGACTTTTTTTGAAGGATATTGGAAATAGCTTTTACTTATAAGGCGTTTTAAAGGTCATGAAAAATCCTTTTAAAAGCTAAGTAAGTTAAATTTTTTAGCTCTTGCTTTTGAATCAGAGCCTTCTTTGCCTCAGTAAATAGTAATTTTTTTGGCTGATTGAATAGTTTTCACTTGTCATCTAAGTTTATTCAAATAAACTTTCCTAATTTGAATTTGGAATTATCTTCTTTAAAATTTAAACTTTAATTGATAACAAAACCAGCCAGATTTAAATAGTATAGCTATACTATATCCGAAAAAACTTTTTCCCCAACTTAATTATATATTTAAATAATAATAATTAGATAAAATGGCGATAGAGCAGAGGGCGGTAATTACATTTAGTATCTTGGTGTTTTTTCACGAGCGACATGGTGTATTTTACTTAAAGCAGAGTAGTATTTTTGTCAATATGCTACTATCACTAAACCACACATATTACTAACAACGATATATCGATTAAAAAAACAATTACGAGTAGAATTACTAGAGAAAAATCAACTATACTCGGAGCATAGTTTATATTATATATGTATATATATTATATGTTTATATTTAAGTTTTTTAATGTATTAGGTTAAGCAGTTGGTTTTCCAGTAAATAAATAAATAAATAAAATAAATAAATAAATAGTTGTTTTTTCTAGTATAAAAAATACTTTGCTTTTACTAAAAATATTTACTGGATGGAGTAACTTCCCTTTCCACTTTCATATATTTATGTCAAAAAGCCTATAGACCTAGCACGAAAAACTACCGAGTAAGTATCGAGGACGTATCGTCAAAAAAATATGATTATATTGAGCATGAGCACTTTTTCCTATCGGACGTAAACGGAACTACATTTTCCTATACATTATTTGACGTTACGTCCTCGATACTATTTCGAAAGATTTTCGTGCTAGCCCTGCTGAACAGCCAACAAAGGCGAATGCACCTTGACAAATGTAACCGATTCGAATAAGTGGGTAATGGGGGACGGTCGTCCCCCGGGGCCCGGCACGTCGCCCGGACGGCGGACGTGGCTGCGTAAGTGTCCGGGATCTCGGACACAAGCTAAATTCCTCCAGGCGATTATAGACAGGTCGGTTGCAATAAAGGTACTTGTATGTACAAACATATAATTTCACCATTTAGAACACAGAGTCTGAAGGCCATGGCAGTTTCTTATTGATTGTAGAATTCAAAAAATGAATTTGGATTCGATAATAGGAACAGGTTGAACAAATCTATGCGGTGGGCCAATCGTTTAACTGGGTCGATTGAGATCTGCCTGGGCACATCACGATGTGCTGGCATATCATGATTTGGTTAATTATTTTATGATGTGCCCAATTTAAAGTTAAGCAGATTGACGAGAGCAACCTATTTGTCGATATGCCCTACATCGAGATATGGCAGGACCTTGGCTAGGCACACGTGATATGGCTTGGCGGATCGTAATGTAGTTCCAATCCACGACGCTTGCGGCGATGCTACCGCACTCTCAGTTGTAGGTATGTTTATGTGAGAGAAAAATGGCGGCGCACAACAGCTGTTTTATTTTAGTGATACTAAGATTTTATTTAGCGTTTTGTTAAACATTTGCGTAGGTACTGTCTAGTTTTTAACATTTTTTAAAGGACTTATTACTTACTTCCGCGTCCGTTCGGCATTTCTTGTTTTGGCTGTTCGTCGTCGTCAAACAGTCAAATCAAGAAATGCCGGCGTATCATGATGTGCCCAGGCAGATGGCGTTAGAACATTGTTAGACCTTGTAATATCAAGCCCGGTACTTGGCATTGTACGGTCTACCAACTCCTGAGGATGCTCCGCGTGGAGGCGAAATTCGTGTAGCCTTACTTGAACCGCTAGTCTTTAACCGCGTTTGTGGTCTAGTGGTAACAATCATCGGTATCAGACCCAGGGGTCCCGGGTTCGATTCTAAATGGAGCTACATATTGTATTTGGTTTGGTTGGTTGGTGGTTGTAGGACTTGTTGTAAGTCCGCCTGGCTAGCTACCACCATCTTATCTAAGTTACAGTTTTGTTTTGGTGTGTTCCGGCAGTTAGAGATAAGATAGCCAGTTCCTCAGTGATTAAGGATTCCGAGAGAGGCTCGCATTCATCTTCAGTCTTATTAATAAGTACTTAACATCAGGTATGATGAAAGCTAAGAGTGTGCCCGTTGTTCATAAAAATAATCCCTTTCCGAGATAAGTGAGTGCGAAATAAGTAAAATACGATTCAGCTAACTAAATGGCTTCGGGGCGTTGGATGGTTGCCTCCCCGTGGCGAGCCCTGGAAACGGACTAGAGACGGTAACACAGTCAGCCAAAACCATCCCCTTGCGAGCCAACGAATACGCAAGCGACATCATGTCTGATTACGAGTATGAAAATAACTTTTATGGATTACATTCCCGGCTAATGATTTGGACCGGACCTGATGTCGGACAGCGAAGAAGCAGGAGACCCGGTATGCCTTGGGTCCTTCGCCTCCATCCGAAATTTCTCAAAGGAAATCAAGGCCCTTGTTGAGGGCTCGCAGAAGGGCAAGAAAGCGAGCCTCAACAAGGAACAAAAGGCTCGCATTGTGCATCTCTGCTCTAAGATAATCACCGCGAAACCGGATTCAAAACCACAAATAGAGCCAACACCATCCCCATCCCGACTAGAATTATCAATAGCTCCTGTTGCCAAAGGCAACCTTTTTTATATATATATTTGTTATGTTTATTTACTCTTTTTTGATAGCTAGAGAGTTTGGTGGGTGGTAGTTGTTTTTTATGTGGGGTTTGATAGCTAAAATAAAATATATTTACTCTCTTCCTGAACTGTTTTCGTCATTAAATTAAAAAACAGTCCTCTAGACAATAGTTCCCAAAATTTTAATACCATTGCTAAGACCCTGTCTGTATTAACCAGCAAAATCAATCGCAAAGAAAACCAAATTAAAGAGACCCACACCACTACTACAACTAACTCACCAGAGAAATTAATGTACTCCTCAGCAGCTAAAATGAATAACACCAGAGACTCGAAACCATAAGCACCGCCACCAAAACCCAAAGAAACCCCCAGGCCCGAGTTCTGCGGATCTCCGGGGGCAAAGTCCTAGTAGAGTTTGATAGAACAGAACACATGGATACCGCCTTGAAGAAATTGAATTCCAATACCACTCAGGCGACTCTAATCTCCGCTGAACCCGCGCGCTTGCTTAAACCCATGGTGATACATAAAGGAATCTTGAACTTCATAGATCGTGGGATATTTACAAAAAAAAACAAAAAAGTATGTTTATCCGTCATCTTGTTGGTTTCCATAACACAAGTTCTTATAAAACTTATCTTGGCTTGGGCCAGATAACTGGTGTGATTGTATGAAAAAAAAAATATCGCAACGCAACGCCGACAGCTAATGTGCGACTAACTCCAATTTACAATGTACCCGTACAGGTACCAGTAAGTTAAAAGGCTTCAAAAGATAACAAACCACACCAACATATTTTATGTTCTGCAAAGCTCGCTTCGTTATCCGTAACGGTTTACAAGCCCGATCCGCATGTATGAAAAATGTTCCGTTGCGTACAACCTTCGGTCCCGGGCGCGGATTCAATTTCACGCGTCGCTACGCTACGCATTTGGGCACGTTTCCATTTGCTTCCTGTCGTGTCGTGAGGTAAAATGTTATCAGACCAAGTTTAGCTTCGCGGATTGCGGTATTAGCAGAGCTTTGTCACTCCGCGCTTGAAAATGAAGTATAAGTTATTTTCGTTGCCGTGTCGTGAGGTTAAATGTTGTTTAGACTAAGTTCAACTTTACAGATTGAAATATAAGTAGCTTCCATTATGACTCCCGAGGAACTAGGTGGCACAGGGGTGGTTGCAACATTTCCAATAGTCGGTCTCGTGATTCCGTTGGTCCAATCTATAGCTGCAGCCTTTAATACCAACACGCATTAGGCACACCTTGTGGGTCTTGTTCATCTATAAGGTCTGTGCTGGTAGTTTGGACATTGAAATGGCTGATAAGGATATGATTAGTATTCCTGAACGTCATTTTTATTGTTTATCAGCTTTCTTTATGAGTGATGGAGAGTTAATATTGATTAGGCTGAAGATGGAAGCGAGCCTCTCCTGGAATCCTAAATCACTGAGGGCTGTTGTCGGACCCAGCTATTTTAGGGAACTATTCGTTGTAGGAAACAGTTCCTACTATCAGCCGTTAGTTAGGTTCTAACGATAAACAACCAGCGCGTAGTTATGAGTTTCTTGCGTTTTTTTTTATAGTCGACAAATCGTAATGAAAATTCTTCTTCCATGATCTTTATAATGCCACTTATTTGAAAAAGAATTGCATTATTATGAGTTAAACGTTTGAGAAGGTTTTTTTATGAACGACTTGGAGACTCTTAGCTTTTATCATACCTGTATGTAAAGTATTGATAAGGCTGGCTGGAAGCGAGCCTCTCCCGGAATCTGCAATCACTGAGGAACTGGCTATCTTATGTCTAACTGCCGGAAAACAACAATGCTGAAACCATTGTTGTTATGGCGTCAGACTAACGGTTGTGATGACTAGTTGTCGTCACACAATGAAAACGCGCCCGTAACGGCTTGTCTCGCACAAACCATTGGCTCGTCACTTCACCAACATAATAAGGAACACGCTGGCTGAACAAAATGTATCAATGAATTACTATTACATTTCCAGGGATTTTGTCTTTTGACTAAAAGTCTTTCAACAGGATTTGACGGCTGCAAAAATTCTTG